>CM046794.1:8079598-8679598 GCA_025617405.1 Perca schrenkii
CTAGCTAGCTGCTCCTCCTAACAAGACCCCCTGCCGTTCACAAAAAATGCCTTAATTTGAAATCGGACACAAATGTTAGCTTAGAAGACATTGGGGAACCTGTAACATAAGTGCCGTGACGAAATTCAAACTCTAAATATGTAGTTATGCCGGCGGCCGGCCGCGGAGCACCGGTAGTGCAGTAATCCACAAAGGGTGACTTTGCCCTGGGTGTGGAGCCCAGCAGGCTGCCGCTATCTCGTCAGACTGTGTGGAGCTCCTAAAGTCCGACATGTCTTACTAAATTTGCAATTAACCATCAATTTTCGTAAAACTGCCCATATTTGAGCTTTATTTAGTTGATTTCTCGCATAGAAAAGACTTAGAAGTGTTATTTTCTCAGGGAAAGGACGCCGGGAGGCGGCCGAAAAGGTCGCTCCATAAGCCGGGAGGCGCCCGCGAGGCGGCCCACTGGGGACCCGCTGGATGAGGCGGCCGGGAGGCGGCCGAAAAGGACGCTGCATAAGCCGGGAGGCGCCCGCGAGGCGGCCCGCTGGGGACCTGCTGGATGAGGCGGCCGAAAAGGACGCTCCATAAGCCGGGAGGCGCCCGCGAGGCGGCCCGCTGGGTACGCGCCACAATAACGGGATGGCGGAGGTTTGGTTTAGGAATAAACTTACGGGGAAAGGGCGCCTTAAACGCCGGGAGACGTGCCGCGGATTTTCGGCTTTTTATATTACTCCCTACCATTTTCGTGCTGTGGCCACAAAATACGCTTCACATTTAGACGAACTGCCGTGAGTTAGCTCGCTAGCTTTACTTACCTTGGAGCAGACATATGTAGCTATGATTATTAATCTTCGAGGCATTTAGCTGTGAGTGAGGTCTCCCACATTGCTTAATCCATTGTCGGCATCTTTCCGCTTGGGTCTTGGGCTTTGGAAAGGCGAAAAAAACGACCCCTCCCTCTAAACTTTTGGGGTACCTGGTGTCAGACTTGCAGGTGCCATAGGCGCATCGTTTCACCATCTTGCTGAAAATCGCAATGTTTGACGGAGGTCCTTCTCCTTAGTTACAGCTGCTGAGCTAGGATTGGACGAGGACCGTTCGAGGGCGGGGATTCTAGCTACATCCCACGCAAATGTACGGCTGTGTTTATACTCGATATTTATACCACAGCCCACCAAGAGCTAATGCTAGTAGCTATGAGTTAGCCTTCTTTTATTACATGGCTTGGTTGAATTCTAATGTAGAATTCGGAATGTTATTTCTTGATAACAGACCGCTGCTAAGGATAACACACCGTTGCCATGCATAGCAGAGCGTTGCCATGGACACATTTCTGTTTACTCTGGAGCTATCAATCAATCCGCTGAAAGAAGTGCGGATAATGTATGGCAAAAAAAAAGCATGTTTTATGTGTGTAACACCACTTGAGCCACAGTGAAACGTTTTTTCGTGTATATGGTTGAAATGACAATAAAACACACTTGTTGAGTTGATCGTCTCACTGTCTGTCTGTAAAGGGCAGGCGTGGCTTGGGAGTGGCCTCATACAGCAGCAAAGCAAGTGCATTCTGGTATTTGGTGTCTTTCATCCATATGAGCCAAAAACACATTTTCTGTCGTATCTTGGCCTAGAAGGCACCAATTTAAATTTTTTTTTCACATTTCTACTACATAACTGACCCAATTTAAAGATATAATCAGCTTTCCAGCGGTGAAATTTCCCTTTAACCCACTGCCCCAGCAGCAGCAGCACAACCCGGTCTCACGCCAGGTCGTGTAATAGTCACGTTATTTTGATTCATAATTTCGTGTACAGGTTACGATTTTGACGTTTTTTTCGTGTACATGCAACGACTTTTGAACGTGTACAGGTCACGCTTTTCGAACCTGCGACTACGGGGAAATGAGGCGCCGTTTATTGAGCGTCTGGACGGCTTATTATGATCGCAATCTATACATCGCAGCGACGTATTAACTATGTCGGTGAGATGTATTAACAGTTCCTCAGTTATTCGCGTGTCATTTGGAAGCATCGTTTATTGAGCGTCTGGACGTCTTATTATGATCGCAATCTATACATCGCAGCGACGTATTAACTATGTTGGTGAGATGTATTAACAGTTCCTCAGTTATTCACGTGTCATTTGGAAACATCGTTTATTGAGCGTCTGGACGTCTTATTATGATCGCAATCTATACATCGCAGCGACGTATTAACTATGTCGGTGAGATGTATTAACGGTTCCTCAGTTGTTCGCGGGTCATTTGGAAGCATCGTTTATTGAGCGTCTGGACGTCCTATTATGATCACAATCTATACATCGCAGCGACGTATTAACTATGTCGGTGAGATGTATTAATGGTTCCTCAGTTGTTCGCGGGTCATTTGGAAGCATCGTTTATTGAGCGTCTGGACGTCTTTACTGTACACACACACACTGTTGATGTGATGGACAGTGAATCTGAATTCTGCCCAGCAACATATTCGCGCCACAGTCGATAAAGGAAGGGGGAAAAAAGTTGCCAGTCTACGAAGGGTTAGGATGGAGACTGCTTCTTTGCTGCTGTCAAATACCATGGTAAGCACTATTTCATCTTAACATAACGTTAATACAAATATTTCGACGTTTTCGCATGTGGAAGTTGATGTTCATCAGACTAATAACAAGATATGTTAGTAAGTTAGCTACGTCATGTCATGGTTTAAAGTAACTTTAGAGCTGTTAAATCAGGCTAACATCGCACTAGCCGCCCTCTTTCACATTCATTTAAAATAAATTAAAATATCCGTGCTCTAGCTAGTTAGCTTGATATATGTACTTATCTGACTGAATCTGAATTTAAAGTTAACGTTAGCTGCTGGATGAGGCGGCCGGGAGGCGGCCGAAAAGGACGCTCCATAAGCCGGGAGGCGCCCGCGAGGCGGCCCGCTGGGGACGCGCCACAATAACGGGATGGCGGAGGTTTGGTTTAGGAATAAACTTACGGGGAAAGGGCGCCTTAAACGCCGGGAGACGTGCCGCGGATTTTCGGCTTTTTATATTACTCCCTACCATTTTCGTGCTGTGGCCACAAAATACGCTTCACATTTAGACGAACTGCCGTGAGTTAGCTCGCTAGCTTTACTTACCTTGGAGCAGACATATGTAGCTATGATTATTAATCTTCGAGGTATTTAGCTGTGAGTGAGGTCTCCCACATTGCTTAATCCATTGTCGGCATCTTTCCGCTTGGGTCTTGGGTTTTGGAAAGGCGAAAAAAACGACCCCTCCCTCTAAACTTTTGGGGTACCTGGTGTCAGACTTGCAGGTGCCATAGGCGCATCGTTTCACCATCTTGCTGAAATCGCAATGTTTGACGGAGGTCCTTCTCCTTAGTTACAGTTGCTGAGCTAGGATTGGACGAGGACCGTTCGAGGGCGGGGATTCTAGCTACATCCCACGCAAATGTACGGCTGTGTTTATACTAGATATTTATACCACAGCCCACCAAGAGCTAATGCTAGTAGCTATGAGTTAGCCTTCTTTTATTACATGGCTTGGTTGAATTCTAATGTAGAATTCGGAATGTTATTTCTTGATAACACACCGCTGCTAAGGATAACACACCGTTGCCATGCATAGCAGAGCGTTGCCATGGACACAGTTCTGTTTACTCTGGAGCTATCAATCAATCCGCTGAAAGAAGTGCGGATAATGTATGGCAAAAAAAAGCATGTTTTAAATGTGTAACACCACTTGAGCCACGGTGAAACGTTTTTTCGTGTATATGGTTGAAATGACAATAAAACACACTTGTTGAGTTGATCGTCTCACTGTCTGTCTGTAAAGGGCAGGCGTGGCTTGGGAGTGGCCTCATACAGCAGCAAAGCAAGTGCATTCTGGTATTTGGTGTTTTTCATCCATATGAGCCATAAACACATTTTCTGTCGTATCTTGGCCTAGAAGGCACCAATTTCAATTTTTTTTTCACATTTCTACTACATAACTGACCCAATTTAAAGATATATTCAGCTTTCCAGCGGTGAAATTTCCCTTTAACCCACTGCCCCAGCAGCAGCAGCACAACCCGGTCTCACGCCAGGTCATGTAATAGTCACGTTATTTTGATTCATCATTTCGTGTACAGGTTACGATTTTGACATTTTTTGTGTGTATATGCAACGACTTTTGAACGTGTACAGGTCACGCTTTTCGAACCTGCGACTACGGGGAAATGAGGCGCCACACGCCCGCCAGAACAACGGGACGGGCCGCCACTCGCGATCGGGGAAATGAGGCGCCACACGCCGGCCAAAACAACGGCACGGGCCGCCACTCGCGATCGGGGAAAGGCGCCACACGCCGGCCAGAACAACGGGACGGGTCGCCACTCGCGATCGGGGAAATGCGGCGCCACACGCCGGCCAAAACAACGGAATGGGCCGCCACTCGCGATCGGGGAAATGCGGCGCCACACGCCGGCCAAAACAACGGCACGGGCCGCCACTCGCGGGCCGCCACTCGCAGGACACGGGAAATGAAACGCCACAATAACGAGACGGTTGGGGTTAGGAAAAAAAAAGAACGGGGTAAGGAACCGTCACACGCGGGACACGCCGACAAAGGAACTGCAACACGCGGGACAAAGGTACTGCCACACGCGGGCCGCGATCCCCGGTCTCCGGCGTGAATGTCCTATGTTTTATGACCCATCCACCACCCCGACCAACCTCCCTGCGCGGATTTTCGCCTTATCAACTACCCAGTAAGCACACATACGTCGGCACGACGTATGCAATTGATCGCTTTGTCTGCAATTGATCGCGGGTCATAAAGAAGAATAATGAAGCATCGTTTATTGAGCGTCTGGACGTCTTATTATGATCGCAATCTATACATCGCAGCGACGTATTAACTATGTCGGTGAGACGTATTAACGGTTCCTCAGTTGTTCGCGGGTCATAATGAAACATCGTTTATTGAGCGTCTGGACGTCTTATTATGATCGCAATCTATACATCGCAGCGACGTATTAACTATGTCGGTGAGATGTATTAACAGTTCCTCAGTTATTCACGTGTCATTTGGAAGCATTGTTTATTGAGCGTCTGGACGTCTTATTATGATCGCAATCTATATATCGCAGCGACGTATTAACTATGTCGGTGAGATGTATTAACGGTTCCTCAGTTGTTCGCGGGTCATTTGGAAGCATCGTTTATTGAGCGTCTGGACGTCTTATTATGATCACAATCTATACATCGCAGCGACGTATTAACTATGTCGGTGAGACGTATTAAAAGTTCCTCAGTTGTTCGCGGGTCATTTGGAAGCATCGTTTATTGAGCGTCTGGACGTCTTTACTGTACACACACACACTGTTGATGTGATGGACAGTGAATCTGAATTCTGCCCAGCAACATATTCGCGCCACAGTCGATAAAGGAAGGGGGAAAAAAGTTGCCAGTCTACGAAGGGTTAGGATGGAGACTGCTTCTTTGCTGCTGTCAAATACCATGGTAAGCACTATTTCATCTTAACATAACGTTAATACAAATATTTCGACGTTTTCGCATGTGGAAGTTGATGTTCATCAGACTAATAACAAGATATGTTAGTAAGTTAGCTACGTCATGTCATGGTTTAAAGTAACTTTAGAGCTGTTAGATCAGGCTAACATCGCACTAGCCGCCCTCTTTCACATTCATTTAAAATAAATTTAAATATCCGTGCTCTAGCTAGTTAGCTTGATATATGTACTTATCTGACTGAATCTGAATTTAAAGTTAACGTTAGCTGCTAGCTATGTCAGTTGCTGTACATGCCAGTAACGTTAGCTAACGTGAGGCTGCTAGCTAGCTATAGCTAATTGTACGTTACCCGATATCCCTTAACGTTAATTTTAGCTAGCTAGATAACAGTAACTGAGTGCCGCACCTCAGTCATACTTTGCTCATATTTTTGTTTTGTCTTTAATGGAACTGAAACCTCAACAGGGAACATTTAAAGCTGAAGACTTTCTTATAGAATCAAAATGTAGCTAGCTAAAGGTAAATTCGGCATATAGCGCTAGCTAGCTAGCTAATCTGCCAACTAGCTAACGTTAAATCATATTTAAAAAAGGTGAAGAAGTTCAGGGGCCGTCTAATGGCAGGCTAACGTTACATTGTGATTGTAATATTTTATTTTTACCCTGCTTATTAACTAAATGACACTATGTAAAATTAGTTTAGGACAGTTTAGCTGTGGTTCGTTTCTTTACACTCGGCATTAGCTAAATCTGGTTAACAACTGATTTTGAAAATGGGGTTGGGAGTGCCAACGGTTATAAAACATCAGTTATTAGCTAGATGGTGCCCGTTTTCGTGGGCTAACGTTAGCCTTCAAAACACTAATGAGCATCTTCACCTGTTACCATGATTTTCTTGCTGATATATCACTAACGTTGATTAATTCAAATAAAAAAAAAATTACCTGGCAAGCTAGCGTTAGCTTAATGTAGTTACTGTCAGTCACCTAACTTTAAGTTTTACTTTTTGTTGAAGCTAAATTGACCATAAGCCTAGCTAACGTTACATAAAACTGACATTAGCGGTTAATTAATCTGCTTTAACAGGGACTAAACACATTCGATGGACATATTGAATCACATTTGACTTTGAGATCAATACAATTATCAATATCACAATAATTTAATTGGTACATTTCTTTTTTCCGTTAGAACGATGTATATGAGTGCATCTGTAAGATGTATGAAATACGTTGGAACGATGTATATATGTATACGTCGCGGAGAGAGCGGCTACATGTCGTTGAAACGTGCAGAAGCAACGTCGCGGGGACGTCGTGCCAGTGAGCAAACGAGCAATCTACTACGTATCCCCGATGAATTTGGATTACATCGCCAATACATCGTGGCGACATTAGCCCTTAGTATAGACCACAGTAGGATAATTATCCCCAAATCTAGCTACATACAAGAATATATTTTAATGTGTTACAGTGTGCTATTTTCTATAATGATTTGAACTTGTGTAAATTGTCTTTGAGTACCCTGAAAAGCGCTTTATAAATAAAATGTATTATAAGTAATTGTGTATGGTTTATCTATCTTACTTTAGCAATTAAATTTAGTAAAGATATTTAAAGTAATTGTGTGTGACCTATACTGACCAGTTTTGTTAAATGGATTAATGCAGGATCAATTGATCGGCACATCTTCCTGACATCTGTACTACGTATAACAGATGTCAGGAACGATGTACCTGAGACTGCATCTGTAAGATGTATAGCAGATGTTAGAACGATGTATATAAGCCTGCATCTCTACGATGTATTGCATACGTTAGAACGACGTATATAAGCCTACATCTCTACGATGTATTGCATACGTTAGAACGACGTATATAAGCCTACATCTCTACGATGTAGTGCATACGTTAGAACGACGTATATAAGCCTACATCTCTACGATGTATTGCATACGTTAGAACGACGTATATAAGCCTACATCTCTACGATGTATTGCATACGTTAGAACGACATATATAAGCCTGCATCTCTACGACGTATGGCATACGTTAGAACGATGTATATATGTATACGTCGCGGAGAGAGCGGATATATGTCGCTGAAACGTAGCGGAGCGACGTCGCGGGGACGTCGTGCCAGTGAGCAAACTACCAAAATATTACGTATCCCCGATGCATTCTGATTACATCGCCAATACGTCGCCCCGACGTATGTGTGCTTACTGGGTACTCGCTACTCGCTTTCGTTCTGGAATCACGAAATATGCTTCCCATTAAAATGCATTGCTTTCAATTTCGTAATCGCCACACGAAAAAAACGGCATTTACGTAACCTGTCCACGACTTAATAGATTACAATAACGTGACTATATAACGACCTGGCATGAGACTGGGCTGAGCAGCAGCACGGCAGAGGAGAGACAGAAGAGCTGCATTTTCTATAGTGAGGTAATCACGGTCTAATGTTAGACTACATTGCAAAAATATACCGATGCATTCATAACCTCGTGATTCAGTGACAGTGAGCCCAAAAATCGGAAAGTATGTTTTTGTGAGATGTCAAAAAGAAATATCAATAGCAAACGTCTGTCTCCTCGGCTGTGAAGCGCTCCTGGCGTGCGCCCATGGATGTATTAAGAGCGTGCACCAGGCAAATCCTCCATTATAACAGCAATCCGCCACGGAACAAGCGCGCCTGCTTTTAAAGGGAATGTGAGATAACGCTCTGATTGGTTTATTGCATGTTACGCCCAAACCACATCTATGAGTAATGTAGCTACTTCAGAACAACCCATTTTAGATTTGAGTCGGGCGCAAGAGTCATTTATCCCGCCGGAATAATAGCAACAGCGCCCCGAGATCCGCCCACAAAGCTTTGCATTTGGCGTTTGATACTTGCATTTCAGATCGTTAAAATATGGGCCCAATACGTTTTTGCAGTCACTTTTATTTCCTACATATATTGTTAATTATATATCTAAATGGTCGTATTTTTTCTTTTTTCTTTTATGTTTTTTAAATGGTCTATGTTTCTTTTTATTCACAAAATTCCAAATAAAGTGAATGAAAGAACTAGCCTGGATGCCAGCCGAACTTAGCCCCGCCCACATTTTAGGTCGGGAAGTTCGGTCTGGAGTCGCTCCGTTGAGAAGTAATTATTGCCCGAACAGGATCTGTTCGGACCAATCAGATTGTCGGACAGATGATCAACAGTAACAGAATCAACCACGTCACCAAAGAACGCTTGGGTTGAATTTGTTGAGGTGCGTAGATTCCACCATCGCGTCTGTTACAGAAGATATCGACAGCGCATTCATTTTAAAATCCCTGCGGAGGAGCCTCAACAACTGCCCGAAAGCAAGAAAGAGACTGAAGAGAGAGAGCGTTGTATGGTGGAGAGAGATAGAGAAAGACTGAAAAGAGAGAGCGTTATATGGTGGAGAGACATAGAGAGTGAGTGAAGAGAGGGAGCGCCGGCGCTAGAACAAAGCCGTGAATCAGAGAAATAAAACGTGTTTTCGCTGATCCATCTCTAGAAATGCGACTGTAGCGAGCATTTCACTATCACTAACGTTATCCACATTTATATTTACACGCAACAAATGATATATCCAGCTTCAAAAAAGTCTAAAAGTCGGAAGTTAGAACGAATGCACGCGAATGCATTGTGCAAAGAGTGGTTGCTATGGAGACGATACACAGTGTTGAGTTCCGTTGCTCTGATTGGTTGGAGGTCTATCCAATGAATGCAGAGGCATTTTTTTTCCTGGTTCGGTTGGAACACGACCCATAATCACAGCCCAATGGAGTGGTTTCAGACTCACATTCTGACTAGAATCTGAGAAGGACCACGTCAGGCTATGAAAGAACACCAGTGACTTCAACTATATTTCCTGAAAATATCAGAGCTTAATATCAGAACTGTTTCACTAGTAGTGATGCATGAACATTATCACTAAGTCTGAGGCTGGTCAGACAGAAGTTAACAGATATACTGTACATAATATTAAATAACAAAATACTTAATGCATTATGCATGTCTTCCTGGGAGTACAATTTATGCAAATAGAATAAGGTAATGTTCAATATTGCTGCACTGGTGCTGTGGTTGTATTTATAAGTCATATGATTATTGCCTTAAAAACATATTTTATAAAATGTTTGAGCTGCATCATTGTGTGGAGTTAAGTTTTTTTTCTCCATGAATTCAAACCTTTATTTAAGACTCAGGGAAACAAATGATAAAGTATGGTGTAGTGTGGGTAAACTGGGAACATCTGGAGGAGGCCCCTGTCCGACAGACATTCAACTCACACCTCTGGTGGTGCTTTTTGTGCATCACTATGGAGGCTTGGGGCATTGAACCCGAATGGACAATGCTAATAGCTTCCATTGCTGAAGCTTTGGCGGGGAGCTGTGGCCTTAGGGCCTTAGGTGTCTCAAGGGGCACGGATATGTTATTCCGGAGGACTCCGGAGGCAGTTGCAGGGTCTCATTGGCTTACCCTGGTATTCTTACCCTAAACAAACCCCACTCCCCATGCGTAAACCTGTTTTGGATAACACTAGCATGCTTGTCATGGCCTCTACTCTGCTTCTGACTGGCTAGTAGTCCTTACTGCACATGTTGAACTCTCAACAAAGATGGAATTCATAGTTTTCAGTCACGTGACTGGAGGGCAAAACACACTATGAATTCCATAGCGCTGCCGTACAAGCCTGTCAGGTTTTCTTTTTACAATCCACCAGTGTTCAGATCACCTCTCAAAAGACAATTAAATAAATACAAATAAAACGTATATATATATATATATATATGTATATATATATATATATATATATATATATGTATATATATATATGTATATGTTTTGCCCTCCAGTCACGTGACTGAAAACTATGAATTCCATCTTTGTTGAGAGTTCCACATATGCAGTAAGGATTCTTTAGTTTGCAACCCAAAGTTATACTAATCGCTGTCTAACTTTGAAATTTTGCTATTTCTATGAATACAAAACTTGGGTGACCCCCCCCCCTTCTGCACAAAAAACTTTGGCTGACCCTCCCCTCAACCAAAGAATAAAAAGACATGACCCTCCCCTATTTTCTTCCGGTGATCCATTTAATAAATACCGTTCCCTAAGTGTAATTATTTCAACTAATGTTAGCTAATGCGCTAGCTAGTTAGCTACACTCAATCATTACATGATGTTGTAACTTTCACCACTGCTCATTTCATAAACGTGAACATGTGTCTTTGTTTAAGTTGTATAATGTGCTGTTGGATTGCATTTGATTTTGCCATTTTGTCTGCGATCGGACACGATTCTGGGAATAGGATAGCTCGCTAGCGTGCTACGCTAGCTAACACCGGCAGTCAGAAACACACATCTATGATCCCATGTCTTTTTTGTTAATCTAACGGAGCTGTGAACTAATTTAACGATGTTTACCTACGAAACGTGTAATGGGAAAATTACAATTACATTTAAGCACAATTCCTTATATTTTTATGTTTAATTCGTACTTTACTGCTCTCACAAATGCTGAAAGAGTTTATCTCATTTCCCACATGCAGATTTATATTCTAACTTTGTGAGACATCCAGTCTGGAACATTATGTGAGCACTGTTAGCCTGAACCGATAAAGGTACAAGGTCGCCCTAAAACTATCTCTAGTTTTCTCATGCCAGTTTAGCTGTAACTGGGGGGATGACAGTCGTACAGGGAGGAAGAGGTGAGATGGCTCCGAGATGTCTCTTGTATTTCTTGATTGTCTTCATGTGTATCAGATTGCCTGTCAAAATTGTAGCGTCAAAATAATCCAAGTGCGTATGTGCTGTCACTCTGAAGATGCATATAAGCCTGGTGTTCTTGTGCACTCATTTGAGAAACTGACTCCACACTGGGCTGCGGTCTTTTGTGAAATCATGTTGCTCCTATTTGCAAATATATTTTTTTTAATAAAATACAAAAACCCAACTTGGTTTTAGTCTCAGTCTGTTTTATTTGTTTCAATTTACTAAACTCTGAAAAACTCTTCCCCCTGCTGCAAAGGAAACTTCCACGACAAACATGGCGACGAGATGGGAGATCATGTGCAGGGGTCAGATAAAAGAGACTCCGTGGTTGACTGAGGACTCGCGATCCGAGATCCAACGATCTTCGCCTCTACCTCGCCCAAGAGCATTCAGAGAGAGAGGATCAGAAACCACGGAGGGCTCTACTGACCAAACAGTGATCTATTAAGACGGAAGCAATTCCATGCAGCAGGGTAAGATCACACTCTAATTTAAATTAAATTAGAGTAATTTGAATTGGCTGAAGTAAAACTTCCAGAAACAAATACTGACGTTTGACACTGAGATAGGATAAACATTGGGGTTGTTTGTATAGATTTTGTTGGTATTTTTAAGGTTGTATAGATAGATACATAATTGTGACTTTGCTTTATAGATTTTCGGGGGACAAATCTAATTAGATTTTTAAAGGTAAATCGATAACACTTAACAATAAGGGTACATTAATTCGCATTAGTTAATGCATTAATAAGTATTAACTAACCGTTATTAAGGGTTTAATAAATTGTCTAATAAACATTTATTAACAATGCTCATCTTAACTAAGGTATGAATTGATGCATTATTTTCCATTAGTTGATGCCTTAACTAACTGTTAATCACAGTTAACTAAGGTGTCTATTTTACCATTAGTAGATGCAGGAATAAGCCCTCACTAACTATTAAAAACAGTTAATTAAGGTGTCTATTATATAATTAGTAAATGGAATAATAAGCCTTGAATAACTGTTAATAACAGTTAAATAATGTGTCTATTTAACCATTAGTTAATGCTGTAACAAGCCTTGACTAACTCTTAATAACAGTTAACTAAGGTGTATATTTAAACATTAGGTAATGTACTAAAAAGCCTGAACTGGAAATAAAAGCTTACTAAAGTGTCTAAGTAAGTAAGCCTTAGTTGATGTTGATGAAGGTATTTCCTAATATTACTAGGTGGTTGATAAAGATGTTTGATAGCATGTATGTCTTGAGGTTCATGGCCAAGCCATGTCACTATGAGAAAACTTTTTTTATTGTTTATTTACGGGTCATGGTTGTCCACATACCTTTGTCCACTATATTTGTCCATCCTCCAACATATGACTTACTTTTGGTAGAGGGTGAGATCAGGGAAAAGACTCCATAGTCTCCATGCAGAGGTTTGCTTCTTCCTTTGTCTTCATATAGACATTAACCTATATAAATTATTGTGCATGCTATATAAGCATTACTTAACCTTAATTGGTCACTTAATTAATGTGTAACAATACTGAATAAGCCTTAATAAACCATCAATAAACAGTTATTAATGCTCTTTGGTAGACTTATTGTAAAGTTGAGAACATATACACCTTAACTAACACTTAATTAATGTGTAACAATACTGAATAAGCCTTACCTAACCATCAATAAACATTTATTAATGCTCTTTGTAGACTTATTGTAAAGTAGAGAACATATGCACCTTAACTAACACTTAATTAATGTGTAACAATACTGAATAAGCCTTAATAAACCATCAATAAACAGTTATTAATGCTCTTTGGTAGACTTATTGTAAAGTTGAGAACATATGCACCTTTACTAATACTTAATTAATGTGTAACAATGCTGAACAAGCCTTACCTTACCATCAATAAACAGTTATTATTGCTCTGGTAGACTTATTGTAAAGTGGAGAACATATGCACCTTAACTAACACTTAATTAAAGTGTAATAATACTGAATAAGCCTTAATAAACCATCAATAAACAGTTATTAATGGTCTTTGGTAGACTTATTGTAAAGTAGAGAACATATGCACCTTAACTAATACTTAATTAATGTGTAACAATACAGAATAAGCCTTACCTAACCATCAATAAACATGTATTAATGCTCTTTGGTAGACTTATTGTAAAGGTGACAACATATACACCTTAACTAACACTTAATTAATGTGTAACAATACCAAATAAGCCTTTCATAACCATCAATAAACAGTTATTAATGATCTTTGGTAGACTTATTGTAAAGTGGAGAACATATGCACCTTTACTGATACTTAATTAATGTGTAACAATGCTGAACAAGACTTACCTAACCATTGAGAGATGGAACTCTCTGGAAATGGATGATGGAGATGTTCACAGATGACGACTACGATGATTTCAGATCATAGGCAGCTTTATTCAATATTGAACAAAGGAGATAACCCTGTGTACACACACAAGCTGCATGTACCCAAAGTGTCTCCCGATCTTAGGATTGAACATACATTTTATACTTTCTGGGGCCGCCCATCAGGAAACCCTTATTCATGATCTCATCCTAACACTGACAGGTCCCCCTACTCTAATAGACTCAAACATCCTGTAGCCCCTTCCAAAGGCCATTTGTTACTCAATCAATTAGTCAATTAGTTACTCTAATTTGTTATTAACTTAAACATCTCAACCAGATGCCACCATCGCACGCATAGGGGCTTCTTTGCCTTCCTGTGATCTTCTTCCTCGATCATAATAACACATTATAGAACATATGAAATATGAAAATACATTTGAGTACAGGCAGGCTTGATTATTTCACCTATCAATCCTCCCTTTTTTATCCTTGTTGAAATACAAAACATCATGATAATACATTGAAGTATACAAATACATCTAACCCAATAATACATGTAATACAATAATACAATACAATAATAATGATTATACAGAGATACATCAGTTTCAGATTACATAAAAATTACCCATACTTTCAAGGAAGAGGCGAAATCCAATTTTGATTATTTGTTTTACATAATTGTCACTGGTTTCACAGCAACATCACCATTCTTAGTTTTCATAAAACTAACATTAACCCGGTCAGTCTGATATTCCATCAGAATTGGATTAGTTCGCTCTATTTCTTAACAGGAATCAGATTTCTTTGTTCTGTCTCCCACCTTTACAAATGTCACCCATTTTCTTATACCCTATACAATTACCAAATTTAGAATTATATTATTCAACGTAAGATCATTTCAGATGCATCATCCCTCAAATCATGGCAAAGGTGATGTCCTGGAGCCCAACATTCAGTCCCCGCATCTCTAACTTTCACTGGAGGTAGGGGCTGGAAATTCTCTTCCAGGATGATCAGTCTCTGCTTGTTTTGGCTCCAGACACAAATCACACATGGCAGCTGTTAATCATTCACTTTTTTTTTCTTATGCTGCAGAAGCTAGCCTAGTGAAGGCTTCCACATTGGAGGAAATTTTAAATTATGCCATTTCTCTCGGTGTTTTATGACAAATTTGTCAAATTTTCATACATTTTCGAGGATGTTTTGGATCTTCAGTATTTGTAAACCACCCCATGTCCAAATCCTCATCACTTTTCTGATCCTTTATGCAGGCGGTTTTATAATTTCGTTCAGAGCTGGATATAAAGAGTTATACTTCACATGCCCTGCAACTGAGCAAAATCCTGTGTCTGTGTTTTTTTCACAGCTGCAGCTGGGGTAGGGGTCAAAGGGCAGCAGGCTGCAGCTCCTTCCTCTCCCCTTGGATTGTCTACGGCTTGGGCCAACATAACATTTTTAAACAAACATCTTTCTTTCTTTGCTTTCGCCTTCCGTACATTATCAGGACACTGTGATGCTAACAAGTCCCATGCATTATAAACTTTCCCCATATACGACATATCCCAAGTTGAATCAGCTACTTTTACCTTTTCAACCAAATATATCCTAATTAAATCCAAATCCTTTTTCTGAAAACTTCCTTCAAGAGGGTAAGCAGAATCAGACCACTTATTTACGTAACTCCGTCAGAAAGGGTTCAACATAAAAAAATCCCTAATTTATTCAAAATCCATTCTCTCTGTGTCATATGTTCTATTGGTTTTGTAACTTCTGCTTTCAAATGAGGGTTTGTCTTCAGCCCTTCCTTAACAATTTCCCTCTGTTTCCTAGGTAAATCATGCTCTGTCTTCCTCTGTAATGTTAGTGTCTGACATGAAATTTTACTATGATTTTGACCCATTGTAAAATTGCGGACTTACAACAAATAAAGCAAGACAATACAAAAGACTGACAAACAAACATTTGCTGCACCCCAATCCGAAATCAAAGTCGTTCGTATTTAGTGTTGAAGTTTTACCGGCTCTGTCCCGTCATCAAATTTACTATCTAAACTCCTCTCTCTCTGTGTCCTGTGTATCTAACTAAACACTCACACAACTCCCCTGTCTGCTATCCACTGTTTACAGGGCTCTCAAAATAACCTACCTCCGACGTCTCTCCGTCGTCATAAACTCAACACATTCATTGCTCGACTCTGTGCTCCGTACCGTCACAAAAATCAGTAACACCCACACGGCATACCGGCAATTTCTGGGCCACAATCACACACACAGAGTCCTCTCATATACGTCTCTGTCATCAACATTTATCTATGTTGGTACTTTCAAACATACAACAGAGTCCTCTCATATACGTCTCTGTTCTTCAGCGATTCTCTCTGCTGGTCTCACAGCTGTTAGTTTTTTTTCTTTTTTCTCTCTCAGAATCTTCACTACAATCTCACACATAATCTATCTCTTTTGTGCTGGCCAGCACTTCACAGGTCAAATTTGATGTAGGCACTTAGCTTTCAACAATTCAACACTCGTAAAACATTTTGGAATTTAAACATGCATTTTAGTATCATCCAATTATCAATTCACAGCCAATCATGTCTCCATCAACTTTCCATTCCCAACACTAGTTCTTTACAGACGTAAGCAATAAAAAAGGGAGCAAATCCTTCATTCCATACAGAATAAAACATCTACTCACCTTTCTTGCTGTTGCTGCACTTGGTTCGTGACGCCAACTGAGAGATGGAACTCTCTGGAAATGGATGATGGAGATGTTCACAGATGACGACTACGATGATTTCAGATTATAGGCAGCTTTATTCAATATTGAACAAAGGAGATAACCCTGTGTACACACACAAGCTGCATGTACCCAAAGTGTCTCCCGATCTTAGGATTGAACATACATTTTATACTTTCTGGGGCCGCCCATCAGGAAACCCTTATTCATGATCTCATCCTAACACTGACAGGTCCCCCTACTCTAATAGACTCAAACATCCTGTAGCCCCTTCCAAAGGCCATTTGTTACTCAATCAATTAGTCAATTAGTTACTCTAATTTGTTATTAACTTAAACATCTCAACCAGATGCCACCATCGCACGCATAGGGGCTTCTTTGCCTTCCTGTGATCTTCTTCCTCGATCATAATAACACATTATAGAACATATGAAATATGAAAATACATTTGAGTACAGGCAGGCTTGATTATTTCACCTATCAATCCTCCCTTTTTTTATCCTTGTTGAAATACAAAACATCATGATAATACATTGAAGTATACAAATACATCTAACCCAATAATACAATACAATAATAATGATTATACAGAGATACATCAGTTTCAGATTACATAAACATTACCCATACTTTCATGGAAGAGGCGAAAAACCTGGATGGCTGTTTCTTATACCAGGAAAATTCCTCTTCAATCCCCAATTAAATACTGCCAGCCGATTCTTTGGGCAATTACATTATTTCTTGTCATGATAGCATGGCTCTAAACTTATCTTTCATCAACTTCATCTTCACTTGAAGTAGGATTAGAAAACAATGACTCAAAAGAAACAGATCTTTTCACTCTTCGATTAATTGCGTATACATGTACATGATTAACTGGATTTTGTACCAAAGAAATATTGTTGACAGATCTCAATATTAAAGTCTTCAAAATAGGAAAACAACATCCTAACACAAAAATGACAACCAGAAAATTCTATGGTCATTATCTAATGCATAATATTTTTCTGCGAGACCTGTTGGATCTTTATTCTGTAGATGGATATCCAGTAACATCTGACAACCATCAATAAACATTTATTAATGCTCTTTGGCAGACTTATTGTAAAGTGGAGAACATATGCACCTTTACTAATACTTAATTAATGTATAAGAATGTTGAACAAGCCTTACCTAACCATCAATAAACAGTTATTAATGCTCTTTGGTAGACTTATTGTAAAGTGGAGAACATATGCACCTTAACTAACACTTAATTAAAGTGTAACAATACTGAATAAGCCTTAATAAACCATCAATAAACAGTTATTAATTCTCTTTGGTAGACTTATTGTAAAGTAGAGAACATATGCACCTAAACTAATAATTAATGTGTAACAATACAGAATAAGCCTTACCTAACCATCACTAAACATTTATTAATGCTCTTTGGTAGACTTATTGTAAAGTAGAGAACATTTGTTCCTTAACTTACACTTGATAAATGCATAACAGTTCTGAATAAACATTACTAAACAATGATTCACAGTTTATTAGTACTCTTTGACTTAAACATTAATACAGCTTTTAAACATTAGTGAAACATTGTCAATGTGAAATCAAAGCTTCATGACAACCTTCTGTTATGCACACATATTCAAAATGTAAACAAGGTTTTAATTTGATTCTGAGTTTGACTCAGGCAGTTCTCATCTTTCTTTCCACTGAAGACTCAGCACTATAACAGTTTGAGTCCTGTATGGAGATTACACTGGATATTTTCCCACTCTTGTCATCTTCACTGTCATGTCTCCTGGATAGTTTTCCTCTCTTGAAACCTAACAAACCAAGTGGGATATATATCAATTTCTTTTAAATGCATGCAAAAGCTACGTATGCAAGGATTGATCGTTAACTATATCACCGTCAAATCTTTACACATATTGTACACTCAAATGACAACAAAACTTGATAGGGCAGCCTTAATGGCACACATTCTACCTAGTGAGTGGTGAGCTACCTTGACGATCATGATTATCCATTATCTAGATTGTGTCCAGAATATTAATGCATTGATGCATCTGACAGCCAGCAATCACATCATTCGCATGTTTGTTTATATAAATCACAGTATATTATGAACCATAAATAATCATTATCATAGTGTAGCCTCCCCGGCTGAAAGATTGTCTGGCTCTCTTTAACTTATGGTTCACCAAGACTTCATTTTTCCTTTGCAGTTTCAAACATGCCTTGAACACACGGCATCTAACCACTGTAAGAGCTGAGAAAACAATGAAAACTAAATAAATTACATTTAAACTTTTAGTTTAAATGTATCCATCTTTTTTATTTGAACCCCTTTTACACATATATTTTTCTAAATGACCCTTTGAGTGCTTACATTGAGAGTTACTTCCCTTTCTTATTCACTTGTTTTTCAGAAATCAACCTTAATTATAATGAAATATTCAATTAAATATAAAATGGTTCTCCTTTGAACCTTCTGTCACATCCAATATACTGTAGTAATGCATTTCTATCTCTGAACACCCTTTTATGTATACAGGCTCATTAGCCTGGTAATATTAACTGCAGGCTAATATGTTGACATGCTAGCTTTACTTACTCATCTCCAAGTCCGTGAAACTCTTAAACAGCATATCATAAAGTGACTCAAAATACAAACAGTATTAGAGGAAACAATGACCAACCTTATCCCCTTATCAACCAGTTGCTAAACAAGTTAAACATGAAACGTTTAGCTTGTATGAGCTGCACACTTTTCCCGCTTGTAGGAACAAATATATACTTCCGGTTTCGATCTTTTCCAAATAAAAACGCTAACGCTGGAAATTGCTATAGATTATTAAATGAGTGAAACAAACTAATATGTGGGTCACTTAGAGCTAGCTTGGCTGTTATGTTAGCTCTAACATAAGTTAATTGCAGAAACATCTGCCAGAGAACAGTGTCATTTTGGTTACCTAAAGCTAGCTAACTTGCTAGCTAGCGCTTTTATTTTGAAATGATCGAAACCGGAAGTATTATTCACCTTATTCAGCCTTTTTAAAATGTCTTGGCTTCCGCTTTGTCTTTAAACTTCCGGTCGGCTAGCTACGGCTAGTTAGCTACGTTGAAACCCCCAGCGAATTAGCATGGAGAGGCTAACGTGGAAAGAGACGAAAATCATCATAAAAAGATTGGATAGTGAGATTATACTTCGCCACCCGAGGCTAATGAACTCCACCGAGTGGATAGATGACATGCGGCGGTGGACTCAGGTGTCTTATGGGGATATTTTGTTTAATTATTTTGTGGTATCGATGAGGCGGCCATGACAAATTACAAGAGCACGGAGGCGCATTAATATCTACACAGTGTAAAGTTCAGTCGTGTTTTGCATTGCGAGGTTGAGAAATATGTTTTTATGAAAGCTACACTAATAAACTAAGCATTACATTTCAATAATTTATAATTAATAAATAACTTTTCAATTTTAAGCTCAAACTATAAAAAAAAAGTTCTACTGTTTTACTCTCATGGCTCCCATTATACTCCGTGACACGCTCTCTTCCACTTCGCCTGACCATACTATTGTTTATTATTGCTCTTCAATAAAACAAAAGTATTTCTTATACGATTAATCGATGTAATAATCGGTAGAATACTCTATTATAAAAACAATTGATAGCTGCAGCCCTAAATTGTATTACTTTATGCTACTTACTTAACTACTTGTAATTATTAATGCCTATCGTTTTTAATGCAATTTGTTTTGTACTCTGTCAAAGCATTAACTCATACATGAAATAAAATAACAGAAGCTGCAAATGTTACGTTTATTGACCCCCTCTGACAAAGACATGTTTGTATATTACAATACACAGGTATCAGTTCAAGTTTTGTATAGCGTTGCAAACATGGAAAAACTTCCAAAAAATATTAATTCTAGTCTTGTGCAATGCTCCTTTTCACAAAACATGTACATCACATTTCTGCATTAAAAGGAAAAACTATAACCTGGAGCTCATCCATATTTGTTGCTGTTGTATCCCTGTGTAAGCACCTACACTTACATGTCCAGGCGGAGTCCAGTACAAGTCATACTCAGGTGATCATTTTGAAGAAGAAAGTTGTACATACATGTTGTGCATAAGGTGCTGTTATTTTCACATCAACAAAGTAGAAAGAGCAGACAAAAGTTATGGTGGATGCTTACAATTGTTTGAAATGTGTATAGATTTGTAAAAATGAACTATAGAAACAACAATGTACTTGAACACTCAAATTTATGTTCAAGTTTTGTATAGATTTGTAAAAATGAACAATGGAAACAACATTGTACTTTAACACTAAATCTATGTTCCAAGTTTTGTATAGATTTGTAAAAATGAACAATAGAAACATTTTAACCATGGGGTTAGAAGAGAAGGAGAAGTTCGGTGTGTACTAGACGTTCAGGACACTGTGTTGCATGGTCATTGAGGAGAATGGAGTGGGTCACTGACAGCATAGGCGTGATCTTCCATGTGTAGACATTCCCACTGTGTAGTAGCATCAAGATGTGTCTTATTAGTCATCTCCTCATTTATCCCATCCGTCTACTGGCTTGCAGAGCTGGTTGAGGGTGTTTCTGTAGAAATAACACAGCAACAGTAAGTAACCAATGATAAGGTTAATCATTTTGCTGCCTTCCAACATAACCAGTCCTGGACATCAAATTATAAAGCCTCGACCTGATCCTATGTTGTAATGCTGTTTATTTATTGAGGTCAAGTCAAGGCATAGTTGGGTGTAGCCTATGATGTCTGCATATTTGAATAAGTGAGAGTTTTATTCTGAATATTTTCCCCACGGCAGCATCCCAAAGCCTACAAACAGGCAATTACGGAGAAATTGTCAGTCTGCCCACAACAATGCTCTGTGCAATTTCGTAGGCTACTATTCTCAGTGTGTCTACGGGACTAACTGGGAGGAAACGTAACTAGGAAGTTGTATCACTAAATCTCGTAGCAATCACTAACAACAGACAACTGCTAACAGACGATAGCATTTGCTATCGCTATTTGCGAGCATACCAGTATGGATTCAGCTCGGTTTAACTAGGAGGTTTCAAGCCATACGTCGTAACAAGCCCTCACCAAACGAAAATGTTAGACAGCATAAACTCAGTACTTTTTGGAAAAAAAGTACTGATGTGATATTGCTGATCATACGCTAACGACTAGCAATATTGACAGCTGTTAGTGCTAGCAAAATGTTATCTTACCTGGGAGCCTAACAAGTATCCGACGAGCCTTTTTCGTCAGAGGAGTAACATACCCCAACCATTTCTCGGGGTATGGGGGGTTGGTCTGATGGTTTGCCGTCCACAAAATGATAGGAACAGACGTAGGGAGTTTCCGGGGTTTTCGGAGGTTTCTTCAGGTTTAGCGCCTTCAGCCACATACGCAGGTCCTCATCGCTGGATGGCGGAGG
The DNA here is from genome assembly GCA_025617405.1 of Perca schrenkii. Taxonomy (NCBI): domain Eukaryota; kingdom Metazoa; phylum Chordata; class Actinopteri; order Perciformes; family Percidae; genus Perca; species Perca schrenkii. The sequence goes on from CM046794.1 coordinate 8,101,462, forward strand.
ATAAAGATGAAAAGCTGGCCCACAACATTCTTCCCTGGTTTTCCCGTGGACTTTTTATCTAGTTGTTGTGACAGCCCCGCACCGAACACGTAATACTGGACATATTCTCCGAAATAGCTAGCTAGCTAATGTAGCTAGCTACTGCAATGGACAGAGTTGCTCAACCGGAAGTTCGAAGACAAAACGGAACAAACATGGCGCCCCCCTTGTTGACGCGCGGAATAAGGTGAATAAGCGGGCTGAGGCCATGGGCAGCATGTGCTGCTGATACTCTGCAAAAGAAAGCATGGTGTATGCTTATCTCGTTTATCATCTGGCTGATAAAGGAACAAGGTTTGTGAGTGTTTACTCTAATATTGTTTGTATTGTCAGTCACTTTATGATATACCTTTTAAGAGTTTTACGGACTTGGAGATGAGTATGTGCAAGTAAAGCTAGCATGTCAACATATTTTAGCCTGCAGTTAATTACAAGGCTAATGAGCCTGTTTAGCTACAACGGTGTAGCTAACTTGAGAGATAGAAATGCAATTAGTAAGGTATATTGGATGTGACAGAAGGTTCAAAGGAGAATCATTTTAATATTGTAATATTTTATTTAGGTTGATTTCTGCATAGAAAGTGAATAAACTATCTAACCATGGAGACGATCTTTCAGCCAGGGAGGCTACACTATGATAATGATTATTTATGGTTCATAATATACTGTGATTTATATGAAGAAACATGCGAATGCTGTGATTGTTGGCTGTCAGATTCATCAATGCATTATTATTCTAGACACTATCTAGATAATGGATAATCATGATCGTCAAGGTAGCTCACCACTCACTAGGTAGAGTGTGTACCATTAAGGCTGCCCTTTCATGTTTTGTTGTCATTTGTACAATATGTGTAAAGATCAGATGTTGATAGTGAACAATCAATTTTTGCATCCGTAGCTTTTGCATGCATTTAAAAGAAATTAATATATCCCACTTGGTTTGTTAGGTTTCAAGAGAGGAAAACTATCCAGAAAACATGACAGTGAAGATGACGAGAGCGGGACAATTTCCAGTGTAATCTCCATACAGGATTTAAACTGTTATAGCTCTGAGTCTCAGTGGAAAGAAAGATGAGAACCGACTCAGAATCAAATTAAAACCTTGTTTACATTTTGAATATGTGTGCATAACAGAAGGTTGTCATGAAGATTTGATTTCACATTGACAATGTTTCACTAATGTTTAAAAGCTGTGTGAACATTTAGGTCAAAGAGTATTAATAAATTTTGAATCATTGTTTAGTAATGCTTATTCAGCACTCTTATACATTAATTAAGTGTTATTTAAGGTGTATATTTTCTCTACTTTACAATAAGTCTACCAAAGAGCATTACTAACTGTTTACTTATGGTTTAGTCAGGCTTGTTCAGTATTGTTAAATACTAAATTAAGTGTTAGTTAAGTTGCATATGTTCTCTACTTTACAATAAGTCTACTAAAGAGCATTAATAAATGTTTATTGATGGTTAGGTAAGGCTTATTCAGTATTTTTACACATTAATTAAGTATTAGTTAAGGTGCATATGTTCTCTACTTTACAATAAGTCTACCAAAGAGCATTAATAACTGTTTATTGATGGTTAGGTAAGGATTATTCAGTACTATTACACATTAATTAAGTGTTAGTTAAGGTGTATATGTTCTCAACTTTACAATAAGTCTACCAAAGAGCATTAATAACTGAGCTACCTCGACGATCATGATTATCCATTATCTAGATTGTGTCCAGAATATTAATGCATTGATGCATCTGACAGCCAGCAATCACATTATTTGCATGTTTGTTTATATAAATCACAGTATATTATATACCATAAATAATCATTATCATAGTGTAGCCTCCCCGGCTGAAAGATGGTCTGGCTCTCTTTAACTAATGGTTCACCAAGACTTCATTTTTCCTTTGCAGTTTCAAACATGCCTTGAACACACGGCATCTAACCACTGTAAGAGCTGAGAAAACAACGAAAACTAAATAAAATACATTTAAACTTTTAGTTTAAATGTATCCATCTTTTTTATTTGAACCCCTTTTACACATATTATTCTAAATGACCCTTTGAGTGCTTACATTGAGTGTTAGTTCCCTTTCTTATTCACTTTTTTTCAGAAATCAACCTTAATTATAATGAAATATTCAATTAAATATAAAATGGTTCTCCTTTGAACCTTCTGTCACATCCAATATACTGTAGTAATGCATTTCTATCTCTGAACACCCTTTTATGTATACAGGCTCATTAGCCTGGTAATATTAACTGCAGGCTAATATGTTGACATGCTAGCTTTACTTACTCATCTCCAAGTCCGTGAAACTCTTAAACAGCATATCATAAAGTGACTCAAAATACAAACAATATTAGAGGAAACAATGACCAACCTTATCCCCTTATCAACCAGGTGCTAAACAAGTTAAACATGAAACGTTTTGCTTGTATGAGCTGCACACTTTGCCCGCTTGTAGGAACAAATATATACTTCCGGTTTCGATCTTTTCAAAATAAAAACGCTAACGCTGGAAATTGTTATAGATTATTAAATGAGTGAAACGAACTAATATGTGGGTCACTTAGAGCTAGCTTGGCTGTTATGTTAGCTCTAACATAAGCTAATTGCAGAAACATCTGCCAGAGAACAGTGTCATTTTGGTGACCTAAAGCGAGCTAACTTGCTAGCTAGCGCCTTTATTTTGAAAATGATCGAAACCGGAAGTATTATTCACCTTATTCAGCCCTTTTTAAAAATGTCTTGGCTTCCGCTTTGTCTTTAAACTTCCGGTCGGCTAGCTACGGCTAGTTAGCTACGTTGAAACCCCCAGCGAATTAGCATGGAGAGGCTAACGTGGAAAGAGACGAAAATCATCATAAAAAGATCGGATGGCGAGATTATACTTCGCCACCCGAGGCTAATGAACTCCACCGAGTGGATAGATGACATGCGGCGGTGGACTCAGGTGTCTTATGGGGATATTTTTGTTTAATTATTTTGTGGTATCGATGAGGCGGCCATGACAAATTACAAGAGCACAGAGGCGCATTAATATCTACACAGTGTAAAGTTCGGTCGTGTTTTGCATTGCGAGGTTGAGAAATATGTTTTTATGAAAGCTACACTAATAAACTAAGCATTACATTTCAATAATTTATAATTAATAAATAACTTTTCAATTTTAAGCTCAAACTATTAAAAAAAAGTTCTACTGTTTTACTCTCATGGCTCCCATTATGCTCCGTGACACGCTCTCTTCCACTTCGCCTGACCATACTATTGTTTATTATTGCTCTTCAATAAAACAAAAGTATTTCTTATACGATTAATCGATGTAATAATCGGTAGAATACTCTATTATAAAAACAATTGATAGCTGCAGCCCTAAATTGTATTACTTTATGCTACTTACTTAACTACTTGTAATTATTAATGCCTATCGTTTTTAATGCAATTTGTTTTGTACTCTGTCAAAGCATTAACTCATACATGAAATAAAATAACAGAAGCTGCAAATGTCACGTTTATTGACCCCCTCTGACAAAGACATGTTTGTATATTACAATACACAGGTATCAGTTCAAGTTTTGTATAGCGTTGTAAACATGGAAAAACTTCCAAAAAATATTAATTCTAGTCTTGTGCAATGCTCCTTTTCACAAAACATGTACATCACATTTCTGCATTAAAAGGAAAAACTATAACCTGGAGCTCATCCATATTTGTTGCTGTTGTATCCCTGTGTAAGCACCTACACTTACACGTCCAGGCGGAGTCCAGTACAAGTCATACTCAGGTGATCATTTTGAAAAGGAAGTTGTACATACATGTTGTGCATAAGGTGCTGTTATTTTCACATCAACAAAGTAGAAAGAGCAGACAAAAGTTATGGTGGATGCTTACAATTGTTTGAAATGTGTATAGATTTGTAAAAATGAACTATAGAAACAACAATGTACTTGAACACTAAAATTGATGTTCAAGTTTTGTATAGATTTGTAAAAATGAACAATAGAAACAACATTGTACTTTAACACTAAATCTATGTTCCAAGTTTTGTATAGATTTGTAAAAATGAACAATAGAAACATTTTTAACCATGGGGTTAGAAGAGAAGGAGAAGTTCGGTGTGTACTAGACGTTCAGGACACTGTGTTGCATGGTCATTGAGGAGCAATGGAGTGGGTCACTGACAGCATAGGCGTGATCTTCCATGTGTAGACATTCCCACTGTGTAGTAGCATCAAGATGTGTCTTATTAGTCATCTCCTCATTTATCCCATCCGTCTACTGGCTTGCAGAGCTGGTTGAGGGTGTTTCTGTAGAAATAACACAGCAACAGTAAGTAACCAATGATAAGGTTAATCATTTTGCTGCCTTCCAACATAACCAGTCCTGGACATCAAATTATAAAGCCTCGACCTGATCCTATGTTGTAATGCTGTTTATTTATTGAGGTCAAGTCAAGGCATAGTTGGGTGTAGCCTATGATGTCTGCATATTTGAATAAGTGAGAGTTTTATTCTGAATATTTTCCCCACGGCAGCATCCCAAAGCCTACAAACAGGCAATTACGGAGAAATTGTCAGTCTGCCCACAACAATGCTCTGTGCAATTTCGTAGGCTACTATTCTCAGTGTGTCTACGGGACTAACTGGGAGGAAACGTAACTAGGAAGTTGTATCACTAAATCTCGTAGCAATCACTAACAACAGACAACTGCTAACAGACGATAGCATTTGCTATCGCTATTTGCGAGCATACCAGTATGGATTCAGCTCGGTTTAACTAGGAGGTTTCAAGCCATACGTCGTAACAAGCCCTCACCAAACGAAAATGTTAGACAGCATAAACTCAGTACTTTTTGGAAAAAAAGTACTGATGTGATATTGCTGATCATACGCTAACGACTAGCAATATTGACAGCTGTTAGTGCTAGCAAAATGTTATCTTACCTGGGAGCCTAACAAGTATCCGACGAGCCTTTTTCGTCAGAGGAGTAACATACCCCAACCATTTCTCGGGGTATGGGGGTTGGTCTGATGGTTTGCCGTCCACAAAATGATAGGAACAGACGTAGGGAGTTTCCGGGGTTTTCGGAGGTTTCTTCAGGTTTAGCGCCTTCAGCCACATACGCAGGTCCTCATCGCTGGATGGCGGAGGATAAAGATGAAAAGCTGGCCCACAACATTCTTCCCTGGTTTTCCCGTGGACTTTTTATCTAGTTGTTGTGACAGCCCCGCACCGAACACGTAATACTGGACATATTCTCCGAAATAGCTAGCTAGCTAATGTAGCTAGCTACTGCAATGGACAGAGTTGCTCAACCGGAAGGTCGAAGACAAAACGGAACAAACATGGCGCCCCCCTTGTTGAGCGCGGAATAAGGTGAATAAGCGGGCTGAGGCCATGGGCAGCATGTGCTGCTGATACTCTGCAAAAGAAAGCATGGTGTATGCTTATCTCGTTTATCATCTGGCTGATAAAGGAACAAGGTTTGTGAGTGTTTACTCTAATATTGTTTGTATTGTCAGTCACTTTATGATATACCTTTTAAGAGTTTTACGGACTTGGAGATGAGTATGTGCAAGTAAAGCTAGCATGTCAACATATTTTAGCCTGCAGTTAATTACAAGGCTAATGAGCCTGTTTAGCTACTAAAACGGTGTAGCTAACTTGAGAGATAGAAATGCAATTAGTAAGGTATATTGGATGTGACAGAAGGTTCAAAGGAGAATCATTTTAATATTGTAATATTTTATTTAGGTTGATTTCTGCATAGAAAGTGAATAAACTATCTAACCATGGAGACGATCTTTCAGCCAGGGAGGCTACACTATGATAATGATTATTTATGGTTCATAATATACTGTGATTTATATGAAGAAACATGCGAATGCTGTGATTGTTGGCTGTCAGATTCATCAATGCATTATTATTCTAGACACTATCTAGATAATGGATAATCATGATCGTCAAGGTAGCTCACCACTCACTAGGTAGAGTGTGTACCATTAAGGCTGCCCTTTCATGTTTTGTTGTCATTTGTACAATATGTGTAAAGATCAGATGTTGATAGTGAACAATCAATTTTTGCATCCGTAGCTTTTGCATGCATTTAAAAGAAATTAATATATCCCACTTGGTTTGTTAGGTTTCAAGAGAGGAAAACTATCCAGAAAACATGACAGTGAAGATGACGAGAGCGGGACAATTTCCAGTGTAATCTCCATACAGGATTTAAACTGTTATAGCTCTGAGTCTCAGTGGAAAGAAAGATGAGAACCGACTCAGAATCAAATTAAAACCTTGTTTACATTTTGAATATGTGTGCATAACAGAAGGTTGTCATGAAGATTTGATTTCACATTGACAATGTTTCACTAATGTTTAAAAGCTGTGTGAACATTTAGGTCAAAGAGTATTAATAAATTTTGAATCATTGTTTAGTAATGCTTATTCAGCACTCTTATACATTAATTAAGTGTTATTTAAGGTGTATATTTTCTCTACTTTACAATAAGTCTACCAAAGAGCATTACTAACTGTTTACTTATGGTTTAGTCAGGCTTGTTCAGTATTGTTAAATACTAAATTAAGTGTTAGTTAAGTTGCATATGTTCTCTACTTTACAATAAGTCTACCAAAGAGCATTAATAAATGTTTATTGATGGTTAGGTAAGGTTTATTCTGTATTGTTACACATTAATTAAGTATTAGTTAAGGTGCATATGTTCTCTACTTTACAATAAGTCTACCAAAGAGCATTAATAACTGTTTATTGATGGTTAGGTAAGGCTTATTCAGTATTGTTACACATTAATTAAGTGTTAGTTAAGGTGCATATGTTCTCAACTTTACAATAAGTCTACCAAAGAGCATTAATAACTGTTTATTGATGGTTAGGTAAGGCTTGTTCAGCATTGTTACACATTAATTAAGTATTAGTAAAGGTGCATATGTTCTCCACTTTACAATAAGTCTACCAAATAGCATTAATAACTGTTTATTGATGGTTAGGAAAGGCTTATTCAGTATTGTTACACATTAATTAAGTGTTAGTTAAGGTGTATATGTTCTCAACTTTACAATAAGTCTACCAAAGAGCATAAATAAATGTTTATTGATGGTTAGGTAAGGTTTATTCTGTATTTTTACACATTAATTAAGTATTAGTTAAGCTGCATATGTTCTCCACTTTACAATAAGTATACCAAAGAGCATTAATAAATGTTTATTGATGGTTAGGTAAGGTTTATTCTGTATTGTTACACATTAATTAAGTATTAGTTAAGGTGCATATGTTCTCTACTTTACAATAAGTCTACCAAAAAGCATTAATAACTGTTTATTGATGGTTAGGTAAGGCTTATTCAGTATTGTTACACATTAATTAAGTGGTAGTTAAGGTGCATATGTTCTCTACTTTACAATAAGTCTACCAAAAAGCATTAATAACTGTTTATTTATGGTTTAGTCAGGCTTGTTCAGTATTGTTAAATACTAAATTAAGTGTTAGTTAATGTGCATATGTTCTCTACTTTACAATAAGTCTACCAAAGAGCATTAAGAACTGTTTATTGATGGTTTATTAAGGCTTATTCGGTATTGTTACACATTAATTAAGTGTTAGTTAAGGTGCATATGTTCTCTACTTTACAATAAGTCTACCAAAGAGCATTAATAACTGTTTATTGATGGTTAGGTAAGGCTTATTCAGTATTGTTACACATTAATTAAGTGTTAGTTAAGGTGTATATGTTCTCAACTTTACAATAAGTCTACCAAAGAGCATCACTCTAACAGATGCACTGTTCTTAACCCTGATTTTCTCCTCCACACACCAGTTGACAGAGAGAAACAATGGTGTTGCACAGCTAAAGGTGGTCTGAATACCATGACCTGACCTCTCTGACACACCTCTAACTAACCCTGATTTCATTTTTTTTTTAGGTTAACAGTTCTTCTTCCAGAGACTCTAGCAGTGGCCTAACCGTGTGGGCTTCTCTGTTGTAGGTGTTTCTGATGCTATCCGATTTGGACCTCTGCCATCTCATCTCTCCGTACAAGCAGTAGAGCTCATTCTTCCTAACAGAAAGCTATCCAGCTTTTTCTTTCCTAAATTTAGCAAAGTTGACACATGGGTTAAAAACCATGTGTAAAATGGGGGGGGATGATTAGTATGATGGAAATACAATTGAGGGAAAAACAATTGTTTCACAATGGTGAAACAACATAGGTTCACAAATGATTATTTATTTATTTTTTGGTCCAGATTACTGTCAGCTAGTGTAGGAGCCAAAGCCCTACTCACTGAAATAATTCCAAAATGGAGAATTCCTACCAAAATCTCAAGTATAGTGGTTTGCATTCAAAATGCAACATGCCTACATTTGACAAAAGCTCTGCTTATTGTACTGGGGTATAGAATGTGCACGCGCAAGCGACTTAACCTGTCACCCTTTTTGAGATTTTGTTTACACCACTTCCACACATTGGACTTGGGTAAAGAGGACACACACCAGATAAACCATTGTGTGATGACCAAATGGTAACGTATTGTGTCTCACTGCAAAAGGCACAAATTCCTGATGACATGCTAACAAACACAATGAGAGCAGTAGAGTCACTCAGTGAGGTGATTGGTTAACCCTCACTGTAGACTAAGCTTACAGAGCAGCAAGGCCTTAGCAACACACACACATAGTCAGAGATAAGAGAGAAACAGGAGTTGTGTATGTACAGTAAATGGTTCAGCAATGATTTTTGATATAGTTTTTGTCATAAATTATAGATTGTGATATGTTTCCCATATCAGGTAACAAATTGGATAAATATAGGTCAAATTGGAAGTACTTAGGTTTGTTCTATAGGCCTATAAACTTTAATTCATATTGATTTTTAGAACTACCAGACAGCAGGTAGTATAACTTTGGGTTGCAAACTAAAGATAATAAGAAAATAAACAAACTTATTTTTGTTTAAATTCATCTTAGTTTATTGGTTATATTGAAACCAATACAGCTTGATATGAGATTTCAGCCTAAAAACAGTTAATTTAATTGATGTTGTTAGTGAGTTTTTTTTCGGTAAAACTGCACTAAAGACTTTGTTTGTATTTTGATTTGCTATATCACAAATAGGTTAAAACTAAATTAATTGATGTTGACGTTGAAAACACTTTGGTGAATGGTTTTCTTTTAAAAGAAATGATTTATTGAATTTTGTGTTGCTTTTATTCAGGTTTTGCTGTGTAACACAGGGCAGTGTTAATGGCTAAACCACTGAACAGATTTATATGTGCTGCGTTTTTTTGAGTCATGAGCTTGTCATGCCTCAAATAGAAGGGATATAGTAGCAATAATAAATAGGGGGTTTAATGAATGGGGTGTTCACATAATTTTTTAAATTTAAAAACTATTCTAAAGAAAATTTAGTTTTGTTTTGATTGACTTTCACTATTTACTGAAACACAACCCTTAAAGTAATCTAAAAGAGAACAATTACAAAAGCAGTGTTTCCTTTTTAGCACAATTTGTATGGATTTTATAGAGTTAAACCAGCATGAGGGAAAGAAATGCGGTTTTATAATTATTGATATTCATTAAAATAAGTAGACACTTTTCCAAGTGATAATATTGATAAAAGAACAAATAATGCTTTTTAGAGTTCTGTTTTGTGCCACACGGCGCCTCATTTGTGTCAGTCGCGTCCATCTCACTCCCGCTCCAGCTGCAGGACCGGTGAAAAAACTGTCTGGAGGTACGGACCAGCAGACGGACTGAGAGAAGGAGGGGGGGGGAGCAAGAGACCGTTCTGCTCTGACACATCTGACGCATTGTGAAGTTAAGTAGCACAGAGACTCATATTCTGAAAATACAAACACTATTAGGAGAAGATAATTAGAAGTACTTATTTTTACTTTTAAGATAAGTATTTAGTTGATGTGTCAAGAAATGTTTAAAGTACATTTCATTGTTCGAATCTGAATTGGATTGATGAAAATTTGATAGAAATAACTTTGGCTTTAGGTAAAGTGACATAAAACATCCGTAAACTATTTTTGGGTAAATACAGGCATAAATGATCCATTCAAAGACTTCCTAGAAACCTGGTTTGAAAAGGGGAATACCTTAATTTGTATTTTTCTAGACTCTTGCACTTGCTGCATCTTTCCTGGTGACCTGTGTAAGTTGTGTAAGGTTTGGGTAAGTGCTGAGATGGGGTTTGAAACCATGATGATTAAATGTATCAACAACTTGGAGATATGATTAAGACTAAATATCTAAATGAAAATGTTTAATGTTGATGTGACTGCTTAATGATGTACATTATGAGTAATGTACTGAGACAATGGTATACACATATTCATTTAATATTTAATCTCATATTTATATGTTTACACGAAAAGTAAAATATAATATAAGTTAAAGATAACTCTTATAAACAGTAAAAGATAATAATTTTATACCATAAAGATAATATTATATAATATACTAGTATACTTTATAAATAGAAGGGATAACAATTCAGTCAGGAAAAGCTTAGAGGAAACAAGAGCTTTAGAGAGAAGTGCACTGGATGACAGTCTATGAGAGACTGGTTCAGGTTACAGCAGGCGTGTCCAGCGAGGAGGAGTCTGCCACAAGACCTTGTGTCTCTGAGCTTTCAGCACACCAACATAAAAACTTGAATTGACTCAAATGCCTAAAAGTTTAGAAAAAACAAGAAGTTGCCTTTCAGGCCAGTTCCTGCTGGTACCAGAGAGCTAAAAGTACTTTTGAATTAGGACAATAGGTTTCCTATTGATGGATTGTATAGGAGTTCAATTTAACAGTTACTTTCAATTGGAAGTCAATTATATTTGATCTACTTCTTGCTTTCATCTGAGGGAATTTAGCCCACACTGGGGAAATTCATATAGGTGATAAACAAACAGTTGGTCTTTGATTTCAAAGACAAATTATGTAATTTTTAGGAATAACTAATTTGGATTTCAAAGATAAAAAAGTTAGTATCAGAATTTTGTCAAATGCTTACAGATGCTATTTGTAATCTGACATATTTGGGTTAAAAAGAATTAGGATTTTTGTACACAGAACATATGTTTATGAAATATAATGTTTTATTGTCATCAAACTGCCCGACCAATATATAGGCCTACAAGTCCAACTGAAATGATTAGTTGCTAAATCAATTAATTGATTGACAGAAAAACTGCTTTGATCGTTTCCAGTTTCAAAAAATGTGAGGACTTTTCGATATTGCTGTTTTTTTGTACCTTAAGTACATATTTTTAATGGAATATTGGTGGTAACAGAAAATGTTTACTATAACTATCTGTATGAACCTTGTTTAATTGACTTACCCCAATGTAGCAATATTTTTGAATCAATGATGACATAGATCAAACTTTGAAAAGCAGTGTGTTCAAATGCTCCTTCTTACAGAGGCTCAAAACAGCCAAGAAGGGGACTACACACACACACACACACACACACACACACACACACAGACACACACACAAAACAATGGTAAAGATTGTTTCCAACGATTTGTCAAGTGCTAGCAACCTCTGACAATAGAAGACATGGACATGGAAGACGCTATTTGCAAAAAAATATATGTAATCATTAAAGTAATTTGTGTATTGTGATTAGGTTGTAATCAAAAGGGTGGAATGTAATGGGAAAATTACATTTAAGCACAATTCCTTATATTTTTATGTTTAATTCGTACTTTACTGCTCTCACAAATGCTGAAAGAGTTTATTTCATTTCCCACATGCAGATTTTGATTCTAACTTTGTGAGACATCCAGTCTGGAACATTATGTGAGCACTGTTAGCCTGAACCGATAAAGGTACAAGGTCACCCTAAAACTATCTAGTTTTCTCATGCCAGTTTAGCTGTAACTGGGGGGATGACAGTCGTACAGGGAGGAGGAGGTGAGATGGCTCCGAGATGTCTCTTGTATTTCTTGATTGTCTTCATGTGTATCAGATTGCCTGTCAAAATTGTAGCGTCATAATAATCCAAGTGCATATGTGCTGTCACTCTGAAGATGCATATAAGCATGGTGTTCTTGTGCACTCATTTGAGAAACTGACTCCACACTGGGCTGCGGCCTTTTGTGAAATCATGTTGCTCCTATTTGCAAATATATCTTTTTTAATAAAATACAAAAACCCAACTTGGTTTTAGTCTCAGTCTGTCTTATTTGTTTCAATTTACTAAACTCTGAAAAACTCTTCCCCCTGCTGCAAAGGAAACTTCCACGACAATAGCAAACAAAACTAACACTGCAGAACATGCAGAGAGACTTCTCTCATCTTTCACTGACCCGCTCCTTGCTGAGCACAGTACCTAGTGTGTGTGTAGTACGTAGTGTGTGTGTAGTATGTAGTATGTGCGTAGCAACCGGGTCCCAATGCTCCACCTACACAAACACCAGCATCCTCCCTTCACCACATTTAAGACAAATATAAGTAGCCTATTTTATTTTGTCCTTGTTGCTTTGGGGTCAACTTTTGTGAGCCCCCTTACTGCTTTATATTCCATTATATTTTGAATATCATCTGTGTTTTCCTTCTCATAGAATAAATAAAGGTATTCCCACCATAAATTGGTGCATAAAAGTGTACATACACGCACATATATATATATATATATATATATATACATTAGGGGTGGAGCCAAACCCGAATACGGTATTCGGAAAGGCACAAATAACGTGTTTTTTACGAATAGTTATTTCGAACAAATACTTAAAAAAATATTTGTATTCGGGAACAAGAAAAACTTTATATGAAAAAGCTGCGTTTCCTCATGAGACGGCAGTGCATGCCCGGATGAGTGAGTGACGTTCAGGAGTCGGGGAAAAAAGTAAAAGAGGTGACTGACACAGGCTGCTCCACACAGCAACAGAGACGGCTCGGCTGAGCAAAAAAACACTTCACTGCATCACTATTTTTGTTGAATAGATTTTTCGTACATTAACTGGGTTCCGGAGGCAGTTTATAACTTTCGGGAAGCGGAGTTTGATCGAGAGATTATTCCGTTACGCTGCGTTATTGACGTCTGCAGTCGGGTGCTCTCATGTTCGCTCTGTTTACGTAGCTCTGTTAGCTCGGCCATTTAGACAATAGTCTGTTGACAGAGTAACGTTAACGTTCGGTTAAAAAGGTTAAAAAAATGATTGTGTAGTTGTGTCGAATTGTTTGCACTTGTGGGAGTTATATGGTACGTTTAAGTTACTCTGTCTTTTGCAGACAGCAAAATGTAGGCTATAGGCTAGTTAACCTTAGCATAGCTACCCGTCACTCATTAACTTAGCTGAAACTCCCCACATGGATTTGGGCAACCAAATAGAAATAGAGTGTGGCTGCTGCTGAGTCATCTCTTGGTCCTCCACCAGCCAAAAAAACGTGTTCTGTGTGGAAGCATTTTACAGTCAGTGCTGCAGATAAAACCAAAGTGATATGTAATGTGTGCAAAAGTCAAATAAGCAGAGGCAGAGATATCAAACATCTGTCAACATCTGCTATGCATAATCACATGCACTTAAAGCATCCTCTCCTCCTGGTACTGTCTGCCAACCCCCCCCCCACAAGCACAAATCCCCCCACCAGCACCAAATCATCATCACAGCCATGTTCTGCCCCTGCAAGTCAGTTTCAATCACCTATATTAGCTGGCATAATTATTATAATGGATATAATTAAAGAATACTTACACTTTAACGTAAATTAGAAGTGTAATGCAAAAAAACTGGAATTTTACGCCTATTTTGAATTTTACTCGAATACAAATACAAATACAAATACTTTTCCCCCCTCAACAAATACAAATACAGATACAAATACCGGCTGCTTTGCACACCCCTAATATACATGTATGTGTATGTATATGTATATATATATATATATACACACATATATATATATATATATATATATATATATATATATATATATATATATATATATATATATATATATATATATATATATATATACACACATATACAGTACAGGCCAAAAGTTTGGACACACCTTCTCATTCAATGTGTTTCCTTTTTATTTTCATGACTATTTACATTGTAGATTCTCACTGAAGGCATCACAACTATGAATGAACACATATGGAATTATGTACTTAACAAAAAAGTGTGAAATAACTGAAAACATGTCTTATATTTTAGATTCTTCAAAGTAGCCACCCTTTGCTTTTTTATTAATAAGGGAAAAAATTCCACTAATGAACCCTGACAAAGCACACCTGTGAAGTGAAAACCATTTCAGGTGACTACCTCATGAAGCTCATTGAGAGAACACCAAGGGTTTGGAGAGTTATGAAAAAAAGCAAAGGGTGGCTACTTTGAAGAATCTAAAATATAAGACATGTTTTCAGTTATTTCACACTTTTTTGTTAATTACATAATTCCATATGTGTTCATTCATAGTTTTGATGCCTTCAGTGAGAATCTACAATGTAAATAGTCATGAAAATAAAGAAACACATTGAATGAGAAGGTGTGTCCAAACTTTTGGCCTGTACTGTATATATATATATATATATATATTAGGGGTGTGCCAAAAAATCGATTCACAGAACAATCTAGATTCTCATTTGCAACGATTCAGAATCGATCTGAAATTTCCAAGAATCGATTTAATAAATAAATAAAATCAGCTGGCTGTTCGCTTCCATTTTTGTAACTACGTCCGGACGTCACCACGCAGCCGGTTTTTGAACGTGAGCGGCAAATCACTAAAACAAAGAGGAAGCAAATATGGATGAGAGGGAGATCCAACCAGCCCCGTCTTCACTTAAAGCTAAAGTTTGGCCGCCAGCTGCAGACCAACGCATACTGCAGTGCTTCACGAAACTTCCTGCCAACTCCGAGAGGGCAAAAAAAATAACTTGGTCTATCGCCTGCTTCATCGCCAAAGACCTAAGGCCTTAGTGTGGTGGAGAACGAGGGGTTCGTCTGCATGTTACAGACAGCGGAGCCGAGGTACGCACTAGCGTTGCAGCTGAGAGAGTTTTTTTCCACCGTTGGAGATATAGTAGAGCTTAGATCGGGCCCAAAATATCCAGCCTGACCCAGCCCGAGCCCGTGCACGTTGTGTCCGAGCCCGGCCAGACACATTAACTGGAATTATGAGCCCGAGCCCGATTTCAACCCGACACTTTTTTAATCCGTGGGCCGTCATAACTGACGTTCTCAACTACAATTCAGAGTTGTTTGAACTGCAAAAATCTGTTTAAAATGATCTTAATGAATAATGCAACAGGAGCGAAGCATGTAAACTGCTGTTAGCTTATTCAGAATGGAACGGATCGCAAATGGATCTGAATAAAGAAACGTAAAAAAAAGTCTATGCTTGGAGAAGTAACAAAAGAGGAGGTTGAAGGCTGACTATCATCTTTTCTGCCACGGAGAGCCTGCTTCATGTGTCTGTTCATCATCCGCTCCGTTTTATTTGCTGTCATAGGCGAACAGCGGCTAATGCACTCGACAAACCCGACACATATGTTGTCACTTCCCACGACTTGATTAAAATGGTTCCATACCTCCGACTTTCCTCCAAACTTGCTCAAAGGTAATTCTCCTGTTTTTCTTTTTTTCTTTTCATCCTCAAGCTGTTGCACTTTAGCTCCACAATACAGCCCGCAGCCCCGGTGTGATGCATGCGAGAGGAGTAGACTCCGCGCATGACACCTGTTGCATTTTGTAACTGTAGTCCAACTTGTGTAGACTAACTTTTTTAACACATTTGTTACTTTGGCCTAAATATAGGCTAGCCTATATAGATACTAGTTCTGATTATGGCATAGCTTTCTCTTTTTTTTGTCTTCACCGGTTGTGTTCTACATGATATTTGTGGTAAACTGCAACTTTCCTTGGAAAAGCATCTATTTTCAACCATTTTGTATGATGAAGAAGCACTTTATTTTTGTTCCAACTTATTTTATAGCTAGCTACTAATGAGTAGCAATTGAGAACCAGACAATGTTTTTGATAAAAGGCACTTCCCTGAGAATTGAACTTAAAATGTGAAAAAGACTTTAATGTCTCCGTTTGTCATTCTGTATAGCAAAGCAGATCAGAGTAGATCATGATCAAAAACCCGATTAGAAATCATTATGGATAAAATCGAATCGTTTTGAATCGAAAATCTTTTTGAATCGAAAATCGATTTTGAATCGAATCGTGGCCTCAAGAATCGGAATCGAATTGAATCGTGAGATGGTAAAAGATTCCCACCCCTAATATATATATATATATATATATATATATACATATACATACACATACATACATACAATCAGAATGCAGTAGTCTTTGGTGCTCAAAATAACCCTGGGAGAGGACACCCAGACCCCACACTTTGATATGCCCCCCCAAAAGGCCCAGTATACCAACTACAATACATTAGCCTACACCACTGGGTTAGTGTGTTGGTTGGTTAGTGTGTTTATGTGTGTAACCTGGTTACCATTGTTTTATCTTACACCATGACCCCAGTCCACCTAGGGGCTTAAGGTAATTCACTTCATATAGTATAGCAATAGGCTACATAAGTCAAATCTCAACTCTTGCAAAAAATATGCTTAATCCCATATGGAATGGCAATGCTTGAAAGTTCTGTTTTCTTCGATTTGAGGTACAGTGGAGAACTTTGGTTATACCAGCTGTAATCCTTTAGATAGAAAGGTCATCTTGGACTTACATAGAAGCTTATAAACTTGGGAAGTTTTTAATGTTCATTTGAGGCAGTGATGTCTATAATAAAATGCTTGGAAATTATCCCTTTTGATGACAATTTGTCAGGCGGACAGACATTTTTTTTGTCTTTTGGGGTATGTTGAGGGTGATATTTGACAGCAAAAAGGCAACAATCCCCAGAATCTTTTTCTGCTAGTTTTCCCTATGTGTCAGGATACACCATGCAAAAATGTTAAGGTTATATGACCATTTATGTAGCTGCAGTACCTTAATATTCACAATTACATCATTCTGCCAAAAGCTTTTCCCAAAAAGGGTGTTTTTTGGCCCCTGAGACCAAACAGGGCCGAGTTGGGGGTGGTCATTATCAACTTGTGATGGCCCAAGGTATATGATAATAGGAAATAATAGTGAAAAAAAGGTAGCAAAAAACATCCTGAGGAGTGGACCTGGCTCCCGGCCTAATATATACTGTTTTCATCTATTTTCATATTTTGTATGATAATTCCAAATATCATGTACAATTTCCGTTCAACATGTTTGAGATGCTTTTTTTTTCATTCATTATCTTTTCATTGGAAATCTATATTTATTTGTTTGTCATAACTTACCGTCACGATAGTCAAACCTCTTTCAACATTCACATAGGTGGAATGCACCAGCAACCGTTTTCACAGGATCACTAGCCTTTCTTCTGTTCCAATATAAAGGCCCTAATAGATGTGGAGTGTCACAGAAGGTGAACGTTTTGGCAATACCACAGATGTAAACTGGACTGAATTAAAAGACATTGAAAAAGTTTAAAACATTGAAAGCAGATACAAAGGGGGGATATATAACGTTTCATCTTACATTTTTTGGGTAAGTACATTTTTAAGTCTATATGTAATGCTATCAGGAGATGTCTCTCACTTATAAACTAAAAGTGGGATTGTTGTGATAGTGATTCAAGTTCAGGAAGCAGTTTAATCCTTTTTTGTGTTTCAGCCAGCATCATCAGACCTGGAGCAAACACTGTTGATACAGCTAGCTACAGTCGATAAGCTGATTGACTCATTATGAGCAAGTGTTAATTCAAGCAAAAGCATCAAACTTGAAAATTGAATAAATTCATAATTTGACATTGCTTATTCCATCCATCCATTTTATCCGAGTTCAGGTTGTGTTAAATGAATTAATTATATCATTAAGAATGGTTTATGTAAAGCCTACAGCTGAGGAATACTCAACAAATGTGATATAGGCTAAAAACAACATAAATTAGGCCATATTGCACTTACTGGTTTTAAAAAATTATTTAATATATTGGCCAGTATAATCATATTGTGTGTGGTATTAAGAAGGTGTTTAAAAAGTCTTACATCTGACTTGGTGAACTCGCAGAAACCCTGTTAAAGGAGCTACAGTTTGTCTTTACCCTATGTGCTGCTATTGTTAAATATATAATGGAATGTGAAGGAACATTTTTATAAATTCATCATTTGACGTTGGTTATTCCATCCATCCATTTTATGCCGCTTATCCGAGTCCAGGTTGTGTTAATTTAAATAAATATATCATTAATATTTGTTCTTATATTGCCTACTGCTGAGTACTCAACAAATTTCTTATCTGTCCATATAAATATTATTCTTTTCTACTTTCACCATTGTGATAAGTCTGATAATCATATACAGTATAATATTAGTTCAGTATGAATAAATGCAATTCATTTTTTCTTGCATTACTTCCTGCACCATTACCATAACACTAGAAATCTATATTTATTATTTCGTCCTTACTGACTGTCACACTGGTCAAACTACTTTGAACATTCACGTAGGTATGCCATGATAATGATCAAAGAAACTAACAGATTGACAGCTGGAATTCTGTACCTGGATATTTGGTTTTGTTGTTCCTTAAGGTGTAACAACATTTCTGAAAAATTTTTCACCTATGAGTGACGTCAACAGCCTACTCTGTTCCAATATGTGTTCCAATATAATAATAGATATTGACTGTCAAATAAGATGAACAAAAAGGGAGTGTGCCATTATAGGTCTATACTGAGTCAAAACTGACAAATTGACTGCTGAAATTCTTAAGATTTAGTTTTGTTCATCACCAAGGTATCACAACAATTCTGAATATCACCTATGAGTCACATCACTAGCCTTGCTTCTTTTTCCCATATAAAGGCCCTAATAGATGCGGACTGTCACAGAAGGTGAACGTTTTGGCAATATCACAGGTGAACTGGACTGAATTAATTTAAGGAAAGGTTCATTATGTCATTTTCAAATATTTAATGTGATACTACTACTACTATTATTAATGTGACTATTATCGCCACTGTTCATCACACCCCCAACCGGCCCGTCAGACACCGCCTACCAAGAGCCTGGGTCTGTCCGAGGTTTCTTCCCAAGAGGGAGTTTTTCCTCGCCACTGTTGCACTGCTTGCTCTTGAGGGAATTACTGTAATTGTTGGAATTGTTGGTTGCTTTGTAAATTATAGAGTGTGGTCTAGACCTACTCTATCTGTAAAGTGTCTCACTACTGCCCTGGGGTCTCATTTATAAAACTGTGCATAAGATCCTTACTATAAGTGTACGTATGCCCAAAAGCCCAAATTGGCCTACGCCGAAAAAAAACGGATCTATAGACTACCTTTATTAATAAAATCTTCCAAATCAGTAGGCATTACGGCAGCTTCGATATACCAGAAGTATATAATAAGATTTAACAGAACTATATATTACATCCAAACAAGCCTTAGTGATGAAGTTGAAGATTATATATAATATTTATTTAAAAAAACACTTAGCTGTCAGCCATTTCCCTCTGAAAACACCCGGTTTCACCCAGAGTGGCAAGGACCTGTATTTGGACCGGGATGGCACGGTTCCGGCGCGTTGCCCTCTCTACTGGACCCAATTCAGTACATAGATCCAAGAGCGAAGCTATACTACTATTACAGCTACATTAGGGAATTTAAATCGGCATATGAGCCAGTCATCGTCATGGTCCCTGAAGTCTCTTTTTCTCCTGATTCTTCCATTCCGGTGCTCCTGCAGGGCCAGCAGTGCCATGCAGCATTACCCACGGGGTCACCGCAGTATTTATATGTTTAGTCTACAACAATTTGTGATTGTTAACATCTTGCTAAAATCACAGCAACAACTAGTGGTATCCCCCACCCCGAGATACAATTTGAAATCGAAATGTAATAGGCAAACACACTTTTCTTCATGCAGGGTTTGTTATAAACAGTATTACATTTTAGACCGATAACAAGGACATAGAGCGTAACGATTGCGCAAGAGCTTAACGGCTGTATTTCCAGACTTTGACATTTGATGATATATGTACAGTTTTAAAGATAGATATTTAGTTATTTACACTGTGTTCTGCAGTTATCTAATGGTAGGGTATTTGATGATATCCGGTATTCCATGGAGTCGGGCCATCTCCTACTCCTGCGCTCCGTAGCGGACAATGTGACGGCGAGACAGCGCCGATTAAATATTAAGAACAATTTTTTATTTAAGATTTTAGTTTATGGAACAGTTATCACTGAGTACAAGCGCAAATAACACTGCTGGATTTAATCTTCATGGTAACGTGGATGATATGGAGTGAAAAAATGTGCGAAGCATCAATATTTTTATTTTTTTCTACTCTTATAGTTATTCCCATTTACTTTTTGCAGTCTGACTTCAGTTCACCACCTCACCATCTGCGTCGCCAATTCCTATTTTGTCTCCATAATGTGCATACGCATGGGTCAGAGTTTGCGTGGAGGACCGCACATTCTCCCGTCAAGTTTGTTTTTTATAAATCACAACCTTTGCGTGGGATGTGGCGTACGCACGTTTTCAGCCCCGTTTTGTGCGTACGCCACGTTTATAAATGAGACCCCTGGTCTTTGTACATCTGCATGCCACATTTGACAGTCACACTTGTTCCCTCTCAAACTGGTGTTAAATGCTGACAAAACAAAGGGTATGCGTTTTTCGAACAAAAAAAGGTGCTAGCAGTTTTCCTTTCTATTACATCCACATAATTCACCCTTATCCAGTTTGTAGCCTCTTATATCTTAAATAACAGATATTTTAATTGATAAAAAATTCTTTTAAGTTACTTATTGAACACCTAAATTGAAATGGATCGCCGGGGAATGGAAGAAGAAATCGCTATTTAAGGCTCAAAAAAGCACCACACTTCAACGACGAACACTTGTATAGATTTGTGAAAATGAACAGTGATAGACATTTTGCCTGAAAACAGAATTTGAAAATAATTTCTAGAAAAAGGTAAACAGCTATCTGTATGGCTTTGTAAAAATGAACAACCATATTCTGGCCATTTGTATAGATTTGTAAATATGAACAACCATATTCTGGCCAATTGTAAAGATTTGCAAATATGAACAACCATATTCTGGCCAATTGTATAGATTTGTAAATATGAACAACCATATTCTGGCCAATTGTATAGATTTGTAAATATGAACAACCATATTCTGGCCAATTGTATAGATTTGTAAAAATGAACATGAACAGATTTCTTTTTTTTTTTTTTTACTTTTTTTGAATGAAAAATAACTATTTTAAACAACATCAGCAGTGAACTGATTTGGGCGTGTGTGTGTGTGTGTTAAAGAGACAGACAGGGAGGGACAAAGAGAGAGAGAGGCTACATTACTTTTTACTACAGTACTGAAACTGTGCTCCTCTCTCTTTCAATGCAGCAAAGCGGTCAATGACTTTCTCATTGAAATCAGGCATGCTGAGGACTAGTTCCCTCTCCATGGAAAGCATGGCCAGTGCATTCAGACGTTCCTGGCCCATTGAATTTCGCAGGAATGTCTTAACTCGTGTCAAAGTTGAGAAACATCTCTCAGCTTCAGCTGTTGTCATGGGAGTAGTTATGAGGATGTTCAACAGAGTCACAGTCTCAGAGAACGTCTCCTGGAGGTTGTAGCTCATGAGAACCTGGTACAGTGCCAGTGCACCACAGCAGCCCTTGAATTCAGGATTCTCATAGATCAGAGAGAGTTCTGTCTTGAGCTTTGCCTTGCTCAGCATGGGGTATGCATTCACAGTGGCAATCAGAGCCTCATCAGGAAATGAATGGCAGTACCTTTCAAACATGTCTGCTTGCAGTAAGGTAGCACTCACAAGGTGGCCAGAGAAAGAGAACCTTTCTTTGGTGTGATCCAGGATGGTGTTGCAGACCTCTTCAGACAGCCTCTGCTTCTCCTCTTCTCTCAAAGCTGTTCTGGGTCTTTTGGCTCCTGTTGCTTCTTGCAGCTGCTGTTGAGAGGAGTCCCTGAAGGCAAACAGACCAATGTGTTTGTTGGCTTTGTACAGTATTGTTGTCTATGTGATGCACAGGTATATGCAATGTATCCATGTATAGTACAAATACTTCAGTTCCACTTAAAATGGGCAGGGATGCATAAAGTCTTTAGTGTTTAAGTTAGCCTTTGTGTCTCACATAGCCTGGATGTTCAGCACAGTATACAGTGGTGCTCATAAGCTTTATGAGCCCATGCTAAAGTTGACTAAAAAAGTGGAATAAAAAAAGAAAAAGAAAATTGGTGTCCTTAAAGGTTGGATTTTCCAACTTTTTTAATTAAGTCATTAAGATCAATTTCCAAAAGATAATTTTTTTATTCCTCTTTTTAGTCAACTTTAGCATGTGTTCATACACTTATGAGCACCACTGTACAGTACACATAGTATATAAAGTAAGCTAGATTACACCACTGGCCATATATAATGAGAATAATGTAATTTCAAACACAAATGCAGTCTCCTTTCATGCATACATTTTCAAATAAAGCTCTGCTTTGAGAAAGATCGAATGATATTGTTTAATCTTACCTTATGGCCTGCACACTGCTTGTGAAGCTGTCGAGGGCACGTTTGATGAAGACAGCATTGATGTCCTTCTTCTGTAGCTTCTGGTACAGAATGGCCAAAAGGCCGTTCAGTCTCTCCAAAAGCACACTGGCGATTGAGACTGAGGTTGATTCTGAGATGGGAAGAAACTCAAAAAAGCGCTCCTGCACTTTGTGGTTGCTATGTATGTACCTCAGCACAAGCACCAGCTGTGTCTGTGTAGAAACGTCCGTGGTCTCGTCAGCTTGGATAGCTACGAAGTTCGCCGACTTCACCTCCTCCACAATATGTTCCCTCATGACCGCTAGCATACACTCCAGTAGCTCGTTTTGAATGGTCTTTGATGTGCCCTTGAAAACTTTAGCATTTTTAAGATGGTCATCAAACACCTCATCTAACTGTGCCACAAGGTTGACAAGTCCAAGAAAAATACCAGGGTTGGTGGAGCCCTCAGTTTCATCGTTGCCTCGCAAAGCTAACTAAAACACTCCGCAAAACTTCACACACTGGATTAGCCGGCTGAGGATGTGGCGGTTCTTGCTAACCTCATCGTTGTGGCGGCGGACAGCTAGCCTGTATCCTTCATCCAGTTGAGTGGCAATGTTCACTCTCCCCAAAGCAGACAATCTCAAACAGCTATCCATGTGGGTCTTTGACAGCTCATGTTTCTTAATCTTTTCTGAAAGATGGTGCATGTCCGTTACCCCAGTCGCTGTCCAAGCGGTGCTGTCTGCCGTGCCGCCTTCAGGGTGAAAGAGTAAGCAGGGGTAGCAGAAGACTGCATTAGCCACATCGCAGCCTGCTAGCCAGGTTTTTCGTTCGTACCAATTTTTGGAAAATCCTCGGGTGTAGGACTTTCCCCCTTTAGTAGAAACCTGTTGAATTATTAAATTTGGTCTGGGAGGTCCTAATTGTTTCGTTGCCAATTTATCTTCATTTGTTCGCCGAGAAAAAGGAACTTCTTTCAAAGAGACAATCGAGTTGCACTGAACGCTAGCCATTTTGACAGTAGTACTTGAATTGATTGACGCTGCTACCCGCTCTTTTCTTAGTTACGTTCATGGTTATGTTACGTATGACGAAAGCACGTAAGTGCAAGCCCTCCCGGAACCCATAGAGATTGTATTGAAAGCTCTGATATTTGAAAAAAAAAAGATTTTACATGTGAGTCTATGAGAGACTTCTGGGGCGATTTTCAACCTGACTGAAATCGCCCCAAAAGGGGCGGGGCCATTTGAAGCACGACTTTAGCCTGATTGGACATTTAGTGGCAGATCAGACGTCTGGATTAGAACACTGATAACGACTGTTGCCGTGATATAATTGATTAGAAAAAAAATCCCTTCCTTTTCCCGTTTGGCAGTGCGTCGCCCATATCGCCCTAATGAACACACCGCCCCTGCCTCTAATTCTTGATATATTCTTAAGATGGTAATAGGCTGATTTAATTATTGTCTTAATATGACTGTTAAAATTCAAGTCAGAGTCCATGACAACACCAAGATTTTTTGCTTTGTCTGTCGTTTTTAACAGGGCCATTTGAAGCTGTGCAATCACTTTCAGTTTCTCTTCTTTTGCTCCAAAAAGAACCACCTCAGTTTTTTCTTCATTTAATTTAAGAAAATTCTGGCACATCCAGTTGTTGATTTTTTCAATGCAATTTGTCAGTTTTCTTATTGGACTATAGTCCCCTGGCGTTAAAGTTATATAAAGTTGTGTGTCGTCAGCATAGCTATGGTGATTTATCTTGTTGTTTTCCATAATTTGAGCCAATGGAAGCATGTAGATGTTGAACAAGAGAGGTCACAGAATTGAACCCTGGGGAACACCACATTTCATCATTTTACGCTCAGATACATAATCGCCTATAGACACAAAGTAGTCTCTGTTCTTTAGGTATGATTCAAACCAGTTAAGAACTGATCCAGAAAGGCCAACCCAGTTTTTCAGTCGACCTAGTAGTATGTCATGGTCGACCGTGTCAAATGCCGCACTAAGATCAAGTAACACCAAGACTGAGGTTTTGCCACTATCTGTGTTAGAGTGGATGTCATTAAAAACTTTCACAAGAGCCGTCTCAGTGCTATGGTGTGGTTGGAAACCTGATTGGAAAGCATCGAAACTGTTGTTTACAAATAAAAATTGGGTAAGTTGTCGAAAAACCACTTTTTCAATGATTTTACTTAAAAATGGTAGGTTTGATATTGACCTATAATTGCTCAGCAGTGATGTATCTAGATTATTCTTTTTTAAAAGAGGCTTGATGACTGCAGTTTTAAGGGCCTCTGGGAAAGTACCTGTAGAAAGAGATGTGTTTATAATATGTAGGAGATCTGAAGCCAAACAGTTTAAAACATTTTTAAAAACAAAACAAAACAAAAAATTTGTTGGTAAAATATCGAGGCAACAAGAGGAGGTTTTTAATTGTTGAATGATGTCCTCCAGGTTATTGTGGTTGATCATATGAAATTGTGTCATAATGGAATTTATATTGCTTGGTCTCTGTGACAACACCGGACCTGTGCTTGATACGGACGCATTAACTGTCTGTCTAATTTTCTCAATTTTATCTGTAATGAAGGAGGCAAAATCCTTACAGGCTTTATCGGATAAAAATTCAGATTTTACTGGTAGAGGAAGAAAACAATTAAAACAGAGATTTTAGAACAAATTGAGGATAATAAGGCATTTTTTAATGTGTGGATGAAAGAAGCTGATAACAGAGAGAGAAAACAATTGCAGAAACAGACGACACTGTTAAACATGAGTGATACTAACAAAACAGAGAAAAAGAAAAAAGATATGAATACTGTCACTGACACAATTTCTCCTCTCTATCCGAGTTAGAAAGGCGTGGATCCAGGTCTTGACGTTCCACTGCCATACCCAATCACCACCGCAGCAAGGAAAAGGCCGACGGGCGGACGGGCGAGAAACAAGCGGTCACGAGAAAACCTCCACCCAATTCACCGCCACCCTGGTGCATCCGCTGGCGCTGAATTATCAGGATTCCAAGCCCCCACAGAAGGAACAACAGAGAGTGATCCAGACGAAGATGAAGCTGATGCATTCCCAATGATTCAGGTTGCTACACAGGGAGGAGTGGGTGTGCTGTATAGACCCTGGACTGAAACGGAAATTTGAAAAGCCACAAGCCATCTGCCCCAGTGTAAAGACTCTGGTGCGCAATTTTCCAAGTCCCTCAAAGCATTCATTGAGACTTTTCTGCCCACTGTTCAAGAAATACGACTCATTCTGATGCAAAATCTTGGGCCTATGGAG
Source organism: Perca schrenkii (assembly GCA_025617405.1). NCBI lineage: Eukaryota > Metazoa > Chordata > Actinopteri > Perciformes > Percidae > Perca > Perca schrenkii. The sequence goes on from CM046794.1 coordinate 8,127,400, forward strand.
TATGCAAAGATCAGAAACTTTTTCCCTAGAGATCCAACCCACGATCCAGTTATTCGTCATCCAACTCTTAATAAGAGAGCAAATGATGACTACAACGACGCGCTGGAGGAACTCTTCACCGGGATAGAGACCACTTTTTCCGGTCAGGATTGATATGTCACGTGTGGCAAACACCAAGCAGTTGAAAGGCGAGGCGGTGGAAGATTTCCAGTACCGACTGGCTGAGACTTTTGACCGACACAGTGGTATCTCACGCACAACCGCCGCCGGAGCGGTGGTTGAACCCTGGGGAACCCATTTCAAAAATGTATTTTTGGGTGGGCTGCTCCCTGACATTCAAGCTCATGTTGACAAGACCTGCATTGGATTGCAAGATTCAGCTCTGACGGAGATTGTTAGACATGCCAGACATGCTGAGAAAATCATGGCTAACGCGAAAGAAAAGGCAGAAAGGAAAAGACAACAGAACAATGACAATGCACAATTGATTCTCATGAAAATTGTGGCAGCAATGTCCCAAGAAAGAAGAGGTGCTGGCAGAGGAACTTTCAGAGGCAGAGGAGGCAAAGGCCATGGCAAGGATCGGGCAGTGATTAGAGACACATGCTTCAACTGTGGCAAGAGAGGACATTGGTCCTACGACTGTCCTTACCCCAGGAGGGATTCATCTGAAGAACAGCACAAATGACCCTTGGCAGTATGCAGATTGACAGAAGGTGGGGGATGGAGTTGGTGGTGGGACTGAGAGACTGGAGGACACGTTTGCATCTTTTATGGAGGGTAACATGAACACACGTACATATACATGCTTGCAATGAAGACATGCTTTTTGCACGCTGCAACACTCCCTACACGATAGACAGATCAAATTAGACCAAAATTCTGCACATTGAATAGAAACAACTTTTGGAAAATAGCTCAATTTAATCAATGTATTTATTTGATGTGTATACAAATTGCCTACCATGGTGTAAATATACAAGGGAAGGAAAATTGTACCTATAGTTGATTCGAGAGCAACAATTTGGGTTTAGTGAAGATCTTTGTTCTTCAAATCAGAAGCTCTCTGGTAAACTAGTTTTTTTTCTTTAGAGAAATGGTTAGAAGAATGGTTATCTCAGAAAAGTTCACCATTCTTATGATTTGAGTATATTCAGATCCTTAGGATCCCGAACTAGACAAGAAAGGAAAATGTTCATTGTTTTTTTTTTGTGTCCTAAAAATGTATTAGGCAGACATTTGAAAATGAAGCCATTCTTTCACTGGTCTTAAGAATGTTTATTTTTGTGCCCACTGGCTTTACAGTTGTGCGGCTTGATAAAAATCCCTCTTTGGCTGACATATTTTTGTTACAGCCTAAAAGTACACATTTGTTTACAAATTATAATGGAACACGTACCATGTCAGTCTGTTAATATCCTGACTACGGTAAAACAAATTGGGACACTTGTAGTTAAGTTAAATGAATCACCAATATTACATGCATTCCTTTTGTCACCTTTTGACCCTGATGAAGATTACGTTGAAAAGTTTTTTTGAACAAATCAAAGGACGAGCATGAGTTTTCTTTTGTCTACTGGCATATACACAAGTCCAGTGGCTGTTACCTTGACTGATAAACTAAATTAGTTTTTCAGAACTTCTAACTCAAAAGCTCACATTTCATGTTTCTTTGTCTCCAACAGAAGAGGAGACAGACCTAGGACATCTTGTGACTATTTGTAAAAATTGACTGACTGGACTGAAACTATTGATAATGTGTTTATTTCTCTCCATCGACAGGAGACTATATAAAACCTATACAACAGCGTATGCCTTGTATTCACAGTGTTCAGATATTCAGTGAACGTGTGACTACAACAGGCATATTCGCACGGTAAAAACGACATTTTTATTTACTGATGTTTCACCACTTTTGTCTCAGGTACAGCGTTATCTCTGGGCAAAGCACACAAATGTGACATGGATTGATTGACAAATTGTCAACCTGTAGTCATCAAGCTGCGTTCGGACTACAGGCCCCAGAATACATCAGTACACGCTAAAACAGGAAGTAATCGACAGAAACCAACAGTGTTTTTAACTTTTTATTGACAGATGGGGTTTATAGTTCCATGTTTAGATTCTCCAGCACATACACTTATTTTCTCAAGTAACATAAATAAGACAAATCATTTTTATTATGAATGTTAAAGTTTTGTTTGATTTAGGACCTTCAAGCAATAGATGCAGTGGGTCTATGCTTGAGCACCTAATGTCTCCCACAGCTAAAAATAACATTCTGCAGGGAATGTTAAATATTTTGATTCTCTGTTGTTTCGTTTAACATTTTTCTTTTCTCAGTGTTCCAGTAGAAAAGACAGGAAATATCGTTTCATATTTCTGGGTGATGGTAAGCTGTACACCTTGACACACCTGTGTGAGAAATACATTGTTAATTAATGATGCCATAGATTACAAAAAGAATAACAGTGTGTTTATATGTACCCTGGAGAAATCCTTCTTTCTTTGAGAGAAGACAGCCAGAGGAGGAGACTACACACACACACACACACACACACACACACACACACACACACACACGCACACACACACACACACACACCACACAGAGATAAGACACAAGCTAAAACCAAACATGAGTTGTACAAGTGACATTTTGGTTTAAAGAAATGATTTTGATATACATTTTTGTTGAATGTTATATGATGTGATATGTTTCCCTATAACAGGTGACGATTTGGATAAATAGATGTTCAAAGTACACGTGCTTAGGTGTGCTTTTTAAGGCTAAAAACTTTAATTTGTAATGAGTCTTGGAACTAGCAGATGGTAATTAGTGTTACTTTGGTTTGTAAACTATAGATAAAAAAAATAAAATAAACAATGTATTTTGGGTAATTCGTCTTAGTTTAATGGTGATTTAATGGTGACATGAAGGTTCAAATGAGATTTAATCCTAAAAGCAGTACATTTCATATGGTACTCTAATGAGTTTTTGAGTTGCTATATCACAAATTGTCTAAACTAAATTAGTTAATGTTGACGTTGAAAACTTTACTATGGTGAAAATTCCCCTAAAGAAATTATTCATTGAACTTTTGTTAACTGATAAACAAGTTTTGCTGTAAAACCTAGAATAATGTTAATGGCTACAGTATTAAACAGTATAATAGTGTTTGTTAAATAATTTCAGTGTTAAAATATTTTCTTTTCCTCAGATATAGGTTGATTTTTCTAAAGACGTTTGAAACATTTGTTGTGACATCACTGTAGCTATAGCTTAAAAGACCTTGAATAACAAAAGTGCAAGAATAGTTAACAATTGTACATTTAAAAAATCAGGTGAGAACACATAAAACAAAATTGACAAAATTGATAGTTCAACTGTAATCAATAGGATCATCTACCCCATGATTGACACAGTAGTGTAAGGGGATGCAATAGTAATTGTTTTTGTTTTGTTTATTCTGATCTGCTCTAAAGATTTTTTTTCTTTATTTATACATAGGTAGGGAGAGGCCCATAATAATAAAAAACACCTATTTCTTCCACGGCAGTATAAGGGAAATGATAGGTTAGGGTAGGTTATTGTGTGAGAATTTTCTTCTGCTCTTTTGGCCATGAGAATCCAGGTGTCAAGCATGGGGATTCCGTGGTGATAACAACTTCAGGAGGAAGGATTGGCAGATAGACGGTGACAGAAACCATCGCGATCGTTCCAGTGACACAGGGCAGTGAAATGTTCCAGGGAGAGTCACCTGGATACACGCATCACTACAAAAGGTTCCGCAGGAGAAGAGGACAGGTTTTTCTACGACCTGCAACAAGTGACGAGCAGATCCTCTGCTGAGTCACCCACGTGCCATTTCTGAAGCGACAGGGGAAACTGGAGTGTTTTCTCACTGTTTGCAACACATTGAGAGAGGAGAAAAACGAGAAGTTTTTCCAAGGAGGAAAAACCAGAAGCTACATATTGGTATTGTAGCCTGCTGTTTAAAATCATTTTCAGATCACATTCTCTGACAGTGACAGCAGAATACACTTCACAATTGTAGAGGACACACCACCCCTCTCTGAACACACACACACACTCACTGCACATTCCTTTTGAGGAACTTCTGACATTCCTCTGAGACAAACGCACACACTCTCAGCAGACTGTTTGAAAAACATACACACACATGGAGCCGATGGACAGAAAAGACTGAAACAGGTACCCTTCAAGAAGAACAAGGGGGATTTGCCAAATTTGTAGTGTGTTTATTCTTCGTTACTGCATTTATGATTTTCTATTGCATTTATGGTTTTTTGCATTTTATTTTTTTTGATGAGAGAAAAGTATGATAAATCACGTGTAACCATTTCTCCCAACATTTACATACACAAACTCTAGGAACACTAGTGAAGAACATGGAGAGAAAGACGAGTGATGTGTTCACTGCTTTCCATGTCAAGGAGAAAATGGTGGTTGGAATGCAATAACTACTACACAGCTAATATTACTGTAATGATTAAAACTATGTCCACTCTTATGTTCCGATAATAGGCAAAGGGATGTTTGGCATACGAATGCTACTAAATTGGGGCTAATTAGGGGTTTGGGACTTTATGTGGTTCCTCATGACCACACAAACTCAACTGATAGATTATTGATAAAGAAAGTAAATTATTCCTAAACAGCAATATTGTTAATATAGAACCAAGTTGAGTACACAGATCCAGGCTATTTTGTTGTGTGCTTTATAACTTAGGAAAAGTTCCTTGTGGATCTTTTACATTGAAGTAATTTCACTTTCCACATTTGACGACACACATAAACACCACATTTGACTAAGACTTTTGAAAGATTATCTAATAGATACATGTTCTACTAATGCATTACTTGGTTTAGTTAAGAAATATATACGTTGATGTAGGTTATAATGATTTTTGTTATGCTTGTTCACTATTTCTTCGCTTACAGAAATAAGCTATTTCCAGTGAAACCATACACATAGAAAAACTGAATTTTATTTGTGCTCTGACAGCACTTAATGATGTTAGAGACAAGGAGGGGTCAGTCTTATTCTGATTCTTCTCAACTTTCACTCTGTGAGAGCTTTGATAATTGCACTGAGCGTGTTTCAATTGATTAATATTAAAATAACCAAAGGAGGGAAGCATTTGATAGCACTGGGTAATTTAATTATCGGCTTTATGGAAAAATTTGAAACTTATACCATGTATTCAACAACTTCGCCGTATGGGTTTGCAGGACTTGGGGTTTAACCATGGGTTATCAATGGAATTTCAACTTTACATACGCATGGGTAAATATGAAATTAGTAAATGTTCACACTTCACACCAGGTTATTTTAATGTTTAAATACATAACACATTCTTTACACAAATTATAAGGCACTAGTCTGATGTGACATTAACCAGTGACATTCAGGTCCAGGGTTTTTAGCAGATTATGTTTGGTCTTCGGATTTGTTTTGTTTGTTTGCTATGTCGTTACCCTAATCAAGAAAAAGAGTTCTTCATTCTTATGGTGAATATGATTGAGCCTTCTGACGTATTCCGTCTTTCTGAATATGATAATAATGTTTGGACACTGTCTCTGATACTGTGTGAGTCTGATTAAATTTTGTTTTATTCTTTTTTAGATGTGAACGCTCGCCACAATTATACTTTTTTTTTTGAAAAACAGCTTTAAGCAATAGACGAGTATATCCATAAGTTTGAATCTTAAGAAGTAAAGTTTGATTATGTGATTAATTCTGATATGTTTGATATTTGAATCTTTAAAAAGTAAAATTTATTTTTGTGATTATTTTGTAATCAAAAGGGTGGACTGTGGTGGCAAATTTTATTTTAACCATTATTGATTAATGATTTTGACCATTTGTTTAAAGATTGTTTTAAACCTCCACATCATCCTGTTCCTTCCTCTTAGACTCTTAAAGACCAGAGAGGGACAGCTGCAGCCATGAACTCTCCTTTTTAGTAGTTTTATTTTTAAGAAACTCTAGCTTCACATTGTTGTCTTTTTGCTTAGATAGAAGCGGAGAAGGCCGATGACTGTTTACAACAGTGAGAACTACGTAGGTCTCTGCCTCCTGAGATAAACTGTCGTTTAGGCTAATGTTAAGAACAGAGAGCAGAGGGGAAGGTGAGACAATGGTTTGACTGTTAATGATGTTCTCTTTTCAACAATGAGCATGCTAAAGATATTTGGAGAGGGGTAGCTTAACGGAGTTTCTTCACTATATGATGATATGATATATGATATGAAAGAAAAATCAGTCCAGTCAGTTAGTTCAATGTTCAACTCAGCTGAGTTCAGTTCAGTTCCTGTGTGATTCGTTGAATAAAAGGCCTTGTTTCAAATCACTACCCGGGCAGTGTGTGATAACGTTGGAGATCTCATAATCTTATCTGTATGATGTATTCAAGAGCGTGCAGTCCACCAGCTTGGCGGGTTGATGGCCACTGGTTACAGTCAACACTCCAGAATCGCCGAATCGCTGGCTCGCCGTGGAATCTCTCTCTCTCTCTCTCTCTCTCTACAGTTGCAGAATATGCACCCCAAAAAAAAAAAAAATCTGCGTACAGCAATGCAAAATATCTAATTAGTAGCTGTACATGTAGAGGTGGGCGATATATCGTTTAGATGATAATATCCAAATTGTTGTCTGGACGATATGCAAAATTGGGATATCGAATACTTCATAATTTGTACAATCCGACCCCCCAAACATGAAAAGAGCTGAAGGAAGTTAAAGAGAAAACAAATAGCGCACACTATAACCTTCTAAACAATTATATGTATCGATTTTAATACTGTAGGGGTTTGTTTGACTGTATTTTTTTGTACAAAATCACGATCGTCCCGCACAAGAGTAAGCTGCTACTAGTTCTTACCTGGCGTTATGCCGAGCTAGCTATCTACCGGCAGAATGAGAAAATAACTACGGCACGACCAGAGGTGGAGGACTGCATTTTTGTGCACTATGAATGGAGTACCAACTGCAGGATCGTTGCCCAGCACGGCTCACCTGACCTGGAGCCGTGTCGGTAATATACTGTACATTTTATTTACTACGAAAACAGCACACTGCCGTCTACATAGCCCCCGATGCTAACGTTAGCAAAAGTTTGCTGCTAACCATAGTGAACAAACCGCAGCGCGATCACCTGGATACAGGATACAGGGGACTTTAACAAGGCGTCCTTAAAGTCTGTTCCCCTCCAGCTTTCTCTCAGCATGTAGATTGTGTTACTAGAGGGAAGAACACACTAGACCAGGGGTCACCAACCTTTTTGAAACTGAGCGCTACTTCATGGGTATTGAGTCATACGAAGGGCTACCAGTTTGATACACTCTGAAACAACAATTTTTGCCTTTAGTTATACATTATTAATAATGATTAATAATACTCATCTATGTGAAGACACTGGTTCATGATTTCTCATAATAATTAAACAATGACAATAAGGTGGGAAACAGATATCACTATTCAGCACTTTAATCTCAGTAATTGTTACATTTTCAGATGATCACTTGCATCACTACATTTCATAGGAAAAATGTCCCATTTTCACTAGCCAGTGACAAACCCTTTTAACAAATCATTAACTATGTTGCACTGTTTCAAAAAGTTATCAATTATGTAATGTTAGAAAAATCAACTTACATATTTTAAAATACATTTTGTCACATTTTGAACTAATGACCAAATCTGCAGCATTTTTAACAAAATTATAACTGTTACATGTCATGAACAAACTTTTAAATTGGACACAATTCTTCAATATTTAATTCAACTTCATCATGGCACTGCCATGTTGCCACTGACATCTGGTATCTGTTTCTTTGTTAGTGGGAAGACTGGCATTGGATGCTGTTCACCAGTGTATTGTACTCTGGTGTGTAACTTGACACTGCAACTGTGAGTGAGTCTTTCAGATGTGCATCAGTGAGGCGTGTTCTGTGTTTGTTCTTGATGAAGTTCATGTCAGAAAACGCTGATTCACAGAGATAGGTTGAACCAAACAGGCTAGCAACCTTCATAGCTGCTGTGCATACTCCACTGTATTTCTCTGTGTCAACAAGGCACCAAAAGTTTGGTGCAGCCTGGTAGGCTTTGAGGTGGAGGTCATTTTGCATTGTTATGATTTCAATCTCCACTTGTCCAGCATCCAAGTTGAATGTTGCACTTAGTTGCTCAGCAAAGCATGTTGTGTCCACATTCATGAAAGGATTGGTAATGAACGACACACATGGCTCAAGCTGATGAAGGTCACAAAACCTATTCTCAAACTCTTGCCCAAGTCTGTTTATGACTTCACAGTACTTTTCTGCAACTTTGTCAAATGTCTCAGATGCAGAAGGATTGTCTTTCAGCACTGACTGCACAGAGGGAAAGTGCAGCACCTTTTTTCTCTGTAAATCCACAGAGAAAATGTTCATCTTGGCTTTAAATGCATTTAAAGCACTTATCATATCAACAACAGTCTTACCTTTGCCTTGCAGCTTGCAGTTCAAGTCGTTTAGTTTCCCAGTAATGTCCGTCAAAAATGCAAGGTCAAGTGTCCACTCTGTGTCCGCTAGCAGTGAGACGTCTTCGCCTTTGGACTGCTTGAACTCTTTGATTTCACCCAAAAGTGACAAAAAACGAAGTAAAACTCGTCCTCTGCTGAGCCATCGGATTTAGCAGCAGGTCACCATATTCAGCTGACATCTCCTCCAATAGCACCTTGAAAATCCTGTGCTGTTTTGCTTTGGAGCGGATGATGTTTATGATTTTGACAACGGGAGTCATCACATGCTCAAAGCCGATCACTTTTGCACATAACGCCTGCTGGTGAATGATGCAGTGGTAATGCAGAAATTTTGGGAAGTCTGGGTCACTTTTACAGTGAGCGATGAAACCTGTATGTCGGCCGATCATAGCAGGAGCCCCGTCTGTAGTCACCGCCACCAGCTTTTCCAATGGTACCTTTTTCTGCACGAAAAACTCCTTCACCGTGTTATAAATGTCAACTCCCCTCGTAGTTGTCTTTAAGGGCAGTAGTGTCAGGAGTTCTTCTCTTGTGGAGAAATCCTCAAACACCATCCGGATAAAAACTAACAGCTGCGCTGTACTGCTGCAGTCCACGGACTCGTCGCACTGGATGCTAAACCAGCGGCACTTCGCCAGATCCCGGTCCAGCTGATCGGCCAAGTTACCAGACATAGCTGACACTCGCCTAACTATCGTAGATGCACCCAGTTGGACGTCGGATTTTTCTCGTCTTTAAGTACAGTGTTAGCAATTATCATCATTGCTTCTTTGACAACTTCTCCGTCTGAAAATGCCTTCTTCTTCTTGATCAGAAAATGTGTAGCTCTCAACGAGGCTTCGGTTACTTTTTGTGACTTTTTCGCCGGCCTCGTGAAAAAAGACTGTTGCTTACCCAAAGCTGCCTTTAGCTCACGGGCTTTTTCTGTCCGTAGTGCACTTCCCGGTGGGTAGTTAGCATGGTAGCTTTTGTGACACGTAGTGAAGTGTCTCTCCACATTGTGCCGCTTTGCCGTCGCCACAGTCGCCCCGCAAATGAGACACACACAGGTTTCTTTCACAGTAGTAAAAAAAGAATTCCTCCTCCCATTCGTTGTGAAAGTGATAAGTTTTCTTCCTTTTTTCTGCCATGTTTTTGGGGCAAGAAACTGAATTCCGCTACCATCTTTGCTGCGCCCGCTAGCTTACTCTCCACGAGCACTGGTTTTGTCACGCGCACAATACTGACCTTTGAACTACAGTAGGTCAGAGTTCACCTAAACTTATCAAAACTCATGTATAATGAACATATTTTTAAGATAGTCATTTTTAAATATATATAAATGCAAGTGTGATTTAAAAAAAGAATAGCAACAGAATACAATACAATTAAATTTCAGACGCAGCTCACTAGTGAGTTGTGCTATTTTTAGAACAGGCATGCGGGCGACTCATGTGGTCCTTGGGGGCGACCTAGTGCCCGCGGGCACCGTGTTGATGACCCCTGCACTAGACCATGTACACTGTAGCATCAAAAAAGCACACAGAACTGCACCTCTCCCTCACCTGGCCCAGTCAGATCACATCCAACTCCTGATCCCAGCATAAATCCTGGTCAGAAGGACTATACAGCCAAGTAGAAGGACTATCAGAACCTAGTCTGACCCGGCCCTGTCCAAGCTCCAGGACTGCTTCCAAGAAGGACATGGTTGTGTGCAATATGTTACAGAACAGAGCCCTTTGTTTATTGTTATGATTTCATCTTGCTTGTACATTTTCCCAAGAGAACCACTGAAATAGCCTCCGAACAGGGCTTCTTTTAACTTCTAGAAGGATTTCAAAAATATCGTCTGAATATCGATATCGAGATATTGAAAAAAAATATCGAGATATTCATTTTTGTCAATATCTCCCACCCCTATGTACATGGCTTTATCACTAACACATTCAAAAATCACTATAACTCAAATTCTACATCACTGAGTTTCAACATAAGCATAATGCACTGTGTAACATACCACCTCAAATATGACTTGAGACGCATTCAGTAAAAATACATCTGAATAGTGCAAAGTGCTACATTTTACAGGTTCAGCATGTCTAATCTAGAAAGTTACTGAACTCATTAAAATCATATAGCCACGAATAGGGCGGCAAAAGATGTTGCAAACATTCTTTATGATGGCTCTAAGCCTCAAAACATTAGCCCGTTAGAGTAACCTCGTAGTTGAATAAACATACATGAATTCACGTTGCGCCATCTCATTTACAACGCACACATATGCCACAAAATGGCGTTCCAAATTGCAACGGTAGATTAGCAAAGATAAACATATCATCTCCGACTGGTTTTAATTAAAGGGTGAGGCTATTTGCACCCCTGGTACAATTAGCAGTGTATGCTATTTGCACCCCTGGTACAATTAGCAGTATGCTATTTGTACCCTGGTGCAATTAGAAGTGTATGCTATTTGCACCCCTGGTACAATTAGCAGTGTATGCTATTTGCACCCCTGTGCATTTACAGTACCTTGGCATATACACACAGTTATCCTTACTACTCATGTATTACACCTTTTTGGAATATTATCGCCCTGACATTCTTACCCTAACCATAACCATCCCACTCCTCTTGCCTAAACCTAACCAACCCAACCAGAGCAAGCATATTCATGAGTCTTCCCCTACCACCCTGCAAAAAAAAAAAATTCGCGTTCGCGGGTCCTGCATGCAAATTATCCAATCCAAATTTAAAAAAATAAGATCACCACACAGGGGAATTGAACTCCAAACTCCCATACCAAAGGCAAGCATACTAACCACTCACCTAGCAGTTCTTTCAGAAAGTTGTACAACTGTTTACCACTTTGTTTCTTCAAGCCTCGGTTGCTAGGTAACCATACTGTATACAAAAAAATAGGTACTAACTAACAAACTAACGGTTGGATGCCTTCACTGAAGACAGAAAGCGCAACTGTAGTATCCATTTTCAAGATGAACGTCTGCCATGATTTCGGTGCACGCGAGCAACGTTTTTTTGTTGTTACGTCACAGGGTGTAAATAGCTCAGCTGTGTGGCCGAGGCTATTCGTACCGGGGGTGCAAATAGACACTTAATTAAATTGTCAAAGGACATAACAGAAATAATAAAGTTAACATAAAATGCACAGAGTACAGAATTATTAGAATAGCAGTTTCCCTCTCTTTTTACTCACCGGAGATTCTTAACTTATCCAAAGGAGAAAAAAGAATAGAGTTCACAATAACTAAGGCTTCTTGACACTTCTAACTATACCAACGTTGAACGTTAACCGTGTGTTAAGTGGTACGTTACACTAAACTAAATCTCATTCTGTCTTCATCTAACGATTCACTTGACGAGAGGGGGAAAAAAAGGAAGAAAAAGAGAGTCGTTGCTCTTCTTTAGCCACGCAACACAGAGTGGCTATGCCAACAAACATTATGCAGCGCCATCTAGGGGAATGGAGAGCCACAGCAACTACAATACTTTGGCCCTGTGCATTTTAGGTGGACTACATGTGTTTCTCCATTTGCAAATGTAAATAAATACTCAAAGACCAAACTTTGGTTTAATTCTCAAACAGTCGTTATTCGTTTTGATTTTATCATGAATATCACTAACCCTGCTGCTTCAAAGAAAACTTCCACCACAGAGACCCTGTGTCTCGAGATTACTTGTATGAATAAAGGGTGAAAAAAAATTAAAATCGACAGAACCTCCACATTTTCTTAATTTTGATCAACTTCAAAGTGGTTATTGTAATTGTTGTATTTTGTCAAAACACCATATTACAATAATGAAAATGTGGTAAAGTATGCAGAAATTATTATTTACACAAAATTGTAAGATTAATTTTATCACAGTTTCAAACTACTACAGTATGCAGTTCAGCATATATATAATTAGGTAATGAGATACTGTATTATAATTATTTGCATTGAACAATTTCCCTTTTGATGTATTCTGTGCCATGAGTTATTAAGGCATATACGCTGCTATAATGAATAGTGTAATTTGGAGATTAAGTGCAATGTTAAAAAATGAGTCTAGAAAGTAGTTAATGTACTAAAAAATGTTCCAAATGTTGCTTCTATTAATAAGTCACTATATTGTTTAATTTCATACATTCAAAAGAAGACAAGATGGCTGTCGTGCGGATCATATCAATGTTCCTGTCTTATAGGTAAGTTGAGCGATGTTTAACGGATTGCTTTTGAAGTGTCTTGATAGCAAATAACAGAAAAGGTGTACCTTACCGTAACACATACTTAACGGGGCAGTTCTTGCACAGACCACATTAAATGATTGTTATAGAAACAAACAAAGAATTATTTAAAGGTGATATTATCACCTTTAAATGATTTAGGTGTATGTGTCAGGCAAAAGGTAATCTCTGTTTTGCTAACTAATTTTTTTACAACAGTAGCAACTACAAAAGTAGCAAATACAACAGTAGCACCTACAACAACAGCACCAACAACAGCCCCACCTACAACGGCATCACCTGCAACAGCTGCAACTACAACAGCAGTACCAACAACAGCCGCACTTAAAGCTAATGCACCCATGACAGCGGCACCTACGACTGCTGCACCTACTACTGCTGCATCTACAACTGCTGCACCTACAACAGTAGAACCGACAACAACAGGACCAACAACAACAGCACCTACAACTGCAACACCTACAACAGCGGCACCTACGACAACAGCACCTACAACTCCAGGAACTACAACCATAGCGACTACAACAGCAGCACCTACAACAGCCAGACCAGCCACACCTACAACAGCTGCACCTACAACAGCTGCACCTACAACAGCAGCACCAACAACAGCCGCACTAACCACAGCCGCACCTACAACAGCTTCATCTACAACGAGTGCACCTACAACAGGAGCACCTACATCAACAGCACCTACAACTGCTGCACCTACTACCGCTGCATCTACAACTGCTGCACCTACAACATTAGCACCAACAACAACAGGACCAACAACAGCCACACCTACAACTGCTACACCTACAACAGCTGCACCTACAACAGTAGCAACTACAACAGCAGCACCTACAACTACTGCACCTACTATTGCTGAACTTACAACTACTGCAGCTACTACAGCCGCATCTACAACTGCAACACCTACAACAGTGGCACCTACGACAACGGCACGTACGACTGCAGAACCTACAACTCCAGGACCTACAACCATAGCTACTACAACAGCAGCACCTACAACTGCTGCACCTACTATTGCTTCATCTACAACTGCTGCACCTACTATTGCTGCATCTACAACTGCTGCACCTACGACAGCTGCATCTACAACAGTAGCAACTACAGCAGTAGCAAATACAACAACAGCACTTACAACAGCTACGCCAACCACAGCCGCAACTACAAAAGTAGCAACCACAACAGTAGCACCTACAACAGCCACGCCAACCACAGCCTCACCTACAACAGCTGCATCTACGACGACTGCACCTACAACAGTAGCACCTACAACAGCGGCACCTACGACTGCAGCACCTACAACTCCAGGACCTACAACCATAGCGACTACAACAGCAGCACTTACAACTGCTGCATCAACAACTGCTGCACCTACAACAGCTGTACCAACCACAGCCGCACCTACAACAGCAACACCTACGACTGCTAGACCTACAACAGCTGCACCTACAACAGCAGCAACTACAACTGCAGCACGTACGACTGCTGCACCTACGACAGCTGCACCAACCGGAGCCGCACCTACAACAATTGCACCTACGACTGCTACACTTACAACAACTACTCATACAACAGTAGCAACTACAACATTAGCACCTACAACAACAGCATCTACAACAGCCAGCACCAACCACAGCTGCACCTACAACAGCTGCACCTACAACAACAGCACCTACAACAGCTGCACTAACCACAGCCGCACCTACAACATGGTGCACCTACAAGCAGGAGCACCTACAACAGCTAGCACCTACAACAGCAGCACCTACAACAGTAGCACCAACAACAGCCGCACCTACTACAGGTGCACCTACAACAGGAGCACCTACAACAGCAGCACCATCAACAGCAGCAACAACAACAGCCACAGCAACGACGGCAGCACCTACAACTGCTTCACCTACGACAGTTGCACCTACAACAGCAGCATCTACAACAGCTGCACCTACAACTAGTTGCACCTACAACAGCTGCACCTACAACAGTAGCACCTACAACAGCAGCATCTACAACAGCCGCACCTACAACTGCTTCACCTACGACAGCTGCACCTACAACAGCAGCACCTACGACAGCTGCACCTACAACAGCAGCATCTACAACTGCTGCACCTACAACAGCCGCACCTACGACAGCTGTACCTACAACAGTTGCACCTACAACAGTTGCACCAACAACAGCCGCACCTACAACAGTAGCACCTACAACAGCAGAACCTACAACACTAGCACCTACAACATTTGCACCTAGCAACAGCATCTACAACAGCCGCACCAACCACAGCTGCACCTACAACAGCTGCACCTACAACAACAGCACCTACAAGAGCCGCACTAACCACAGCCGCACCTACAACATCTGCATCTACAAGGAGTGCACCTACAACAGTAGCACCTACAACAACAGCACCTACAACTGCTGCACCTACTACTGCTGCATCTACAACTGCTGGACCTACAACAGTAGCACCAACAACAACAGCACCTATAACAGCCACACCAAACAAAGCCACACCAACAACAGCTGCACCTACGACTGCTACACCTACAACAGTTGCACCTACAACAGCAGCACCTACAACTACTGCACCTACAACTAGTGCATCTACAACTGCTGGACCTACAACAGTAGCACCGACAACAACAGGAACAACAACAGTCGCACCTACAACTGCAGTATCTACGACGACTGCACCTACAACAGCAGCACCAACGACAGCGGCATCTACAACAGCAGCACCTACAACTGCTGGACCTAAAACAACTTCACCTACGACTGCTACACCTACAACAGCTGCATCTACAACAAATGCACCTACAACAGCCGCACCTACAACAGCTGCATCTACAACGAGTGCACATACAACAGTAGCACCTATAACAACTGCACCTACAACTTCTGCACCTACTACTGCTGCGTCTACAACAGCTGCACCTACAACAGTAGCAACCACAACAGTAGCATCTACAACAGCCGCGTCAAACATAGCCTAACCTACAACAACTGCACCTACGACTGCTACACCTACAACAACTGCATCTACAACAGTAGCACCTACAACAGCAGCACCTACAACTACTGCACCTACGACAGCTGCACCTACAACAGTAGCAACTACAACAACAGCACCTACAACAGACGCACTAACCACAGCCGCACCTACAACAGCTGCATCTACGAGTGCACATACAACAATAGCACCTATAACAACTGCACCTACAACTGCTGCACCTACTACTGCTGCGTCTACAACAGCTGCACCTACAACAGTAGCAACCACAACAGTAGCATCTACAACAGCCGCGCCAAACATAGCCTCACCTACAACAACTGCACCTACGACTGCTACACCTACAACAACTGCATCTACAACAGTAGCACCTACAACAGCAGCACCTACAACTACTGCACCTACGACAGCTGCACCTACAACAGTAGCAACTACAACAACAGCACCTACAACAGCCGCACTAACCACAGCCGCACCTACAACAACTGCATCTACGAGTGCACATACAACAGTAGCACCTATAACAACAGCACCTACAACTGCTGCACCTACTACTGCTGCATCTACAACAGCTGCACCTACAACAGTAGCAACCACAACAGTAGCACCTACGACAACAGCACCTACAACAGCCGCGCCAACCACAGCCTCACCTACAACAGCAGCATCTACGACGACTGCACCTACAACAGCGGCACTTACGACAGCTGCATCTACAACAAGTGCACCTACAACAGTAGCACCTATAACAACAGCACCTATAACAACAGCACCTACAATTGCTGCACCTACTACTGCTGCGTCTACAACTGCTGCACCTACAACATTAGCACCAACAACAACAGCACCAACTACGACGACTGCATATTGAGTGATTGTATTTAAAATGAGCAAAAGTAAAGTAGTACTGACGTAACAGCTGTTATATATGTTAATGTTTATTTTCAAGTTTTATTTTGAGGGTCTTTTAAAATGTACATGCTGTCTCAGCTAGCGGTTAGCCAAATTAGCTGTTAACTAAACTAACGTTAGCTTAACTGTGGAGGCTAACGGCAGACCGCTACAATCAGCTAGCGGTTAGCCAAATTAACCGTTAGCTAAACTAACGTTAGCTTCCCGGTGGAGGCTAACGGCAGACCGCTATAGTCACCTAGCGGTCCGTCGAATTAGCTATTAGCTAACTAACGTAAGCTGGAGGCTAGCGTGGGAACATGCTGCGCATGCGCAGAACGGATCGTGCAGGTGGAAGCGGTGCCGTTATTCCGAGGTGGTGGTGGCATTAACACAGCATTATCATCTGCGCCTACGACATGGCATACGTGTCATCTTGCACATGCGCAGAACGGATTGTGCCAGTGGAACGGATTGGGTACTGACAGCTGCATCTACAACTGCTGTACCTACAACAGCCGCACCTACAACAGCTGCACCTACAACAGTAGCACCTACAACAGCAACACCTACAACAGCGGCACCTATGACAGCGGCACCTACAAGTGCAACACCTACAACTCCAGGACCTACAACAGTAGCAACTACAACATTAGCACCTACAACAGCCGCACCTACTACTGCTGCATCTACAACAGCAGCACCTACAACAGTAGCACCTACAACAGCAGCACCTACAACAGCTGCACCTACAACAGCCGCACCTACAACAGCTGCACCTACAACAGTAGCACCTACAACAGCAACACCTACAACAGCGGCACCTACAAGTGCAACACCTACAACTCCAGGACCTACAACAGTAGCACCTACAACAGCTAGCACCTACAACAGCTGCACCTACAACAGCTAGCAACCTACAACAGTAGCACCTACAACAACAGCACCTACAACAGCCGTGCCAACCACAGCCTCACCTACAACAGCTGCATCTACGACGACTGCACCTACAACAGTAGCACCTACAACAGCGTCACCTACAACAGCGGCACCTACGACTTCAGCACCTACAACTCCAGGACCTACAACCATAGTGACTACAACAACAGCACTTACAACTGCTGCATTAACAAATGCGGCACCTACGACAGCTTCACCAACCACAGCCGCACCTACAACAGCAACACCTACGACTGTTAGACCTACAACAGCTGCACCTACAACAGTTGCACCTACACCAGTAGCACCTACAACAGCAGCACCTACAACTACTGCACCTACAACTAGTGCATCTACATCTGCTGGACCTACAACAGTAGCACCGACAACAACAGGACCAACAACAGCCGCACCTACAACTGCAGCATCTACAACGAATGCACCTACGACAGCGGCACCTATGACAGAGGCATCTAAAACAGCAGCACCTACAACTGCTGGATCTACAACAACTTCACCTACGACTGCTACACCTACAACAGCTGCATCTACAACAAGTGCACCTACAACAGTAGCACCTACAACAACAGCACCTACAACTGCTGCACCTACTACTGCTGCGTCTACAACTGCTGCACCTACAACATTAGCACCGACAAAAACAGGACCAACTACGACGACTGCACCTACAACAGTAGCATCTACAACAGCTGCAACTGCAACAGCAGCACCTACAACTGCTGGACCTACAACAACTGCACCTACGACTGCTACACCTACAACAACTGCATCTACAACAGTAGCACCTACAACAACAGCACCTACAACTACTGTACCTACTACTGCTGCATCTACAACTGCTGGACCTACAACAGTAGCACCGACCTCAACAGCACCTATAACAGCCGCACCAACCCACAGCTGCACCAACAACAGCTGCACCTACGACTGCTACACCTACAACAGTTGCACTTACAACAGTAGCACGTACAACAGCAGTACCTGCAACAGCAGCACCTACAACTACTTCACCTACTACTACTGCATCTACAACTGCTGGACCTACAATAGTAGCACCGACCTCAACATCACCTATAACAGCCGCACCAACCACAGCTGCACCAACAACATCTGCACCTACGACTGCTACACCTACAACAGTTGCACCTACAACAGTAGCCCCTACAACAGAAGCACCTACAACTGCTGCACCTACAACTAGTGCATCTACAACTTGTGATGCCATGAGAGCTGTTTCTTTGTAGCAGGTGGGGTGTAGGGCAGAGACCAGCCAAAAAAGTGGTTGCAGACAAACAGAGGTTTTATTGTCAGCAGTCTTTTCAAAAAATTGTCCAACGAAAAACAGTAAGTCAAACACAAAATCGTACTGGGAGTAATACTACTAGGTTTATCAGAGTCCCAGTAGCTTAGGTTCTTTCTCCAAGAAGTCTGCTCCTCTTCTCTCTGCCTCTGCTCTCTTTGTCTGTTTTCAGTGCATGAGCACCTGCAGTAATCAACAGGCTGGGCCTTTGCACCTCCCTGTGCAGTGCATTCTGGGACTTGTAGTGTGGGTGGCGGCCATTTTGCCACTGGGTAGCCACTCCTGTAGAGGAAAATAGCGTCCCTCTACCACACGTCCCCTTGTGATGCCACATATCCCTCTTCTCGGGCCTGACGTCCTCGGCAGGGCGAACGAGGACCAGAAGGCATCACGGCGGGACAGGGCATCCGCATTACCATGGCGTCGTCCTGGTCTGTAAACGACAGAGAAGTTAAAGGGTTGGAGCCCCAAAAACCACCTGGTTACCCTACTGTTTGTCTCTTTGTTTTTAGCCATCCATTGTAACGGTGAATGATCCGTAACTAGAGTAAACCGTCTTCCCAACAAGTAGTATCTGAGTGTGTCAAGGGCCCACTTTATCGCTAAGCACTCTTTTTCCACTGTGGCATAGTTCCTCTCTCTTGGCAGCAACTTCCGACTCAAATAAAGAACTGGGTGCTCCTCACCTGCATGATCCTGGGACAGGACAGCCCCCAGACCCACCTCCGAGGCATCTGCCTGGACCACAAACTCCTTACTAAAGTCCGGGGCCATGAGGACTGGTTTCGAGCATAATGCTCTCTTCAGATTGACAAATGCCTCTTCCGCCGCAGGGGTCCATTTCACCATCCTGGAATGTTTTTGTGGTCAGTTCTGTGAGAGGAGCAGCTACCATAGCAAAGTCAGGAATGAACCGTCTGTAATAATTGGCAAGGCCTAAAAAGGATCTCACCTGCCTCTTTGTCAAAGGTCGTGGCCACTCCTGGATGGCCCCAAGTTGTGCCTCTTGAGGTTTGACCAGGCCCCTGCCGATGGTATACCCCAGGTAGTTTGTCTCACTGTACGCCAGCTTGCATTTCTTGGGGTTCGCCGTCAGGCCTGCTTGGTGGAGGGAATCCAGGACCTTTTGGACCCGAGGTAAGTGGCTTTCCCAGTCTGCACTCTGGATAACCACATCATCTAAATAAGCAGCTGCATAGTCTTTATGAGATTTCAATACCTGATCCATTAATCGCTGGAAGGTGGCAGGTGCCCCACATAACCTGAACGGCATCCTCCTGTACTGCCAAAGGCCTCCTGGAGTGGCAAATGCTGTCTTTTCTTTCAAGTCTGCTGCTACAGGAACCTGCCAATAGCCTTTTGTAAGATCTAGAGTGGTTATAAATCGAGCATTGCCTAGACTGTCAATGAGCTCGTCAACCCGAGGCATGGGGTAGGCATCAAACTCGGACACGGCATTTACTTTTCTAAAGTCATTACAGAAACGTATTGAATTGTCAGGTTTGTCAGCCAGGACTATAGGGCTTGACCAAGCACTTTTGGACTCTTCATTTACCTTCAACTCCAACATTGTACTTCCGCCTCAATCAGTTTCTTACGCGCCTCCGGTACCCGATATGGCCTTTGGTTCACCACGTGTCCAGGTTGCGTGCGTATTTCATGTTCCACCAGGTGCGTGCAGCCCGGGAGGGATGAAAAAACATCCTGATTGCCGTCCACCAGCTCCCGGGCTTGCTGTAGTTGATGAGGGGAAAGGTCAGGACCAAACTGCACTGTATCCCGGGCCACTTCGCTTGTCTTCCTAGGGGAACAGACAGTGAACAGTGCCTCTCTACACTGTAAGAAAAAAATCCGTAAAAAAACGGATAAAGTCCTGGCAGAAAATTACCAGGAATTTATCCGTTATTGTCACGGACACTTCTGTTAATCCTAGAACGGATAATTCCGTAGATTTACAGTATATTCTCTGTTTATTCACAGACATTTCTGTTAATCCTAGAATGGACAATTCCGTAGATTTACAGTATACCCTCAGTAGCATTTGCTACCAAGAAATGTCTTCACCACGGAAAAATCTGTACCATTTCTATGGACAGTTTCTTTAAATCTGAAACATAAAATTCTGAATAGTGTTCTTCCACTCTAATGCTAAAATACAATGACAAATGGTATCCATCACCAGACCAATGTAATGAGTTAGAATTACTAAACATCTAATACAGCAACATGATCAAATACAATCACCACAAAATATATAAATTGAACATGTTTATTTTTTTATGCCATGAAGGATAGGCATAAAAGTGCATTCAATGGCTACATTTTTAAATGAGAATTTTTTTACTAATTATTTTAACAATATGCAAAGCACCATGTTTTGGATCAGACTTTTTGCATTAAAACAGCAACAAACTGAATAAAACAAATTTAAAACTATGATTCATAAAGTGCATTCTAGGGATGGCCCAATGGATCATCATATGCGACCTGAATTTGTTCATAGGCGAATGGAGAGGAACATTATTAAGTGATCGAGGCATCCCTAGTTTGTTTTGTATAGCTTGAAACACATAACACATAACAGACTAAAACAATACATTGAACGACAATTCATTGAACTATGTGCAAAGCACCATTAAAAAGTGCTCATTTTGTAGAAGATTGTTTAAATAGCAACAGAGTAAACATTCATTAATAACATGACAATAATGGTGTTGCATCAATAGGTGGTCACAAACAAGTAAAACAGCTTTTCAACTTTCTTTAAACATTTCCAAATACATGGCAAAAATCATCATCCACACACAGCTCAAATTACCATCCATGGATTCTCAAAGTTGTTTAGTTCAAACAGGAACTTCAGCAGTCTTGGAGGAATGTGCTGGTGTTTGGTCCTCTTCTTCTCGGCCTTTGACCCTCGCTCAGGATTTATTCCCAGGAAAACTCTTAAAGAAATAGAAAAAATTTTGTTTTTAGCAACACAAGTAATGAAATGAATGAAACTGACAGAGAGTAACATGCAGACCAAGTTGAGATGGAAAAATCCTCGTAAATCCAATTTGAGTATTGTTCCATTACAGGACAACTACTAGAACAAATTAACATTTGTAATAGGGCTGCATGATTATGGCCAAAATGATTATCACGATTATTTGTTAAATTTTAACCAAAACAAATTGTATTGTCACTTAGGCTAATTATAACTGCTTTCACATCCATATTGTGCTACATTCCTCCTTTGTTGAAGGATATTATGAAGGAGTACGCCATTTCATCTGTTGTGCAACCGCTTTCCAAACATGCGTGTTCGCTGTGAAAAGATACAGGCAACGCAATTATCTGTTCACGTTAACGGCACATGTTAAGATCCAGTGCCAATAGGGCACCGTTGCCCGGTATTTACCGGACGAAATAGCAACGTGGATTACGGTGCAACTTAAATGTCTGCGTTGTGCTCTTGTGCTCCAAAAGAGGTTGTGGTTAGAGGTTAGAGAGCTAGTAAACACTAATAACACGTTACACAGCAGGTAACATTAGCCTACCATTAGCTACAGTAGTGACTGGATTAAACACGGCTAAAATGCTGACAGCTAAACGGTGTAGTGTGACTGTATTCGGTCATCATAAGCCCGTCACGATGTTTACCAGTTTACCAGTAAACGCAACATTTTGTCCCGTCCGTGTTGTTTTTCAGACAACAGCAGTGACCAGTGCTAGTTTGTGTCTTTTAGCTCATAGCTTTAGCAGCAGACTGTTGGACATCCTGCTGTTGGAATCCTACAGTGAAATACAGTCACACTACACCGTTTAGCTGTCAGAATTTTAGCTGTGTTTAATCCAGTTACTACTGTGGGTAACGGTAGGCTAACTTTACCTGCTGTGTAACGTATTATTAGTGTTTACTGTAGCTAACGGTAGGCTAACGTTACCTGCTGTGTAAGGTGTTATTAGGGTTTACTAGCGTGACATGCAGCAATGTTTATGTTGCCTCTAACGTGGGTTTCGGAGCATCAGAGCGCAACGCAGACATGTAAGTGGCAGTGTAATGAGCCACCGAAATCCGCGTTGCTATTTCGTCTGGTAGATACCGGGCACCACATGTGCCGTTAACGTGAACAGAAAATTGCATTGCCTGTATCTTTCACGGCAAATGTGCATGTGTGGAAAGCGGTCGCACAACAGCTGAAATGGCATACTCCTTCACAGTATCCTTCAATAAAGGAGGAATGTAGCACAATATGGATGTATTAGTAGGAATGTAGCACAATATGGATGTACTAGTAGGAATGTAGCACAATATGGATGTATTAGTAGGAATGTAGCACAATATGGATGTACTAGTAGGAATGTAGCACAATATGGATGTATTAGTAGGAATGTAGCACAATATGGATGTATTAGTAGGAATGTAGCACAATATGGATTTAAAAGCGGTTATAATTAGCCTAGGTGACAATAAAATTTGTTTTGGTTAAAATCAACAAATAATCGTCATAATTAATCGTGATCTCAATATTAATCAAAATAATCGTGATTATTATTTTGGCCATAATGGAGGCACGTGATCAGACTGAAGCTTTGGAAAAAAAAAAACTTTCATAGCGTTCTATGAACGGAATGAAGCATTTTAAATATCGCTCGATCACGTGAATTTGATTGTGGGAAGCCCAAATTTGTAAATCATTGTATCCATTAATAATCTGGTTAAAAATCTGATATAAGAGACTGATCAGCCAGCAGGGTTCACACGCATTTTAACCAATACTTTTCCATGACTTTTTGACAAATTTCCATGACTATGTGTTCCTGAAAATGTCAGTCGACATTCTACAATAAGAATACTAGGGCTGCACGATTATGGCCAAAATGATAATCACGATTATTTGTTGATTTAACCAAAACAAATGTTATTGTCACATAATAACGCTAATTATAACTGCTTTTACATCCATATTGTGCTACATTCCTGTTAATACATCCATATTGTGCTACATTCCTCCTTTATTGAAGGATACTGTGAAGGAGTATGCCATTTCAGCTGTTGTGCGACCGCTTTCCACACATGCACGTTTGCCGTAAGGTATCTACCTGACGAAATAGCAACGCGGATTTCATTGGCTCATTACACTGCTACTTAAATGTCTGCGTTGCGCTCTGATGCTCCGAAGCCCACGTTAGAGGCAACATAAACATTGCTGCATGTCACGCTAGTAAACACTAATAACACATTAGCAGGTAACGTTAGCCTACTTTTAGCCACCGTAGTAACTGGATTAAACACAGCTAAAATGCTGACAGCTAAACGGTGTAGTGTGACTTTATTTCCAACAACGGGACGTCAAACAGTCTGCTGCTAAAGCTATGAGCTAACAGACACAAACTAGCACTATGGTCACTGCTGTTGTCTGAAAAACAAAACATACGGGACACAATGTTGCGTTTACTGGTAAAATGGTAAACATTGTGACTGGCTTATTATGACCGACTGCTACCTGTTGTGTAATTTTCCTCCCGTTACTCTGTCCTCTGTGACTGTCTACATCTAGAAACTAAGCTGCGCGGTGCAGGGAACAGCTCTGATTGGCTCATAGAGGCACGTGATCAGACAGTGGTTTATGGAGCGCTAGAGTGGCTTTGCAAAAACTTTGATAAGGAGCGTTCTATGACGCATTTTAAATATCGCTCCATCATGCAAATTTGATCGTGGGAAGCCAAAATCGTGATCGTAATTCAAATTTGATTAATTGTGCAGCCCTAAAGAATACTAATCTGTGTTAAAGTTTACCATCAGAGGTTTTAACTATAAATGAATGATAATGTATGTGGTTCATAGTGGGATTCTTAATATTGCTCCCCGAATACAAGATTGAGGTTAAGACAACGTGAAAATATATTTATTAATCACATATTATTATGCTGTGTTAAAAAGAATGTATATACATATATATATATATATATATATATACTATATTATTTTAGTTAAAGAAAATATATTTTTTACCACAGAAGTGCTTTGAAACGTCCGTTGATGACCGCTTCTTCATTGAGACGTTAGCACGTACGGCGCTTCATGCTCCCACAATGCAATGCGTCCTTAAAAAATACGGTTAAAACTCCTGTAAAAAAATATTACGGAAAATTCCTTCACATTAACACGGTAAATTGTACTGTATATTTACGGACTTTTCTTACAGTGTATCATGCCATTTCTTTAGGAGGTTAACATGGTATATTTGCTCACCTTTCCGTTTTCCCGGTTGTCGCACTCTGTAATTGACTTCCCCCACTCTTTCAATGACCTCAAATGGTCCCTGCCACGTAGCCAAGAATTTGCACTCTACTGTGGGTACCAGCACTAAAACTCTATCTCCAGGTTGGAACTCCCTAGGTTGGGCTGCTCTGTTATAGGCTGCACTTTGATCTCGTTGTGCTTTCGCCATGTGCTCTTTCACAATGGGAAGTATGGTGTTCATTCGTTCCCGCATCGCCCCCACGTGTTCAATAATGGTTCTGTGGGGACAGGGTTGCTCCTCCCAGGTCTCTTTGGCAATGTCCAGCAGTCCCCTTGGTTTGTAGGAATACAGCAAGTCAAAGGGTGAGAAACCGGTGGAGGCCTGTGGGACCTCTCTTACCACAAACAGGAGGTAGGGGAGAAGCTGGTCCCAATTTCGTCCATCTTCCCCAATGGCCTTTCTCAGCATGGCTTTGAGGGTTTGGTTGAACCTCTCCACTAATCCATCGGTCTGTGGATGGTATACTGAGGTTCGGATCTGTTTCACTTGAAGCAGAGCACACAACTGCTGAGTAACTCGGGACATAAAAGGAGTCCCTTGGTCAGTAAGAATTTCTTTTGGCAACCCTACTCTACTGCTGAAAAGGAACAATTCTTTAGCAATTTGTTTAGCATTAGCCTTTCTTAAGAGGATGGCTTAACTGAAAACATGTCTTATATTTTAGATTCTTCAAAGTAGCCACCCTTTGCTTTTTTTTATTAATAAGGGAAATAATTCCACTAATTAACCCTGACAAAGCACACGTGTGAAGGTAAAACCATTTCAGGTGACTACCTCATGAAGCTCATTGAGAGAACACCAAGGGTTTGCAGAGTTATCAAAAAAAGCAAAGGGTGGCTACTTTGAAGAATCTAAAATATAAGACATGTTTTCAGTTATTTCACACTTTTTTGTTAAGTACATAATTCCATATGTGTTCATTCATAGTTTTGATGCCTTCAGGGAGAATCTACAATGTAAATAGTCATGAAAATAAAATAATGAAATGTGTGTTTATAACACACACATATCATTCCCACATGACATGGTCAAAAACATTTGTGGATTGTAAATCAAGATCTATCTTGTTCCTTTAGGAACCACGAGGAGAGCGAGGCCGAGAACAAGGCAAACACACGGCAGTTGTTGTCCCTCCTTGAGAGAATTGTTGAGAAATTGTAGTAGTAGTTTTTTTATTTTTTATGGCTGCCATTTGCAACTTTTTTTGCCACGTTTTTTTTTGTTTTCTACATTTGACTGCCTTTTTTTTTTTAAACAGTCATGTACCTCATGTATAGTATTTATTCTTTTTGGCTGCCTTTTGCAAAACATTTTTGAGTTTTATACATTTGAGTGCCTTTTTTTACTGTCATCTACCAATATTGTTAATATTATTGCCATTGCACTGAACTGCCTTGCACTACATTCATATTTAAATCTCAGTACACTTGATATTGCACTATTTCTACCCTGTTTTAAATTACTGTATATGTTTGACTTTTTGCACTGACTAATGTCCTGTTTTTATTCTGGCCAATAAAGCTATATTGTTATATAATGTTTTGCCCATTTACTTTCATTGGTCAAGTCATATTTGTGCAATCCAAACTTGAATTAACTATTTGGGGGGTCTAACTGATATGTATTAAGATAAGATAGATTTTATTAATCACACACTGGGGAAACTCCTAAGCACTGTTTGGATACTGACTCATATTGAGACAATAATTGTGTTAAGTTAAAAGCCTCTGATGTAAAGCGGCTGACGAAGCTGGTGAGTGAAATAACTGTAAACACATTGTAACACACACGCTTCTTTGCACATCTCATCCCAATCTATTCAATGTATTTTATTACAGTAATTCAATCATATTGTGTGAAGGCGTATTATGAGCCTTTCATAAAAGCAAATAGAATCATGCCAACAGAACACTTTTTTCTTATTACTTAAGCACATCATTTAAATGAAGCAGTGGTTACAACAACCACAGAGACTAACCATAACTTAGTGGTTGAATAAATCTGAGTCAATAGTCAAATAAATCAATGTCTTTCTGAACGTGTGACATTCAAAACCATGATAACTGACACAGATATACAAAACACCATGCATTGTGTATACAAATGTTTATTGCAAACAGACCTAAGTAGTACACATACATAAAAGAACTTAAACTATAAAATGTATACACTGGTCATGTTCATGGGGCTTGCACATTGCCTGAAACTAAGGCAGCCAGTCTGTGTCTTGCATCATTCCCGGAGGTTTCATTGTATGCCATGTGTCCACGGGGAGGTTGGGCGTCATCCATAAGAATGTCTTCATCCGGAACCAGTGTGTCACCATTGTCCATACACACATTGTGCAAAAAGGCACATGAAGCAATTACTTGGGGTGCAAATGTGGGCTTCACCTCCAAAGCTCTGAAAAGCGTTGACCTCCATCTGGTCTTCATCATGCCGAACGCCCTTTCAATTATGCTGCGCCCCCTTGACTGGTAGTAGTTGAATCGCTGTTGTACTTCTCCATGCACTGGCTCCTTGAATGGGGTGATGAGGCTAATCGGAGTTTCCAAACAGGGATACCCCCCATCACCCCGGAGCATGTAGCCTGTTGGGGGATACCGTCTTGTGGTGTAAAAACTGCTGTTTTTCATTATCCGTGTGTCATGGACAGACCCCGGATACCCCACAAAAATGTCCAGAAACCTGCCATTCGAGTCACATATTGCCTGCATGTTGATTGAGTAAAAGCCTCCACATCGAACCACAGGCGCAGTATAGGCATGTTGTGGTGTATGGCACAGTATGTAGTTGGCTCACCAGTCTGGAAAAGAAAACCATTTCACACCATTAATGGGCTGAGTTGGAAAAATCAAACTTTCAAAACCTTCAAACTACTTTTAAACCGTCTCCCCTTCGCCACAACAATATCACATAGTGGCTAAAGTTACGTCCCACCCCCCCACTCCAAAAAAACATCGTGACCAGAACAAAGCACATAGTGGCTACAATTACGTCTCTACCCAAAAATAAAACACATCGTGACCACAGTTGTCCCCCCCCCCAGAACAAAGCACGTAGCAGGACTGGACTTGTACAAAAAACCCCGACAAAATAACGTCCCCCCTTCCCCATAACAAAGTACATAGCTAGCTAGCTAGTGGCTACACGCCCCCCCTAAAATAAAACACATCGTGACTAGAGTTGTCTCCCCCCAGAACAAAGCACATATTAGGGCTGGACTGGTACAGAAAAATAATCGAGAAAATAATACTTATACACATAGATATGTAATGGGTTCGTATTACAATATAATACAGTCCATGTAATGTACACGAGTCCAGCTCGGCTAGCTACACCATAACATTGTTTGCAGCGAATCCATACATACAATAAACTGATCCACCAGCATTCGTATGCGTTGTAGACGTCTTCTTCTCCTCGCATGATTTCTTCTATTTGTTGCAGACAATCGCAAAAGAATCACTATAACCAATGCAATCAACATGTGCACACTTGCAGACGGCATCTTGGATGTTTGTGATCAACTTGTTGCCTCTGGTGACGTAACAGCCAGCTAGCGACAATGCTTGATGACGTAACCGTAACCAAGTAGTGTCCGATTTCTTAGGGATATATCTCCTCCCCTAGCCCTTAGCACTCTGCGTGTAGGGCCTAGTGTTAGGGATAAGACAAAGACAAAGGGATAAGGGGAGGATTCGGATTCAGCCTAAGACCTGGACATTTTTTAGGGCATTACTCAGGGTGGAATCTTGCATCTGCGCTGTTCCAAACTGACCTTTAAGGGGGGTTGTTACTCCCATGTCCACAGCCTCGTCTTCACTGGGCCCAGGTGGCAGTTCCGAGTCAGTAGTCTCCCCGGGTTCTGAATCCCCACCGTTCGCGTCCACTGCAAAAACTTGAGCTGCAGCAGAAGGTGAAGAACATGGCTTGGCAAGGTTAACCCAGACTTTGCTCATTTTCCTAACCTGCGACTTACGTTTTCAGGGTTCCCGGTTTCGCGTCTTGTGAGCTTTGCTCCACAGTTTGGAGAAGGCTGGACAGTCTCGACCAATCAGGACAGGAACTGGGAGTGTCTTAATTACTCCCACTTCGACATCGAAGGACCCCTTCGTAGTCTTTAACCTCACCAGGGCAGTTGGGTACTCCCGGGTGTCTCCATGGACACAAACGACAGGAACCGGTTCCCCTTGAGCAAAGTGTGAGGCCTCCAACACAGCCTCCTGGACCAGGGTCCGAGCACTTCCCGAATCAAGCAAGGCTTCTACATCACACCGAATGACTGTTACTGGGCAGGTTGGTCTGTGGTCTCCCTTCTCCCCGAGGAGTGCAGCGAAGTGCACCTGGGGGTTGCTTGTAGACCCCGCTGTGGGCATTGGCTCATCGGACTTGTCACACTGCCATGAGATATGGCCCACCTCGCCACAGCGATAGCACTGTCGAGATTCAGGTTTCAGGAATCCACTTTGCTGTCCTGGTGGGTTAAACCCTCGTCGTTGGGAACTAGAGGGAGGGCTATCAGGTTTGGGCTCTTTTTGGCGGACCCAGCTGGGCCGAAGGGGAACAGAAGCTGAGGGTTCTTTACGGGGGAGTTGGAGCATATTGGAGGCTGCCTGATACTGCTCAACTGCTTCTACTAACTGCATAGCGGTTGTTAATTTCTGGTGACTGAGTACCCTTTTTGCTTCATAGGGCAGGGCTCTCAGATAACGGTCCATAACCAGGGTTTCCACTATGGCGGCTGAGTTGTTCTTCTCAGGTTCTAGCCACCTTTTGGTAACTCGCATCAGTTCATGCAATTGGGCACGGGGCGTGGTCCCCTTTTGGAAACTCCAATTATGGAAATGCTGTGCTAAACTAAACTTGGTCAGGCCATGGCGGCTCAAAATCTCCTCCTTTAGCTTGTCATAGTCATGTCCAATGCTAGCCTCTACATCTTGAAAGGCCTTAAGAGCCTCCCCTGAGAGAAAAGGGGCCAAGAGACCTACCCACTGTGCCTTTGGCCACCCCTCCCGGGTAGCAGTTGCCTCGAACGCATGAAGGTAAGCGTCCACATCATCTGTCACTCCTAACTTCGGAATGAAATCCCCCACCTTGAGTTTCGGCTGGGTCTGTCGAAGTTCCAGTTCCTTGAGTTGATTTGCCTTTAATTGCTGTTGCAGCAAGGCCGCATTAGTTTCTTGCTGTGCCCTCTGGGTCTCCACCAGCATCTGCAGTAGTTGCTCCATGTGGGCCTGGGAGTCCTTTGTGCGAAGTCCTGAAAAACGTTCCACCAAGTCTTCAACATCTCCGGGTTCACTCATCCGTCTCTATGCACCTATTTCCCGCATTCTCCACCATATGTGATGCCATGAGAGGTGTTTCTTTGTAGCAGGTGGGGTGTAGGGCAGAGACCAGCCAAAAAAGTGGTTGCAGACAAACAGAGGTTTTATTGTCAGCAGTCTTTTCAAAAAATTGTCCAACTAAAAAACAGTAAGTCAAACACAAAATCGTACTGGGAGTAATACTACTAGGTTTATCAGAGTCCCAGTAGCTTAGGTTCTTTCTCCAAGAAGTCTGCTCCTCTTATCTCTGCATCTGCTCTCTTTGTCTGTTTTCAGTGCATGAGCACCTGCAGTAATCAACAGGCTGGGCCTTTGCACCTCCCTGTGCAGTGCATTCTGGGACTTGTAGTGTGGGTGGCGCCCATTTTGCCACTGGGTAGCCACTCCTGTAGAGGAAAATAGCGTCCCTCTACCACACGTCCCCTTGTGATGCCACAAACTGCTGCACCTACAACATTAGCACCAACAACAACAGGACCAACAACAGCCGCACCTACAACTGCAAAAACTACAACAGCGGCACCTACGACAGCGGCACCTACGACAGCGGCACCTACGACTGCAACACCTACAACTCCAGGACCTACAACCATAGTGACTACAACAGCAGCACCTACAACTGCTGCACCTACTACTGCTGCTTCTACAACTGCTGCACCTATGACAGCTGCACCAACCACAGCCGCACCTAAAACAGCTGCACCTATGACTTCTGCACCTACAACAGCAGCACCTAACACAGTAGCACCTACAACGGCAGCACCTACAACTGCTGCACTTACTACTGCTGCACCTACAACAGCTGCACCTACAACAGTAGCAACTACAATAGTAGCACCTACAACAACAGCACCTACAACAGCTGCACCAACCACAGCCGCACCTACAACTACTGCACGATTTGGGCCTTGACACATGGCAATAGAACATGTTATATCATTATTTAACACAAGTCCCTTTTGGTTTCATGATACAGTGCATTACCTCCAACACGAGCGACTGGAACTGAAGCAGCCATTGAGGTTGTGTTCAATAGGACTACTCCTGTTGCAGATCTCCCACAGAATAATGTCATTGCTGAAGTCTTACACTGCATGAAAAGTGGGATTTTCGTCAGTATGCGGCACTGTAGATTGTCGTGGAACTTCAGGTTTACGACTGCACACGGCAATTTACAGGCAACACCGAAAACTGACGTAAATTGTCGGAAATTGACGTGGGCCTTGCTTGGCAGTTTTCCCCCCCATGACCCCCCCTCCCTCTAATTCTAGGTGAGGCTTTCACATGTAAATGAAAATGCTGTGAGCTATACAAATGCAAATCATGGTAGCAGCAGGGGAGTTTTTACCCCAGGTGACATTTTTCTAAAAGGTATTAACTTAAAGATGCAGTAGGTAAGTCTTAGAAAACTAACTTTCTGTCATATTTGCTGAAACTGACCCTATGATCCAGTAGAACTACATGAATTATGTAAAAAAAAAAAAAAAAGACAGCTCCTCTGGCACCTCCTACAGCCTGTAGTGCCATTGGCAAAATTCCACCGCTCCCGGTCGATTTTCTCCAATCAGGGCCACAGGGGTGGTCTATCTGCCTGTCAATCACTGCTCAGGCACACGCATATATAGCGTTCTCCCCGCGCACGAGCTGCAGAAAAGTTTTCCAAAACTCCGTGAATAATGGAGTGGCTTTTCAGAGGTGGCGTGAGCTGTGGGATTTTAAAGATCTGAAGAACGATGCAGACGTAGCCACATTTCCTCTCAACAGGTAACATAATTACCATGAATGATTTATCTTTCACTTGGTTATTAGTAGTCAAAATCCACAAAGCTACGTTGGTGAGGATGATAGTAACGTTAGCACAGTGGTCGGTGGTCTGATGTTAGGCTGAAATGGCTAACGGTAGCCTGCTAGTTAGCATCGTTTTACTGTTGGAGAGTAAAGTTAACGTTGTGTTAGTGTTTTAGTTATTGAAGATGTTGTCTGTCTGACATGCCTAGGCAGTTCTGTCATACTCCCTTGTGTGGGAGGGGCTTAGGAGACGGTTTGGGCTGCAGCAGAAAGGGAGGAGGGACTGAGAAGTTGTCGATGTTCAAATTTGTTGGCAAAGTCCTGGCTCTTCACAATCTTACCTACTGCAGCTTTAATTTTAAGAAAATCTCTTAAAATAGATCAGACTCAGTACAGCCTAATTGTAGACTCTTCAATTTTAGCTTGAATTGATTTATTTAATGAAAGTATGCTAGATTAATTACTTTGTATGTCATTAGCAATGACCAATGTTATGTAAAAAAGATACACAAAATAATTTATTTCAACAATTAGTTTTACAGGCTTTGCCACAAAGGTAAAATGTGCATTCCATGATTCATTCACAGTCTCCTCGAGCTCAACCACTGGGCATAGTGACATGACTACAGTCTTTGGTCTTGCTCATCCAACATTGTCTGGTGGAATGGAGACAGAGGCTCCACTGTACAGTTTTCTAAGAGAAGTCTTTCTGCTGACACCAAAACACTGTGCTTCACATAAAGCATATCAGCTTTGTCATTGCATGACAAGGTCCCAACCATTTCTCTTCTTAAAATACTGGCAAATTCAGCACCATATTCACATGTCCATGGCATATGAAGCTGTTGGCTCTGCTGAAATGGCCTCATAATCCAGACTTCAATTGTCCTATTATTAAGCTTTCCCAGTAATCCATTATAACTCACTGTAATTCACCTCCACACCAGTGTGTGCGCTGTTCGCGCCCTGCTGGTTAATCTGCTGCACGGTCTCTCTCTATCATACTGCCCCGCCCCCTACCCCCGCCCTCACTGCTACCATTTGAAAAAAATCGGCGGGACATGGGAGATGAGTCTGAGAGTTGGAGCAAAAACTATCGAAATATGGGAATATTTCAGGCCAAATGGTAAAAGAGTTGTCGGTACACTCTGTCAAACTTCACTCGGAAACACACAAGAGTTGTTCAAGACGTTTGGAGCGTTTTTTTCTCTCCTCCATATCACCTCCTGGGCTCCAAAGATGCGCTCACAGAAAAGAAGTCAACGTAAGTATATGATTATTAATGAAACGGCGAGCTAGTCTGTACTGTTTATTAACTCTTGATCATACAATGACTGTCTCTGGATGTTAAACAGGCTACTTAGACTTGGCAGTAATGTTTTAAACCCCACCAAGTTTAAACGCGAGCAGCACAGAGCTGTGGCTGCTTTCAGCGCCATTCATTACAGAGCTGAGCGGGTGATGTTGTTTTATAAAAGTATATTTTTTTTAACTCGTAATTTTCAGAAAGCAGTACACCGTCTTCACAACTCTGAGACAAACTGTAGCAGGCGCTACGAACCGGAGCAAGGGTAAGATTTAAAGAATATGCTTTCATTGAATGAACTTCATTAACTCTTCTGTATAAGGACATAGATATACGTTAATAGATACCGATCTTAACCATAGTTTTTTATTTTATTTTTTCCAGACTAACCTCGCCTCATAACGAGGCCGTGACCTATATTTGCTCGGAGCTGTCTGCAAGTCCAGATTTACATGACGCTGATAATGACGCCATTGTGTGTAAGTAATTTTTACTTTTTCATCTTTCCTTGTTTAATTTTACTGTGACTTATGTTTTTTATTCATACCACTCTCATTTAATTGTTTTCCAGCTGCCTGTAAACTACGAGACAGCACGCAGGAACTTCAGCTAGAAACAACCAGATGTGGCATCACGGGCAGAAGCTGTGAAGAGCTCAGCTCGGAGTCGGTCGAGAAGAAAAGAGGGTAAGATTAGATCCGTTTGGTAAATGTGAATATTTTTCAGGCGCATTCATAGGTGTGTTGTGGCCATAAATAAATATCACGCAGTACTGATTGTCTTTATTGATTGATTTTACAGCTGCTGGAAGTGAGACAGAGTGTGCTGGCTGCGGGTGAGGTGGACATTTGGAAGTGCGCCACCATAGACATACAGGACAACGCACCACAGAGGTCTGCTACATGGACTGATTCAGACCGAATTCTGCCGGTTACAAACAGCTCTGAGCCGGCCACGAGTTAGGGGTGGACGGTGCTGCTTCTCGTGAGCGTGGGATATTTATTGTGTGTGCTGTGTGTCTCCGATGCTTTGTACATAGTTTTTTTTTCTGATTGCATTTGTGTTTTGTGTCAATAAAGCTCTATCTTTGAATAAACAGCACGTTCCTGGCAAATCATTTTAACTATGATAATCATGACATGAATATACAACATAGCATATATGAAATAAATATATATAATACATAAATATATATATATATATATATATATATATATATATATATAATTTTATTATTATAATAATAATGGCCCGGGTTGACCAATAGCCTAACCCGTGACAGACCTGTCAACCAATAACGAGAGATTTTTCTTGTTTAAAAGTAGTGGTTTCATCCAATACTGAGTGAGGAAATTCCAGCCAGGCCAGACGTTCTCTGGCCAGGCGCCTATTCATATTCTAATTAGATACATTAACACCTCCGCGGGGGCTCTCCACATACGTCATGGTTCGTTTCCGACAATATGTGGCACAGACGAACGTGACGTTCGCAGCCTGTAAATTGTCGATAACTGCCGAAAATTAGGGGGATTTCCGGGCGTTTACAGACATTTACGGGGACGGAAATCCCACTTTTCATGCAGTGTTAGTAAAAGCTGTGACTAATACAAACAATACCTTCAATGTGAGCATAAATCCAGCCTCAGTCAAAGTACTAGGTAAGTAAACAAATGTTTTGCTATCAGTATGTAAAACATTTAGATTAACGAGCTGCTAATGCTTTGTTGTTAAATTCCGCAATAATATGATGTTTTTACACAAGAAATTGAAGTATAGACAGAAAGATTCATAAAGACAACTTCCATGTTGTACAGTTCAAACCACGGAGGATGAGCTATTCTCTATGCTACCTTGGATACTGGCAGAACAATTGCTATGTTTTTTAAGACTTTTATAATGGTTCTTATAAATCTGTGAAATTGGAGCCAAAGTCATTTTGATACCAAACGAAAAACAACAATACTTATTTACATATTCTTAAAATATTTGTTTTTACAGAAGGTCCAGTTCCAGCTACAACCACAGCACCTACAACTGCCGCACCTACGACAACAGGTACATCTACCTCACTAACAACTGGCATATCTACTACTGCTTCACCTACAACAGCAGCACCTATCACTGCTGCACCTACAACTGCAGCACCTACAACAGCAAGGGTTACACATTTTAGGATAAGTATT
Source organism: Perca schrenkii (assembly GCA_025617405.1). Lineage (NCBI taxonomy): Eukaryota > Metazoa > Chordata > Actinopteri > Perciformes > Percidae > Perca > Perca schrenkii. The sequence continues at coordinate 8,163,245 of CM046794.1, forward strand.
ACTGATGGCTGAAACACAATTTAGATTTATGAAAGCTTTATTATATTTATGAGAATGCAATAAAGGGAGATTTGACAGATTTTTTTCACATGTAGACCTCTTTAAAATCCACTATACCTAGAATACCTACAATTTTGACTAATTTATCCCAGAAAGGCTAAAGATTTTTAAAAACACAGTTTCAAATTTGTTAAAGCTTTATTCTAATTTATTTGTGAAAATGCCATGAAGTTAGTTTTTTTTCCTCACATGTAGACCGCTTTGGACCAGGTTCAGATCGAAAAACCACTATACCTAGACTTGTCAAATCAGGACTAAATCATACGAGAGACGCTAAAGAGCTTTAAAACACAGTTTCAGATTCAAGAAAATGTTGTTAACAGGCATAACACAGGACACCAAGTGGTTAACCAGGTAAAATGTTAAGACGGCAGGAAAATGAAAGAAACACTAACATTATTCAAAATCACGATTGCAGGCAGGCTGATTTAGACTACAATGCTATGACTATGAGACACAATAAACAGTGTGGCAATTGAATAGGCTACTGTGCAGGTCTACGGTATAAACTTTTTGAATAATTTGGTAATGAGGATCATGACTGCAGGCAGGCGTGAGGTGACTGAAGGTAGGAACACAATGAGGACAACTGGTGGGCAGGAGAGGGAAAGGTTCATAAATGATGGCAGATGTTAGCAGACATATAATGAGATTAATTAGATGATTCCTCAATCAAATGTTGATAATTGTGTGGACTTATTGACAGGAAACCTTTCATAAAAATGTCTTAATATATGGATCAAATGAAGAACAAGCACACAAATGGCTAAATCACGGACCTTCTAACACAGGCCACATTAAAGGCTTTGGGCAAGGTGAGAACAATGACATTGGCAGAAATAGTGAGATAGGTTGACTGTAGCCGGTTAGAGGAAGGATGAGAGAACAACAGTGACTTTTTGAAAGAAGAATGTGAAGAGTAAATTAAGCAATTGGCCAATCTGTGAAGAAGTTTTGATTGTTTCTCAAAAGGTAAAAAGAACGGTTCTGCTTTGTTTTTAAGTAAAAAGGTAGAGATCGTCATGGCAATACGATATGAAAAAGAAAGACGTGGAGTTCGACATTAAATTTCAAATAGCAAAGCCTGTGTTGAGGCAATACAGTAAATCTGTAGAACTGCTATTTTCACAAATTAAGCCTAGCGTTCGTTCATGCATAGTCTCGCTATGCCAGACCCTCCTCCAAAGTGCCCTGAAGGAGGGTCTGGCTACTCCACATAGCATTCGGGGATGGGAGGAAAACGTACTCTGTTTTAATGTTATTTCTTTAAACCAATCAGAATCGTCATGGGCGGTGCTAAACGCCACACAGAGTAGGCTATGTAGCTAGCTTGCTAAATAGTCGTGCGAGAGAAAACTCACACTGGACAGATAGTCTAGCTAGCTGTCTGGATTTACCCTGCAGAGCTCTGAGGAGCGGTTAACCATAGTCCTCAGAAATTCACTGAATTTAAAATTGCAACACAAAGAAAGCGGAAGGAAATGGAAAATCCATGCATCTGGCGGAATTTCCTGCAGCACCAGAGCAATCCTGGAAGTGGATATCATACGCCCGCTGTTTAAATTATCATTCCTATCAGACACACACCAATCACAGCCATTCTCACATCAAGGTGGTCCTTTAAACGTGACTCCCTCCTCAGTGATCCCTGCTTCACTGATGCTGCTGGCACATTTTGCCTCCACCACCCTAGCCTCAGCCTCCACCTGCCTAGTTCAGAGGCCTAACATGACTCACAGTTTAAATTGTTTTTAAATGTCTTTCTTTTGACTCACTCTTTTTTTGACCCAGGGGGGTTTCTGCATGGTGCTCCCTATTTCAGCTTAGCATGCTGCTTGGCTGATCCGGGGAGCATTAACAAGAGTGGAGCCATCAGCGCCAAGCATAACTGTATTTCCATTTGTTGCAATAAATGGTTAAATCTATGACAAGAGTGTTCCTGATTAACTTACAATAAAGGCATCACAAACCTGAAACTGTTTTGTTTTTTAGGATCTTTACCCTCTCTGGTATAATGCAGGCCTGATTTAGGTATAGTGGTTTCGAATCTGACCCTTGTTCAATGTGGTCTACATGTGAATAAATCCACAAAATCTCTCTCTATTGCATTTTAACAAATAGCTAAAAACTTTTACAAATCTGAAACTGTGTTTTTAAGAATCCTTTGCCTCTCTGGGATAAGTTAGTAAAGATTTATTGCGTTCTCATGAATATAATAAAGCTTTCACAAATCTAAAAGTGTGTTTCAGACATAATTAATACTTCACCTAAAATGTATAACACGACAGTAAGAGGTGCAAAAAACGGAGGATCAGTCACTCTGCAATGTAAGTTATGTTTCCCTGCTGAAATTATTGTAATTTAGTGATGTTCGAATCATTTAAATGTTCAATACCAACCACTTCTTTTAACATTGCAGCCGTTGCTAAATTCCAGAAACGTTGCCTCGGCTAATCGAAAATAGTAAGTAGCTACAGCTTGGGAGTTGCCAGATCAGATTCTGGCATACTGGTTAATGATATAATGATAAGATGATAAAAATATTGTAATATTCAGTCACACTAAGGGGACTAAGGGAACGTATCACCTGTACCCAAATCTACACCACTGTTTTGATGAGACACTTACATTGATACAAAGTTGTTCTTTTTTTGCTTTGTGACTTTTGTTTATTGATAGTATATTGATTCAAGTATTGAGCCTGGAAACTTTGAATAAACTAATGTCTTTAAAAAGAAAAATAATGAAAGATGGACATTTTATAGACTAATACCCAAATCATTTATCCAATTTTCTCCTTCCTAGCTTTAAGCATAACATGGACTGTTCCATTCATTCTAGCAACAGCTAGCTCCACAGATAAAATCTCTATTAACAAGTAATTCCAATGTTGAACAGAAAAAGGGTGTGGTGGCTGCCACCTGACTGCCAACATCTTTTTAGGAACATTCCATGCTGATAGCCATAGCTGCCTTTGAGGATAATTAAAGTTCTTTGCAAAGAACACGAACAACAGCCGCACCTACAACTCCTGAAACTACAACTGCAGCACCTACAACAGCTGCACCTAAGACTGCAACACCTACAACAGCAGCACCAACTAATGCAGCACCTACAACAGCAGCACCACCAACAGCCGCATTTACAACTGCAGCCCCTACAACAGCAACACCTACAAATCCTGCTCCTATGACAGCTGCACCTACGACAGCTGCACCAGCAACAGCCGAACCCAAAACAGCAGCACCTACAACTGATGCACCTACGACAGCTGCACGTACAACTGCAGCAACATCTACTGCAGCACCTACAACAGCAGCACCAACTGCTGTAGCACCTACAACAGCAGGACCAACAGCCGCACCTACGACTGCCGCACCAACAGCCGCACCTACAACTCCTGTACCTACAACTTCTGCACCCACAACAGCAGTACCTACAATTGCTGCACCTACAACAGCTGCACGTACGACTGCAGCACCTACTACTGCCGCACCAACAACAACCGCACCTACAACAGCCCCACCTATAACTCCTGAACCTACAACTGCAGCCCCTATAACTGCAGCACCTACAACAGCTGCACCTACGACTGCAACACCTACAACAGCAGCACCAACTACTGCAGCACCTACAACAGCAGCACCAACAACAGCCACACCTACGACTGTCGCACCTACAACAGCAGCACCTACAACAGCTGCACCAACAACAGTAGCACCTACAATGTCTGCACCTACAACAGCGGCACCTACAAATGTCGCACTTATGACTACTGCACCTACAACTGCAGCACCAACTACCGTGGCACCTACAACAGCAGCACCAACAACAGCCGCACCTACGACAGCTGCACCAACAACAGCTGCACCTACAATAGCAGCACCAACAACTGCCGTAGTATTAACAGCAGCACCTACAACTGCTGCAGCACCAGCTACTGCAGCTAGTGGCGGTTTTAGGCACGGGTGAACCGGTCAGCCGCACGGGTGAAGCGGGCAGCCGCCCGGGGCGGCATTTTTTCATGTCACATGGGGGGCGGCAGGAGAACTTAAAACAAAAAATAATCCTCTGGGCCATGAAGCGTATTTCTGTTTTCTATCATTTCACTGTGTGGGGAATCGGTAGATCAGCGCCCCCAGCAGCTGCAGGCGCCCTGCTTGCTGAGAGAGGTCAACACCCCTTACTTTCACAATGAAATGGACTAGTCCGTAACAGTGCGCCGCGGCGCGAAAGATAAACACACGGTCTTAGTGCTATAGTGTAATAATTACCTTCTCTTTAGTGTGTTTTCACATTTGTGTGATGAAGGATTTGCATTTCGAATATTTATTCTATATTGTGTTTTTTGGCAATGTTTTAGGTAGAGATTGTGCGATTTAAAAAAAAAAAAAGCCGCACCTATGACTGCCACACCAACAACAGCCGCACCTACAACAACAGCACCTACAACTGTTGCACTTACGAATGCTGCACCTGCAACTGCAGCACCTACAACAGCAGCACCAACAACACCCGCACCTACAACAGCCTTGCTGTACTACTCACTACAGCAACGGTGTCTTTCAGATCTGTTAAAAGCACTTTTACAAACGACTTGCGGAATCCATCATCAACAGCTTTTAAAAATCGAGATGCATTGATAAAAGGACAGGTAAGTCTCACCCTTAGAATGACATATCCTTGTACACCTATTGAGTTATTTTATCAGAGAGCTTAAGCACTCACCAGACAATTGAACAATCCCTTGCCAGTCATAAAAACGTCACTTATTAAAATGTCTAGAAAGAATCAATGACATTAAGGGGAATATGTTAGAATAATAAAACTACACCTCCAGCTGACTGTACAACTTATTTGTACACATACTTCAATGTTCAAAGTAAAAAGTCTTTAAATACAACTTATTCTGTTTCTGTCGAGAGGACATTCTCTTCCTCCTTTAGGTCCTTGACAGTGGTGTCATTCAGGTAATTAGGGCCCGAGCGCCGACAGCGGCGAAGGCCCTATTGAAACTGAAGGAATTATTAGGGCCCGAGCGCCGACAGCGGCAAAGGCCCTATTGAAACTGAAGGAATTATTAGGGCCCGAGCGCCGACAGCGGCGAAGGCCCTATTGAAACTTAAGGAATTATTCTTTCTTTCTTTCTTTCTTTTCTCGTCAAATGAATTGGCTTTTTGAGGGGCTTAACATATTCAAAAACTCACCAAATTTGGCGTTCGCATCAAGTCTGGTGAAAATTTACGTATTTTAAGGGTTTCGGGAATAGGCGCACAAAAATGGCTCGCTAGCGCCCCCTAGAAAGTTACGAAAATTGAGCCCCTGCAATGCGTTTAACGTAGACTCACGAAACTTGGTACACATATGTAACATGTCAAGATGTACAAAAAACTTCATTAGAGCCATACCCTAAACCCAACAGGAAGTCCGCCATTTTGAATTAAATGTTCGAAATTAGTGCGATTTTGGCCATTTCCACGTCGTACTTTAACGAACTCCTCCTAGAGATTTCATCCGATCAACTTCAAACTCGGTCTGTGCCATCTTAAGATGTTAAAGATGAAAAATTGTTAAAAGAAAAACTTTTCGCCATAGGGCGAGGCCGTGGCTGGGCGGCCATTTTGTGCGTTTCGCCGCCGAAACAGGAAGTGGGTGCAACTCGAGTGTACGTTGTCCGATTACCTCGAAACTTTTCAGGATTCATAAGAGTCCAACCCTGAGGACAAATAAAGGCCGATATGTACTTAAAGTCATAGCGCCCCCAATTGGCAACCGGAAGTAGGCATAAAAGTCAACGTGCTATACTTTAACAAACTCCTCCTACAGATTTCATCCGATGGACTTCAAACTTGGTCTGTACCATCCCAGCACCTTAACGATGAAAAGTTATTAAAAGAAAAACTTTTCGTCAGACGGTGTGGGCGTGGCGTGGCGGCCATTTTGAGTGTTTAGCGATGAACAAAGAAGTTGTTGTAACTTGAGTGTATGTTGTCGTATCTGCCCGAAATTTCTCACGATGGACAAGGGTCCAGGCCTGATGACACCTACAGGCCAAAATTGACTTTTGGTCATAGCACCCCCCCTGGCCACAGGAAATGCGCCTTATATGACAAACAGCATCCGATTTACATGAAACTTAGAATGTGTGGTCTACATGTGATACTGAGCCGCCTCCTATAATATGGCCACGCCCACTTACTCAGGCCACGCCCCCTTTCATAACATTTGAACCGTTTAAGGTAGAGTCTTGTGTGAGGTGTCATTGAACTCAGCAGAGACTTCCTTTTTAATTGGTCATGGTTTCACCCACCCCCAATGCATAAGCCACGCCCCCTTTCATACAATTTGAACTTTTTAAGGTATACCCTTGTGTGAGGTATCATTGAACTCAGCAGAGACTTCCTTCTTCATTGGTGATAGTTTGGCCCGCCCCCTATGTTTAAGCCACGCCCCCTTTCATACATGCTGACCCATTTAAGGTAGAGTCTTGTGTGAGGTATCGTTCATCTCAGCAGAAGCTTCATTTTTAATTGGTGATGGTTGGACCTGCCCCCTATGCTTTAGCCACGCCCCCTTTCACAGCTAATGAACCGTATGACGTAGAGTCTTGTGTGAGCTATCGTTGAACTCGGCAGGGAGTTCCCTTTTCATTGGTGACGGTTTGCGGCGTCTGACTGCCGTGCAAATCGGTCGCAAGGAGCGGCGTCCGCTGGTAACCCCGACGCACACAGAGGCGCGAGGGCCCGTCCATCGCTGCTCGCAGCTTTAATTCTTTCTTTCTTTCTTTCTCTTATTAGGGCCCGAGCGCCGACAGCGGCGAAGGCCCTATTGAAACTGAAGGAATTATTCTTTCTTTGTATTATTTTCCCCTTTCAAATGAATTGGCTTTTTGAGGGCCTTAACATATTCAAAAACTCACCAAATTTGGCGGCCGCATCAAGTCTGGTGAAAATGTACGTATTTTAAGGGTTTCGGGAATAGGCGCACAAAAATGGCTCGCTAGCGCCCCCTACAAAGTTAAGAAAACTGAGCCCCTCCAGTGCGTTTAACGTAGATTCACGAAACTTGGTACACATATGTAACATGTCAAGATGTACAAAAAACTTCATTAGAGCCATACCCTAAACCCAACAGGAAGTCCACCATTTTGATTTCAAAGTTCGAAATTAGTGCTATTTTGGCCATTTCCACATGTCGTACTTTAACGAACTCCTCCTAGAGATTTCATCCGATCAACTTCAAACTCGGTCTGTGCCATCTTAAGACGTTAAAGATGAAAATTTTTTAAAAGAAAAACTTTTCGTCATAGGGCATGGCCGTGGCGGGGCGGCCATTTTGTGCGTTTCGCCGCCGAAACAGGAAGTGGGTGTAACTCGAGTGTACGTTGTCCGATTACCTCTTAACTTTTCAGGATTCATAAGAGTCCAACCGTGAGGACAAATAAAGGCCGATATTTACTTAAAGTCATAGCGCCCCCTAGTGGCAACAGGAAGTAGGCCTAAAAGTCAAGGTGCTATACTTTAACGAACTCCCCCTAGAGATTTCATCCGATGGACTTCAAACTTGGTCTGTACCATCCCAACACCTTAACGATGAAAAGTTGTTAAAAGAAAAACTTTTCGTCAGACGGTGTGGGCGTGGCGTGGCGGCCATTTTGAATGTCTAGCGATGAACAAAGAAGTTGTTGTAACTTGAGTGTACGTTGTCGTATCTGCCCGAAATTTCTCACGATGGACAAGGGTCCAGGCCTGAGGACACCTACAGGCCAAAATTGACTTTTGGTCATAGCGCCCCCCCATGGCAACAGGAAATCTGCCTTATATGACAAACATCATCCGATTTACATGAAACTTAGAATATGTGGTCTACATGTGATACTGAGCCAGCCCCTATAATATGACCACGCCCACTTACTCAGGCCACGCCCCCTTTCATAACATTTGAACCGTTTAAGGTACACCCTTGTGTGAGGTATCATTGAACTCAGCAGAGAATTCCTTCTTGAATGGTGATGGTTTGGCCCGCCCCCTATGTTCAAGCCACGCCCTCTTTCATACATGCTGACCCATTTAAGGTACAGTAGTGTGAGGTATCATTCATCTCAGCAGAGGCTTCATTTTTAATTGGTGATGGTTGGACCCACCCCCTATGCTTTAGCCACGCCCCCTTTCACAGCTAATGAACCGTATGACGTAGAGTCTTGTGTGAGCTATCGTTGAACTCGGCGGGGAGTACCCTTTTCGTTTGTGACGGTTTGCGGCGTCTGACGCCGCGCAAATGCACGGTCGCAAGGAGCGGCGTCCGCCGGTAACCCCGACGCGCGCAGATGCGCGAGGGCCCGTCCCATCGCTGCTCGCAGTCTTTCTTTATTAGGGCCCGAGCGCCGACAGCGGCGAAGGCCCTATTGAAACTGAAGGAATTATTCTTTCTTTGTATTATTTTTCCCTGTCAAATGAATTGGCTTTTTGAGGGGCCTTAACATATTCAAAAACTCACCAAATTTGGCGGTCGCATCAAGTCTGGTGAAAATTTACGTATTTTAAGGGTTTCGGGAATAGGCGCACAAAAATGGCTCGCTAGCGTCCCCTACAAAGTTAAGAAAATTGAGCCCCTCCAGTGCGTTTAACGTAGACTCACGAAACTTGGTACACATATGTAACATGTCAAGATGTACAAAACACTTCATTAGAGCCATACCCTAAACCCAACAGGAAGTCCGCCATTTTGATTTCAAAGTTCGAAATTAGTGCGATTTTGGCCATTTCCACATGTCGTACTTTAACGAACTCCTCCTAGAGATTTCATCCGATCAACTTCAAACTCGGTCTGTGCCATCTTAAGACGTTAAAGATGAAAAAGTTGTTTAAAAGAAAAACTTTTCGTCATAGGGCATGGCCGTGGCGGGGCGGCCATTTTGTGCGTTTCGCGCGAAACAGGAAGTGGGTGTAACTCGAGTGTACGTTGTCCGATTACCTCTAAACTTTTCAGGATTCATAAGAGTCCAACCCGTGAGGACAAATAAAGGCCGATATTTACTTAAAGTCATAGTGCCCCCTAGTGGCAACAGGAAGTAGGCCTAAAAGTCAAGGTGCTATACTTTAACGAACTCCCTCCTAGAGATTTCATCCGATGGACTTCAAACTTGGTCTGTACCATCCCAACACCTTAACGATGAAAAGTTTATTAAAAGAAAAAACTTTTCGTCAGACGGTGTGGGCGTGGCGTGGCGGCCATTTTGAGTGTCTAGCGATGAACAAAGAAGTTGTTGTAACTTGAGTGTACGTTGTCGTATCTGCCCGAAATTTCTCACGATGGACAAGGGTCCAGGCCTGAGGACACCTACAGGCCAAAATTGACTTTTGGTCATAGCGCCCCCCCCTGGCCACAGGTAATGCGCCTTATACGACAAACATCATCCGATTTGCATGAAACTCAGAATGTGTGGTCTACATGTGATACTGAGCCAGCCCCCTATAATATGACCACGCCCACTTACTCAGGCCACGTCCCCTTTCATAACATTTGAACCGTTTAAGGTACACCCTTGTGTGAGGTATCATTGAACTCAGCAGAGACTTCCTTCTTCATTGGTGATGGTTTGGCCCGCCCCCCTATGTTCAAGCCACGCCCCTCTTTCATACATGCTGACCCATTTAAGGTACAGTAGTGTGAGGTATCATTCATCTCAGCAGAGGCTTCATTTTTAATTGGTGATGGTTGGACCCACCCCCTATGCTTTAGCCACGCCCCCTTTCACAGCTAATGAACCGTATGACGTAGAGTCTTGTGTGAGCTATCGTTGAACTCGGCGGGGAGTACCCTTTTCGTTTGTGACGGTTTGCGGCGTCCGAGCGCCGCGCAAATGCACGGTCGCAAGGAGCGGCGTCCGCCGGTAACCCCGACGCGCGCAGATGCGCGAGGGCCCGTCCATCGCTGCTCGCAGCTTTAATTAGGGCCCGAGCGCCGACAGCGGCGAAGGCCCTATTGAAACTGAAGGAATTATTCTTTCTTTTTCCCGGTAAATGAATTGGCTTTTTGAGGGGCTAAACATATTCAAAAACTCACCAAATTTGGCGGTCGCATCAAGTCTGGTGAAAATTTACGTATTTTAAGGGTTTCGGGAATAGGCGCACAAAAATGGCTCGCTAGCGTCGCCTACAAAGTTAAGAAAATTGAGCCCCTCCAGTGCGTTTAACGTAGACTCACGAAACTTGGTAGACATATGTAACATGTCAAGAAATACAAAAAACTTCATTAGAGCCATACCCTAAACCCAACAGGAAGTCCGCCATTTTGATTTCAAAGTTCGAAATTAGTGCGATTTTGGCCATTTCCACGTCGTACTTTAACGAACTCCTCCTAGAGATTTAATCCGATCAACTTCAAACTCGGTCTGTGCCATCTTAAGACGTTAAAGATGAAAAGTTGTTAAAAGAAAAACTTTTCGTCATAGGACGGGGCCGTGGCGGGGCGGCCATTTTGTGTGTTTCGCCGCCGAAACAGGAAGTGGGTGTAACTCGAGTGTACGTTGTCCGATTACCTCAAAACTTTTCAGGATTCATAAGAGTCCTACCCTGAGGACAAATAAAGGCCGATATTTACTTAAAGTCATAGCTCCCCCTTGTGGCAACAGGAAGTAGGCCTAAAAGTCAAGGTGCTATACTTTAACGAACTCCTCCTAGAGATTTCATCCGATGGACTTCAAACTTGGTTTGTACCATCCCAACACCTTAACGATGAAAATTTATTAAAAGAAAAACTTTTCGTCAGACGGTGTGGGCGTGGCGTGGCGGCCATTTTGAGTGTTTAGCGATGAACAAAGAAGTTGCTGTAACTTGAGTGTACATTGTCGTATCTGCCCGAAATTTCTCACGATGGACAAGGGTCCAGGCCTGAGGACACCTACAGGCCAAAATTGACTTTTGGTTATAGCGCCCCCCGCTGGCAACAGGAAATCTGCCTTATATGACAAACATCATCTGATTTGCATGAAACTCAGATGGTGTGGTCTACATGTGATACTGAGCCGCCCCCTATAATATGACCACGCCCACTTACTCAGGCCACGCCCCCTTTCATAACATTTGAACCGTTTAAGGTAGAGTCTTGTGTGAGGTGTCAATGAACTCAGCAGAGAGTTCCTTCTTTATTGGTGATGGTTTGGACCGCTCCCTATGCATAAGCCACGCCCCCTTTCATAACATTTGAACCGTTTAAGGTATACCCTTGTGTGAGGTATCATTGAACTCAGCAGAGACTTCCTTCTTCATTGGTGATGGTTTGGCCCGTCCCCTATGTTTAAGCCACTCCCCCTTTCTTAAAATTTGAACCGTTTAAGATAGACCCTTGTGTGAGTTATCATTGAACTCAGCAGAGACTTCCTTTTATATTGTTGATGGTTGGACCCGACCCCTATGCTTTAGCCACGCCCCATTTCACAGCTAATAAACCGTATGACCTAGAGTCTTGTGTGAGCTATCGTTGAACTCGGCGGGGAGTTCCCTTTTCAGTGGTGACAGTTTGCAGAGTCTGAGTGCCGCGCAAATGCACGGTCGAAAGGAGCGGCGTCCGCTGGAAACCCCGACGCGCACAGAGGCACGAGGGCCCGTCCATCGCTGCTCGCAGCTTTAATTAGGGCCTGAGCGCCGACAGCGGCGAAGGCCCTATTGAAACTGAAGGAATTATTCTTTCTTTTTCCCGTCAAAGGAATTGGCTTTTTGAGGGCCTTAACATATTCAAAAACTCACCCAATTTGGCGGTCGCATCAAGTCTGGTGAAAATTTACGTATTTTAAGGGTTTCGGGAATAGGCGCACAAAATTGGCTCGCTAGCGCCCCCTACAAAGTTAAGAAAATTGAGCCCCTCCAGTGCGTTTAACGTAGACTCATGAAACTTGGTACACATATGTACCATGTCAAGACGTTCAAAAGACTTCATTAGAGCCATACCCTAAACCCAACAGGAAGTCCGCCATTTTGATTTCAAAGTTCGAAATTAGTGCGATTTTGGCCATTTCCACATGTCGTACTTTAACGAACTCCTCCTAGAGATTTCATCCGATCAACTTCAAACTCGGTCTGTGCCATCTTAAGACGTTAAAGATGAAAAGTTGTTAAAAGAAAAACTTTTCGTCATAGGGCGTGGCCGTGGCGGGGCGGCCATTTTGTGCGTTTCGCCCCCGAAACAGGAAGTGGGTGTAACTCGAGTGTACGTTGTCCAATTACCTCGAAACTTGTCAGGATTCATAAGAGTCCAACCCTGAGGACAAATAAAGGCCGATATTTACTTAAAGTCATAGCGCCCCCTAGTGGCAACAGGAAGTAGGCCTAAAAGTCAAGGTGCTATACTTTAACGAACTCCTCCTAGAGATTTCAGCCGATGGACTTCAAACTTGGTCTGTACCATCCCAACACCTTAACGATGAAAAGTTATTAAAAGAAAAACTTTTCGTCAGACGGTGTGGGCGTGGCGTGGCGGCCATTTTGAGTGTTTAGCGATGAACAAAGAAGTTGTTGTAACTTGAGTGTACGTTGTCGTATCTGCCCGAAAGTTCTCACGATTGACAAGGGTCCAGGCCTGAGGACACCTACAGGCCAAAATTGACTTTTGGTCATAGCGCCCCCAGCTGGCAACAGGAAATCTGCCTTATATGACAAACATCATCCGATTTGCATGAAACTCAGAATGTGTGGTCTACGTGTGATACTGAGCCGCCTCCTATAGTACGACCACGCCCACTTACTCAGGCCACGCCCCCTTTCATAACATTTGAACCGTTTAAGGTAGAGTCTTGTATGAGGTGTCACTGAACTCAGCAGAGACTTCATTTTTAATTGGTGATGGTTTGACCCGCCCCTTATGCATAAGCCACGCCCCCTTTCATAACATTTGAACCGTTTAAGGTATACCCTTGTGAGAGGTATCATTGAACTCAGCAGAGACTTCCTTTTTCATTGGTGATGGTTTGGCCCGCCCCCTATGTTAAAGCCACGCCCCCTTTCATACATGCTGACCCATTTAAGGTAGAGTCTTGTGTGAGGTATCATTCTTCTCAGCAGAGGCGTCATTTTTAATTGGTAATGGTTTGACCCGCCCCCTATGCTTTAGCCACGCCCCCTTTCACAGCTAATGAACCGTATGACGCAGAGTCTTGTGTGAGGTATCGTTGAACTCGGCGGGGAGTTCCCTTTTCGTTGGTGACGTTTTGCGGCATCTGACTGCCGTGCAAATCAGTCGCAAGGAGCGGCGTCCGCCGGTAACCCCGACGCGCGCAGAGGCGCGAGGGCCCGTCCATCGCTGCTCGCAGCTTTAATTAGGGCCCGAGCGCCCACAGCGGCGAAGGCCCTATTGAAACTGAAGGAATTATTAGGGCCCGAGCGCAGAAAGTGGCGAAGGCCCTATTGAAACTGAAGGAATTATTATTTTTCTTTCTAATATTTTCCGGTCAAATGAATTGGCTTTTTGAGGGCCTTAATATATTCTAAAACTCACCAAATTTGGCGGTCGCATCAAGTCTGGTGAAAATGTACGTATTTTAAGGGTTTCGGGAAAAGGCACACAAAAATGGCTCGCTAGCGCCCCCTAGAATGTTAAGAAAATTGAGCCCCTGCAGTGCGTTTAACGTAGACTCACGAAACTTGGTAGACATATGTAACATGTCAAGATGTACAAAAAACTTCATTAGAGCCATACCTTAAACCCAACAGGAAGTCCGCAAATTTGATTTCAAAGTTCGAAAATTAGTGCGATTTTGGCCATTTCCACATGTCGTACTTTAACGAACTCCTCCTAGAGATTTCATCCGATCAACTTCAAATTCGGTCTGTGCCATCTTCAGATGTTACAGATGAAAAGTTGTTAAAAGAAAAACTTTTCGTCATAGGGCGTGACCGTGGCGGGGCGGCCATTTTGTGCGTTTCGCCGCCGAAACAGGAAGTGGGTGTAACTCGATTGTACGTTGTCCGATTACCTCGAAACTTTTCAGGATTCATAAGAGTCCAACCCTGAGGACAAATGAAGGCCGATATTTACTTAACGTCATAGAGCCCCCTAGTGGCAACAGGAAGTAGGCCTAAAAGTCAAGGTGCTATACTTTAACGAACTCCTCCTAGAGATTTCATCCGATGGACTTCAAACTTGGTCTGTACCATCCCAACACCTTAACGATGAAAAGTTGTTAAAAGAAAAACTTTTCGTCAGACGGTGTGGGCGTGGCGTGGCGGCCATTTTGAGTGTCTAGCGATGAACAAAGAAGTTTTTGTAACTTGAGTGTACGTTGTCGTATCTTCCCGAAATTTCTCAGGATGGACAAGGGTCTGGGCCTGAGGACACCTACAGGCCAAAATTGACTTTTGGTCATAGCGCCCCCCGCTGGCAACAGCAAATCTGCCTTATATGACAAACATAATCCGATTTGCATGAAACTCAGAATGTGTGGTCTACATGTGATACTGAGCCGCCCCCTATGATATGACCACGCCCACTTCCTCAGGCCACGCCCCCTTTCATAACATTTGAACCGTTTAAGGTAGAGTCTTGTGTGAGGTGTCATTGAACTCAGCAGAGAGTTCCTTCTTGATTGGTGATGGTTTGGCCCGCCCCCTATGCTTAAGCCACCCCCCTTTCATAACATTTGAACCGTTTAAGGTACACCCTTGTGTGAGGTATCATTGAACTCAGCAGAGACTTCCTTCTTGATTGGTGTTGGTTTGGCCCGCCCCCTATGTTTAAGCCACGCCCCCTTTCATACATGCTGACCCATTTAAGGTAGAGTCTTGTGTGAGGTATCATTCATCTCAGCAGAGGCTTCATTTTTAATTGGTGATGGTTGGACCCGCCCCCTATGCTTTAGCCACGCCCCCTTTCACAGCTAATGAACCGTATGACGTAGAGTCTTGTGTGAGGTATCGTTGAACTAGGCGGGGAGTTCCCTTTTCGTTTGTGACGGTTTGCGGCGTCTGAGTGCTGCGCAAATGCACGGTCGCAAGGAGCGGCGTCCGCCGGTAACCCCGACACACGCAGAGGCGCGAGGGCCCGTCCATCGCTGCTCGCAGCTTTAATTATTAGGGCCCGAGCGCCGACAGCGGCGAAGGCCCTATTGAAACTGAAGGAATTATTATTCTTTCTTTCTTTTTCCCGTCAAATGAATTGGCTTTTTGAGGGCCTTAACATATTCAAAAACTCACCAAATTTGGCGGTCGCATCAAGTCTGTTCAAAATTTACGTATTTTAAGGGTTTCGGGAATAGGCGCACAAAAATGGCTCGCTAGCGCCCCCTAGAAAGTTAAGAAAATTGAGCCCCTGCAGTGCGTTTAACGTAGACTCACGAAACTTGGTAAACATATGTATCATGTCAAGATGTACAAAAAACTTGAAGAGAGCCATACCCTAAACCCAACAGGAAGTCCGCCATTTTGATTTCAAAGTTCGAAATTAGTGCGATTTTGGCCATTTCCACATGTTGTACTTTAACGAACTCCTCCTAGAGATTTCATCCGATCAACTTCAAACTCGGTCTGTACCATCTTAAGAAGTTAAAGATGAAGAATTGTTAAAAGAAAAACTTTTCGTCATAGGGCGTGGCCGTGGCGGGGCGGCCATTTTGTGCGTTTCGCCGCCGAAACAGGAAGTGGGTGTAACTCGAGTGTACGTTGTCCGATTACCTCGAAACTTTTCAGGATTCATGAGAGTCCAACCCTGAGGACAAATAATGGCCGATATTTACTTAAAGTCATAGCGCCCCCTAGTGGCAACAGGAAGTAGGCCTAAAAGTCAAGGTGCTATACTTTAACGAACTCCTCCTAGAGATTTCATCCGATGGACTTCAAACTTGGTCTGTACCATCCCAACACCTTAACGATGAAAAGTTATAAAAAGAAAAACTTTTCGTCAGACGGTGTGGGCGTGGCGTGGCGGCCATTTTGAGTGTTTAGCGATGAACAAAGAAGTTGTTGTAACTTCAGTGTACGTTGTCGTATCTGCCCGAAATTTCTCACGATGGACAAGGGTCCAGGCCTGAGGACACCTACAGGCCAAAATTGACTTTTGGTCATAGCGCCCCCCCCTGGCAACAGGAAATCTGCCTTATATGACAAACATCATCCGATTTGCACGAAACTCAGAATGTGTGGTTTAAATGTGATACTGAGCCGCCCCCTATAATATGGCCACGCCCACTTTCTCAGGCCACGCCCCCTTTCATAACATTTGAACCGTTTAAGGTAGAGTCTCATGTGAGGTGTCATTGAACTCAGCAGAGAGTTCCTTTTTTATTGGTGATGGTTTGGCCCGCCCCCTATGTTTAGGCCACGCCCCCTTTTATAACTAATGACCTGTTTAATGTAGACCCTTGTGTCAGGTCTCATTGAACTCAGCAGAGACTTCCTTTTTAATTGGTGATGGTTTGACCCGCCCCATATGTTTAAGCCACGCCCCCTTTCATACATGCTGACCCATTTAAGGTAGAGTTTTGTGTGAGGTATCATTCATTTCAGAAGGGGCTTCATTTTTAATTGGTGATGGTTTGACCCGCCCCCTATGCTTTAGCCACGCCCCCTTTCACAGTTAATGAACCGTATGACGTAGAGTCTTGTGTGAGGTATCGTTGAACTCGGCAGGGAGTTCCCTTTTCATTGGTGACGGTTCGCAGCGTCTGACTGCCGCGCAAATGTGCGGTCGCAATGAGCCGCATCCGCCGGTAACCCCGACGCGCGCATAGGCGCGAGGGCCCGTCCATCGCTGCTCGCAGCTTTAATTATTCTTTCTTCTATTATTATTTTCCCGTCAAATGAATTGGCTTTTTGAGGGGCTTAATATATTCAAAAACTCATCAAATTTGGCGGTCGCATCAAGTCTGGTGAAAATGTACGTATTTTAAGGGTTTCGGGAATAGGCGCACAAAAATGGCTCGCTAGCGCCCCCTACAATGTTAAGAAAATTGAGCCCCTCCAGTGCGTTTAACGTAGACTCACGAAACTTGGTACACCTATGTACCTTGTCAAGATGTACAAAAAACTTCATTAGAGCCATACCCTAAACCCAACAGGAAGTCCGCCATTTTGATTTCAAAGTTCGAAATTAGTGCGATTTTGGCCATTTCCACATGTCGTACTTTAACAAACTCCTCCTAGAGATTTCATCCGATCAACTTCAAACTCGGTCTGTGCCATCTTAAGATGTTACAGATGAAAAGTTATCAAAAGAAAAACTTTTCGTCATAGGACGTGGCCGTGGCGGGGTGGCCATTTTGTGCGTTTCGCCGCCGAAACAGGAAGTGGGTGTAACTCGAGCGGACGTTGTCCGATTAACTCGAAACTTTTCAGGATTCATAAGAGTCCAACCCTGAGGACAAATAACGGCCGATATTTACTTAAAGTCATAGCGCCCCCTAGTGGCAACAGGAAGTATGCCTAAAAGTCAAGGTGCTATACTTTAACGAACTCCTCCTAGAGATTTAATCCGATGGACTTCAAACTTGGTCTGTACCATCCCAACACCTTACCGATGAAAAGTTATTAAAAGAAAATCTTTTCGTCAGACGGTGTGGGCGTGGCGTGGCGGCCATTTTGAGTGTCTAGCGATGAACAAAGAAGTTGTTGTAACTTGAGTGTACGTTGTCGTATCTGCCCGAAATTTCTCAGGATGGACAAAGGTCCAGGCCTGAGGACACCTACAGGCCAAAATTGACTTTTGGTCATAGCGCCCCCCCCTGGCCACAGGAAATCTGCCTTATATGACAGACATCATCCGATTTACATGAAAGTTATAATGTGTGGTCTACATGTGATACTGAGCCAGCCCCTATAATATGACCACGCCCACTTACTCAGGCCACGCCCCCTTTCATAACATTTGAACCGTTTAAGGTAGAGTCTTGTGTGAGGTATCATTAATCTCAGCAGAGGCTTCATTTTTAATTGGTGATGGTTGGACCCGCCCCCTATGATTTAGCCATGCCCCCTTTCACAGCTAATGAACCGTATGACGTAGAGTCTTGTGTGAGGTATCGTTGAACTCGGCGGGGAGTTCCCTTTTCAGTGGTGACGGTTTGCGGCGTGCGAGTGCCGCGCAAATGCACGGCAAATGCACGGTCGCAAGGAGCGGCGTCCGCCGGTAACCCCGACGCGCGCAGAGGCGCGAGGGCCCGTCCATCGCTGCTCGCAGCTTTAATTAGGGCCCGAGCGCCGACAGCGCCGAAGGCCCTATTGAAACTGAAGGAATTAATCTTTCTATTCTTTCTTTCTATTCTTTTTCCCGTCAAATGTATTGGCTTTTTGAGGGCTTTAACATATTCAAAAACTCACCAAATTTGGCGGTCGCATCAAGTCTGGTGAAAATCTACGTATTTTAAAGGTTTTGGGAATAGGCGCACAAAAATGGCTCGCTAGCGCCCCCTAGAAAGTTACGAAAAATTGAGCCCCTGCAGTGCGTTTAACGTAGACTCACGAAACTTGGTACACATATGTAGCATGTCCAGATGTACAAAAAACTTCATTAGAGCAAAACCCTAAACCCAAAAGGAAGTCCGCCATTTTAAATTAAATGTTCGAAATTAGTGCGATTTTGGCCATTTCCACATGTCGTACTTTAACGAACTCCTCCTAGAAATTTCATCCGATCAACTTCAAACTCGGTCTGTGCCATCTTAAGATGTTAAAGATGAAAAGTTGTTAAAAGAAAAACTTTTCTTCATAGGGCGTGGTCGTGGCGGGTCGGCCATTTTGTGCGTTTCGCCGTCGAAACAGGAAGTGGGTGTATCTCGAGTGTACGTTGTCCGATTACCTCGAAACTTTTCAGGATTCATAAGAGTCCTACCCTGAGGACAAATAACGGCAGATATTTACTTAAAGTCATAGCGCCCCCTAGTGGCAACAGGAAGTAGGCCTAAAAGTCAAGGTGCTATACTTTAACAAACTCCTCCTAGAGATTACATCCGATGGACATCAAACTTGGTCTGTACCATCCCAACACCTTAACGATGAAAAGTTATTAAAAGAAAACCTTTTCGTCAGACGGTGTGGGCGTGGCGTGGCGGCCATTTTGAGTGTTTAGCGATGACCAAAGAAGTTGTTGTAACTTGAGTGTACGTTGTTGTATCTGCCCGAAATTTGTCACAATGGACAAGGGTCCAGGCCTGAGGACACCTACAGGCCAAAATTGACTTTTGGTTATAGCGCCCCCCGCTGGCAACAGGAAATCTGCCTTATATGACAAACATCATCCGATTTGCATGAAACTCAGATGGTGTGGTCTACATGTGATACTGAGCCGCCCCCTATAATATGACCACGCCCACTTACTCAGGCCACGCCCCCTTTCATAACATTTGAACCGTTTAAGGTAGAGTCTTGTGTGAGGTGTCATTGAACTCAGCAGAGAGTTCCTTCTTTATTGGTGATGGTTTAGCCCGCCCCCTATGCATAAGCCACGCCCCCTTTTAGTACTTATGGCCCGATTGATGTAAACACTTGTGTGAGGTATCATTGAACTCAGCAGAAACTTCCTTCTTCATCGGTGATGGTTTGGCCCGCCCCCTATGTTCAAGCCACGCCCCCTTTTATTACTAATGGCCCAATTGATATAAACACTTGTGTGAGGTATCATTGAACTCAGCAGAGACTTCCTTCTTCATTGGTGATGGTTTGGCCCGCCCCGTATGTTCAAACCACGCCCCATTTCATACATGCTGACCCATTTAAGGTAGAGTCTTGTGTGAGGTATCATTCATCTCAGCAGAGGCTTCATTTTTAATTGGTGATGGTTTGACCCGCCCCCTATGCTTTAGCCACGCCCCCTTTCACAGCTAATGAACCGTATGACGTAGAGTCTTGTGTGAGGTATCGTTGAACTCGGCGGGGAGTTCCCTTTTCGTTTGTGACGGTTTGCGGCATCTGACTGCCGTGCAAATCGGTCGCAAGGAGTGGCGTCCGCCGGTAACCCCGACGCGCGCAGAGGCGCGAGGTCCCGTCAATAGCTAGTCGCAGCTTTAATTAGGGCCCGAGCGCCGACAGCGGCGAAGGCCCTATTGAAACTGAAGGAATTCTTCTTTCTTCTTTGTATTATTTTCCCGTCAAATGAATTGGCTTTTTGAGGGGCTTAATATATACAAAAACTCACCAAATTTGGCGCTCGCATCAACTCTGGTGAAAATTTACGTATTTTAAGGGTTTCGGGAATAGGCGCACAAAAATGGCTCGCTAGCGCCCCCTACAATGTTAAGAAAATTGAGTCCCTCCAGTGCGTTTAACGTAGACTCACGAAACTTGGTACACCTATGTAACATGTCAAGATGTACAAAACACTTCGTTAGAGCCATACCCTAAACCCAACAGGAAGTCCGCCATTTTGATTTCAAAGTTCGAAATTAGTGCGATTTTGGCCATTTCCACATGTCGTACTTTAACGAACTCCTCCTAGAGATTTCATCCGATCAACTTCAAACTCGGTCTGTGCCATCTTAAGATGTTAAAGATGAAAAGTTGTTAAAAGAAAAACTTTTCGTCATAGGGCGTGGCCGTGGCGGGGCGGCCATTTTGTGCGTTTCGCCACGAAACAGGAAGTGGGTGTAACTCGAGTGTACGTTGTCCGATTACCTCGAAACTTTTCAGGGATTCATAAGAGTCCAACCCTGAGGACAAATAAAGGCCGATATTTACTTAAAGTCATAGCGCCCCCCTTAGTGGCAACAGGAAGTAGGCCTAAAAGTCAAGGTGCTATACTTTAACGAAACTCCTCCTAGAGATTTCATCCGATGGACTTCAAACTTGGTCTGTACCATCCCAACACCTTAACGATGAAAAGTTATTAAAAGAAAAACTTTTCGTCAGACGGTGTGGGCGTGGCGTGGCGGCCATTTTGAGTGTCTAGCGATGAACAAAGAAGTTGTTGTAACTTGAGTGTACGTTGTCGTATCTGCCCGAAATTTGTCAGAATGGACAAGGGTCCAGGCCTGAGGACACCTACAGGCCAAAATTGACTTTTGGTCATTGCGCCCCCCCTGGCAACAGGAAATCTGCCTTATATGACAAACATCATCCGATTTGCATGAAACTCAGATGGTGTGGTCTACATGTGATACTGAGCCGCCCCCTATAATATGACCACGCCCACTTACTCAGGCCACGCCCCCTTTCATAACATTTGAACCGTTTAAGGTAGAGTCTTGTGTGAGGTGTCATTGAACTCAGCAGAGAGTTCCTTCTTTATTGGTGATGGTTTAGCCCGCCCCCTATGCATAAGCCACGCCCCCTTTTAGTACTTATGGCCCGATTGATGTAAACACTTGTGTGAGGTATCATTGAACTCAGCAGAAACTTCCTTCTTCATCGGTGATGGTTTGGCCCGCCCCCCTATGTTCAAGCCACGCCCCCTTTTATTACTAATGGCCCAATTGATATAAACACTTGTGTGAGGTATCATTGAACTCAGCAGAGACTTCCTTCTTCATTGGTGATGGTTTGGCCCGCCCCGTATGTTCAAACCACGCCCCATTTCATACATGCTGACCCATTTAAGGTAGAGTCTTGTGTGAGGTATCATTCATCTCAGCAGAGGCTTCATTTTTAATTGGTGATGGTTTGACCCGCCCCCTATGCTTTAGCCACGCCCCCTTTCACAGCTAATGAACCGTATGACGTAGAGTCTTGTGTGAGGTATCGTTGAACTCGGCGGGGAGTTCCCTTTTCGTTTGTGACGGTTTGCGGCATCTGACTGCCGTGCAAATCGGTCGCAAGGAGTGGCGTCCGCCGGTAACCCCGACGCGCGCAGAGGCGCGAGGTCCCGTCAATAGCTAGTCGCAGCTTTAATTAGGGCCCGAGCGCCGACAGCGGCGAAGGCCCTATTGAAACTGAAGGAATTCTTCTTTCTTCTTTGTATTATTTTCCCGTCAAATGAATTGGCTTTTTGAGGGGCTTAATATATACAAAAAACTCACCAAATTTGGCGCTCGCATCAACTCTGGTGAAAATTTACGTATTTTAAGGGTTTCGGGAATAGGCGCACAAAAATGGCTCGCTAGCGCCCCCTACAAAGTTAAGAAAATTGAGTCCCCTCCAGTGCGTTTAACGTAGACTCACGAAACTTGGTACACCTATGTAACATGTCAAGATGTACAAAACACTTCATTAGAGCCATACCCTAAACCCAACAGGAAGTCCGCCATTTTGATTTCAAAGTTCGAAATTAGTGCGATTTTGGCCATTTCCACATGTCGTACTTTAACGAACTCCTCCTAGAGATTTCATCCGATCAACTTCAAACTCGGTCTGTGCCATCTTAAGATGTTAAAGATGAAAAGTTGTTAAAAGAAAAACTTTTCGTCATAGGGCGTGGCCGTGGCGGGGCGGCCATTTTGTGCGTTTCGCCGCCGAAACAGGAAGTGGGTGTAACTCGAGTGTACGTTGTCCGATTACCTCGAAACTTTTCGGGATTCATAAGAGTCCAGCCCTGAGAACAAATAAAGGCCGATATTTACTTAAAGTCATAGCGCCCCTTAGTGGCAACAGGAAGTAGGCCTAAAAGTCAAGGTGCTATACTTTAACGAATTCCTCCTAGAGATTTTATCCGATGGACTTCAAACTTGGTCCGTACCATCCCAACATCTTAACGATGAAAATTTATTAAAAGAAAAACTTTTCGTCACACGGTGTGGGCGTGGCGTGGCGGCCATTTTGAGTGTCTAGCGATGAACAAAGAAGTTGCTGTAACTTGAGTGTACGTTGTCGTATCTGCCCGAAATTTCTCAGGATGGACAAGGGTCCAGGCCTGAGGACACCTACAGGTCAAAATTGACTTTTGGTCATAGCGCCCCCGCTGGTAACAGCAAATCTGCCTTATATGACAAACATAATCCGATTTGCATGAAACTCAGAATGTGTGGTCTACATGTGATACTGAGCCGCCCCCTATGATATGACCACGCCCACTTACTCAGGCCACGCCCCCTTTCATAACATTTGAACCGTTTAAGGTAGAGTCTTGTGTGAGGTGTCATTGAACTCAGCAGAGACTTCCTTCTTCATTGGTGATGGTTTGGCCCGCCCCCTATGCTTAAGCCACGCCCCCCCTTTCATAACATTTGAACCGTTTAAGGTACACCCTTGTGTGAGGTATCATTGAACTCAGCAGAGACTTCCTTCTTGATTGGTGATGGTTTGGCCCGCCCCCTATGTTTAAGCCACGCCCCCTTTCATACATGCTGACCCATTTAAGGTAGAGTCTTGTGTGAGGTATCATTCATCTGAGCAGAGGCTTCATTTTTAATCGGTGATGGTTGGACCCGCCCCCTATGCTTTAGCCATTCACAGCTAATGAACCGTATGACGTAGAGTCTTGTGTGAGCTATCGTTGAACTCGGCGGGGAGTTCCCTTTTCGTTTGTGACGGTTTGCGGCGTCCGAGCGCCGCGCAAATGCACGGTCGCAAGGAGCGGCGTCCGCCGGTAATCCCGACGCGCGCAGAGGCGCGAGGGCCCGTCCATCGCTGCTCGCAGCTTTAATTAGGGCCCGAGCGCCGACAGTGGCGAAGGCCCTATTGAAACTGAAGGAATTATTATTCTTTCTTTCTTTTTCCCGTCAAATGAATTGGCTTTTTGAGGGGATTAACATATTCAAAAACTCACCAAATTTGGCAGTCGCATCATGTCTGGTGAAAATTTACGTATTTTAAGGGTTTCGAGAATAGGCGCTCAAAAATGGCTCGCTAGCGCCCCCTAGAAAGTTAAGAAAATTGAGCCCCTGTAGTGCGTTTAACGTAGCCTCACGAAACTCGGTACACATATGTAACATGTCAAGATGTACAACAAACTTCATTAGAGCCATACCCTAAACCCAACAGGAAGTCCGCCATTTTGATTTCAAAGTTCGAAATTAGTGCGATTTTGGCCATTTCCACATGTCGTTCTTTAACAAACTCCTCCTAGAGATTTCATCCGATCAACTTCAAACTCGGTCTGTGCCATCTTAAGACGTTAAAGATGAAAAGTTGTTAAAAGAAAAACTTTTCGTCATAGGGCGTGGCCGTGGCGGGGTGGCCATTTTGTGCGTTTCGCCGCCGAAACAGGAAGTGGGTGTAACTCGAGCGTACGTTGTCTGATTACCTCGAAACTTTTCATGATTCATAAGAGTCCAACCCTGAGGACAAATAACGGCCGATATTTACTTAAAGTCATAGTGCCCCCTAGTGGCGACAGGAAGTAGGCCTAAAAGTCAAGGTGCTATACTTTAACGAACTCCTCCTAGAGATTTCATCCGATGGACTTCAAACTTGGTCTGTACCATCCCAACACGTTAACGATGAAAATTTATTAAAAGAAAAACTTTTCGTCAGACGGTGTGGGCGTGGCGTGGCGGCCATTTTGAGTGTTTAGCGATGAACAAAGAAGTTGTTGTAACTTGAGTGTACGTTGTCGTATCTGCCCGAAATGTGTCACGATGGACAAGGGTCCAGGCCTGAGGACACCTACAGGCCAAAATTGACTTTTGGTCATAGCGCCCCCCCCTGGCCACAGGAAATCTGCCTTATATGACAAACATCATCCGATTTACATGAAACTTAAAATATGTGGTCTCCATGTGATACTGAGCCAGCCCCTATAATATGACCACGCCCACTTACTCAGGCCACGCCCCCTTTCATAACATTTGAACCGTTTAAGGTAGAGTCTCATGTGAGGTGTCATTGAACTCAGCAGAGAGTTCCTTCTTTATTGGTGATGGTTTGGCCCGCCCCCTATGCATAAGCCACGCCCCCCTTAATAACATTTGAACCATTTAAGGTATACCCTTTTGTGAGGTATCATTGAACTCAGCGGAGACTTCCTTCTTGATTGGTGAGGGTTTGGCCCGCCCCCTATGTTCAAGCCACGCCCCCTTTTATTACTAATGGCCCGATTGATGTAAACACTTGTGTGAGGTATCATTGAACTCAGCAGAGACTGCCTTCTTCATCGGTGATGGTTTGGCCCGCCCCCTATGTTCAAGCCACGCCCCCTTTCATACATGCTGACCCATTTAAGGTAGAGTCTTGTGTGAGGTATCATTCATCTCAGCAGAGGCCTCATTTTTAATTGGTGATGGTTGGACCCGCCCCCTATGCTTTAGCCACGCCCCTTTTCACACCTAATGAACCGTATGACGTAGAGTCTTGTGTGAGGTATCTTTGAACTCGGCGGGGAGTTCCCTTTTCATTGGTGACGATTTTCGGCGTCTGAATGCCGCGCGAACGCGCGGTCGCAAGGAGCGGCGTCCGCCGGTAACCCCGACGCGCGCAGAGGCGCGAGGGCCCGTCCATCGCTGCTCGCAGCTTTAATTATTTTTCTTTTTCCCGTCAAATGAATTGGCTTTTTGAGGGGCTTAACATATTCAAAAACTCACCAAATTTGGCGGTCGCATCAAGTCTGGTGAAACTTTACGTATTTTAAGGGTTTCGGGAATAGGAGCATAAAAATGGCTCGCTAGCGCCCCCTACAATGTTAAGAAAATTGAGCCCCTCCAGTGCGTTTAATGTAGACTCACGAAACTTGGTACACCTATGTAACATGTCAAGATGTACAAAAAACGTCATTAAAGCCATACCCTAAACCCAACAGGAAGTCCGCCATTTTGATTTCAAAGTTCGAAATTAGTGCGATTTTTGCCATTTCCACATGTCGTACTTTAACGAACTCCTCCTAAAGATTTCATCCGATCAACTTCAAACTCGGTCTGTGCCATCTTAAGATGTTAAAGATGAAAAGTTGTTAAAAGAAAAACTTTTCGTCATAGGGCGTGGCCGTGGCGGGGCGGCCATTTTGTGCGTTTCGCCGACGAAACAGGAAGTGGGTGTAACTTGAGTGTACGTTGTCCGATTACCTCGAACCTTTTCACGATTCATAAGAGTCCAACCCTGAGGACAAATAAAGGCCGATATTTACTTAAAGTCATAGCGCCCCCTAGTGGCAACAGGAAGTAGGCCTAAAAGTCAAGGTGCTATACTTTAACGAACTCCTCCTAGAGATTTCATCCGATGGACTTCAAACTTGGTCTGTACCATCCCAACAACTTAACGATGAAAAGTTGTTAAAATAAAAACTTTTCGTCAGACGGTGTGGGCGTGGCGTGGTGGCCATTTTGAGTGTTTAGCGATGAACAAAGAAATTGCTGTAACTTGAGTGTACGTTGTCGAATCTGCCCGAAATTTCTCACGATGGACAAGGGTCCAGGCCTGAGGACCCCTACAGGCCAAAATTGACTTTTGGTCATAGCGCCCCCCCCTGGCCAGAGTAAATGCGCCTTATATGACAAACATCATCCGATTTACATGAAACTTAGAATGTGTGGTCTACATGTGATACTGAGCCGCCTCCTATAATATGACCACGCCCACTTACTCAGGCCACGCCCCCTTTCATAACATTTGAACCGTTTAAGGTAGAGTCTCATGTGAGGTGTCATTGAACTCAGCAGAGAGTTCCTTCTTTATTGGTGATGGTTTGGCCCGCCCCCTATGCATAAGCCACGCCCCCTTTAATAACATTTGAACCATTTAAGGTATACCCTTTTGTGAGGTATCATTGAACTCAGCGGAGACTTCCTTCTTGATTGGTGAGGGTTTGGCCCGCCCCCTATGTTCAAGCCACGCCCCCTTTTATTACTAATGGCCCGATTGATGTAAACACTTGTGTGAGGTATCATTGAACTCAGCAGAGACTGCCTTCTTCATCGGTGATGGTTTGGCCCGCCCCCTATGTTCAAGCCACGCCCCCTTTCATACATGCTGACCCATTTAAGGTAGAGTCTTGTGTGAGGTATCATTCATCTCAGCAGAGGCCTCATTTTTAATTGGTGATGGTTGGACCCGCCCCCTATGCTTTAGCCACGCCCCTTTTCACACCTAATGAACCGTATGACGTAGAGTCTTGTGTGAGGTATCTTTGAACTCGGCGGGGAGTTCCCTTTTCATTGGTGACGATTTTCGGCGTCTGAATTCCGCGCGAACGCACGGTCGCAAGGAGCGGCGTCCGCCGGTAACCCCGACGCGCGCAGAGGCGCGAGGGCCCGTCCATCGCTGCTCGCAGCTTTAATTATTATTCTTTCTTCTATTATTATTTTCCCGTCAAATGAATTGGCTTTTTGAGGGGCTTAATATATTCAAAAACTCACCAAATTTGGTGGTCGCATCAACTCTGGTGAAACTTTACGTATTTTAAGGGTTTCGGGAATAGGCGCATAAAAATGGCTCGCTAGCGCCCCCTACAATGTTAAGAAAATTGAGCCCCTCCAGTGCGTTTAATGTAGACTCACGAAACTTGGTACACCTATGTAACATGTCAAGATGTACAAAAAACGTCATTAAAGCCATACCCTAAACCCAACAGGAAGTCCGCCATTTTGATTTCAAAGTTCGAAATTAGTGCGATTTTTGCCATTTCCACATGTCGTACTTTAACGAACTCCTCCTAGAGATTTCATCCGATCAACTTCAAACTCGGTCTGTGCCATCTTAAGATGTTAAAGATGAAAAGTTGTTAAAAGAAAAACTTTTCGTCATAGGGCGTGGCCGTGGCGGGGCGGCCATTTTGTGCGTTTCGCCGACGAAACAGGAAGTGGGTGTAACTTGAGTGTACGTTGTCCGATTACCTCGAACCTTTTCACGATTCATAAGAGTCCAACCCTGAGGACAAATAAAGGCCGATATTTACTTAAAGTCATAGCGCCCCCTAGTGGCAACAGGAAGTAGGCCTAAAAGTCAAGGTGCTATACTTTAACGAACTCCTCCTAGAGATTTCATCCGATGGACTTCAAACTTGGTCTGTACCATCCCAACATCTTAACGATGAAAAGTTATTAAAAGAAAAACTTTTCGTCAGACGGTGTGGGCGTGGCAGGGCGGCCATTTTGAGTGTCTAGCGATGAACAAAGAAATTGCTGTAACTTGAGTGTACGTTGTCGAATCTGCCCGAAATTTCTCACGATGGACAAGGGTCCAGGCCTGAGGACCCCTACAGGCCAAAATTGACTTTTGGTCATAGCGCCCCCCCCTGGCCAGAGTAAATGCGCCTTATATGACAAACATCATCCGATTTACATGAAACTTAGAATGTGTGGTCTACATGTGATACTGAGCCGCCTCCTATAATATGACCACGCCCACTTACTCAGGCCACGCCTCCTTTCATAACATTTGAACCGTTTAAGGTAGAGTCTTGTGTGAGCTGTCATTGAACTCAGCAGAGACTTCTTTCTTCATTGGTGATGGTTTGACCTGCCCCTTATGCTTAAGCCCCGCCCCCTTTCTTAAAATTTTTTCTAAAACTTTTCATTGTTGACGATTTGCGGCGTCTGAGTGCCGCGCGAATGCACAGTCGCAAGGAGCGGCGTCCGCTGGTAACCCCGACGTGCGCAGAGGCGCGAGGGCCCGTCCATCGCTGCTCCCAGCTTTAATTTAATTTATGTTCAGGTAAAATAATTTAAGAATACTGGAGTTAATCTGATATTTCAAACTATATTATGTGTTTCTCTTTCTGCAGCAGTGGATCAGTCATCAACATCATGGACCTTAGCTTCGTAAGCACCTTTGCCCCTAATAACACTCAGACTGCAAGCTCTTTGATCAATGCAGCTTCAAGCGTCAGTGGCTTCGACATTGAAGGCAGCTCCATCAACGTGAATGGCATCTGTAAGCAATACTGAGTGCTAATTGTTAAAAAAAATTAAAAAGGTACACAACTGTTTGTTAAACTAATATGTTGTCACTAGAATATTAAGCCAAACCATTTAAGCCCTGGGATGTCAAAAAGAGTGCTATAGCAATATTTAACTTAGGGGCAGTTACGAATGCTGTCCTGTTTAGTCACTGCAAAAACTAAGTATTATCATCATGGTATATATATATATATATATATATATATATATATATATACACAAAACAATGAACTGTCAATGTTCTTATTTATACAAAGTGTATTGATGTAATCATGCATAGCTGTATTCTGTGAGATTTCTTGTAATTTGTACAATTTTTGATAAACTTTACAATGATGAGAATAGAAAGAAGAAAATAAATTGTCTCGTGTGATGTTTTGCAGTTTATTTGGGTAAAGAGAAAGTTTATCAGGACATGTTGACAAAGACAAAGTTGACAAAGAAGCCACTTCTGTTCACGTGAGAAATAAAGGTGCAGATTACGTGTGAATTTATGACACAAATATAGCTCAGCGTAAATTCTTACCGGAATCCAGGCATCAACCGCTGAAAACACCACTACTTCCTTTCTACCTGAAAGACCAGGGTTCGAGTCCGACCTGTGATGATTTCCTGCATGTCTTCCACCTCTCTCTCCCCTTTCTCACCTAGCTGTCCTATCAATTAAAGGCGGAAAAGCCAAAAAAATCTGACAGCAACAATTTACGCAGTTGCTCAGCCCGTAGTAGGGAATTGGGTCCAGAACTGGAGGGTCACTGGTTCAATCCCCGTACAGACAGAGGTACAGAGGTGGACTGGTACCTGGAGAGATGCCAGTTCATCTCCTGGGCACTGCCAAAGTGCTCTTGAGCAAGGCACCAAACCACCACTACCAAATGACTTGAGCATGTGTGTGTGTGTGTGTGTGTGTGTGTGTATTTCAGGCCTGTGTGTAGTGCAGGGCCGTGCAGAGACTTTTAAGGGGCAGGGGCTTAAATTCAAAAAAGGGCACATGGAACAAGATTTGTTAACAATAGGCTACATGTCATCTTTATTTTACATTTTTACATAATAGTAAATCCACAATGCTGTACACCTCAAAATAAAATATGGAGCCTTACATTAGACTACATTTACACAAATATATCCCAAAAATGCAACCGTTGTCCAAGCTAAATATAATCTTACATACAGTATTCCAACTACAGTATATATAGAAAGTTATAATAATAAGTATGTATGAACATGTCAGATTGTGTGTGAGGCACTATACTAACCTGTGGTGCTCCTAATAACCCAGCTGCTTAGAGATCCACTGCCTTTTGCTGCCTCCTGCAGGTCATTCTTTTTCTGCCTCCTAATTCTGTCTTTACGTGGCATCTTTGCACTGTAGCAGAATTCAATATTGTGATTTACAAAAAGAGACAAGATAACCAGATATCAAGCCAGATAAACAGTTTAATTGTAGCCTATAACTGCAACTACAGATTTATGCAGCAGTGGGCTAGTAGGCTTTGAACCAGAAAGGGATTTGCAAAGGTGCATCATGTTTCAGATTTTCTCAAAATATAAGGATGTCCTTTATTAAGTAGTCAAATTGTATAGACCACCAACCTACACCGCAGACTACAAATAACCTAAGCTTATTTCCCAAAGAAGTGACATATTCTTTTAAGTGGGCTGCTGGTTGAGAGGCAGAAAGCAGACACACACACACACACACACACACACACACACACACACACACACACACACACACTTCTGTTAAAAAAAATGATTCAAGGCCGTCTTAGAGGTGACACATTAAAATATAATTTGCTTAATTTAAATATATCTATTTAAGATCATATGTATATATATTTAAGTGCTTTAACTAAAAATATATTAATAGCTCCACCTATGAGATTGATTTACGTTAGATCGCCAAAAAAAAGTCTCATACGGGGCAGCCCTTTGCGCATGTGCGAGACTGCGCGCGCTCTTGTTTCAGCTCATCTCTGGCTGCAACGGCTGCAACGACA
Source organism: Perca schrenkii (assembly GCA_025617405.1). Classification (NCBI taxonomy): domain Eukaryota; kingdom Metazoa; phylum Chordata; class Actinopteri; order Perciformes; family Percidae; genus Perca; species Perca schrenkii. Next base: position 8,193,983 of record CM046794.1, read on the forward strand.
AGGTAATGTTTGGAGGACGCTGCAAAATAAAAGGGGAAAATCCACTACTTGGTAAGTGTTCGTTTTCTGTAGTAGATTAAAAAGTATCTAACTGTCACATAACGTTAATTCCGTAATACTGACCGAAATGTGTGCAACAGAGCCGAATTTCACTCTTCAAAGTTGAAGGGAGTTGGCTGGCTAAGTTAACTTTTGGTGGCTAGCTAGTGCTAATTTTAGACTTAACGTTACTGTTTATTGACATACCGTTAGACGCCACATAGACTGCTTTGGTTAACTTATTTGTTGCTTTTCGTTGCCGCAATATTGGACCTGGAAAAACTGGCCTGTAGACAAAGTGTGTGTGTGTGTGTGTGTGTGTGAGAGAGATGGCGGCGACAACTGTTTATCAACCACGTCCGGGCTGCACTGGGCAGCTGCGTATTTTCTGGCGTGTCATAGGGGTATGTGGCTCGGCAGGTGCACTTAAGCCGCCTACAGTTCATCCCATGGATGTATTAAGAGAATGCGGTAAACCTGCTCTATGCTGTGTGTCTTAAGTTTCCTATGGGGAGAGCTGTGGAGATATCTTTGAGGAAGCGATATCCTTTGTGTCTTGCACCACTCAGAACTGCCGCCAAGCGCTGCGCTTAAAGTTCAAATTATTTCAACTTTGACCTCATTGGTTCTGACCTTTTTAAAGGCGCAATGATGAGCTATAACGTTACTTGCTCTGCGCTTTGCCTCTGTGCTGATGGGCAGGCTGTTGGAGCAGAAGCAAAGTTTAGCTGTGAAATTGTTAGTCTTACATTTAAAATTATTGTATTAATTTAACAATTTCTGCTACATTTTGGCATATTTCACAATATTTAGTGTTAAGTTTATTCTATTTTTTATTATCATATTCTCCCGATTCCATTTGAGTTTTCTACATCACAGAAATCATAGGGCCGTATTGTACCTTGAAGGTTTATGTACGTGTGCACTAAATGTGTTTGACTAGAATTAATAATTAGTTTTATTTGGATACGTCGCCTGAGTATTTTCTCCATTGCTCACACCTCTAATATGTATCTCATCTTTTTGCAGTTTAAGTTGTAAAGCAGCTTGTGGCAACCTCCTAGGAATGGTAAGTAAAAGATTACTTGCTCAATGCTAGCACAAGCTGATTTGCATCATTGTAATTTGTTCAATGTGATATGTGCTAATTCTCTTTATTCTCCTTTTTAGGATTATGAATGTGGCAGTGCAAAGAATGCAGTTTGGAATTTGTTTGCTGGTATTTGTTGTTGCAACATTTTAGGCAGACTCTTGGGCACTTTAGGGGCAGTTATCGCTATCCATGTCCATACACAGATTGCCCCTGTACCTTTAATACATGGAGTAAGCTATTAAATCACACATACAAAAGTCATGGGAAAACATCAAGTTCCAAACCCAGTAGAAGGGTCTACATTCCAGTGTCATGTGTGCTCATGCAGAGAGCTAGCAACTGAAAGAGCTTTTTTCCAACATATAAATGGACATCTCAGGCATGATGAAACTGTTCCTTGTATGTTTGTAGGATGCACATTTAAAACTAATACATACTAGTACATTTAACACACACAAAAACAGGAAACATAACCAACATTCATTGAAAGATTTTAAATCCAATGTCCTCAGTACAAGTCAGTTGCATCAATCAATCAATTGTGCAGATGGGCCTACAGAGTCTGTGGATGCAGATAATGAAAATGAAATATTAAGTTGTGGTGATGCTACAGAATTGTACAGGCCAAATTTTATTGATGAGAAAATTGGTTGCATTTTATTGAAGTTGGAAAATATTGTTCACATTTCAAAGGCGGTTATTGATGAGGTCCTTTCTGAACTTCACTACATTTTAAGTACAGCATCTTTGCCTGTCATAAAATCTATTGTTTCTGATGTATTCCAGAGTCATCAATTACAAGTTGAAGAGTCAGTAGTGGATGAGGTTTCTACTGTTCTATGCAAATCCAATCCATTAGGCATAGCTATTGCAAAGGATGGCCCTCTTGCTACTGCGTATAAACGTGCACAGTACTATACCTCTCATTTTGGTGTTTTAGAGCCAATTGAGTACATATTAGATGCCCAGAGGAATAGGACATTTCAATACATCCCTATATTACAATCTTTGCAACATTTGCTCTCTCATAAAGCACACCTTAAAACTCAACAAAACCAGCTATTATCTCTACAGAACCATAAGAGATGGTGAATACTATAAACAAAATAATTTTCTGTCGGCTGCAGGTTTGAGAATAGCAGTAAATCTTTATGTGGATGATTTTGTGATTTGTAACCCTCTTGGGACATCTCGAAAGAAACACAAACTCTGTGGTGTCTACTGGGTTTTAGGTAATTTGCCACCAGGTTTCCATTCAACTCTAACCTCAATCTATTTGACTGTTCTATGCAAATGTCAAGGCCTATGGCTATGAAAAGGTTTTAGAGCCTCTCTTGCAAGATTTGGGTACATTAGAACAGCCTGGTGTCTTTATTGTCTCAGCTTGGTCAGTTTGTTAAAGGTACTGTTCAGTGTGTAAGCACTGACAATCTTGGAGCCCATGGAATAGGTGGATTTGTTGAAAGTTTTTCTGGTGGGTCCATATGCAGGTTTTGTACTGGAGACAAATCAGAGTTTCAGACCAAAGCTGTTAAATCAGGTGCTTTCAAACTCAGATCCAGAGACCTCCATGATGTTCATGTCCAGTCTGCTCAGAAAAACTGCAGCTATTTTGCTGTGGTGTCAAAAAACAATGTGTTTTAACAGACCACCTTTCTCATTTTCATGTAAGCACTGGCTATCCTCCTGATATTGTGCACGACCTCTTTGAGGGTGTTGTTCCAGTCGAACTAGCACGCTGTATCAGTTTATTGATTTCCAAAAAATACTTCACTCTTGAGGGCCTTTACAAATTGATCCAGACATTTCCATACAAATGGGGGGACAAAACTAATCGCCCCCATCCAATATCACGCTTTTTCAAAACTAGCAACACTATAGGTGGCAAATGCACATGAAAATTGGGCCTTGCTCATATTTCTTCCCTTGCTGATTGGACACATTTTGCCAGAAGGTGAGCCAGCATGGCAGGTTATTATAGATCTTAAGGACATAGTTGAGTTGGTTGTGGCTCCTGTTCATACAGAGGAGACTGTTGCATATCTTAAAGCCAGAATCTATGATTACAGACACCGCTACATTGAACTCTTTCCACACATCAAGCTCCTACCAAAGCATCACTATTTGGAGCACTATCCACAAATGATTCGTTGCTTTGGACCTCCAATTGCTCTGTGGACTATGAGATTTGAGGCTAAAACATAGCTTCTTCAAGCAGGTTGCACGTCATACGAATTGCTTTAAGAATATAACTCGTTCACTAGCTATTAAACACCAGTTCATGCTTGCTTACCACACACATGCCTCCAGTCTCAAAAAGTCAACCTTGGAGGTCACTGATGTCTCAATCATGCATGTTGATGTCCTAAGTGAAGGAGTAGTTTCAGCTCTGAACCAGAGATACCCAGATGTGACGGAAGTTCATATAGCAAAAAATGTGTTTTGCAGTGGTATACATTACAGTGAGGGGCTGCTTATTGTAAATGCATCTGTAGATGGACTGCCTAAATTTAATAAGATCATTCAATTGTGCGTTCTGAAGGATAACGAAACTCGGCCGACTTGGATATCCTGAAATCCGTGTGAACTCTTTGAAACACAAACGAGAAGGCCAAGGCAAAAGCTGCAGCCAACATCAAGAAGCCTAGAAAGGCTGAAGTTAACTATATTCCTTTGCACCCAAAAGGCGAGACCACAGAAAGCTTGGAGAACGAGAGAATTGCTTTATTGTCAGAACTGAAAAAGCGTGACAATGAAGTGGTGATAAAAGAAAAAAATGGGAAAAACCTTCTCCCACAGACGACTAGAGATTGTGGAGCAGAGGCCCCTGATAGAAGATTTTGTAAACAGATGGCCAGCCTTATTCCAGGAGAGTTAAGTAAGTAAATGTACAGTGTACATGTTAACATTTTTTATTGTCCATGATAACTTTCTGCACAATTGTATTTTTGACATTACTAGGGCTAAAGATTTACATAGTCGAATCAGAATTGTGAAATCTGGCCTATACTCGACTGATCGTTGAATTGTGTGTATAATCTTGAGAAGTTACAGAGCTGCAGTCTCTATTCCCTAGTCACTGTACATTTACAGCTGAACTGCGGCTTATTGTTGACAATTTTCTCTCTGCTCGCCTGCCATTCACCAGTCTTGTGTTGAGTTGTGCATGTCCGCTGACAATTGCATTCATGTCGCGGTTTCTCGCAGATCTATTTTAACTAGGCTTCTGTTTAAAATGATTTAATCTTTGTTCATAAATGGTGGTAAATGATTGGAACATCCTGCAAGGTGCACGCAGCCTTGCACAACTCAGCATAACACTGGCGCTGCTGGTGCGTCTTTTTTTTTCTCTCTCTCTTCTACCACACACAAGCAGGCTACGCCCACACATGCAGACTGTAGTGTGTCCACATTGGAAAAGTGGAGAAATTAAGTATACTTACACCAGATAGTATGCATGCTAAATACGGTTATATTATGAGTCTGTTGTTGACGTGCACTTTTCTCCCACTATGCACTGCAAAATAGAAATGGAGGAGCTTCTCACTGCCAAAACTAACTCATTGGTGGAGGAAGTACTCATCACTTGAAACTTGCAACCAGGGCTGTAGTCAAGTCCACCTTTGTTGAGTCCAAGACCAGAACTAGTCGAGACCAATGTACTTTAGTTAATCTAGACTAGTACTACTCGGTCTGTGAAAACCAGTGTATTATGTCTGCTGCGGCTCTGGAGGTAACTCATTAGGATTATTGTCGCTTTTTGATTATGACCATTTTTTAAATCTGTCCCTTCTGACTCTCCCAACTTTATGTAGGTGGAATCCCAACACACAGGAGTGCCCCTGTATACATCCAGTCGCTTGTGGAACCGAGTGGTTGGGGAGCAAAATGTAGCCGTACTGGTTGTTAATAAACAAGGTATCTTATTCAGGGATGTATTTTCCACATTGAACTAAAACAGCAAACAGATGCACATTCAAGGTTTTTATATAAATTATTTTATTCAATAATTTTTTCATTAAAAGTCCTATGACATGCTGCTTTTTGGATGCTTTTATATAGGCCTTAGCAGTCCCCTAATACTGTATCTGAAGTCTCTTTCCCAAAATTCAGCCTTGGTGCAGAATTACAGCCACTAGAGTCAGGCCCATAATGAGCTTTCCTTAGGATGTGCCATTTCTGGGTCTGTAGGTTTAAATGCTATTGAGAGGGGGGGAGGCAAGGTGGAGGGTGGGGGTGTGACCTCATAAAGAGCAAGATTCCAGATCGTCCCATCTGAGCTTTCATTTTCTCAAAGGCAGAGCAGGATACCCAGGGCTCGGTTTAAACCTATCGACATTTCTAGCCACTGGGGGACCATAGGCAGGCTGAGGGAACTCACATTAATGTTTAAAAAAACCTCATAAAGTGACATTTTCATGCCATGGGACCTTTAACTCAATATTCACTGTTACCTTGACTAATTTACACATCAACTATTTATGGAGCAGTTTTTTTTTTTTTAAACATACAAAACAAGACTTATTTACACACATCCAAATATACAGAAACATCAACATATCCTCCCTCCCCATCCGTTGTCGACCACAAGCAACCTCCGTCAACTCAGTCTTATATGTCTCTACAGTGGATATTAACAGGTCTTAGACATAAACTCAGCAAACAAACAAACGTCCCTTTTTCAGGACAATGTAGTTTAAAGATAATTTAGTAAAAATCCAAATAACTTTACAGATCTTTATTGTAAAGGTTTCAAACTGTGTTTTCCATGCTCCATGTTTCCATGTTCAATGAACCATAACCTATTAGTCAACATGCACCTGTGCAACGGTCGGTAAGACAATAACAGCTTTACAGGCGGTAGGCAATTAAGGTCACAGTTAGGAAAGTAAAGGGACCTTTGTACTGACTCTGAAAAACATAAAAAGAAAGGTGCCCAGGGTCCCTGTTAACCTGCATTAGTGTGTGTTAGGCATGCTGCAAGGAGGCATGACGACTGCAGATATGACCAGGGCAATAAATTGCAATGTCCGTACTGTGAGACGCCTTAAGACAGCGCTACAGAGAGACAGGACGGACAGCTGATCGTCCTCGCAGTGGCAGACCATGTGTAACAATAGTAATAAAAATGCATTTTTTTAATGGGCACCTTTCATGGCACCCAAGGACACCTTATAGTTAAAAGAAGCAAACAAAGTTAAAAAGGCAAATATAATTAAAACAAACTTAAAAATTGATATAGAAAATGAAAAGACTGCAATATATCCGTGAATTTGATGGACAGTGGAGTTATGTGGGGTAGGCCTTTTGGAATAGGGGAGTTTTGAGGGAGTTTTTTTTAAAAGGTGGGGAGAGACACTCTATGGTACGGATGGAAAGAGGGAGGGAGTTCCAAAGGAGAGGGGCAGAATGGCTGAAGGCTCTGAACCCTAATGTGGACAGGCAGGCAGATGGAGTTGGAAAGAAGTGAGGAAGAAGAGGATCGGCGGGGTCGGGTTGGAATGTAAGGCTGAAGGAGTTCAGAGGGGTATGGAGGAGCGAGATTATGGAGGGCTTTGAAGGTGAGGAGAAGAATCGTAAAGTCAATACGGTATTGGACAGGGAGCCAGTGCAGTCAGGGAGACAGTTGTGTTTGAGGAGTGAAGTAATGTGTTCGGTGGCTGGGGTTCTGGTGATAATACGGGCAGCTGAGTTCTGTACCAATTGGAGTTCACGAATGGACTTGTGGGTTAAATCAGAGAGGAGGGAGTTACAATAATCAATATGTGAAGTGACAAGAGCGTGGATGAGAGTAGCCGTCTTGTTGTTGTAACAACACCTGCACAGGATCGGTACATCCGGATATTACACCTGCGGGACAGGTATAGGATGCAAACTGCAAGAACTGGCAAATCTGGTGCAGTCCATGAGGAGGAGATGCAATGCAGTACTTAATGCAGCTGGTGGCCACACCAGATGCTGAGTGGTACGTTTGATTTTGACACAACCTTTGTTCAGGGGCACGTTATTCCATTTCTCTTTGTCACATGTCTGTGAAACTTGTCCAGTTTATGTCTTAGTTGTTGAAACTCTTATGTTCATACAAATATTTACACATGTTAAAGCTTTAGTGCATAACTTTTTAATATTAATGAGCATCCGTTACATTCAAGCCATTGCCAAATGAGTTGATACAAAGCTAATTAAGACTATCAGCTCCACACAACTGTTGTCCGCAAGGCCAGATGAAAACTCACTCTGTGACTCTCTCTCGAGTGAAGATAATTACCTCTTCTGCAGAATCCATGATGTTTTTTTAATCCTCCGTATCCTCCTTGGCTGCTAGCAACTGCGAGGAGGAAGGGTGGGGGTGGGTGTGGTGTGCGATCACGGAAGGCTTGTATCATGTTGACGCACCGACAGTTTTGTTGTCATTACTTAGAATTCCTCATGGGGGCGACAGAAACTACACACTACAGCTTTAAGTTTGCTTAAAATATAAAAGTTTCTTTTTTTGCTGAGTTTAGTACTAATCAGGCCTTCATCACATATTCATATCGATTATTCAGAGATTTTAAATTCCATGGTGGCCAGAATTCCCCATGGGCTCTCCAGGGGAGAGAAATGAAAAGGGATTAGGATTCAGTCAACCCTGTCTGCATGACAAGCCCTGGATCAGTGAGGGAGGAGGAACAGTCAGATCTTTCCGAGGACCTGCATGAAAGCGATGGTGGTGCTCTGGCCGAAGATGAAAGTCCCGCAGAGCAGGGTCACCACTCCCCACACTGTGAGGGTGACTCTGCAGAGGAGAGAGAAGGTACAAGAGGCAAAGACAAATATAACAACTGAAGCATATGTTGGAAGCATCTCTCAGATCAGTCAAGAAAAAAAACAAAGCATCATCCCTTTAGTCGAGGGGTCTTCAACGTTTTATAAGCCAAGGAGCCCTTAAAGGAATACGCCACCATTTGTTGAAATAGGGTTATTCACCGTCTCCTCTGTATTTATATAGGGGGGCAAACACATTTTTGTCTCAGTGCATGCATTGTCTTAGTCCGGCAGCACCAGTGCTAGCTTAGCTTAGCGTAGTCAATGGAATCCTTTGTTGCCGGTTAGCATGTCGTGACTAAAAGTGAGCCAACAACAACAAAAAACAGCCCATTTTCTTCTTATGGCCTGCGTATTCACAACTAGTACAAATAGCAATGCAGATTAAGACTGGACGAAGGAGAACCAGGAAATGATTCGGGGGAAATGCAACGCTACTGGCCGAGTGCTGTGCGTCGCTGCGACGTGTAGTTACCATACCTGCAACTCGGAAGGGCTGAAAAAGGTGACACATCATATTGTCATAGTCATCATATACGTATTAGCACCGGGTCTTGGACCCCACCCCCCAAAATAAAAACTACTCGGATCTACACGATTCACGTGGGTGACATTTTCCCATTCAAAACGTTGATTTTCGCCGAAAAGCGACAAGTTTGCAGGTATGAGTTACATTTTTCGAGAAGTGCGCAACAGGCTATGGCGTAGGGTCCGGCGTAGACGCAGAGGGGTCTGCGGGGCTACGCCGTCGATTTTACGGACAAATATAAAATGCCCTTTAGGCTGGCCACGATAAAAGGCCACTCTAAAATTTGCAGTTTTACTGTATTGGGAGGGGTACAAGGGGGGGGTCCGAAACCAGTCCGTATCTGGTGTTAGGGTCTCTCTCTCTCTCTGCAGTTCGTCGTCGTAACCAACTTGAGTGGGCAAATGCTCACATTCGATGTTCTCTTCACGGATGAACCCTAACCCTTAATTAGCTTTGTAGCAACTCATTTGGCAACGGCTTGAATGTAACGGACGTTCTTTAATATGAAAAAGTTACGCACTAAAGCTTTAAGTTGAGCGGCATAAAATCGAAGTTGAGAGCGGAGCAATATTGAGCAGGGGTAACGAACAGCTCAGTGAGCGAGGGGCGGAAATTCTCACTGCTCCGTTCACATGTTCTGTCCTCACACACATCAATACCAGCACAAAAACTATTTTACAATTGTAGATCATCAAGGTTTCTCTAAGAATGATCAACACCCACTCACACAGCTGAGTCTATGGAGCATTTCTTTGGATTATCAGCCAGACGTATATATTTACAATACATTAACATTTAAATGAAGTGTATTCTCACCTGACCTTACAGGACACTGGCTCAGACTGCATGGCAAACATCAAACAGAGTCCTGTTCAAACACATGGCGGGGTTTAAAGGGTTGCAACACATTTGTGTATAGTATATGAATGTGTAAGCAGACTGTTACCTGGGAAGATGAAGATGAAAAAGGCGCTGATCCCTCCGATGACACTGATCACCTTGCTGATGTCCGGCACGTACATGGCGATGAGCAGTGTCACCGTTATCCACAGGACTGTCAGCGTGTAGCGACTGCGGCTTTCAAACGCCGCCGTGACCACGCCGTGGCGCCTCTGCCACCAGCTCAGCAGGGGGTCCTGGATGACTGACCTGATGTGCAGGAACGGGTGTGGTTTTGATCAGTCAGTACGGCTAAAGAAAGTCTCTATGCAGCCAAGACACTGTCATCTGTAAACACTGCGGCCCAGGCAGAGAATGTGAGGAGATCCGAGGTTCTGTGTGCGTCTGTGTTTGCTGTAAATAAGACTATTTCAACTTCCTCTAAACATTTCTGATGACTTTGGATTAGGGCTGCAAGATATGAGGAAAATATCTTGTTGCGATTATTTTGACGGAATTGCAGTATGATTCACGATATTGGAGGGAATGATCAGTTTTGTATCATTATTCTCATTTTTCTTTGAAAATATTAAATTGAAAAAGATTGTGTGATTTTTGCGAGGATCTTTACCAAACAAGGATTTTTTTCTTTAGTCTGTAGGATACGAGGCCGGGACGTCTCTGCAGTAACCTGACTCCGCCAGATGGATTGCTTCGCATTTGCTCGGCATATCCATCTGGGAACTTTCCATTGGAGAACTTTTGGGAAGGGGCGGAAATACTGGTTAGCTGATTGGATGAACCATCTGTCTATCACCTATGTTGGTGATAGACGGGCCAAATCAACCAATCAGATCCACAAAGCGTATGAAAATACAACCACAAGCCTGCCCCTGCTGCTGCAGGCAAAGCATAGCTCGTTAGCTCAGCATGCAAGCAACATGTCGGTAAAGGATATTTGCCGTTTGTGTAACGAGGATTTAGGAATAAAAGGCACCATTTCAGGTTCCCGGTCTACATTCCAAAAGAGGGATCCAAGAGAAAAAAAGCATTAGCGAGCAGCTAACAGAATTAGGGCTACCCACTGTCTGAAAATACTGGTTAGCTGATTGGATAAACCATCTGTCTATCATCACCTAACCCACCTCAAAACCAATGCTGATTGGCCCGGTAGTTTGGCTAACGGCTCCAAATTTTCTCTATCTCAAGATGCCAGACTGATCTGCGAGTGGAAAACTGGAGCTCGCGAGATCAGGACGGTCTCACAAGGCTATTTCTGCAGCACAACAATGCTTAATTCAGAATGGTTGACCCACATTTTGCCTTCAACAAATATTGCGCCCCCTCAGCGATATGAATGTTGCACTAGTCCATATTGTGATTTCGATAACATTGCAACTGATTGCGCTGCACTACTTTGGATGATTTCATTTGCGTGAAAAGGTGAGAAAGAGCGAGTCTTTCTATAAGAGTCGACTGAAGTGAGAGAAGTTCACTAAGGCCGTGTCCCTGACCTGCCCAGCAGCAGGATGATGGGATAGATGGTGATGATGGAGACTCCAAACAGCAGCCGGGCGATGAGCATCAGAATGTCATCGCCGGTGTACGACATCAAGATGTCGGCCTTCACGTCCTTTCCAAACGTCAGGTACCCATAAACCCCTGCAACAGAGAGATAAGGAAGCTAAAAAAGCAACATCCGCATGCCAACCTTCTCACAATGACTACGCTAATATGCAAGTAAGTAGTATAAGTATATTGATTAACAGTTTTTTTCTAATTCGCTCTAAAGGCAAAGTACAGCTGAGGCTGATCGGAATGCCAATCATTTTACAGGTATTTGGTCTTAAACCAAAGTGAAATTTGGAGCTGATAATGGCACTGGAGGAAAAGTCAGAGGATCACCAAGGTTATTACAAGTCATGTAAGGAGGAGGACGTTACTGTGTGTAACAAGTGTCATGACAACCCATCCTATAGGTGTCGAGACATTTCACTCAAAACCACAAATGTCAACCTCTTAACGGCGTCAGGGTCCATTACGATCCATTGTCTGGAGGCGTTAAAATGTCGGTGGAACCCATCCAATCGATATTGAGATGTTTCAGTTTCGACCGAAGCAGTGGACTCACCCACACTGCCATTCATAGACTGGCTAAAAATCTTGTTCATGAAGACATAATTGCTTTAAATTCTCCTTTTAAAAAGGACTAGAAGGTGCAACATCCAAACGATGCTCCTCACTTCACCTTGATGTGAGCCACAAACATGTAGCTATAGATGAACACACACACACACACACAGACACACACACACACACACACACCTTCCTGATGTTGCTTAGGATTGGGCATCGAGAACCGTTTCCAAGTTGGAATAGTTTTTTTATTGGAATTCTTTGGAGGATTTGGTTTTGAATAAGATCACTGTTACCAAATTTAACAGCAAGCAAGTTTGGGTTTTGGTAGCGGCGAACACTAATTCCAGGCACTTATTGTGTTGCAGCCATTGAGCACAGTAAGTGGCTCTCTTAAGTGTGGCTTTCTACGTTGAAAATAAGCACGGTAAAACTGTTAATCACCGTTGAATCAAAATAAAATGTTCCTCTTATCTGTGAAATAAGCGTGTGACCAGTTTGAACGTCACCCATCAAATAATCGCAACCGAGAATCGATAAGAACCGGAATGGAAAGGAAGAATCAGAGTTGTTAAAATCCAAACGATGCCCAACCTTACTGCTGATGTTGCACTGGAAATGCGACGAGAGAAATCAGGTGCATTATAATCACGGAACAATGTAAGTGGGAGCTTGTCTGACCTGTAAGGGAATAGATGATGAGACAGATGATCATCGAGACCACAGAGATGAAGACCCAATGAGAGAGCCGCTGGTTCTCCATGCTGCTGTAGATGGCGATGGACGCCTCGTGGCACTGGAACAAACACACAGATTAAGGGTGATATCAACTGTTGCCGTGTTTGGTTGGAATAAACTCCAGGGATGGTGGGGACTAGTTGCTGGTCAGACAGATTGGGGGGCGGCCTCCCTAGCAGCCAACCTTGGATTTTTTTCTCTCATCTATTTGGAGCTCAGGGTGCAAGGGTGAGGATTCCAGCGGCTCTTATTGTCTCTGATCTCTCTCTGCCGGTGAGATGAACTGAGATGAGATAGGGAATTAAATGAAGTATAGGGGCTCCGAGCGGCACAATGGGGTGAGTTAAACCATCACAGAGGTCAGGATACAGACTCTCGTCCCCACTTGATCCCAGCTGCCATCGCCCAGGTTTTTAAATCTCCCTTCCCATTTCCTGTCTTCCCCTCTTCCGCTCCTCTCAGGATCTCATCAGCTCTCTTTTCAACCCTTGCAGTGCAATCACTCACTCTGAGGGAGCGTGTCTGTGTGTGTGTGTGTGTGTGTGTGTGGGGGGGGGTTGCAAGAGGACATGCGTCGGTCCATTCGTACTTTCCCCCTACTTTTATTAGATCCTGCCAGCATCCCTCAGGGGTTACCTTGGCAACTTGAGAAGTTACACACACAGCCTGTCTTGCATTTAGATTGACAGAATGATCTTTTCCCCCCATACTCTACTCTGCTATTAAATATGAAAGGCTCACTGTGCAGCAGGGATCCCGCGGAGCACAGCGGCCCCAGGCTGCTGACCTTCACTACACTTTAACACACCTTCCTCAGGAAGTCCAGGTCCTAAAGATTGTTAAGAAAAAAAAAAACACTCTATCACTTTGGTATCCCTTCAATATATGGCATTGGAATATATGGATTTACAGTATTTGTCCAGGTTTTCTATGAAACGTTTGCCTCCGAGCCAAAGCAATGGAGGTGAATGGAATTTCTTTCAAAATAAAATGTGAGGACAGGGTTTCCTTAGTACAGTGCCCGTTGAAAACCTGGGCCTGGGTTTGGGTCGGGCTAGTCTCGCATTGCTGAGACCTTCCTCCACAGCGGTGAGGAGCAAGGTCTGGATAGTCGACACAACATTACGGGATAGGAGGAAAAACGTGCTGTTGGTTTATTGGCATTTCGTAAAACCAATCAGGATCGTCTTGGGCAGTGCTAAGCACCGGATGCAAATCCGGTGCCTCTGCAAAATAGCCTCGGGAAGGAACTTGTTTTGGTGGAACATGTGTACGTAGGGAGGCGAGCTCTGGAATATCTCTCTCTGGCTGCCAAGTGTGCGATGAGAATTTTACTCAAAAAAAAATATAGTTTGATTAATGGTTCTTCAAGTATCAAATCATAACAAGAGTTATCTCAAGACACTTTACAGATAGAGTAGGTCTAGACCACACTCATCATAATTTACAAAGACCCAAAAATTCCAGTAATTATTAAGCAAATAAATAAAGAAAGTGGAAGGTGAGGGACATCCAGCTGAAAATGAGGGACATCCGGAGGGCCATTAGGCGGAAGCTCCGGCGGCACCTGAACAATCTAGGGCTGGGCGATATGGATGGAGAAAATCAGATATCACGATATTCTTGACCAAATACCTCGATATCGATATATCGGTGGTATTCTAGGGATGACCATTGCCAGTGCTTTAACAAAATATCTTCACACTTAGAGTTTAAATAAATAAATCATCAGTCATGTGGACATAATGTCTAAGTGAGGAAAAGGCAAATAATAGAACAGCTAGAACAGTCTGGTAAGTTCAGAAAAGTACATCACTTTACTGTAATGCAGCTTTTAAAACCAGGAAAAGACAACACTTATGTCAGTTGTACATTTTTACTCCCCAATTTGTACATTAACTTTATCTATATCTGTTGAATCAGTTGTACATTTTATTTCCAAATTGTATATATTTTAAATATTGCTTGTGTAGTATTCAATTATTATTTAATGTATATGGTTTCCTATTATTTAATGTATACTCTGTATGTGTGCTGTGTGTCTGATATTTTTGCTGCTGCAACACCATTATTTCCCATTTTTTTGGGATCAATAAAAGAAAAGAAATCCATCTATCTATCTATCTATCTATCTATCTAAGTGTTTTTCAACCTTTTTTGAGCCACGGCACAGTTTTTACATTACCAACCAAAAATGACACATTGTAGCCTAATAATCAAAATCTGCATTTTTCCTTTTTTTAAATGTATCCATCGCTTTTGCAGGCTTACATCGATGATCTCGGCCCTACTGCTTACATCCTGTCACTGCGGGATGCGCGCGAAAGGTGGCAGCAGGGCTCCAGACAACTTTTTTCATTAGGAGCATAGTGGCCCCCAAATGAAAATTTTAGGGGCACAACCAAAAGGTGCTGTAGAAATAAAGTTGCCTTGCCTTACAACCTCAGCCTTTGAGTCAGCCTCCAGGGCACAGAAACCACTGCTGTGCCTGCTCGGCTCCGAGGAAGTGTAACGTCAACAGCACCGCGACTGCTTTCGGCTCGCCATTAATATCATATCACAGCAAACGCTGTATGCGTGAAGTTATGAAAAACTGTAACCACACTTGAAACCACTTTATCGGCATTTCCGTGACTCACTGTGACTTCCACCAAACTGCAGAGCCGACGTAGTTTGCATCGTCTGCAGCTCTGCGTGTGTGCGAGTGTGTGTCAGAGCTCTGCTCTCTGTCTCTGTGTTTCAGAGAGGACAGATAAGCTTGCGCTTACGCGCTCTCAGGTACCGATAATGTTTAACGTGTAAAAAAAAAGGGTGCAAATTTACTGGTCGCACATGTGCGATTGGATGTAAAAGTTCAGTCGAACACTCTCAAATTTTGGTCGCAAAATTACTGCCCTGCTGGCAGTAATTCTATTCATTCCATAATTCTAAGGTCATTATTGCGCTATACTGCCACCTACTGACACAGAATAGTATTTAATTTCTCTGCCAGTCATCATATTGAGGCACAGATGCGCAACAATGGAAAATTATTTGCAGTAACTCAATAAAAAAATTTGTTGGATCAATTAAGTAAAATCGGATAATTTCCCACGGCACACAGGACGATCTCTCACGGCACACTAGTGTGCCGCAGCACAGTGGTTGAAAATCACTGATCTATCTATCTATCTATCTATCTATCTATCTATCTATCTATCTATCTCACGATATTACGATATCCAAACTCTAAGATGATATCTAGTCTCATATCACGATATCGATATAGTATCGATATATTGCTCAGCCCTAGAACAATCCCATAAATGAATCGTCGTCGATATATAGACTAGATTGGGCAGATTGCTTTGCCAGTGGTATTGCTGCTTGTAGCTTTCTCCAGAACCCCAAAATGACTTACAGAAGGCCCCCAGAGCACTTAATATGCAACCTCACTGTATACCACTGACTTATTGTGTACTTCAACTTCAGAGGACAAACATTGTACTGCTACATGTACCTGACAGAGAAATGTTACTGGTGACATTGCAGATGCAGATTTTACTCACGAAATATCACATTATTAAAATGTGTAGAAATCACAGACGTGCCTTGTGGATTGATGGCGGTGCACCATGCGCCACATATCCGGCGATGACGGCAATCAGCAAATATCTGCATTAATCAACCACCAGAACCGGACCGAGTACAGAGACGGATTCACATCACACTCACAGAGACGGACTCTGTTCAATCGATTTTGGATTTAGAATCGAAATCGTGACACCCCTAATTATTGCATTTTGTTTTCTCTATGACAGCAGAGTTTGCACTCCAAGTTTTGCCGTTAGGGAAAGCTATTAACACTTTTGCCTTCAGATGTAGTTGTTGTATGTTGTACGAACGAGTTTGCAACTTTTCAAACATACCCAGGACTTAAAGAATTTACGTTTTATTTGCAGACAAGTTAGCTCCTATCGTCTCCCCCCCCACAATAGTGCACTGACTAACATGGCATGTGCAGCACAGACGCCTTGTTTTTGTTTTTTTATATTTTTATATGCATGTAACCCGGTTAAAAAAGCATGTAATAAGTGATATTTGTAGTATCATTTAAAAAACAGAGCATATAAATAGTGTAATTAAAAAAGTTAAAATTCATTTAAAAAGTTATGATAAAAATGTTAAAAGCAGTTTAAAATGTATTCTATGTTTGTTGTTTTATGTAAAAGATAATGTATTTCTGAAACCTGTCTAAAACAGCATTTATGGGGTTAATGACGATCGGCCGGAAAGTCAGGTCTTGGGTTTTTTCAGCACGGACAGAGGAACGAGAGTGAAGAAAAAAGGAGTGAGCGTGACACAGAGCTTTTCTGAGTTAATTTGTGGAGTAGCTAATAGTGCACAAACCAATGTGTTACTTGTATCTTATGATTGTTCGCACAACAGCCAGTGAGAAGAGTGACAAGCTGCATATTGCGAAACAGGAGGAATTTCTACACGATGTTCAGAGACTGTTTACTTTTGTGCTAATGCTAATGCTACTGCTAACGCTAACGATAACGCTTAGCCACCTTGAAGTATAGGCTGGAGTCCGTTTATTACAAGTGAACGGCATTTTCTAGTTAACTTTTGACTCCCTCAGTTGAACTGGTTGAGGGGTTTATCTGTTGTTTTCGACCTGAAGACGGGGAAGAGACTCAGACAGAGCGTGGAGCAACCAGGACTTCACTCGTGAGTTTTACTGAAACGTGGAGGAGAAAAGAGAAACCGACGGCGTTCGTGTTGAAATGCTGAGCCTGCTCCTGTGACTGTTGGAGAAAGGACGGACAGAAATATTAACTCAAGGTATCCTTCCTTTTGTTTGCTCGCTGCCGAGGGAAACGGTCATTAAGTTTCGGGCCGCAACGAACACAAGCACCGCATCAGGCCTGCTACGGTATTTTTGTTTCATAATAATTTTGGTTGCCGGCTTTAGACTGTATTAAGGTGTGTGTGGGCCCACAAATTATGTAGGTTTAAGTGACTTTGATGTTGGTACATTGAGGTTTTCTGAATGAATCCATTTCAGAGTTAAAAGTGTTAAAATTGTTGTCTGTGCATTTATATATGGTACAGTATTGACCTTGTTTTCCTTAAGAAGAGGGATAATTCATTTACAGTTGTCGTAAATAGAGGGACAATTTATTTGCAATATTTTCCTTTTGAAATAGGACATTTTGTGTTGAAGGTTTATAAGAAAAAAACAATCCTCTTTATTTCATTTTCTTATTTCATTGGAGATAATCATTTCTTTAGTGAGTAAATAATTGAGATATATTTTTCTAAAACCTTGTGTTGTGTTACTTTATTATTTACCTGGAAAGAGGTTATCTTTTATTCTGAGAGAGACATATAGACACATATGGTTAAAATCTTTATTAAAACTATAACTTAAAAGGTGAATTTATAGGTAGGTTAGAAAAACATTTCATGTGTGTACTTTAAAAGAGAGATCCAAGATAACATTTAAAACTGAGTTGATCAGGGTTAAAACACATTTGATAAATATCTTAAAAGAACCCAAAAGCCCTGCCCTTATCAATATAAATACTGAGGGGAGCGCTACATAAAATGGAGGCACCGCTGGGATAGTCTTTGATTTTTCAGTGAAAAAAAAATAGAATTAAAGGTAAAGTGACTAACTAAAGTTACTAAGCTAATTTACAAACAGTATTAACATGGGAAAAACTGAACTAGTGTCAGAGTTAAAACGCTGGTGCCGTGGTGAGGGTTTGGATGAGTCTCATGCACTTATGACCATCGCCCCAGAAGATGTAGAGATCAGTGAAGTGGAAGAAACACTGGAAACTATCAAGTCTTTAGGACAGGTGCGTGTCCATGGGAGAAACTTCAGTGCAAGACTAAACCTACGGATGGTTTTGTGTGAGAGTAAAGAGACTGTGCAAGAGGAGAGTGTTCCTTCTGAAGTCGTGCCTATCGATGGTGGAGAGGCGTGGCCTGTTATCGTCATAGGAGGGGCACAGGCAGCTGCTGAAGAGTTTAATAGTAAACTAAAAGGATTGCTGCAGGCTGAAGGTAAAACCATGGAGGATCTCAAATCATTATTCCCCAGTACACCCCCGCCCACTAGCTCCACTGAATCCATCCTTCGCGCTGTTGGAGATTTGTTGGAAAAGACAACAAAACCAGCTGATGGTGGAAGTTATGGTCGACTACGCATGTTCTCGGGAGCCCTACCTACACCGCCAGGTGAGGAACCATTTGATCATTGGCTAGAGCAAGCATGGCTTATGGTGGAGGAGACTGAATGCTCTGATAGAGAAAAAAGACGCAGACTTATTGGAAGTTTAAAGGGACCCGCACTAGAAATTGTGAAAGCAGTGCGGCACGCCAATCCTGAAGCCAGCCCAATAGAGTGCTTGGAAGCCCTTGAAAGTGCTTTTGGAAGTGCTGAGTCCGGTGATGATCTATACTTTGCTTTCCGATTGATGCAACAACAAAAAGGAGAGAAACTATCAGATTTCCTTCGACGTCTAGAGAGGTCTCTAGCTAAGGTGATTCAAAGAGGTGGCCTCCCTGCTAGCTGCAAGGATCGAGCCCGACTGGAGCAACTGCTGAGGGGTGCCATCGCCTCAGACCTGATGCTGATCCAGCTGCGCTTGAGAGAAAGGAAGGCTGCACCCCCAAACTTTCTACAGCTGTTGACTGAGATTCGTGCTGAGGAAGAATATGAAACTTCTAGAAAGAAGCTCAGTGCCTCAGTACATCAAGTGCATGCTAATACAGAAGTGGATACAAGGCAAGCTGAGATCCAGAACTTAAAGGCTGAAATAAAAGAGCTAAAGTCAATGGTTGCATCAGTGGTGACCAAATCCACTCAAGTCAAAGATGATTACATGGAGATTAAAACCATTAGTGCACCGCCTGGCTCTGAGAACCGGCAAGATGCCGAGCTGGCTGCCTTGAAAAAACAACTGAAACGACTAAAACAGAAAACTAGCAACAAGATGCCTGAGCAAGATCAACCATGGAGGCTTCTAAACAGGTCCCCAACTCCCCCAAGGGAGCACCAAAAAGGTCAGAAGAGAATTTCTGCTATAGGTGTGGTGAGAGCGGACATTTTGCCACAAAGTGCCGAAACCCTGAGAATCAAGCCAAGGTTATCAGAAAGCTAATTCATGCTTTGAAGGTGACAAAAGACAGACAACAGTCTGGGGACGCCGCCACCAATGAAGTCAACTGTGGGGTCAAGAAAAGTGCTGTTACCTCATCAGAACCAGCTGACATCCCTGAAGGCTTGATTGGTCCACCCAGCATAGTACCTGTGAAAGTAAATGGACATTGCTGTGATGCCTTGTTTGATAGTGGCTCTCAGGTCACCATTATCTTTGAGTCTTGGTATCAAACTTACCTGTCTGATGTCCCAATACGCCCCGTGTCTGGATTAGCCCTGTGGGGACTAAGTGAATCTGAGATCAGTTATCCATACCGTGGGTATGTAGTAGTCGACATTGAATATCCAGCCAAGGTTGCAGGTGCCGACCAGACGGTGACAGTTCTTGCTCTTATTTGCCCCCAGCCCCGAACTACAGACCAGACTCCTATCATTGTGGGGACCAATGCCAGTCACATCCGACGTCTTGTACAGCAGTGTAAGGACAATGGCATTGACATCACCCAGACACTGGGGATACAAGCATGTTACAAAGACAACAAGCTAAAAGCGTCTGGCATGGCCACAGCCCTGGAGGAGGAGGGTGATATTGGCTGTGTGTTATGGCAAGGCCCTGGCCCACTGACTCTGCCCCCAGGTGGTGACTGTAAGGCAGTCTGCAAAGTAGAGTACAAGCTCCAGGTTGACAAAGAAATCCTGATGGTTGAATCGTCTCCTGATGCTCCCCTCCCAGCGGGTGTGCTACTTCAGCCCATGGTGGTGCCCAGCGAAGAGGTGAACGTCAACCATTTCAGAATCTTGGTCCAAAATGAGTCCTTGACAGAGACAGTCATACCAGTGGGATCAGTTATCGGGCATATGTATCTGACAGATGCAGTCACTCCTCTCTCTCCGCCCAAGACAGCTGACACTGAGTTTGATGCGAACCTGATCAACTTCGGAGACTCACCTGTCTCAGAGGAGTGGAAAGAGAGACTCCGTCAAAAGCTATCCACCAGGTCCCAGGTGTTCTCTTTACAAGAATGGGATGTTGGATTGGCAAAGGGAGTAGAGCACACAATCCGGATGTCAGATCCACGGCCGTTCAGGGAGCGCTCTCGTCGCCTGGCTCCAGCTGACCTAGAAGACGTGAGAAAGCACCTCCAAGAACTGTTACGTGCAGGGATCATCAAGGAGTCTCGTAGTCCCTATGCATCCCCAATCGTGATTGTTCGCAAAAAGAATGGAGCTGTGAGAATGTGTATTGACTACCGATTGTTAAACAGCCGAACCATCCCAGATCAGTACACAACACCTTGTATTGATGACGTGTTGGATTCAATGACCGGAAGCAAGTGGTTCTCCGTTCTTGATCTGCGGAGCGGTTATTACCAAATTGCCATGGCCGAGGAAGACAAAGAAAAGACGGCATTCATCTGCCCACTGGGGTTCTTCCAGTTTGAGAGGATGCCGCAGGGGATAACTGGAGCCCCAGCCACTTTCCAAAGATTAATGGAGAAGGCTGTGGGTGACATGAATCTGCTCGAAGTCCTTGTCTACCTCGATGACTTGATTGTATTTGGCCGAACTTTAGAAGAGCATGAAGAGCGACTTCTTAAAGTCCTTGATCGTCTGGCAGAGGTTGGATTGAAAATCTCATTCGACAAATGTCAATTCTGCCTCCCAAAGGTAAAATACCTTGGACATATTGTGTCGGCCAATGGAGTATCACCTGACCCAACCAAGATAGAGGCAGTTACAAGTTGGCCACAGCCTACGCACCTGAAGGCTCTTCAATCCTTCTTGGGATTTTGTGGATATTACTGCCGTTTCATCGCCAATTATGCAGCCATAGTCAGGCCATTGTCTGAGCTCACAAAAGGCTATGCTCCAACCCAGCGGGGCAAGAAGCCTGAGAAAGACAACAACACAAAGACTTACCTCAAAGAGTCCGAACCCTTTGGTGAGAGATGGGACCAGTCCTGCACTGAGGCTTTCCACAAGATTATCCACTGCCTTACACATGCACCTGTGTTGGCCTTTGCGGATCCTAACAAGCCATACGTCCTGCATGTGGACGCCAGCTTGAGAGGGCTGGGTGCCGTTCTATATCAGGAACACAGTGAGGGTCTGAGACCAGTCGCCTTTGCCAGCAGGAAGCTAAAGACATCTGAGAGGAACTACCCCGTTCACCAGCTGGAGTTTCTGGCCCTTAAGTGGGCAGTTGTGGATAAATTCCATGATTATTTGTATGGGGTCAGATTTACTGTACGTACGGACAATAACCCTCTCACGTACGTATTGTCGACCGCCAAGCTCAGCGCTGTGGGGCACAAATGGCTCTCTGCCTTATCCACCTATGACTTCGATGTCAAGTACTGACCAGGCAGACACAACATAGACGCTGACCTGCTCTCAAGGAATATGCCTGACGAGAGTTCAGAGGAATGGGAGACCATACCACAGTCTGGTGTGAGATCCATCTGCAAACGAATCTGCATCCCTGGTTCGGCCGACAGTCCACCAAGGTATGTAGATCAGTTGGGAGCTTCGCCTGATTGTGTGCCTGATGTTTATGCATTCCCAACTCACCTGGAGTTGAAATCATTGGGGCAGATGTCAAAGCAGGAGCTGATGGAAGCTCAGAAGGATGATGCAGACATCCAATCTGCCATACAAGCTGTTAAACATGGCAAATGGCCGGAAGAGAATGGATCCTGTTCAGAGCGCTCTCGTCTGAAAAAAGAGATGGGGAAACTGATGATGAAAGATGGGCTACTCCATCGCTTAAAGCAAGCGGCCCTCCGGAGAAGAACTCACTCAACTTGTCTTGCCAAGTGAGTTCAGAGAAGTGGTGCTGAAGTCCACCCATGATGATCTCGGACACCTTGGTATTGAAAGAACTACAGACTTGTTGAGGAGCAGGTTCTTTTGGCCGAAACTGGCATGTGATGTTGAGCAGTACATAAAGAACTGTGGAGAGTGTGTCACTCGGAAGACCCCCTGTCATAGGGCAGCGCCTTTACATCACATTTCAAGCAATGGACCGATGGATCTGGTATGCATCGATTTTCTGTCCATGGAGCCAGATTCTGCAGGTATCAGCAATGTGTTAGTGGTCACGGATCATTTCACTCGTTATGCTCAGGCTTTCCCATCCCAAAATCAGAAAGCGCAGACGGTGGCAAAGATCCTGGTGGACAAGTATTTCCTGCATTATGGTTTGCCAGCCAGAATCCACTCAGATCAGGGAAGAGACTTTGAGAGTCAGTTAATCAAATAGCTCTTGAAGATGATGGGGATCCGGAAATCACGAACCACTCCCTACCACCCACAGGGAGATCCGCAGCCTGAGAGATTCAACAGAACTCTTCTTTCCATGCTGGGAACTCTGGGCTGTGAGAAGAAACGGCAGTGGAGCAAACATGTTGGCTACTTGGTTCACGCCTATAACAGTACCAAAAGTGACGCTACGGGGTACTCACCCTATTTCTTAATGTTTGGCAGAGAAGCAAGGCTTCCAATAGACTTGTGCTTTGGAACCTCTCCTGATGGCAAAGCTGATGGTGGCCATTCACGCTATGTAGCCAAGCTAAAAGATGACTTGCAAAGAGCTTACGAGCTTGCCTCTGAAGCGGCCAACAAGACACATCAGAGGAACAAGAGATCCTATGATAAAAGAGTGGGATTCCAGACACTGGATATCCGCGACAGAGTGTTGCTAAGGACTTTAGGATTGAAAGGGAAACATAAGTTGGAGAGTCGTTGGAGTCCTATTCCTTACGTGGTCCTGGGAAAGATGCCCAACCTTCCAGTGTACAAAGTGAAACCGGAGGACGGAGGAGGAGGAGTCAAAACTCTCCATCGTGATCATCTTTTGCCGATTGGACAGTTAGTGAGAATGCCAACAGTGGAGACTGAGGACAAGTCACATGTCAAGACAAGATCAAGAACAAGAGCTGAGACACAAAAGAGATCAAAGAAAGTCTTACCTGAAGTACAGGAAGCTCTTCAAGAGTTGCAGTTTACAGATTCCTCTTCAGATGTGGAGTATTATGGACCTGGAAGACCCTACAGTAACTTACCTGAAAGAGATCCTGACAAAAGCAAGAGATACTGCTGGACAGTCAAATCTCATCCAAGATGATAGTGATTCTTCTCAACAGTCAGAAGGAAATCCTGCTGAGGACAGTTTGTCAGAGGGAAACAGTTTGGAGGAGGAACATCACAGTATGACAGAAGAGGATGGAGATCAAGATTCTGTTCCTGAGGAAGAAAGTGATCCAGAGACTGATAACCCTTGCCACGATGAGCATCCAGAGACAGTCACTAAGACAAAAGTGATTAGAAAACCTGAAAACCGTCCAAAAAGGATAGTGAAACCAGTTATCAGGTTAACTTACGATGAGCCTGGTAGGGCAAAAGATCAGCCTCTCACTATTGTGCATAGAGGTGTTATCATTAAGATTGGCAAGAGTTAAGTTAAACTAGTCATGCACCTTTTCCAATAGTACATCTTAAAAAAAAAAAGGTAGAGTTCATTATGTTTAATGAGGACATCAAAAACCTTTAGAAGGGGGAGGGTGTAACCCGGTTAAAAAAGCATGTAATAAGTGATATTTGTAGTATCATTTAAAAAACAGAGCATATAAATAGTGTAATTAAAAAGGTTAAAATTAATTTAAAAAGTTATGATAAAAATGTTAAAAGCAGCTTTAAAATGTATTCTATGTTTGTTGTTTTATGTAAAAGATAATGTATTTCTGAAACCTGTCTAAACCAGCATTTATGGGGTTAATGACGATCGGCCGGAAAGTCAGGTCTTGGGTTTTTTCAGCACGGACAGAGGAACGAGAGTGAAGAAAAAAGGAGTGAGCGTGACACAGAGCTTTTCTGAGTTAATTTGTGGAGTAGCTAATAGTGCACAAACCAATGTGTAACTTGTATCTTATGATTGTTCGCACAACAGCCAGTGAGAAGAGTGACAAGCTGCATATTGCGAAACAGGAGGAATTTCTACACGATGTTCAGAGACTGTTTACTTTTGTGCTAATGCTAATGCTACTGCTAACGATAACGCTTAGCCACCTTGAAGTATAGGCTGGAGTCCGTTTATGACAAGTGAACGGCATTTTCTAGTTAACTTTTGACTCCCTCAGTTGAACTGGTTGAGGGGTTTATCTGTTGTTTTCGACCTGAAGACGGGGAAGAGACTCAGACAGAGCGTGGAGCAACCAGGACTTCACTCGTGAGTTTTGCTGAAACGAAGGAGGAGAAAAGAGAAACCGACGGAGTTCGTGTTGAAATGCTGAGCCTGCTCCTGTGACTGTTGGAGAAAGGACGGACAGAAATATTAACTCAAGGTATCCTTCCTTTTGTTTGCTCGCTGCCGAGGGAAACGGTCATTAAGTTTCGGGCCGCAACGAACACAAGCACCGCATCAGGCCTGCTACGGTATTTTTGTTTCATAATAATTTTGGTTGCCGGCTTTAGACTGTATTAAGGTGTGTGTGGGCCCACAAATTATGTAGGTTTAAGTGACTTTGATGTTGGTACATTGAGGTTTTCTGAATGAATCCATTTCAGAGTTAAAAGTGTTAAAATTGTTGTCTGTGCATTTATATATGGTACAGTATTGACCTTGTTTTCCTTAAGAAGAGGGATAATTCATTTACAGTTGTCGTAAATAGAGGGACAATTTATTTGCAATATTTTCCTTTTGAAATAGGACATTTTGTGTTGAAGGTTTATAAGAAAAAAACAATCCTCTTTATTTCACTTTCTTATTTCATTGGAGATAATCATTTCTTTAGTGAGTAAATAATTGAGATATATTTTTCTAAAACCTTGTGTTGTGTTACTTTATTATTTACCTGGAAAGAGGTTATCTTTTATTCTGAGAGAGACATATAGACACATATGGTTAAAATCTTTATTAAAACTATAACTTAAAAGGTGAATTTATAGGTAGGTTAGAAAAACATTTCATGTGTGTACTTTAAAAGAGAGATCCAAGATAACATTTTAAACTGAGTTGATCAGGGTTAAAACACATTTGATAAATATCTTAAAAGAACCCAAAAGCCCTGCCCTTATCAATATAAATACTGAGGGGAGCGCTACATGCAACTTGTCATTGTTTTGCTCACCACTAATTAAATTCCATTTACCTCCATTGTCTTAAGGTGTAAGCAGAAATGTCATCGACAGACATGGACAAATATTGTAAAACCCAAAAGAAATATCTCAATAAGTTTTCTGTAATTTGGGTGAACCATCCCTTTAGGGTCAAATGGTTATGGAGATTTCACACTTTATAGCTTGCTGGGTAATCACTTCATAATGTAGTCACATCCATGTATTTGCTGTTTGGACACCATAGCCGAAGCATGCATACATAAACCTTCTCACACAGCTGCACGCTCAGTAGCCCGCAGCCTTACAACAGCATGATGTTCCAAACACATGTTAACCCAGTCTCAAAGGCTCGTACATGAATACATTTAAGATTGTTGCACTTACTTGGAAACCGAAGCAGATGGTCGGGATGACGCTGAACATGGAGGCCCAGGAGCTGATCCTGTAAAGAGACAGGAGACACCAGTCATTTTTCTGGACTTTACAAATACCACGACAATGAAAAGAAGATATAAGCTATTATTAGGGCATCATTCATAATGCCGTGGCATTTAGAGACACATAACCACAGAGTTCATCCGTCAATCACAGGCGCACGGCTGACAAGAGCAGCCCAGGTAAGTCAGTGAGCCAGACAGAGCGCCGTTAACAGTGACACGGGGCTTCTAACCCTCGTGTTGACTTTGGGTCACATTGACCCGTTTTCAATTTTTGTTTTATATCAGAAAATATGGGACGTAGAAATAAGTGCTGAAAATGTGTAGAAGAAAAATGTAACAATTTAATACGTTGGAAAAAGCAAAAACAAACTGTGGAAAAAAGGCGTCGAAAAAAAGATTGACGGGAAAACAACACAAGGGTTAAGGAGAGGAGCGAGCAGAACGCTTTCCATCTACTTTTCTGTCCTTGTGGCCTGGATTCAAGCTGATTTATGGATGAGACGCATGACAGTTATATTACCTGGAAGCAACCTCACTATATGAACTAGCTGTGGGCATTAAGTGTATTTATGGCATAGACAAGACAACCTCGAATACAAAACTTTACTTTTTAAAAAGACATCAAAACAAACTGTGTTCTCCTTTTTTTTTTCTTCATTTCCACCCAAAACTACTGAGCTTTGAAGGCAGATCATACACCTTGCTTTAGTCATGCAGAAACAGTAAATACAGGCTGCTGAGCATACATTCACAGACAAGAATTTAGTAATAGACTTTTGATAGGTACAGAGTATGTTGTTCGTTAGCCTAGATGCTGCAACAGCATCAGTTCTATCAGAACTGGAGAGTATTTCTTAATTGAAAGAAGCGAAAGACCGGCACCAAAGGCTTTTCTCGATGGAAAAGATGTTTTCACTCTTCTTTGCCCGATTCCTGGCTCATGCGCCGGATGTTCCTCTGCTTCCGCTCTCTGTGTTGGCATTATCAAAATTCCTTCTCTTCGGTGAAAAAAGAAAAAAAAAAAACCTTTCCAGCTAAGCTACATGCGGAAAATGGCTAGTTTAGAAAAAATGTGATCGTGCCTGGTTCTTTTGGGGAAGATTTACAAAAGAAAATGTTTACAGCATTTACTCTCTAACTGGGATGTTTTGGGACGGATTTCTGTGGACGAAGTACACACAGCCATACACTGGTAAGAGCAAATTACATGTAACCATGCATCCAGCTAATTTAAGTAGCTCACGTTACTGTATTGTGTGAACAGTTAACTTCAATTCATATTGTATGTGGAGTTTTATTTGCGAGGTCCCTGCGTCCGGAGTTCAGCGCCGCCCCAGATGATTGTGATTGGTTTAAATAAATGCACTTTTAGAATGTATGTGTGGTGCAGCCAGACCTTACTCCACAGCGCTGTGGGGGTCTAGCAATGCGAGACTAGCCCGTGATAGACAGATGGTTCATCCAATCACCTGCCACGTATTTTGTGGAAGTGTCTGCCCTTTTCCAACTTTTCAGATCGTTTTGTGTTAAAGAATAAAACATCTGACGCAAAATCCACCTACCAGCTCTAATTAACACGTTATATCTCAAGTCGTTTAATCCATACATGTGTAAAAAACAACAAGTTGTAGTTTAGTGGGCCATTTCACCCTGCTACCAGTCTGTATGCTAACCTTCTCCTGGCTGTAGCTTTACATTTAAAAACGGACAAAAAAAGAGCATTAGGCATTTTTATTTAACTCTATTTAACTCAGTTCTTAAAAAAACAAACATAGCTGTGCAAGACTGAAAACGAGTTTGCTACAGCATTGAATGTGTCTGCAACTAGACACATGTTATATAAACTAATTTTGACATGTGACAGGTGGAGCAAATAAGATTATTTGGAGGCCTGGACCCCATCATTTCTTGTTGCCCACCCACACACCCACACACACACCCACACACCCACACACACACACACACACACACACACACACCTACCCACTAGTGAGAGGGGTGATGTGAACCAGAACAGAAGGCGTGGTGTGGTATTTGATGATGATGGCAATGGTCAGGTAGGCTGCAGCCAGAGTGCCTAGAACACTGTGAGAGGACAGAGACAAAGCACCTGGTTCAGAGAGAACTCAGACAAACACCGAGACATTTAGGCAAAGTGCAATGGATGGCTGGATTACTGAAAACTGAACACTAGGGATAAGTATCGTTCAAAAACGTTCAATACCGGTACGGATGAAGAATAATAATAGTTCTGGCAAAAACAATAGGGTCGCTGCAGGTTTCACCAAGTCACTTTATGAGTTTTTTTAACATTAATGTGAGTTCCCCCAGCCTGCCTATGGTCCCCCAGTGGCTAGAAATGGTGATAGGTGTAAACCGAGCCCTGGGTATCCTGCTCTGCCTTTGAGAAAATGAAAGCTCAGATGGGCCGATCTGGAAACATAATGACCTCATAAGGAGCAAGGTTACCTCCCCTTTCTCTGCTTTGCCCGCCCAGAGAATTTAGCCCACCCATGAGAGAGAGACATCATGGCTTTCAAACGAGCAAATTGGCAGTTGGTCAAGGCCAAACCCCCACCCTCCACCTTGCCCCCCCCGCTCTCCTCCTCAATAGCTACAGACACAGAAATGGCATATCCTAAGGAAAGCTCATTGTGGGACTGGCTCTAGTGGCTGTAATTCTGCACCAAGGATGAATTTCGGGAAAGAGACTTCAGATACAGTATTAAGGGACCACTAAGGTCTATATAAAAGCATCCAAAGAGCACCATGTCATGGGACCTTTAAGACTTTTAAAGGCCTTCTTAAGACCATAATGAATGAAATTTTAGACCTTTATCACCTTTTTCAAGACAAGTATTGCTAAATTTGCACTTTCCCATAGCTGAAGAATAAAATCTGTTTCATGTCTGTGGTACAATCCAAAAGAGACTTGCACCAATAACACGAAAACTGATTGGCTGCAATATGAGTTGCATGTGGGTCTTGTTTTTAGCCGTAATACAGCGTAATTATATTTGGACTAGAGACAGAAAGAACTACAACACCAAGGAATTAAAAAACAGAGCATTATAGATAGCATAGCCGGTTTGAAATTATTTAAGACCTAGAACACAATACTTCAGCGAATGTAAGACTTTGGCCTAAAGTTTTGAAATGTTTTAAGACTTCTTTAGACCCTGCAGAAACCCTGAATAAAATCTAAATAAAAAATAAGCTCCGCCCGCGACCCGACACCGGATAAGCGGACGAAGATGGATAAAACTCAGAAAAATGATATAATAACTTACAATCCAAAATGATAAAAACGGACAATAATCCTGTTCTGTGTCTTATTTCTAAACCATATGCGTGTGGACAAACAATTGGAAGTGACACACGCCTGCACTCCCACACGTGCCACGGGACAGCTGACCTGGTGTATTTCTGAAAGCTGATCTCTCTGGAGATGGACAGCGGCAGGATGAGGAAGATGCAGAGCAGCACCAGGCCGAAGCGCTGGTCTGTGTAGACGTGGTACGGCATCTCTGACTCCGGCAAACCAGTTATCAGCTCGTACAGGGAGCCGCACACTAACGGGGAAACAAGAACACACAGACAGGACATGCAAGCGCAGAAGTCAACATCTAGGAAGGAAAGACAATGCTAAATCTGTCCCAAAGATATAAGGAACATGAGAAGTCAACTTTTCTGATGATCTGGGCAGGAAGGAGACACCTGGTTCAGACCAAATATCGGTGGCTATTTCAACACAATCTGAACAACAACAATAAAAATAATAAAAAAATCGTATGTATCGTGATTATTTTTTGTAATGATTTTTAAAATCAATTATTTTCCCCAGAATATATATATATTGTTTTAACCAATGATTGACCAAAATATTTCCCGTTTTACGGTACCGCTGCCGACTACATCATACCTGTTTCCAGCTAAACAGAGCGACAGCAGAAAATGCAGTAAATCCATGTTATGTACTTCTTTACAAACAACTTCTTTACTAAACAACATGAATGTCAAACTGACTGACTTGTGATGTGCATTCTTCTTTAGAAAACTATTCGTTTTTTAGAAATGTCTCATGATAGACTGTCTCTAGAATTGTATTATTCAACTTTTGTTGAAGATTAGTGAATTTGAATAATATATGTATTATTGTTGAATAATACACAGAAGGAAAAGAAAATCTCAATACTATCGAATCGCAATACTTCTAGAATCGCAATGAATGAAAATGGCAATACAAATCGAATCAGCACCCATGTACGGTGGAAGAATCGGGACAAAAGCGTATCGTCCCAGCCCTACTGAACAATCAGGTTACGCTCAACAAAGCAAGAAACATAAATCTCACTATTTCCCCTATAATTGTACAGGCCTGGCCTAGCCATGTTGCACTTAAGCTACACAATACAGCCCAGCTGCCCGGTGTGATGCGTGCGAGTGGAGGAGACGCTGCGCATTATGGCATAGCTTTCTCCCCACCTAATTAGGCTAACAAAGTAATGATTAAAAAAAAACACAAATGCTTGATCCAGGGCTCCGATCAAGCATTTGGATTGTGGCGCGAAATATTGTCCAGTTCAGGCTGGAGAATCTAAACTCTAACTCATGTACACACATTCATTCTCCCTTGTTGGGGGGAGGGGCTTAGGAGACCGTTTTGGGCTTTAGCAGAAAGGGGGGAGGGACTGAGAAGTTGCTGATGGTAATTTTTTTGGCTAAGTCCTGGATCTTCGCAATCCTACCTACAGCACCTTTAACAATAAAAAAAACTGCTGAGGCAATGTTATTTCGTTCCGTCCGCACCTCTGCGTGTGTGTATCAGAGCGGAGGACAGATAAGCTTGCGCTTACAGGTACTGAAATTTGGCTCAGTTTGATTTAACGTGAATCGGTCCTCGGTAGTACCGATGTAATTTGGTCAGTACCCAAAATAGTACAAAGCTCGGTACCCAACTCTAATAATAGATGTATAAAGTACAAAAAAAAAAACTCACTACAAATGGAGCATTCTCTCCCACCGACAGCACTTTTTCTCAACTGCTTGAAAACGCCTCGCCCGTATTCCTGTTTGAAATTCGTCAATAAGTGATGTTACTGATTGAGAAAGCCAGCGCAGTTTCTCAAATAGGCGCTGCCTGAGCAAGCACAGCCCACCAAGTGGCTGGTTTGAATTTGGTTGACCAATCACAACAGAGTGGGCCAGCTGACCAATCAGAGCGGACTGGGCTTTTCAGGACGGCGGGCCAAGAGCTCAGACAGGGCGTTTCAGGCAGAGGAGCTGCAGCAATGGGCAGTATGAGAAACATAATGTGTTTTTTGAACATCAAAGCATGTACAACCAATTTTACTAGACCACAAAATTACAAATACAATGCTGAAAAGGAATATAATAGTGGTTATTTAAAGTGTTTAATTGAGAACGGACCCATCCGCCAGGCTAAAGCAGTCAACTAAGGGGAAACACTGAATCTGACCTTTAACTGGGAGGAGACAACAGCCAAGCGAGAACACATAACATTCATCCTCTCTGACATAACAAGAGGGAAGAGATTTTATCAACTTTAACTACTATTAATTCAGAGAGAAATAGTCGAGCTGGTCCACTATAAAAAAAACATCAAGCATTTTAAAGTCAAGTTCAAAAAGGCAACAGACTCAAATTAAAGAATTGGTCATAACCACATTATGTTTCCTTTTCCCAATGGCCTCAGCTGGATTTTGCGCGACATATCTGGCACTCTGAAACCACAGAAGGTAATTTTAGGAAAGGTCTGTTCAAACGCAAATGGGTTATTTACAAAAATTAATAGTAATGATGGAGCCAAAAAGGTACAAATCAGCACTTAGTGTTGAAGTGCTCATATTATGTTTTTGGCTTTTACCCTTTCCTTTATTGTGTTATATAGCTTTTTGTGTGCATCTAATAGGTTTACAAAGTGAAAAAGCCCAAAGTACACCCCAAAGGGAGTTACCATCTCCAACAGAAAACACTGTTCACAAACAGCTCTATTGTAGTACACAAAAGCGCATCCTTTTGTGTCACTTTGTAACACGTTATGCTCGCTTATAGATGCTAGTGTGGCACGCCCTCAAACCAAACTAGTTGGAGCGAAGGCCCGAAGAGTTCAGATAGCTTTATCCCCATGTCTAGCAGACACGTTGAGAGACTAATTTGTTAACATTTATATAACTTACCACTCTGAAACGTCTTGCTCCAGTCTAGGTTGCGAAGCTGGTTGGGATTGTTCTGCCTGTGTTTCGGGATCATACTCGGGTTCGAACATGTACGGCTGAGCCAAAGTGGTTACCGGCTGAGGCGGGTTTGTTTTGGATCACACTAGCATGCTCGTCAAGGCCCGCCCTACTCTGCTTCTGACTGGCTAGTAGTCCTTACCTAGGTACTGCGCATGTGTGACTCCCAGCAAAGATGGAATAGAAGTGTGATGCCTCACTCTGTAGCTAAAACAGAGCGCTCAACACACAGGGTGAAAAGAGGAGCTGCAGCAATGTGCAGTACAACTAAAATATGGTGTTCTTTGAAAATTTAACCATGGAAACCTATTCTGGTCGACCTCTAAATACAATTATAGACCTGAAAATTAGCATAATATGAGGTATTTAAGGCCTGCACACTACAGACTCTCCAACTCACACTTCTCCAGCTGGTCATCGACTATAACCAGAAAGGCCACAGAGATTATGAAGATGTTGAAGACGAAGCAGATCTCACAGAGCTGGCCAATGGCTGGCCCACACAACTCCTTCACCACCGCCTGGTACGTGCACTGGCCACTGATGGACGAGGCGTAGCCCAGGATGATCAGACCACTGATCAGGAACACGAGGGAGACCTGAGAGGAAGAAGGAAGGCGGAATGATGGAGCCAAGAGATACAGATGACACAATTTAAGGCAGGATATCATTCGCCACAGTCAAAATGAAACACTGGTATGCCCAAAATGGACATTTATCCACACCAAATGACCAAATATCTTAAGTTTAACTTATGTGATTGTAGCATCTTACAAATTACTCTGATGGCTAAGGTTTTAGTTTGTAGAAAAATGGGACAACCACGCTACATTGGTGCAGTATATGTGTTGCAGCACATTTGTCTCAGTTAAATAATAACACCAGATAGGGCATGGTAATAGAACCTTTTTTACATAGACACATGAACGATAAAATATATATATATATATTTTTTGTTTTGTTATTGTGACCAAGATACATAAGGAGTTGGACATTTTGCAGTTAGAAATCAACTTGTCAGTGCTCTCTGGTGGACACAATTTCCTTATTACCTCAAATCTAGTTTGACATTTTTGAACTGACATACAGATTTACAGGTCTAGCTCTAACATTCAACATTTGATAATTGTGTCTTTTGTCAAAGAAAACCTAGAATTACTGCCTTGAGGTTGTATGCCTCCACCAACCAGTCAAGTCACAGTTTACATCCATTTCTGTCCAGACTTATATGTAGTGAAGAAGGGATTGAATTTTCTTGGCGAAATGTGGATGCTTCACACATCTTCAAACCAGCTGCACAGAAGATTGATACAATCACCACCATTTCAAGGTGGGGACTCAAGATTAGTGTCACCAATTCACTGTGTCTGACCAAATGTTTCCCCTTCTGTTCCAGATTTATGGCTTTTTAAATAATAATGGCTAGAGTATCTGCAGAACATTATGATGTCACAGTAAAGTTGACCTTTGGGGTAAACATTTTTTTATCCTATTATATATTGTGTGAAATGTTGTCATAATTAGCATAGAAATTCTTGAGTTATGACCAAATAAGTGGTCATAGTGAACTAATTAACCTACTTTGGATGTATCGTGAGCTAAACCAGATATCACTGTCACTGTGTCACGAGCCAAAGCATTAAC
Organism: Perca schrenkii; assembly: GCA_025617405.1. Lineage (NCBI taxonomy): Eukaryota > Metazoa > Chordata > Actinopteri > Perciformes > Percidae > Perca > Perca schrenkii. The sequence goes on from CM046794.1 coordinate 8,227,818, forward strand.
GTTATGAGGTTTTTGTAGCAACCAACGTAATAATAACTTTGATTTATATATCACATTTCATGAAACCCAATGACTCATTACACAGGTACAGGGGGACAAGGGAGAAGAAAATAGTAGGCCAACACAAAGACGGACTAAAGGAGTAAAACATCCGCGCTAAATGTAAGGGGGACATAATTTAATGTCGGCTACTATATACAACCAAATCGTGCAATCTAAAGTTATTTTATGAATGACCCGAGGGCAAATTTGGGGACATTTTTGTAATCTTTTACAATCCCCGTAATTGTCTCCATCTGTTGATTTCGCCCGTTGTCTTTCACTTTCCCTTTTAGCTTTTAATTGTTCTTCGTTTAATTTCCTTCTTTTCTGTGATGGCCCTGCCCCAGTATCAGCCATAACTACAACAGATAACCATTAGTCATTAGTCTCGTTTGCTGTTTCAGAAACATTAAAAAGTAACATATATAGTCACTTTAAGCTGTCCTGTCAAATAAAAAGGCCTAAAAATGCCCCCCCCCCCAAAAAAGTGGCGTTTTATAAAATTGGTCTCGAAAAAAAGGTATCGAGAATCGTGGAATTTCACCAGTATTGGTTTTGGATATGAAATTTCTGTTATTGTGACATCCCTAGTCAAGTGTCCAGTTAGAGCCATTGCAAAGTAATGGGGAGACCTGGCCTGATTGCGAAGTAAGGAGAAAAAAACAAACATCCGATTTAGGTATTTCACCTCATTTAGCACCAATTACACGGTCTAGGAATTTATTATGGAGAATATACGTCAGAGCTCTTTAACAGTGCATAATGAGCTAAACACATTTTACAATCTTATGAAATAACTAATACAAAAAGCTTAACCCTCCATTAATGTGGGATAACGCTGAGCTAAAAGACTGTAGTGTGAAAGAGGTTTCTCATACTAACACTGTTAGCCTATATAAAACCAAGCATAAAGCTTTTTAGCCTATTTGCAATAGCCTTACTGTTTGTTTTACAGCACATTTATTGTATTGTTTAGTTTCACAGTGTCGGGGAACAAACAAGGCTCGGACCCAAAACTGTAGAGAAGAGGACTTATTTAACAAAAGACTTACAAATGACCACTAGAAAACCAGAAGACATGAAAAGGCAAAAACAACCAGGAAGAAGCGACACAGGGAATGACAGGGAGGGAAGACAATGTACAGACAAGAGACAAAGACAGCAGAGAGACTAAATGCACAAGGTAATGAGGGTAAAACAAGGGACAGGTGACATGAGGGCTGAAGAACAGGTGGAACACATCAGGGCGGGGCAGACAATCACAAAGGCGGGAAAACACGAGGCAGGAAGTAAAACAAGACACAGGAGAAACAGAGAGACAACAAAATAAAACAGGAAACTAAGCATGAAACATACATGGCAAAACACAGATACCACAACACATGAGACAGTAAACAGGGAAACCGAACAGAAGAGAACACGACGGGTGCCAGGAATAGGCAAAGTCTCTGGGTCGCCAAACACCGGCAAAGTCTCTCGAATGCTGGATAGCAACGAAGGCTATGGCTCGCCGGACAGCACGGGCTCTGGGCCGCTGCACAGCGAGGACTCTGGAAGGCCGGTCAGCGGGGGGCTCTGAAGCACTGGACGGCAAAGAGAGCTTTGAGGACAGACTGTCAGCTGCGGCGACTCTGGAGCGCCAGCCAGCGAAGAGATTGAAACGCTGAACCGGCTCGGCAGCGTGGTAACTGACTGACTGCTGGGGGCTAACGGGCTTGCAGACCGGATGGCAAAACTCACCCCCAGTAGCCTCCCAGCGAACCTCAATGTGGTGTTTGGCCAAGGCAAGGTCCTCTTCACGCAAAGATCGGAAAAAAGTTCATGAGACTCTCACCGTCTGAATCCAATAGGTAAAAATGCGGCTTAAACTTGGGGAGCTGGGGCTGCGGCTTGGGAACAGGCATACTCATGGCAAGCAGGCTGTAGCGCAGACTGACTGCTGTTTTTAACAGATGGAGCCAATTACGGGATTATACAAGGATTCAAAACCAACCCTGAATTGGCCCTCTTCATCCTAGACCAATATGCAATAGGTCTATTTCATTCATAAAATAACTGCGAGACGTGGTTGTCAGTCAGAAGCCTACAAGAAAATACGCCTCCCTTCCATTTAGCGCCCAGTTTTATTTATTTAACTTCAGTCCGCGTTGGCCTACTATTTTATTTTTGTCCCCTGTACTCGTGTAAAGCTTACTTTGGTTTTATGAAAGGCTCTATATATCAAAGTTAGTATTATTATTACTTTGGTTTCTACAACAAATATTATACAAATATATGTATGTATAATGCTTTGGCTCGTGACAGTGACGGTGATACCCGGTTTAGCTCACGATACGTCCAAAGTAGGCCAAGTTACCGTACGCAACACTTGAATGACAGGCTGCTTTCAGTAGTTGTAAACATTTCCATGCATCCAGTAATGTCACTGCAGCAAATATCGTTGGACATTTAAGCATCAAAACTAAAAACTGTAGTTAGAAACTTGACAGAGGAAACAGAATTAAAACTTTATAATTTGAAATAGTAAAGTTATGCTGCTCTTCCTCTGCGTAAATGCGCACAGCATCTCTCTTAAGGGAATGCACTTGTCTGACAACAAATGAAGCAGCTCTGCTCTCTGCTATGCCAGGAGTCATTTTCATGACCTGAACAGCCTGATCCATGGATTAACCCTTGTGGATTGTTCAAATTCACTACCCTTTCGTTATGTTGGTGGCTGAAAACAGCCACTACTTTTAAACTGTTGTAAAAATGTATCAGATAAATATTTTTTTCAATTGTTTTTGCATATATCTATTAATCAACTTCAGTCCTGATCAAAACTACTAAATTGTCAAAAAAAAAATCTGGATTTTAACTCTTTAATTGCCAATTTCATAAATGATGTCACAGATTTGGGGGAAAAAAAACACAAAATTACTGATTTTCCATATAAAATGTGATTGTGGACTGGATTTATTTTTACCTTTTATCACAGTCTTAGACATGTCAAAGATGAGAAACAACATTGGTTTTGATGCATTGTTAGTTTTTGTGCAGGATCAGATTTTCAACTTTTACTGCCTAATTTACTGTTCGTGGCTGAAAACAGCCACTACTTTAAACTGCTGTAAAAATGTATCAGATAAATATTTGTTTCAAATTTTTTTTGCATATATCTATTAATCAACCTCAGTCCTGATCAAAACTACTAAATTTTCAAAAAAAAAATCTGGATTTTAACTCTTTAATTGCCAATTTCATAAATTATGTCACAGATTTGGGAAAAAAAACACACAATATGATTGATTTTCAATATAAAATGTGATTGTGCACTGGATTTTGTTTTACCTTTTATCACAGTCTTGGACAGGTCAAAGATGAGAAACAACATTGTTTTTGATGCATTGTTAGTTTTTGTGCAGGATCAGATTTTAACTTTTTCTGCCTAATTTACTGTTCGTGGCTGAAAACAGCCACTACTTTAAACTGCTGTAAAAATGTATCAGATAAATATTCTTTTTCAAATTGTTTTTGCATACATCTATTAATCAACCTCAGTCCTGATCAAACCTACTAAATCTTTCTAAAAAAACATCTGGATTTTAACTCTTTAATTGCCAATTTCATAAATGATGTCACAGATTTGGGGAAAAAAAAACACAAAATGACTGATTTTCAATATAAAAATGTGATTGTGGACTGGATTTTTTTTTACCTTTTATCACAGTCTTAGACATGTCAAAGATGAGAAACAACATTGGTTTTGATGCATTGTTAGTTTTTGTGCAGGATCAGATTTTAACTTTTTCTGCCTAATTTACTGTTCGTGGCTGAAAACAGCCACTACTTTAAACTGCTGTAAAAATGTATCAGATAAATATTTTTTTCAAATGTTTTTGCATACATCTATTAATCAACCTCAGTCCTGATCAAACCTACTAAATCTTCTAAAAAACATCTGGATTTTAACTCTTTAATTGCCAATTTCATAAATGATGTCACAGATTTGGAAAAAAAAACACACAAAATGACTGATTTTCAATATAAAATGTGATTGTGGACTGGATTTTTTTTACCTTTTATCACAGTCTTGGACATGTCAAAGATGAGAAACAACATTGGTTTTGATGCATTTTTAGTTTTTGTGCAGGATTAGATTTTAACTTTTTTCTCCCTCATTTACTGCTCGTGGCTGTTTTTGCCCCATTGACTGCCATTATAACCACATTTTTTGAATGCAAAGCCATGACACCATATAATCATGCATTTTTGATTGTTGGTGGTTTTCCCTGTTGGGAAGAGGTAAAATGTGTAATTTTTACTGTTGATTACCAGTTGGCACCATTAACAATTTAGATAGGCCTGTGCAAAAAAAAAGCTTAGATTCTGGATTGTACATGGAGTTATATGGAGTATAATAGCATATTAAAGTGTGTGTGTGAGAGTGTGTCTGTGTGTGTGAGAGAGAGTGTGGGAACTCACCTTGATGTGACCTGAGAAAATCAAAACATGCACCTTAGCTCTCAGTACTACATTGAGTAAACTAAAACAAGTAAGTGTATTTATGGATCTGCTGCCTTTTGATGGTGAGAAATGCAGACTAAACAAAAACAAAGCGAGTGGATTTCAACACTTGCATGTAAGCCTGCTGGTCATTTGATGGTGAAAAGAGCAGCAAGCAACATGAGAAAGGGCTTGACTTGCAGTGAAGTTTTAGATGTGACTATGCAGCCTGATTCCTCCAGCGAGCTGGAGGATGTATCGTCAGGGATCTGATCGGGGCAAGCTTATCCTCTCTATGGCGAGCTGGTATCTGCAGCTTGTCATCAAAACGCAGAGCTCTGCTGATTTCATGGAATCTTGAGAGGGACATGGTGGCTCTAAAAATCACACGACCACTGCGATCATCCCACAGGCAACGTGTGGACTCCCCTCTGGACCTGTAGACGCCGGCCAAAATCAGTAGCCCCATGTAGGCATGGAGATCTGTGGAGTCCATCCCGGTCCAGTTTCTCATTGTGCGGCGCCCATGGAGGTTGGTCATGCTGACAATGAGGTCAATCATCTCCTCTGTAAAAAACAGATTGAACACAGAATCAATGTTCTGGACCTTTGCAATGGCATAGTGCGTCGGCCCTGGAGTCACGACTCTGGCTGGCTGAAGAAAGGGAGTTGTCTCCGCGTTGGTAGAAAACCACACTTCGCCGTTACTTCCAATCCACCCAGATCCAGGATCCTCCGAATCCTCCTCGCCTTCAGTGGAAGCTAGAGAGGATGATGAGGGTGGCACATCCAAATCAGGATCGGACTCACCTGAGTCTGTGGTTTCAGAGGGAGACGACGATGCATCACGATCGGACTCTCCTAAGTCTGTGGTGTCAGAGGGAGACAACGATGCATCAGGATTGGACTCTTCTGAGTTTGTGGTGTCAGAGGGAGACGACGATACATCATGATCGGACTCGCCTGAGTTTGTGGTGTCAGAGGGAGACAACGATACATCAGGATCAGACTCTCCTGAGTCTGTGGTTTCAGACAACGATACATCAGGATCGGACTCTCCTGAGTCTGTGGTTTCAGACAACGATACATCAGGATCGGACTCTCTTGAGTCTGTGATTTCAGACAACGATACATCAGGATCGGACTCTCCTGAGTCTGTGGTTTCAGAGGGAGACGACGATACATCAGGATCGGACTCTCCTGAGTCTGTGGTTTCAGACAACGATACGACGATACATCAGGATCGGACTCTCCTGAGTCTGTGGTGTCAGAGGGAGATGACGATACATCCTCCAGCTCGCTGGAAGAATCAGGCTGCATAATCATATCTAAAACTTCACTACAAGTCAAGCCCTTTCTCATGTTGCTTGCTGCTCTTTTCACCATCAAATGACCAGCAGGCTTACATGCAAGTGTTGAAATCCACTCGCTTTGTTTTTGTTTAGTCTGCATTTCTCACCATCAAAAGGCAGCAGATCCATAAATACACTTACTTGTTTTAGTTTACTCAATGTAGTACTGAGAGCTGAGGTGCATGTTTTGATTTTCTCAGGTCACATCAAGGTGAGTTCCCACACTCTCTCTCACACACACAGACACACACTCACACACACTTTAATATGCTATTATACTCCATATAACTCCATGTACAATCCAGAATCTAAGCTTTTTTTTTGCACAGGCCTATCTAAATGGTTAATGGTGCCAACTGGGAATCAACAGTAAAAATTACACATTTTACCTCTTCCCAACAGGGAAAACCACCAACAATCAAAAATGCATGATTATATGGTGTCATGGCTTTGCAATCAAAAAATGTGGTTATAATGGCAGTCAATGGGGCAAAAACAGCCACGAGCAGTAAATGAGGGAGAAAAAGTTAAAATCTAATCCTGCACAAAAACTAACAATGCATCAAAACCAATGTTGTTTCTCATCTTTGACATGTCCAAGACTGTAATAAAAGGTAAAAAAAATCCAGTCCACAATCACATTTTATATTGAAAATCAGTCATTTTGTGTTTTTTTTCCCCAAATCTGTGACATCACTTATGAAATTGGCAATTAAAGAGTTAAAATCCAGATTTCTTTTTTGAAAATTTAGTAGTTTTGATCAGGACTGAGGTTGATTAATAGATGTATGCAAAAATATTTGAAAAAAATATTTATCTGATACATTTTTACAGCAGTTTAAAGTAGTGGCTGTTTTCAGCCACGAACATAACGAAAGGGTAGTGAATTTGCCCACAGTGTACTGTTGGGTTTTGGAAAATTTTCAAACCATTTTCCTAAAATGTGTGTTAAAATAAGATTTGTCAGTGAAAATCATAACACTGAAAAAGTTATGGCCAAATTTAGACTCAAAATTACCCCTTAGTGGCTGAAAACATCCCCAACAGCACATAAGGGTTAACCACGGGGCCGCGAACATAACTGCAATCCGGGCACCACTACTCTACTACTACTACTACTACATCTAACAATTATTTTAATTAAAGAAGCCGTTGATTATTTTCTCGATTAATTGATTAGTTGTTTGGTTTATGAAATGTCAAATGGTGAAAAATGTCAATCAGTGTTTCCCAAAGCCCAAGATGACGTCCTCAAGTGTCTTGTTTTGGCCACAACTCGAAGATGTTCTAAGGACTAAATAAACTCGAAAATATTCCATTTTAAGATACTGGAATCAGAGAATAGTTGATGGTTCATTTAATAGTTGACAACTTTATTGATAAGCCTGATCTTTGCAGCTCTCTTTGCAGCTCCCTGATCTTTGCAGCTCTCTTCCCCTCTCCCTCTTTCTGTGTGACACACCTCTTTTGTTTACATGCCACAGACGAAAAGAGTTCCGGCGAGGATCGAGGAGCTACAAAATTGGGAATTGGGATAGGCCTATGAACTAATATATAAAACTATAAACTAATATATATATATATATATATATATATATATATATATATATATATATATATATATATATATATAATATTACATGAATGATTTATATGCTTCTATTAAACGCTTGGACTATGGTTTAATCTGTAGAGTTAGGCCTATACAAAAACTGGTAACAGAGGAATGCTTGGTTTGCTTCTCAGAATGAGTTTCTGCATTCCCCTCAGGACAATCTCCAAAAGTAGAGTGCACAGGTTCCCAAGCAGAATTTCACACATCCACATGGGAAAAATGGCCCATTAATAACCCTGTATGCTGGGATTTGTGGAGAGTCTGGGAACGTTTTACACAGAACTAGAATCAAGTCAATTTTCAGGATAAAAGTGATGACCTAATGGGGTGAAAAAAAAGTTATGCACGATGAATTCTTGTTTTGGCAAGAAGGGGAAAAAGACATTGTAAAATAAAACTCCCCAAATCGATTTCTATTGCAGTGGTGTGAGAGACAGGCTGGAGAAAAGAATTGAGCAACAGAAGAAAAGACCGACGTATGAAGATAATATAGATCTAAAAAAAGGTGCTGCTGAGGCCAAGTCAAGTCATGGCCTCTGCTGTCGGCTGCAACAGATCCCAATCTGCTTAACTGATCTCTGGACCTCAGCATTCAGTAGATAATGCATCTCCCCCTACAACAAACTTCCAATATAGATAAATATAAAAAGTCACCTATATTCTTTTCTTTTAATAAATAACCATAGCAGTTTTGCAGCATCAATTTTTGAGATTATTGCCAGAACCGAAAAATGCAGAGACCTCATATTCTAAAAGTAGAAATATCATCTTTTACGGTACTTTATATTTAAAAAAAAAAAATGCCCACCAGCTCGACGGTGACTGCGCTGCGGACGCCCCCGGCTCTCCCGAACGCCCAGGGAAAGTTGAGGAGCCCTGCGCCCAGGGCGGATTTCAGCATGATGAAGATGGCCCCCATGGAGCCGAGACGAGGCCCAGCGGAGGCGGCCGCGGCGTCCAGCGGCGGCTTGACGGAAGCTGAAGTCAGCAGGCTGATGCTCTCTCTGGCTAACTCCTCCATGCTTAAACCGGCGGAGAATTCACGGCAGGACCGGGCAGGACACACTGACGCACGCGCGCGCTCACAAGCTGCATACATACACACCCACACGAGCTCCCCGGCAGCTGAACCACCACCCGCCCCCGGGCTCGGTGCTGTGCTCTGTGGGCCGGACTTCTCCGCTTCACCGGGCAAGGTGAGCCGGGTGGAGGGAGGGCTGGGCACGGTGGAGGGCTTGCTGCTGCCTTTAGGTGCTACTCGGAAACTGTAGCGAAACTTTCAAAGAGAACCAGAGGGGACTTTCTATGCAACGTTTTTATTTACATTTGACTACACAAATGTGAATAACAATATAGGCCTACATGTCACAGTAAGATGCAGTAACGGCATCCTCTTTGAATTTTGTATCAATGAAAGACTTCAACTTTACCATAACTTAAAAGCAACTCTGCGTATAACTAGGGGACTCCCTGGTTCGCAAACTAGTCATGATCAAATCATGATGGAAAAAAAAAATGTTCGGCAAGGCTTGTCGGCCAACTAATTTATTTAATTTGTATGTAAGGGACTAAGTACAATAGTAAACACATGTTACTATTTTATGGCTGCAACTAACTATTCCTTTCATTCTTGATTAATCTGTTGATTATTTGATTAATCAATTAGTTGTTTGTTCAATAAAATATCAGAAAATTGCTGTTGTGTCAGTGCCAAAGAAGCCCAAAATGACGTCCTCAAATGTTTTGTTTTGTCAACAACTCAAACACATTCCGTTTACTGTCACCGAGGGGTGAAGAAACTAGAAAATATTCACATTTGACAAGCTGGAATCAATTTGTTATCAACATAGTTGCCGATTTAATTTAATAGCTGACAACTAATGGATTAATCGGTTAATCTTTGCCACTCTATACTTTTTGATATACTAAACCACTGTTAAGCTTAAGCTTTTATCCACTGTCCCCTGGCAGATAACATTTAATACATACAGTACATCCATTATTGAACAGCACTGAACAAACAGGACAGGCTAATAATGCAAAATGATATGCAACAGTCATCACACACATCATGTCAGCAAGAAATCTTTATTAGAACCCAAACGGCTAAAACCAATAATATAGTCTAGCCTGCTTTTGCAGTGTGTAGGCCTATGTGTAGGTATGTGTTAGGTTACTGCTGAGACTTACCTTGCTGAGAACAAAACTATTTGAATTTCGGTCCAGGCATGTATGCTTTAGGCTGCCTTGCTCACTGTCAAATCGGGTAATGTCAATAAGTGAGGGGGAAGAAAATGTGGGCAACAGGAATGGGAAAGATTCAGGTATGGAGGCCGCCACATGGATAAACCAGTAAAGTCTGGTGTCGTCTCTTAGTGTGACGCAGTGGACGTGACTTGAAGGGACGTGATGTGTAAGAAAGAAAGAAACTGAGAAGAAAGAGACCACAAGTGACACAAACGAGGATGGGGATCAGGCAGAGTTGAAAAGATATGAAAAGCATGTGTGGGACGCCTGTGTGTCGCCAGAATGTCTTGCTGGCCAGGCTGTTACATGCAGTTAAGTTAAGGTCAGATATACTGTAAGAGGAATAAGGGACTTGATAGAGTCCCATATGGACAAGGTTGTTTTCACCAGTGGTGGAATGTAACTGAGTGCATTTACACAAGTACTGTACTTAAAGTGACTATATGTAACTTTTAAATGTTTCTGAAATGTTCAATCTGATGATCTTCAATGACCTGTAGCAGCAAACTAGACTAACAGGAAAAAGAACGCAATTTTTTTAAATTTACGGCAGGTAAACGGGCGCTACAGAGCACACATTCTGACGGGTCACAGATTTCGGCGTAACACCGGAAAAGTCTGTGTTAGTGTATCTAGCCAGGTAAAGAGTAGCAGGAGATTTCTTTATTTAGGCCTAATTGTATTTAAATTGAATTTTAGAAGTTATATGCTGTAGTTATGGCTGATACTGGGGCAGGGCCATCACAGAAAAGAAGGAAATTAAACAAAGAACAATTAAAAGCTAAAAGGGAAAGTGAAAGACAACGGGCAAAATTGAGTCATACTCGGTCAGGCTTTCAACAGATGGAGACATTACGGGATTGTAAATGATTAAAAAACGTCCCCCTATTTGCCCTCAGGTATGTTATATGTCTATTTCACTCATAAAAATAACTTTACAATGAGCGATGTGGTTGTACGTCAGTAGCAGACATTAAATTCTGTTTTCCTTTCAGTCCGTCTTTGTGTTGGCCTACTATTTTATTTTCCCTTGTCCCCCTGTACCTGTGTAATGCGTCCTTGAGTTTCATGAAATGCGCTATATGAATCTAAGTTATTATTACGTTGGTTGCTACAAAAAACTTGTTATGCTTTGGCTCGTGACACGAGGCTGTCGTGCCCAGCTGTCCGAACGGCTCACGGGAAAATAGACCTGGCACGTATCTTTAACGGAGCGGAGAATATCAAGCATTGACTTGAATGGCAGTGATTGTTCATGGGGGGCCGCGGCGCCTCCGGAACGCAGCGCAGACGCACCCGGTGGAAATTAGGGGTCACTCCTAGAGATTTACGATGGCAGGTGCGGTAAAAACACTACCGCTTTTGTCCAAAGGGGCCGCTGAAATCAACACAAACTGAAAGTTACATATAGCCACTTTAAGTACCAATTTTAGTTACTAATTACTTTACAAATAAGATTTTTCCACACAAAACACATGTACGTAGTTTCTAAAACACAACGTTATATAATAAATTAAACCACCCAACCATATACATGCCTACCAGTCCAGCTGAAATGTTTGGCCGATTAAACACTTAGTTGATTGACAGAAAAGTGTTTATAGTTGATACTTACATACTTTTACGTATGTAGCATGTCCAATGCAGGACTTTTACTTGTAACAGAGTATTTTTACAGTGTGGAATAGAACTTTTACTTAAGTAAAGGATCTGAATACTTCTTCCACCGCTGACTTTCAAACAATTGATGCCTTTTTATGAGTGTGAAACCTGTCGGGATTACACTTCAGGCTGTGATGAAAACTCAATCCACAAAAGGTTCATAATGTTAGCAATATCTACCGTGAGTGATTTAGAGTAGGCCTGGTGGGTTTCTCACCCACATTGCTCATTTCAAACCAGATTTCGCCTTTACTTAGATGTTGAAGGAAAGCTGGTAAGAGGGACCAATAAATCTGTCTGTAAAGCGCAAAGGCCTTTTGGGCTTTCTGTTATTCGCCTTCAGAGAAAGATGCTTCAAATGACTGCTGTTAAGGATTATTTGAAGATGATGGAAATGGAACTGCTGTCTGTTCTTTTTTATACACTTCTTTCCGTAACGTCCGTTACATTCAAGCCGTTGCCATATGAGTTGCTATGAAGTTAATTAAGACCATCTGCTCCACACAACTCTCTCTTTATTTCTCAGTATAACTATGTCCAGAAGATTTTGGCGTCCGGTGACTTACCCGCGCAGAAACTCGAGTGAAGATAACTACTGTACCTCTTCTGAAGAGTCCATTATGTTTTTTAATCCTCCGTGTCCTCCTTAAGCTACAGCGTGGAGGAGGAGTGGGGGGGGAGTGTGGACGCGCCCGGTGGAAATTAGGCTTCACTCCTAGACCTTTACGATGGCAGGTGTGGTAAAAACACTACCGCTTTTGTCCAAAGGGGCCGCTGAAATCAACACAAACTGAAAGTTACATATAATCCTAGGTGTTCTCCTAAAGGCTCTGGCACACCAACCCGACGGCCCACCGTCGGCAGAAAAGGCAGTCGGACTGACTGCCTCCCCGAGTTGGTCAAAAAAGTGCCTCGGAACACAGCGAAGCGACGCTGACTTGAGCGTACGTTCTGCGCGTCCAGAACGGCAGGCGGCGCTAATCTGTATTGTCGCCCAAAAAATTAAAACCGGCAGCTGATTGGACGAAGGCGTCACGTGGGTCTGGCTTCTCTGGAATTTCAAAGACAGACCATCATTCGTTCGGAATACGATCTCATATTTTACGAAAATAGTTCCCCGAAACGTGTTTCTGAAAACATTTTAAGTGAGAAATAGGCCATTCAGTTGCTGAATCTGTCTTCATTTCAGATTGACAAAGTTCCGGGTTAGCACTCCACCAATCAGATTGGTCATTGCCCGCCTTCCGATTCTACATGTCAAATCGTCCCAAATGAAGACTGACGACGGCACGGAACACACCGAACAGACTCGAGTCACTGACCTCGCCAGACTGTCCGACGGCCCATAATCGGGTTGGTGTGTCAGGGCCTTTAAGCGACAGCGTGGAGGAGTGGGGGGGGCCGAAATTTTTTTTGTCGTTACTTAGAATTCCTCATGGGGGCGACAGAAACTACGCACTAAAGCTTTACATTTTGATATGTTTGTTTATGTATGCACCAATCACCAAGGCAAATTCCTTGTAAGTGTTATAAATCCTTGTCTGATTTCTGATTCTAAAAGCTTTCATCATCTTTGTCTTTTGATGCCAACAGAAAAAAAAATGTATGATTGTTTTCTTGCACATGACTGCAGCTTGTAGCCTATGGCCTGGAGGAAGGACTAAACATGGAGCAGTCAGAATGACTAAATAGTCGAGAAGTGTCCAGTAGTAGTAACACGGGCACATTGACCCGTCAATGCCATGCCAAGAATTAATTTGGTTGTACAAAAGCCCCAAAACACATTGACTTCACCAAAAACAAATACAACACCACTTTATTTCACTCGTGAGATTGAGTTTCACAATCCTGACTTTTAATTTCATGGATGAAAACGTTAAAGCAACAAAAAAAATCAATTTGCTGCAGTCCAGTCGCAGGGTAACGGACTGTACCCGACAGGTTGAAGCCAGCTTTCTGAAGGAGAGGAGAGACGTGCAGTGTTGTAATGTAACAAAGTAGCTATATTTCGTTAGCCTGGTTGACCCCAGACCCTTCTCAGTTGTAACTGAGAGTGGGTCAGCTCATTTCGAAAGGGGCGTCACCAACGAACGCCGCTCAAATGCCTCTGGGCGCAACTGGATAGTCCTTCAACCAATCAGACCAACGAGCCGGGTGACGTAGCAGCGACAGCGGCATCAGCGGGTTGCTGCGCTTCGGTGGCAAGGGGGTAAGCTTCGCTTCAGAACTCGAACCTCCGATGGCGCCATTTTGTTGCTACAAAGGTATCACCTCCTGTTAGCATTCCACCGACCGCCATTTTTTTTTTTACGTCACTTGACTGCAAATAACTTTACATCTGAAGTGTTTAAAGACTATATTTGTCCATTGTTTATTTCTAAAGAAACACAACAATGTATAAAAGGCTCCATTACCTTGTACCTCACGTTATGGCTCCGTAGCAGACGTTGTTGTAAAAATAGGCTAACGATTGTGTCATAACCAAGTGACTTACTGTCGCACAGTAGATGAATTACCGTATAGTACAGGAGAAGCTCGCAGGCAGTTTCGACTTACGTTAGCTGTTTAGGTTTAATTACGAATGTTAACTGGCATGTTAGTTAGCAATAATTAGCCTGTGCTTATGTTATCTCCTTACATATACCTACGCTCTCCGTCTCTGTAAGATTGGAAATGATTGAGATTTCTCTTGTCACAGCTACCAGAAGACTTACAACTTTCAGACACGTTGCTCACGTCTCATTTACGTTGTCTCTGTCAGTTGGAGGCTGCGCAGTAAAGGAAGAGATCACCGGAAAAGTGCTTCTAATAGCCTTCACTGGTCTCCGTCCAGAGAAACGGGGTCTATTGGTCCATTATATATATGTCAATGTTCGGTGGCCGTCATGTTGAATGTAAACAAAAAGCTGCTCGTGTAAAGCCCGCCTCAACAGTTGTGATTGCTGTAAAGCCCGCCACAACGGTTGTGATTGGCGCCTCGATTTGGAAAAAATGGAAATTACTTTTACTTTTACTCCACTACATTTCCCCCAAGCATCTTCATTACTTGTTACTACAAAATAAAATCTGAAGAAATTTGTTAGACTGCGTGAAAACAGCTTCGGCGAATAATTGCTCCTAGATTGCATGTTAATGCACGCTCCATTCCATTTGGTGACCTAATGCCTGTTTGTCGCCAAGCGCCAAAACTAAAGAAGACGAGGAGGAAGCATGAAAATGGATAGCGTCGTGGAAACACCTGCTGCAGGCTCTGCTGCCAACGTAACAAGTCTAAAGTCATCAAAGTCTCACATTGCCAGACCTCCCACAGCGCTGCGGAGGAGGGTCTGGTTAGTTCACACAGCATTCCGGGATGGGAGAGAAACGTGCTCTGGTTTATTGGCATTTCTTTAAACCAATCACAATCGTCATGGGCGGTGCTAAGCGCCAGACGGAGCCACGGTGCCTCTGCAAAATAGCTTCGGGAAGGAACTTGTTTTGGTGGAACGTGTACGTTCAAGGTTGTTTTAGTCGTGCAAGAGAAAACTCAGTTTGGACAGATAGTCTAGCTAGCTGTCTGGATTTACCCTGCAGAGATATAAGACATAGGTGCACATATTTGGTGGGGGTTGGGGGATATTCCTCAAGAAAATGTTATGTTTTTCAATAAAAAAAATATGCAAATTCAAAAACATTTTGGACCATTATTATTACCACATTGGTGTCTAAAATGTTGGAAAAGCTAGAGAAGATAAATAAACAGAAAACATGCTAAAACCAACCAACTACTATCATTAGATCTGAGTCATTTAGTTAGTTTTGGTGCTCACATTGATTTTAAATTCATTCGGCTTACAGTAGGTGATGCCAAAAATGGCTTTGGCGCTGCGAGTAAGCCTTATAATAGTTAGGAAAACCCTGGACTCGAGTCCAAGTCATGTGAACTTGACTCAATTCCCCTTTTTTACTCAATCAATCAACTTTTATGTATAGTGTAAAATCACCATTAAACATGGTCTCAGTGTTCTTCACAATTAAAGGAACACAGAAATAACAGCAATTGAACAGCATTAAAGCAGTAATAATAAATACAAAACCAGCAAAAAAAACATTTTGAATTTAGAATTTTAGTAGAGGTGGGTTTTCAATCTAGATTTAAAAATGTCAACTGAGTGAGCTTCTTTATAGTGGGAGGCCATCCCACAGATGAGGTTGCTACAGGAGCCAGCGACCCATTAACCCTCCTATAATGTGGATGGTTTGCCTACATCACTTTTAGTAAAAAAAATAAATGATCAGTTCACTACTTTCATTGAATTTGGGTTTTTATTAAATTGTATAGCATTTGAAGAAAAATGAATAAAAGAACATTGAAAAACTGAAATGTAGGGAAAAGCGCAAAAAAAAACGTGGGGAATAAACAACTAAAATGTCAAAAAAACGCAAAAAAAATGGACAAAAACATCTGGAAAAGCAGTAAAAGTGTCGAAAAATACGACCAAAGCGTGGAGAAAAAAAAGTTTTTAATTTTAATTTTAGAAAAACAAAATGTTGAATGGAAGACAACACAACGGTTAAATTGTCGGAGAGACTTGTAAACAGGTGTGGGCGGATGGGAAGCAGGAGTGTAGCCTAGATATTAGCCAGCCTTTTATGTGCACACAGAGCTGAATGGATAAAGTAGACAGAGAGAGGTACAGGCTGGTAGGACATATGATAAGAGGGGAACTGATGAATTTAAGGGGGCGGGGGTGGGGGGGTGGGGCTGTCCAGGATGTGAGCAGGCATCTGGGAACCGTGGGGAAAGAGGGCATGTGACCTCCACTCACTACCAGCTTTCCCAAATCTTATTAGCATAGCTAGCGGGCTCCATGCTCATTTCCCAGCTTCCCAAGGCTCCGAGGGAGATTAGTTCTCCAGTGGGGCCGTCATCCAAGAGGACGGGTGACAGATTCACAGGCTGATCTCGCCCATTAGGCTCGGATGAGGAGCCAAAGCTCAGACCTCCCTCCCCCCGAGCACACCGACGCACATCACCTCTGATGAAATCAACCTGCATCACTGAATTCATCCCATAACCGATACTAAAAACCATGAGTGAGATGGAGTTAGTCCAAATTCAATCTAGAATTACTCCACAGAAAAATGCAACTGCCTCTCAAAAGTCAGCGAAGGAAACACGATGCATTTCACTAACCTGCAGAATGGAAAGGAGAGAAAAGACTAAGTGTTTATGGTGACTTTAGCCAAATGACTAGGGCTGGGTATCGTTAAAAAATGTTCAATACCGATACCAATACCGAGACTTCGATACCGGTTCCTAAAACAATTCTTTTTTCTATATCAATTTTATAATATATAGGCACAAATCTTTTTATTTAATACGTGAGCCCTGTCTCTGTGCGTAACGTAGAGTTTTTCCTGCCTGTCTCTACGACGTGTAACGTTAGACAGCCAATCACAGACATTATTTGATCTTGGTAGAAGCATGCTGCATGCTTATTGGCTCAAGGACGCTGATGAGATTTACTCCCTAGGTATTGAAATAGTGTATTGAATGACGAGGAATTTTTCGATCCTTGATGCTTTCGGGGCAATTCGGTCGGTGCCTAAAAAGTGTCGAGATAGTTACCTAGCCCTATCACATAATTTCAAGAAAAAAAACTGTAGCATGTTACTGGTTGTCATTGCTGACTAAACAATTCCAAATTATTTCCCACTTAAACTGGATAAATAACTTTGTCTTATTCGTTCTACATTTGTACAGAAAGCTCTTAGTACAAAGAATGACATTTTCAGGGGGGCTTCTGGTGGCTAAAATGCATACCATTCACTTTAATGCAATGTACCCAATTTAATTCTGCCCATTGACCGTTTGCACATCATTCTCTCACCTGTCTGTTGAATAGTTAAAATAAAAATAAAGAAATAAAATCAACAGTGAAAACACCTTGAACTGTGAAATTTCCCTTAGTACTTTTCCCGTTGAACTTTTTGAACACAAGACAAAATAACAGTTTACTTGCGAAATGTTGTGTATAAATATTTTTTCTCGATTACATTGTGTTTTGTGATTATTTCGAGCCCGAAATTGCAATCAAAATTCCATTAATCGCTCAGCCATAGGTTCAACTAGACTGACAATTACGAGGGCAGAAAGAGACAAAAATCCTTCTGAGCAACTGTTGAATAAGAATAGAAGAAATCCGCAGTCACTGGTAAAAGAAACCGGAAGCTTCAAATTTGTGCAGATTTAAAGAGGAAACGGGTACGACAATGCCTACAGTGTAACAAACTGGATTCAACAGGCTGGAGGTTTTAGCAAAGCCAGTCTTCAAACTTTACAGTAGAAATGGAATGTTATCCTAGGATTAGCACTATTGGAATTGGATCAGAGATATCAGCTGATAATACTATGGACTGACAAATCACAGTTTAAACCTATTCGATCTAACCGATGAGTAGAATGCAGTGGGCCAAAAAAAGAAAAAACGGCTTCCTAAAATATTCAGAGCCCAATTTCACCAGTGTGGTTCAATAATAAACGAGGGTCACAAATTGAAAATCCAGCAGTATTTAGAGGGGGAAAAAAAATGGTTCCAACTGTATTCTCCCGTTATACAACACTGTGGGGATATCGACTAAACACAAGTTTTAAATCATTGAGTTCTTCTTCTTTTGGGGTCAAAACTATTTCAAATGTAATTAATACATTTAGTGTCTGGAATATACTGTTTGTAATCTGTTAAAATAGCAATTATTGAAGGAAGAAACAAGAACATCACTATAACAATACCAATGTAACAGGTGACTCCAAACTTTTGAACGGCAGAGTACGCCTGAATGAATTTACAACTATCATGTCTGACAGGTGCTATATCTTGTGTATCTTGAATTGGCATTAGTACAGAGAGGATTAGGGCCACATATGAGAAATTTCTTTTTTCACATGGCCCTAATCCTCTTCCGTACATTAGTAACGACTTCAAAAGCAACCGATACATTTACAAAAGCACAAACAACAAGCAAGCAGATCACTTTGATTATGCTTTTTAATTGATGAGATATAATTGAACAAGTCTTTCAATGCTACTTTGTTAACCATGAGATCATGGAGGAGATCGACACAACGCCTGGCCAGACTTCATTCATTGTATAAAATATAAAAACAATGAAAAGACAGTGAATTGAAACAGATATGGGCAGGACTTAGAAAACAGTGGGTGGTGACACAGGAGAAGACAACTTGATCATCCAATGGTCCTTGTGTTGTGTGCGTGTATGTGCGTGTGTGTGAGCATGAATCTCTTGTACTTCTGAGTATGTGTGTTAAGGGCACGAACAAATTCAATAAATATAAAAGTCAGACACATTTCATTCATAAAGAAAACCGTTTGGTCAAAGAAGAGCCAGGGAAATGTAGACAACGTTTCTGTCTCCAACAGGCATGTTTAGGGCCAGGTGTACACTGGGTGTGTGTTTTTTTTACATCATGTGTGTGACATTGTCTAATACTGTTCAGTAGTCCACAAACAATCGCCCGCGGGACGGGGCTCGAACAGACAAGAGGCACAAAAACTGTTATCGGCTTCCGAGAGACGCCCGGGAGTACGTTCACCTCCGGGCCCCGTCTCGGAAGTTTAAAGAGTCGGACGTCTGCCTCGACAGTTCATTAGACTCCATGTCATTCCACACCTCCAATGTTGCTACTCAACGCAAGCCGTCCGTTTACCAGCGGTCTCAGTTTTGGGAGGCGAATCCGGCTCTCCGGCAGCAGTTCGGAGATACAGTCCCGGTCAAACGCTGGGGGTTCTCCCAGCCGTCGTCTGCTGCTGCTGCTGCTGCTGCTGCTGCTGGAGATACGTGGGCCGTTTGATGCGGGGCTTCCTGCGCTTGGGCTTGCTCTTGGACTTTGTAAGCTGGACCACGAAGAAGGACAGGACGACCATGGCTCCCAGGAAGGCAAACACGGGGATGGTCTGGCCCACTTCTTGGTTGTAGCGGCCGGGCATTATCCCTGGGGGGAATAAGGTCACAGGTCACGTGGGGTCAGTAACCGCCTTTAACATCTTCATTCTTACACACTGCAGTCACTCCTGTCATTTAAATACATAACTGCTCCAAATGCTATTTTTAAAGAAACATGCTCAAGTTTGCCATTTTGTTGTTTTTTGTGTAAAAAAAAATAAAATAAAAAAAAAATAAAAAAGAGAAAAAGATCTCTGTCTATTTAACTTGAGGAAAATGAAACCTTCTGATCAATGGATATTAAAATTGTCCTTTTAAACATTCTCTCATCAATAATAACCGTCCACTTTGATAATCCATAGTGAAAAGTTGAGGAGTGACACGTTTCCCCTTTCCATGTGGTATATATTAATACCATTAGTACCGCAAATGCTACGGTTAAGTTACATTAATTAAAAATCTAGTCCACTGCTGGTCACAAAACTCTTAAAGAAAAGGAAATGAGGCTGTAAAACTAATCCAAAGTCACATTGCTTAAAGTAATAGGTCTGAACTGTGTGTTACCTCCCGGGATGTCCCAGGCTCCACTCTCCCCAGGAGACAGAGGTCTGACCTGGGGACGGTAAGCCCTCACGTTGGGCACAGCCACTTTGTCCAGATCCACTGAGAGAAGCTTCTGGTGCTTCCACAGGTTACTGAGAGAGAGAGAGAGAGAGAGAGAGAGAGAGAGAGAGAGAGAGAGAGAGAGAGAGAGAGAGAGAGAGAGAGAGAGAGAGAGAGATTTTAATATATACAATGAAATGTGTGCATGCTAGGGTTGCTAATTTTGATTTTTTTTTTTTCCCAGCGCGATAACCGATCCTCATTAACCAATCATTAACTGTTTACCGACAAGCGAACAAGTTCACAGATCACCCGTCCGAGAGGCTTGGACATACTTTCCGTGTTCCGCGGACGGGCAGCCGCGTGCATTGGCGTAGACACATGCAGCCACTTGCCAGGAACCCCTTTGCGTGTACAACTGACACAAGTCCCCAATATAGTGGCACGTGTCACCTGTCCAGCAGGGAGCCACGAACTTGCGGCCGAAAAAAAAGTGCAGCTCAAAACGCAACTTGCTAGTGCAAAGTTAGCACTAGCAAGGTAACTTGCAGTTTAGAAATAGATTGTAAATCCTTTTTTTTCCCTTTATCATGCAAAAAAAAAGTGCAGGGTACAAGCGGCCGAAATGGGTTTCCTCAGGAGGGTGGCTGGCGTCTCCCTTAGAGATATGGTGAGAAGCTCAGTCATCCGTGAGGAGCTCGGAGTAGAGCCGCTGCTCCTTCGCGTCGAAAGGAGCCAGTTGAGGTGGTTCGGGCATCTGGTAAGGATGCCCCCTGGGCGCCTCCCTTGGGAGGTGTTCCAGGCACGTCCAGCTGGGAGGAGGCCTCGGGGAAGACCCAGGACTATGTGGAGGGATTATATCTCCAACCTGGCCTGGGAACGCTTCGGGATCCCCCAGTCGGAGCTGGTTAATGTGGCTCGGAAAAAGGGAAGTTTGGGGTCCCCTACTGGAGCTGCTCCCCCTGCGACCTGATACCGGATAAGTGGACGAAGATGGATGGATGGATGCAAAAAAAAATTGTAATGATATATAAATAACTTTTTTTGTTTTGTTTCAATAATATTGTTTTTAACTGAACTTTTAACTGTGGTTTAACTGAATCCTAATTGACGGTTCAACAGTTAATCACTAACATCCCTAGCGCATGCGTTTAATCTGTCGCCAAATTTAAGCTTTACTTCATGAGACGGATTTGCTTTTACTTTGATTAGCTCTGTTGACGGGATGGAAAAAAGGAAAATTGCTGCCAAAAAGGGACTTTGGCCTCTAGTTTCCTGGCAGTACGTGCTGGCAGAAAGACCAGTGGCAGTGTGTGTAAAGCAGATTATCGTGGGACAGAAAAGGAGAGACGGTGTAAGAAATAATGCACGAGTTGCACCTCTACCAGGGATCTTAGCTACTGATAACACCTCGAGTTGCAGTATGTTCACGTCTGGAGTTTAAAGCTGCAGACAAACACCAACCAGACGGCCGACCCTCGGCAGAAAAGGCAGTTGGGCTGATCAGTGTCCCCGAGTTGGTCAAAAAAGTGCCTCGGAACACACCAAATAAGACCTAATACGTCTCCATAACAGCAGGCGGCGCCAATCTGTACTGTCGCCCACAAATGAAAACCGGCAGCTGATTGAACGAACGCGTCACGTGGGTCTGGTTTCTCCAGAAATTCAAAGCCAGACTGTCATGGCGGCTTGTTCAGAATACGATCTCATATTGTACTAAAATAGTTCACTGAAACGTGTTTCTGAAAACATTTTAAGCGAGACATAGGCCATGCAGTTGCGGAATCTGTCTTCATTTCAGATCGACAAAGGTCAGTTTAAAAGATTTGTCAGATTTTGAGAGACTCTAGTCACGCTCATTCTGCTCCCTGTTTCTGGGTTAGCACTCTACCAATCAGATGGTATATTTGACTCTGACTGCCGGCAGCGCCCGCCCCGCCGATTCAACATGTCAAAATCGGCCAAAATGAAGGCCGACGGCCCCTCGGATGGATAACAGCACGGAACACACCCAACAGACTCGAGTCGCTGACCTCGCCAGACTGTCCGACGGCCGATTATCGGCTCGGTGCGTCAGCGCCTTAAAGCCCAGTTCAGACCAAAGATTTGCGACGAGACGATTTGAAACTTGCAGCTACTTGCGACGAGCTGGTCTGCGGCATTCTAAAATCTACCAGTTCGCACCAATGCGACGAGACGGTGTCTCATCTCCATAGCAACGACTCTTTGTACTTCCGTCCCAACTTACGACTTCCAGGCTTTTTGAAGCTTTTGTTGCGTCTAAATATGAATGTGGAGAACGTTAGTGATAGGGAGATGTTCGCTACAGTTACATTTCTAGTGATGAATCTGCAAAAACACATTTTTCTTTTTGTGGGGGCATTTTTAGGCCTTTATTTTCACAGGACAGATAAAGACATGAAAGGGGGGAGAGAGAGGGGGGGGTGGGGTGACGTGCAGCAAAGAGCTGCAGGTCGGAGTCGAACCTGCGGCCGCTGCGTCGAGGAGTAAACCTCTATATATGTGCGCCTGCTCTACCAACTGAGCTAACCCGGCCACGACACGTTTTATTTCTTAGATTCACGGCTTTGTCCTAGGCGCTCCCTCTCTTCAGTCACTCTCTAGCTTGCTCGACTGTACGTGCTTGCGATGCGCACGTTGAGCCTCCGTTAACCGTTTGTAACAGAAATAAAATGGATTATGGATCATTTTATCGTAGCTGACTTTACAAGCTGACTTCTCTATTGGCTGTTGAAACAGGTGATAGTAAGTAAGTAAGTAAAGTTTATTTCTATAGCACATTTAAAAACAGCTCGCGCTGACCAAAGTGCTGTACAAAATGAGAAAAATAAAATACGTACAAATCAGTGATTTAGGCTAAAAAGTACATCTAAAAACAAACACTTAATTACAAACATAGCAGGATAAGACAATTAAGATGCCGGGAAGGCCAATGTAAAAAGATGAGTTTTGAGCCTGGCTTTGAATATCACAATTGAAGGGGCATTTCTGATGTCAGGTGGCAGTCGGTTCCACAGCTGAGGGCCAGCAACAGAAAAGGCTCTGTCACCTTTTTGCTTAAGCCGGGACCGTGGGACATGGAGGAGGCCTTGGCTGGAGGATCTGATGTCCCTTAGGCCGGCTACACACTGGCTGCGTGGCGTGAGCGTGTCAGCTGCGTGGCGTATCCGTTTTTATTTTGGCTCCCGCATGTTAACAGGTTAGAGCTTACACACTGCCTGCCACTTCTCAGGCGCGGCTCGAGCCGCATGCTAGAAACAGAACCGACACCTATTTTTCACGGGACACGCAAGCGTGTTGGAAGCGTTTCCAGGCAAAATAGAATAGGAAAAGATGTGTATATGCCATTTTGACACGAATACATATTAATAAATTACATTTTGATTTTTGAAAGTCTCTAGGTTTTGACATAAATGCAGATATAAATGTAATAAAAAAAAATATTGCAAATATTGCACCTGTCAATACAAAACGAAATATTCTGTAGCCTATTTTCCCGTGAATACTGCAGACGTCGTCTTTGCTGTAATCAAATCAGTATATATTTATGTTTAACATGGTATTTCATTAACCTGACTCCGCCAGATGGATTGCTTCGCATTTGCTCGGCATATCCATCTGGGAACTTTCCGTTGGAGAACTTTTGGGAAGGGGCGGGAATACTGGTTAGCTGATTGGTGATAGACGGGCCAAATCAACCAATCAGATCCACGAAGCGTATGAAAATACAACCACAAGCCTGCCCCTGCTGCTGCAGGCAAAGCATAGCTCGTTAGCTCAGCAAGCAAGCAACATGTCGGTAAAGGATATTTGCCGTTTGTGTAACGAGAATTTAGGAATAAAAGGCACCATTTCAGGTTCCCGGACCGCTGTCTGAAAATACTGGTTAACTGATTGGATAAACCATCTGTCTATCACCACCTAACCCACCTCAAAACCAACGCTGATTGGCCCGGATGTTTGGCTAACAGCTCCAAATGTTCTCTATCTCAAGATGCCAAACTGATCTGCGAGTGGAAAACTGGAGCTTGCGAGATCAGGACGGTCTCACAAGGCTAGTATTTCATTAAATCACTGGGAAACATACATGTGTCCAGACAAGGCAGCAGCACCGCGTCAGACACGTTTCTGGTGTGTAAAATCCACGCAGCTTACACGCAACATTAACGCCACGCTCACGCCACGCAGGCAGTGTGTAGCCGTCCTTACGTTGTAAAACCAGTCGCTGGAGACTTGACCAGCTGAGCCGCAGCGACACCATCGGCTGGTTTGAGTCGAGCGGAGACGGGCCAGTTCAGACCGCTGAAACGTTGGTCTGTCTCGTCGCGAATCTTTGGTCTGAACTGGGCTTAAGAAGAGCGTTGCTGTGCCAGAAAAAAAACTAATTCCATGTTAGAACCAAGAGACTGATTCAAAGTAACATGGCACTGAAATGCGTTGCCTACCTACTGGGAGACATGCCTCCTTCTCTATGTAGTGCCGTGACTGAAAGTAACTAAAATGTTGACGGAGGCAGAGTGCACATACAAGACTCACTCAATATAATAATGTTGGGATAACACATGGGAAGTGTTTTTTTATATTTTTTTTTAGATTAATTTGTTGGGCCTTTAATGGATAGGACAGCTACGAAAGGGGGGAGAGAGAGGGGGAAGACATGCAGGAAATCGTCGCAGATCGGACTCGAACCCTGGACCTGCTGCGTCGGAACGAACTGAGCTAACCGGCCACTAACATCTGGGAAGTTAGCCGAGAGAGCTGCCACGGTCAAACCAAGCACCACATACAGACATTCAAATATTCTCACCAGAAACCGGAGGAAAAAGGAAGACAGGCGAGAGCGGAATGGGCTGTGAATGAGAGAAATTAAACTGTGTTTTCTAAATAATTCACAGCGGTTACATTCTAAAGCACAAATAAAAAGACCATCAAACACTCAACAGGTGATTTTGTGGAGACAGACGCTCTTAGTTTAATTCTAGTCCTGTGCATTAGAACACTTGCAGGTGCAGCAGTAAAACAAGGAAGTAGGGTACTCTAGTATGGATTTATGACCATTTAAGGAGGAGGGGAGAACATTTCTCTTTGCTTGATAACATTAAAAGTAAAACTAGGCTCTGCTGTCTGCTTCCGACTCATTTAAAAAAAAAGACAGAGATTTGCGTTAAGCCAGCGCCCACACTGAACTGCCGGCAGCAGACCTGTGTTTCGGGCGAGCAAGCTAGAGATCGCGAGATGAATAAGACAAAACACATTTTCTGATCGTTTCATAGCGGTTACGTTCTAAGGCACACTGAGACAACATCTATGTTGTCTCTTTTGTTCTTCAAAGAGTCGCGGCGACCTGTGCCAATTGTGTCATGACTGTGCACCCCATTTCCAACCAATCACATAATGTTTCCCGTCCCGTCCTCTGGTCGTGTGCCATTCACATTGAAATCGACCCGTGTCCGACCCACCTCTCGACCTAGGTCCCGAAGGCTAGTCGGTTAATGCGGGCTAACCCTTTCAAACACAAAGTCCACCCTGGTTCAAACCTGGTTGAGCCCTCTGTGTGAGAGGGGCATTAGTGTTTCATCAGACCTACCTGGGTGCTGTCTCATTGAGCGGCTGTGGCTTTGCCCAAGACAGGTGGGGGCAGGCTGGTAGTGGGCGGGGCTTAGGGTCTCCCAGGTGGGGCTCTAGAACTTTGGAGTAGCGGTAAAGATGGTTGCCTAGGCGAATGGAGGGAAAATATTTGAATAATAATAATAAAAGGTAGGGTTCACAAGCTGATTTGCACAGAGACCCAACAACAAAGAGAGACACATATACAATATTTCAGATGCTAAAACAACAACATTGACTTGTCTGTTGATGTATTGTGTAATTTCCTTCCCCCACCTTCCAGTCTCTGTGGCAGTGGGCGCTCGGTGCCTGTGGGTGGTACCACCCTGCTGTGGGAGTGGCTGAGGCTGGGAGGGGTCATACTGTACGAAGTGTACTGAAGGAGAGCGTCTAGCATCCAGAAACAGTCTGAGAGATCGCAAACAACAAATATTATTATTATATTGTAATTTCCCCACTGGGGATCAACAAAAAGTAGGTTATACATTATTCAGCTTCTCTGTGCCCTTTGTTGTGAGTAAAAAGTGAAAAAGCGCACACACACATATTATATACACACACACACACCAGGTGAGGTTACCTTTCTGTCTGTGGCTGTCGTCTATACAGTTAGAATCACCGTACAGAGCGATGCGACCTCCCCCGTCAGACGGTGTTTGGTATAGTCCGAGGATGGGAACTCCCTCCACCACTGCTGTCTCCTGCTTTAACACTTCCAGACCTGTGACACACACACACACACACACACACACACACACACACACACACACACACACACACACACACACACAGGTGTTATATATGAACTAAAGACAGTCTGCATGGCTGCTGGCCAGCACTGTGCTACACTAAGCTCTGATCAATGCTTTAGGAGGGGTGCTGGTACCTTGGTCCTTTAGATTCTTAGCAATCACTATTCCATCTTCTGGGAAACGGGCGATGCTGCAGCCTGAGGCATAGTACACTGAGAAAGAGAGTGAATATATCTTCATTTTCTACAAATTAAAACTCTGAATAAAACAACAGGAATGGTGACCAGAGGAAATGCCATCAGAAAGTGGAAAGTGGGAGTGGGAGTGAGAGTGAGTGAGAAGGCGAGTGTGTCTTACTGTCATGATCAGCCAACGTGAAGTCTCCCTCGTACAGCCCATCACTGAACGCCATCCCCCACACGGAGATCAGGTCGTTCAGAGCTGGTACGTTAGCGCCCCCTGTGTCTGGCATCCACCACTGCCTGTGGGTCACATCAAGGAAACCATCTCTACAACCATTCATATGGGCAAGACAAATCTAAATCTACATACAATAACAATCAGGGAATGATCCACTATTGCAAATTAGAAGACAGAACTAAGCATTACTTTCAATTTGACATCTGCCATGTGAAAACAGTGCTTTCACAGGAATAAAATCAGCATGAAATCCAACACAACCTGGCTCAAAATAACTGCAGGTTACTAGGGATAAAAATGGCTAAGAGAACAATAAGGACTTTTTTATTTTTTTACAATAGCTTTTAATTTATGAAGTAAAAACGCTGTGTTCCTTGTATAGTTCTGTCTATCAGTGTTGATTTGTTCAGAACAGGCAGCAGTGAATGAATAAATCTGAAAGGAGCCAGCGCCATTCAATTAAATTTCTCAAAATAATATTTCGAAGCCATACAGACTATATTTAACTGAATTTAAGACTTTTAATCCTGTGGATATTGTGCAACAGCTTGGGTGGGATATGAATGGAGCAGCGAGGAGCCATGAGTAATTTCTAGCTCTGCATGAGGAGCTCTGATATGAGACTGAGAAGTCGTGATATATTACATCTATTACAGAGCGAGGAGGCATAAATAGTGTCCAACACTGCAGCAAGGGAGCTATCATTAGAAGATGATGAAGCTGCTTGTGAAAGCAGGAGCTTCTGAGGTAATAGTTGTTTATCGCTGAACTGTCTCATTATGGAGGAAGGGCCACAGATCATTTTAGAGAAACAGATACAGGCACCAGTCGCAGTCCGAGAGGACTTTAGAGCATTGATGCACAATAATACAGTTCCAGTTCCTACAACTCGTTCTATAGAAAACACACTGAATCTAAGAAGCGCTCTTACTTATTGAATTTGTCCTGAATTGCTGAGGCTGCAATTTTTACATTAATTTTATACAACGCTTTTATACTTCTTAAACATGATCTGCAGTGATGGGAAGAATCCCTGTCTACAAATATATTTTGAGGATTTATTTCTAATCGTCAACCGTATGAGTCGGTGCATATTTGTGCCATAAGCATACTACATCAGCCATTTATTTTCTTTCTTTTAATTATTTTCTGCCAAAGCTACGATGGTTTTGGTTGTTTCACGAGATTGTCTGTATTTTGTGTTTTTATCTGCGCTCATCTTGCTGCTTTGAAGTGGACGAGGCTCAGTCGGTGTCTGTCCACCAATCAGGATTGGAATCATAGCTAGACCTTCCTACATAGCGTTGCGGAGGAGGGTCTGGCTAGTCCACACAGCATTCGGGGATGGGAGAAAAACGTGCTCTGGTTTATTGGCATTTATTTAAACCAATCACAATCCTCTTGGGCGGTGCTAAGCGCCAGACGGAGCCACGGTGCCTCTGCAAAATAGCCTTGGGAAGGAACTTGTTTTGGTGGAACGTGTACGCTCAAAGGTTGTTTTAGTCGTGCAACAGAAAACTCAGATTGGACAGATAGTCTAGCTAGCTGTCTGGGTTTACCCTGCAGAGATCTGAGGAGCAGTTAACGATAGTCCTTGTAAATCGACCGCAGTTTAAAATTACAACACAAAGAAAGCGGAAGGTAGCGGGACATCCGGCCGAAAGGAGGACATCCTGTGGAATTTCCGTTGGCAACAAAGCAATCCCGGAAGTGGAACATCGCGGATGTAGACTATCGTTAGTCAAATGTGACACAGCCACAACAACACTGTCATGATGAAGCACATTAGCTTAGTTTTAGCGTGCTAATAATGGGGAAATCTGCCGATTTTACACTTCACTTTAAAGTCTGTTTACAGGTCTTGGGGAGTACTACTCCCCAAAAAGGTGTATGAAATATTTTGTGACTCAAACGTTTTCTAAAAGAAACTAGACAGATTAGACATTAGAACTGGTCGCTCCAAAAGACTAAAATTCAATTGACGCCATTTTTCCTACATTATTAGTCATGTGTGAAAAAAGATGCAAGAAAATGCATCAAAATGCATTTGATACGTTATTTATTCATAGTTTTTGTAATAGGTGTTAGCTGCGTGTTATATACTGATACAATGGAATATCCTACTGTAGTAGATGCTGTTTTCATACCGTCAGTACCTGGTGATGATGACGATTCTTTGAATTGCATATGTGGACTTTGATTAGTTTCTCTAACAACTTGGCTGGAAATCTGAAGTATTTCTTTAAAACATGTAACGTTTGTGACACTTAACTATTAGGTGTACCAGTCAAAAATTCATCAGTACTGTGTGGCTGTGGCTTGATTAGATTTCAAAAGTATGAGCAACATGAGAAAACACCACCACGACGTCAGACGTGGCTGCAAATATTGATAAATTCTGATTGTTGCCCGAAAAGTACGCAGGGTCACCTTTTTACCTCTGAGTCGTCTGGCCACTTCAAACCAGAGAGAAAAGCAAAACACATACAGAAATTTTATTTCATATAGGACCCCATCTCTTATCATAAGAAATTAGTTTTTTTTAATGGTCTTTAACATTAGCCAGTGTTATTCCTATGATATCAATCATCGGCAGTAGGAAAGTGTCAAGACAGTTGAATACCTGGTGTTTTCGTCATAGAACTTGACCTTCCTCATGACCGAGGTGTTGTACCAGTCACTGAAGATAATGAGCGACAGGCCGTTGTCGATGTCTCTCCTCAGCTTGGTGATCTCTTCAGGGAAATACTCCTCCTCGCTGTCCACCATCAGCAACGTGCCTGCAGAGACACAACAGCAAACAATCCATCAGTTAGCGTCGGGCCGTCAGACGGTGCAGCTAGGGCTGGGTATCGTTCAAAGGGTTTCGATACCGGTACCGTATAACAATATCATGACTTTGGTACTGGTTACTAAACGATACTTTTTTCCAATACCAATTTTATAAAACAAAAAGAAATTACAATATTACAGGACTTTTTTTTTCCTCACCTTCTACTACGTGAGTCCCGTCTGTGCGTAACGTTTTTCCTGCGTGTCTCTACGACGTGTAATGTTAGACAGCCAATAAGCAGCATTATTAGATCTTGGTAGACGCATGTTGCATTCTTATTGGATCACTGACGACGAGATTTACTCCTTAGGTATTGAAATTAAGTATTGAATGACAATTTTTTCAAATCTCGATACTTTAGAGGCAATTCGTTCGGCGCCTAAAAAGGTATTGAATTCAGTACCCAGCCCTAGGTGCTGCAAAAACGCAGATCTTTCCGTTCACTTTGAATGGGGGTAGTGTGTTTAAGGTGCGGCGGGATTTGTCGCAGGGTAGGGCACAAAAAAATAAATCAAAAATAAACACCACAGGTCTGCGGCCAAAAGTTGAGACAGACTCAACTTTTGGAGAAACGCAACGCCACGTCACGCTGCGTTGGACAGTCATGTAACCAGCGATCAGACTGGTCAGTCGGTTTTGAGGCGGTGTAAGAGTCCCGTATAGTAAACGGGAAACATCCCTGCCTCTATCGCTGCCACAGGAAAGTTTTAAAAGCACCACACAAGCACTGAACTGCCCAGGAGTTTGTGGAACAGCTGAATGTTTGCCAAACAACAAAGCACAGTTGATCTGTCTCGCTCGTGTCTTTTCTTTCTCCGTAAAGCTGCCTCCCAGTGTAGTCGGAAACGGCGAAATCTATAACCACGAGACGGAAAAGAGTAGTTGTAAAATATAAAGTCTACTATGGGGTTAACGAACACAACAGGATATCACACAAATGGGCCATTTCATTGACCCCCCACCCTGCTGCACAACCCTGTGGCAACTCACTGGATCGCTGTCTGAACGCAGCCTTAGCTAGTGATCTTTTGCTTAGTCTATATCCAATGGAATTTCAATCTTGAATGCTGTGCTCTTACCATACTGGCTGGCATCAAAGCAGGTGATGGGCGCTCCGAGCACCTCGACAAAGTATCCCATACTCCTCAGGTGCTGGTACATGTCCCGGAAGTTAGTGTGGATGTGGTCTCCATTCCTGGAAACATTAAATAAGCAGTAACATTTCAGTTGATGAAGGCCAAAGCATGTACTGTTTGGACCTGGGGTGACATAGCCTTCTATATAGCTGCCCCCCTCCCTCCGGAACTCTGTCCCCAAACACATCCTGCACCAATCTGTCCATGTTCAAATCACATGTCAAAACTCACCTTTTGAGAGCTGCTTTAAAAATGGTTGTTTAAAGTGTGTATTTTAATGTTTGAATTTTTGAACTATGTGTATGTCATTTTTAAAACTCTGTAAAGTGTTTGAGTGTTGCAAAAAGCGCTATATAAATAAAATACATTATTATTATTATAATTATTATTATGTGTTCAGAGAATTAAAACAAAGATCAAACAATAAAACAAAAAGCAACCAAATCCGAGATGGGAGACAAGATGGGTATGGTGACAAAGGCTACAGACATCAGGTAAACATCGACACACACGCACCAGTCCAGTGGGTCGTTTTTCATGCGGAGGTTGTCCCGGGGAAAGTAGCCGGGCGGGTAGCGCAGGTTGTGGTACTGGTCCCACAGCACCCTCTTACTGCGCGGGGGGGTGGGCACGATCTTCACCTTGATGGGCAGTTTGACTGTGGAGGTCAGCTCACCACCTGCCTCTGACTGCAAGGGGTCAAAGGTCAAGAAGATCAGTGGGTTATAACTGAAGACGAGTATTTCTCATGCAGGGAATGCAGAACAGCTCTAGTAATAAGTAAAAAAAAATTGTGATTAATCAAAACACAAAATGCACATATTTGTGTTTAAAAGCAAAAATAAAAATCCAAATAGGCTTACAAATTGGTGATATGCTGATCGTGAATAATTTTAGTAAAAGTGAGCTGCCAGCTAAGACAGGCTGACTCCACAGTAAATACCTCGCATCAACCTGAATTAGATGCAACACATTAAACAAGGTTTCTGCAGGTTTCACCAAGTCAAACTTAAGACCTTTTTAAGACCATTACAAATTAAATTTAAGACCTACTGTAGATCACAACATAAAAAAGTGTCAGAGTCCGGAAACATCGCTAAACTTGCAAGTCCCCGTGGCTAAAGAATAAAATCCGTTCCGAAAGAGAGTCGCGCAGCCTTGCACTGCAGCTGCAATATAAGCTGCATGTTTGGTCTCATTGTTGTAATGCAGCGAATTAAATCTGAAGTAGGGAAGGAAAGAACTACAACATCACGGAGTGAAAAAATTAAATAATTGTACAGCGCTGCAGGAGCATTTAAATGAGAACATTTCGACCGGTTTAAAAGGATTTAAGACCTAGAACACAATTTTTCAATGAATTTAAGACTTTTTAAAGACCTAAACGTTTTATTTTGAAAATTTTGACTTTTTACGACCCTGCGGAAACCCAGATTAAAGCCAGATGTTGCCATTGAAAGTGCATGGAAAATAGTTAGCTATAAAAGTATGGATAAATGGTTTAACAAGATAAACAAAAGGGACAAAGGTGATTTATGAACAATGCAAACTTGAGAAAACCAACCTAAACATTGACAATTCAATTGTAGGAAAGAAAAAAAAAGCATTGTACATATCCACTTGTACTACTATGTGGTGTCACTAAAAATCTAAGTCTAAGTTTTAAGTGAAGACATTTGGAACATGACACGTGTAGATGAAGGGGCATTTCAGCTCATCTGACAGGGATGTGAGGGTACGCGAGACAAAAAGGTTCGGGGACCACTGCTCTGGTAAAGGTTAAAAGGTGCTTAGAAGACTCACGTCATTCTCTGCAGGCGACGCCACTGTGACCATCACGTGGCCCTGAGCGACCCCTTCCCACGACGCCGCTTTCTTGGCCACGGAGATGGACACAGCCAGGTAGCCGGCCCACGGCCACAGCACGGGAGAGTAAGAGACGGCCACATCGATGTGGTCGCCGTTCTGGGGGAGGTAGGGCTGCCAGATGGGCTGAGGCGGGAGAGAGCTTCTTTCAGAGGGCTTACAGGGAATATGGTTTCAACAACTCTGGAGTTCATTATGGTGCAAAAAACAGCTCAAGCCATTCACATGGCCTGTTACAGAACTTGGGGTAGTATGTAGAAAAGTGTGTGTTGTTTGTGCAGTGGCATCGGACTTAATAGAGACTGAAAAAAAAAAGATTTCTATTGATATGTGTATTTTTGTGTGTGCACCTTGTCGACAATCCTGCCAGTGACACCCATGCCGTTGAGAATGGTCACGTTGACGATGGTGGGCATTCCTCCATAGTAGATGGGCTGGGAGCAGTACGGCCACATGTACGGACACTCTGTCAGGTCGATGTAGCTGGGAGAAAGACTGGCAGGAGACAAGGACGGGAAAGGATTCTGCATTACTATATGTGTAACCTATAATGTGCTTTCAGACATACAGAAGCGAGGTTACACAAGAGGACAGGGACTCAAACAATTGTGGGGAAAAACTGTAAAGAACATAGCATGATATCACCAGTGTGTTTTGGTCACTGTATCCCTAAACCGAACATCTGGATTGAAACAAATGATTGCAAATATTTTAATAAATATTCCATTTTTTTCAAGTTTGTTAATGTAAGAAAGAGACGGCATGTTTGACAAACCGACATCTATAACTCTCCCTTAAAAGAACCAAGATGATGATAATAATAATCTTAAATCATAAGACAAAATAATTAATGCATACTTGTGCAAAACCTGATCAACAAGATGTATAAGAATCAGTTCAGATGAATGGCTTCCCACAGATCAGCAGTGCATTACTGATCAATACTACAATCAATATGTGAATGTGTGTGTAGATAGAAATATGGGTTTTGAGGAAATGTGATTTGAAAATATCTCGTCAAAGCTAAAATTAAGGACATCTGCCCATTGAGGTCGACAGGTTCAACAATATTAATAATACGGAGTCCTGTTTTCTTTTGGAGAGTACATACTCTGATGATTTTTGTTGTAACTTTTGGAGTCAAAACTGACTATAGCTGCTGTCCTTCATAAAAAGGAGCCGGCTGAAAACTTTTCAGAGCCACGTTCAAGGGGTATTGATACTTAAGCGGCAGGTTTTCAGTAGAGGACTCTGGAGGACTCTGTCAGTTTGAGCCCATCCTATATCTCCCAAGAGACAAGGCTGTGGCAGCACAGGGAGAAAGCCACTCTAGCGGAGTGGGGAGTGTACATGTCTATGGTGGGGAGGGGCAGTTGAAACATGCGCAAGCGCTTAACCAGATCATACCCCGGTTAAGGTGTATACATGAGGGAATACCCCGGTTACGGAAGGAGTTCTCTAGGTCCTTCAACCGGGTTATGAGAACTCAGATTTTAACTGGGATGAGGGGTTTACATGGCATTTGAGAAATGGGAGTATTGCCTTAAAGGTGCAGTAGGTAAGACTTTTAAAACTAACTTTCTGTCATATTTGCTGAAACCGACCCTATGTTCGAGTAAAAAAGAAACCGGCTCCTCTGGCACCACCTTCAGTCTGTAGTGCAACAGCTCAGTTTTGGGCATTAGCGGAAAGGGGGGAGGGAAATGTTTTTCGCTAAGTCCTGGATCTTCGCAATACAACCTACGGCACCTTTAACCCGAATATAATAATTTTTTTAAACTGCATGTAAACGCATCCACTGTTAGATCCATGTAGCGGAGAACAGACATTGCCTCTCTTTATGTGTACACCAGTTTCTGAATCCAGGAACTAGCGTCTGGAGACGCCTGTTCCAACGGTGCGCCTTTAGGATTTGCGTGCACTGAAACTGAAACACCCACCTGGCCTGAGGTTTGTAACTGTTGAGGATCTGGTAGGCTCTGATCAGGTCTAGCTTCCCGTGGCCCTGCTCAAACATGTTGACCCCCGGCAGCCTGCGGGCCGAGGCGATCAGAGCCTGTTTCATGGAGGCAGGGTTCACCAACTCCCTGTTCAGGACGGTGCTGGAGGACAGAGGAGGACAGGCCGGGGTCAGTGTGTATCTGGGAGTCTGCTGGTGTCAGATTCCAACAGTGTTTCATTCAGAACGGTGCTGGGGGAAAAGAAGAGGGACGGGCCGGTTTGCCTGCGTGTATCATTCTCCTGGGAGAAGGGAAAGGCACCTGTTGTCAACAAGGGCGGTACGATGTTTAACCCGGCAACATGAGCTCACAAAATCGGCTTAGCTACAGCTAGGCAACAGGAGGGCTTTCACGTGTAAGGGAGGTACATATATTGACAGAGTGAGGATAATACCCGACATTAAATGACAGTGACACCTCCTTCCTCTGGGACACATTTCACTGGCTGCTCATGTTCAGGATTACAGCACAGAGGTATAATTACACCACTTCGAGCTTTAAAACAGCTACATGTATTCTCTGTCCTCCAAACGCCTCTACGAGTCAGCTTTAACAGCCCTCACTTGGACACTCTCACTTGGAGTGTCATCAATTCAGCCTCAGAGAGCTCCAGACTTCATCTAAAACTACTCAGCAGTTTCCAGTGACTCTCCTGCTAAAAGAGACGTGTTTTCATGATTAGATTGCCAGAATAATAAAACATATACTGTACTTTTTGGCTGCTTTACAGTTAAACTGTTTACCTTTTAAATCTTTAGAACAATCACAAGACTGTAGAGAGGGTGTACCAATTATTCGCCAGACCTCTCTCTGCAAACTGTAGCCGATTTTTTTTCTTCCTTTTAGCTTTGATAAAACAATCTCATGTTTTTCCACGCTCTCCAGCTAAATATTTCTTTTTTTCCAGTGTGGTGTCTCTCTCTGACCACATATTTAAGGCTGCTTGACTCCCTGTGGTCGGTACAGGGGAAGAATCATAAAAACGTTTGTAGCCGACCCTGTTGAACTGAAAGCGCAGAGCGCAGCGAGTTATAAACATTCAGAGGTGCTAGCTACTGCGCATGTGCGACTCTCAACAAAGATGGAACAGAAGTGAGATGCCTCACTCTGTAGCTAAAACAGAGAGCTCAACACACAGGGTGAAAAGAGGAGCTGCAGCAATGTGCAGTAACAACAAAAATAGTGCTTTTAAACCTATTCTGGTACAACCTCTAAATACAATTATGAACCTGAAAATGAGCATAATATGAGCACTTTCACAATTCCCCCCCAAGAGCAAGTATGTGGTGCGACAGCGGCAAGGAAAACGCTTCCTTTTAGCAGTCAGAAACCTCGACAGATAAACGCACAATTGAACAATACCTTCATAGCATTTCAACGGATTAAGACTCCTTTGTAGCAAGCATAAAAAGATCAAACTCCAGTCACTTAATGACAACGTAGCCCGGTTTATGATACTGACCTGACCAGGAGAGTCACGGCACCAGCCACCACGGGAGAGGCCACGCTGGTGCCAGACAGAGAGCGACAGCCCTCCTTCAACCCTGATCCACGAACGCCAGAACCGTAGGTGACGATGTCAGGCTTCACCCGCCCGTAGCCCCCCGGCAGCTCCTGCAAAGAGATGGGAGACAGACACAGATCATGAGATACAGATGGAGACTGAAGACTGAAAAGGAGTTTAAAGTGGCTTTAAAAGGTTTCTAAAGCAGCACAGGAGGCAGCCAAACATAACTGCATTTGATCCGTTTAGATCAGGGGTGTCAAGGTTAACTTATTTAATCAAATACGTCATACAAACATCTTTTACTCTATAATTGCAGGTCTCATATAGTCCCAAAATAAGTACCTTAGCCATCAAAGAAAAAAAGCGTCAAAAACATTGGGAAAAATGTCAGAAAACGCACCAACAAACGTCAGAAAAAGTGGCAGAAATTTTGGGGAAAAAAAGCGCCAAAAGCATCGTCAAAAATGATAAAAATAAATAAATCAGAAAAAGCGACCAAAAAAAGAGGGCCAAAAACATTTATGAACCTAAATTGATATGCAGACCGGATCAAAATTTGGCCTGAGGGGCTCGAGTTTCACACGTGATATAGAGTGCATCATGCCATAGTTTTTAACTGAAATGCTGTACCGCCTAATACACGCTTACACACACACACAATTCAAAATTTTAAATAGCCCTTATTCACACAAAACGCATGTCTCAGTTCATGTTATTGCACCAACACCATGAAGTCACACACTGGTCAGAGAGGCAATTTAAATCCACTCTACAACTCTCCCAAAGCTCCACTACGGTTGAAAATATATGTCTGCATCCTGCAGACATCGGGTGTTGACTGTATATGTGATGTAACTGAGTGGTAGATGTACTCTACCACACACTCAACGCCAACAAACACAAAAGGCAGAGACAAAAAGGAAGGGACTGAGTAGAAAGTAGAGGGTGAGAAAAAAAAGGCAGCTTTTTGAAATATTTGCACATAACATGTTGGAGAGTGGGTGCTGTCTGTTCCTTCTGGCTGGCTGACAGTGGTTGAGGGGGCAGAGAGACAGACTGGATCCAAGAAAGTCCTAATCAGATCCCAAAGCAGATGTCTGCCAAATGATAAAGAGAGAGAGAGAGAGAGAGAGAGAGAGAGAGAGAGAGAGAGAGAGAGAGAGAGAGAGAGAGAGAGAGAGAGAGAGAGAGAGAGAGAGAGAGAGAGAGAGAGAGAGAGAGAGAGAGAGAGAGAGAGTGTGTGTGTGTGTGTGTGTGTGTGTGTGTGTGTGTGTGTGTGTGTGTGTGTGATGGGATATGGATGAGAGATCAGGAGTTTACGTTATGGTCGACCAGCTTATAAAGCATAGGGTAGATGTCTGCTCTAAAACTGAACTTCTATGTCTGCGAGGGACTGCGAGAGTGTGTGTTCCTGGAGGAACTCACCCAGGTTGTCATGCCTCTGGAGGAAAACCTAGCGATGTTGTCCTCAAAGTCGATGCCTCCGACCCCTATCACATCCATCTGGTCTGCTGGGTTGTTCAGGGTGCTGAGAGAGAGAAAAACTTCATTTGATTTGTTTACAGGACTTCAATGAACAGTTCACTGTTCCATCTCAGCACGACAATATGGTAAGTTCAGAGAAGAAAAAGAGTCTCTCTTAATGGTATTTTATAGTGAATGAAGAGTAAGCAGATGTTTAGCAGGGTCATAAAACCCAGATGGCCAGGGGGCTCATTTAGATAATTAAAGCAGTCTAAATGGTGTAGAAGTCAACATTGTATGCAAATAAACAAGGATGTCATTCAACAAC
Source organism: Perca schrenkii (assembly GCA_025617405.1). Lineage (NCBI taxonomy): Eukaryota > Metazoa > Chordata > Actinopteri > Perciformes > Percidae > Perca > Perca schrenkii. The sequence continues at coordinate 8,265,705 of CM046794.1, forward strand.
AGAGAGATTCTCCCACACAGAGAATATTTAAAATGAGGAAAATATCCATTTGCTGCATGCTTGTGTTCTGGTTTTTTACTCTCACAGGGTTTTGAAACTTTCTTGTGGCAGCGATAGAGGCAGCGATGTTTACCGTTTACTGTACTGACTCTCACACCGCCTCAAATTGCTGGTAAGATGATTGGCCACCGCAGTGTGGCGTGGGGTTGCGTTGGTCCAAAAGTTGAATCAGTCTGAACTTTTCACTGCAGGGTTCCTCCATAGTATATGTGTGTGTGTGTGTGTGTGTGTGTGTGTGTGTGTGTGTGTGTGTGTGTGTGTGTGTGTGAATGCCGATAACGCTGCGAGACATTAAGTGGAAACTATGTAACTTTTTGCTGAACAACAGCCACTGCGGCTACAAGTGACAATTGTGGTATAGTGGTACTACTAAAACATTTAGCTAAATAGGCTATTGTCAAAGTAGCATATGTGGAAAAGACAATGAAGTGACTGCGTGATTTGTGTTATACAGAAACACTTCTTGTTAAGTGTGCTAACTTTTGCCACAATAAGCTACTCGTCATACAGGACCAAGTTAAGAATGCAGCAGCAAAGCTCCTGGCTGAATTGAACATTGAGCAAGGGTGGGTGTGTGTCTTTACTTGTGAATTCAACCTTTTTTTTTTTTTCTTCTGTCAAAAGTTGCAGTCTCATTTCAACTATTCAGAGACGTGTGCTTCACTTGTGTTGAAGAAAACTAATGTCAACAGGAGCTGCTAACTTGTTTCTGTGGTGGTATTACAAACTTTAACATTACAGTATTTACTGAAAAGGGTTTCTGCAGGGCTTACAAAGTATGAAAGTACAAAGGAAAACAGGAGTGAGATGATTACAGATCACAATATTTTAGGATTAAGCGTTCGCTCAAATGTTCTTCATGTACAAATGCCATGTGTACAAAAGGCTGTCTATCAGCAGTGATCATCAGAGTGCACGTCGGAACACCATGCTTAGAAGTGAAAGTGATTAGCATACCCATACAGAGGTCCGTCGTTGCCAATAGCAGAAACCATGATCACTCTGTTGGCAGTGAGCTCCCACACCTGTCAATCAAACAAGAAAATTGGTTGGGGGAAAAAAAATGGAATTTTCCCAATAGGTTGCACTTAATTACTACTTTTGATTTTTCTTTACCGGGACTGCAGTAAGGTCACTAGAGAACATGGTACAAGTTGGTCTTGTCGTCACAACTGACTGCTTTATTCACACGCTACACTTAAAGCTTAACAATATGCTGATCCACGATCCTGTCGTTAAGTTACGTGATTCACAAAAGGCCCAGTGAATGGGCAAACGCCTTTGGGCTGTCAACTTGTAACTTGTACACATGTTTCAGAGCTGAGTTCAATTGTTGCCATGCTACTCACCAGGTTTGACCCGTTTGCGCAGACAGTTTATTTTCCAGCTTACTAACACGGTGTGAAATGGGTGTAACTTAAAGGGAGGAATGGTGGTTTGCTAACGATTTCTATGCCTAGACAAACATCTCAGGGTTTTAGTTAGGGCTACGCACAACAGTTAGCATGAGCGCACCGTGTACAGTGAAGGCAATGAGTCTGTGTTAACTTATTTGACAGAAATCTGTGCATTTACCGGTTATTTCTGACAATTTGCCAAACAAAAATGTATATCACGCTTCAGTAAATGAAATCCTAATTTACAAAACTGTTTAAAAAAAGTGTCCTGAGTGTCTCTCTTTCTGACAACATTACCCATCCCATCCAGAACTAGTGTCTTTTACCTTATCAACAAAGGGGTGGTCCATGAAGTCAGGCCCCCCGATGCTGAGATTGAGAACATCAATCTTCTTCAGGATGGCGTAGTTGAAAGCATCCAGGAACCACGAAGTGTACGATACCTGGGAGGTGAGGAAGACACGTGACATACTCATCGCATACTATAGTATCATCGTTTCTGGTTCTTTTATTGCTGGATCAGACAGTATCACTACTGTGCATGAAGCTGCACTGGAGCATTTAACACTTAATTAAATAAACCACAGTCTTGACATACAACAAAGAATTTGGAATTCACATCACTTTGAATAGAACAGTGAATCATGAATTGCACTAGTAATAACTAACGCTGCCTGACAACATTATTTAAAAGGAACAATTCGACATTTTGGGAAATACATTTATATATTATTTATTTGTTTTCTTGATGAGAGTTAGATGAGAAGATTGAAACCACTTTGTCTGCCCATTCAACATGAAGATACCACTAGCAACTGGTGAGCTTAGCTTAGCATAAAGAACAGAAACCGGGGGAAGCCGCTGAAGGTTAAAAGTCACCTACCAGCAGCTCTAAAGCTCACTAATTAACATGTCATACCATGTTTTTTAATCCATAAAAACACTGGTGTAATATTAAACGGCACTTTGTGGTTTTAGGGAGGTTATGTTCGACATAGTGTACAACTAAAAAAAAGAAAATATTTAACTAGTCCTTTAAGTCACCAAAACACAAATCATTCTCTAGCATATGTATTTCTTTTAGCTTTCGGTTATACAATACTGCTACAATTGGACTAAAGCACAGTGGTATGTTGAGGGCATGTATGTACCTGGTTGTTGGTGAACACTCTGAAGATGTGCAGCTCAGAGTCGGGGGCAAAGCCTTGACACTCCCTCATACTGGCTATTACTCCGGCTACGAATGTACCGTGGCCCAGACCTGAAACACAGGACAAGAAAGGGATCATCATCTAGTCTCGCTTTGCCAGACCTTTTCTCCACAGCGCTGCGGAGGAGGGTCTGGCTAGTCCACACAGCATTCCAGGATTGGGAGAAAAACGTGCTCTGGTTTATTGGCATTTCTTTAAACCAATCACAATTGTCTCTGGTGGCGCTAAGCACCGGGCAGAGCCACGGGAACGAACTTGTTTTGGTGGAACATGTTAACAGTCAAAAGTTGTTTTAGTTGTGCAACAGAAAACTCAGATTGGACAGATAGTCTAGCTAGCTGTCTGGATTTACCCTGCCGAGATCAGAGGAGCAGTTAACCATAGTCCTCACAAATCCACCGGAGTTTAGAATTACAACACAAAGAAAACAGAGGGTAATGGACATCCGGCTGAAAAGAGTGACATCGGAGACTAGTCATCATCCAACCATCTTTATCTCACACACACACACACATACACACACACACACACTTTAAGTCTGGTTCCTTTTGGGCTTCCACCACCCTCAAATACACAACATACACAGTACATCCTGATAATGTAGCACCAAAAACATCATCAATAAAATAATTAACATGGCTGTCCTCCACATTTAGATTGCTAGTCATCAGCATCAGCATGATCATCACTGGGTTTCTCCTCCTCACCGTCATCCAGTGTCTTTTCATTAGTCCAGTTGGTCCTTTCCTTTACGTTCTTAAAGTGGGGGTGCTTCTCGCTCAGGCCTGTATCAAACACTGCCACCTTCACACCAGAACCTGTACATACAGGCGAGAGATTAAATCAATAACCACAAATAAAGATGTCTCTCAGTTCTGTCATGCGCATTCCTTCATTAAAAGCAATCCCTCATTACGGTTTGATCACAGCAGCGTTTTGAGGCACATGTTTATCCCCGTCCCCTCTACGCTGGCCCTCTATCAGAGGCTAGATCAAAAGGTGCGAGTTCTAACCGGTGTGGCCCATCTGCCAGAGTACGTCTGCCTGCAGGATCTGTGCAACGTGGCGGGGGATGGCCCTCAGCAGACGTCGGCTGGAGTGGCGACCGGTGGCGTGCCAGAAGCCCGAGCCTAGGGACAGGCTGGTTCGTCGGAAAGGGCGGGATGACTGCCACGACTGGCGGGTGGCGTTGCAGGGTGCAGCAGGTTCGGGCGCTACAGAGACAGAAAAAAAGCAACTGTGTTAAAGCAAAGGTAAAATAATAAAAAAAAAAGCCTTCCACATACCGTGTCCATGTGACTACAGTACAGGTTTTGGATTTTAGACTTTAGGTTGGCAATGTTTGGATAATAGATTCTAGATTCAAAATATTTCTTTGCAACGTCTGACCTACTTGTTGCCCGCCGACGCACCCGTTTCACATAATAGATGAGCGACGTATTTTTTTTTGTTCAGACTTCAGGATTCGAAATTCTACTTGGACAAATGGAAATATGTTTTACTTAGGAGGAATAATTAGATGCCCTGTTCCTGCAGTCTGCCACTACAGCCCCTGCTGCAGACAACCCAATCCTCCGGTTAACTTAATCATGCTCTGATCCTCCGTTTCTCCCTCTTACTTTTTTTTCCCTTCCTTGTGTCTCTCTCCCTCCTTCCATATTTTAGCTGGGATGTGAGTCTGATCATGCGGGCCCATTCTAGTCTTTCAACATAATTTCAATCACATGGAGAGAAAAAAAAGATTATCACGAGGTCATTAGCAAAGAGCAGCAGAGCCCTGCAGGGAGTTTTTTTTTTAATTTTTTTAAATTAGGAGCGAAATGCAGGACTGAAGTCTTCTCTCGTATCTTTCCCACTAATTAATTTACTTCCCTAGGTAGCTGCATCATGGACTCACAAATTGACTCATGCAACACAAACCCAGTGAACGTGGACTTACCTTTCTCAGGTATTCCACTCTATAAGCAGGTTCAAGTCTTATCTAGAGCAATCTACACTCCTAGGAGGCTGAGTAAAGACAGACACTGCAACAAATCTCCAACCACTCATTGCTTCAAGTCAGTTTTCAGTTTCTATTTTGTTCTTCAATCCAAATACTCTCCACTAATTACAACACTCAAAAGTCTCAACACTACAGCCTTAGACACACCATTCAGTAATACAGCTTGTATTGAATGAATACAACACACGTAATGTAAAGCTGGTGCTTATTTCTGACATGCACTCATGCTCTCTCATGCATTCAGAATCGATTCACAATCTTCAATTCATATTTTCTCTGCAGTATTTCCACTAGCTTCTCCTGGGCACTCCAGTTTAAGTGCTTTTAAAAACACTGTTTATGGCTGAACAACATGGCTAACCAGTGAGGCAGTCACCCAGCAACCTTAACCATCTGCATCTGATTATGTGAGCCATCGTGCAGTCCATGGCATTATTTACGTAGCCTTTTTTATTACATATAAAAACGGTTGAGGTTGAAGACAATTTTGTTAAAAATGTCTACAGATGAACTCCAGGGTGTGTGTGATGTCACCCACTTGCAGGGTGGTGGGGGGAAGAATTAGTCCTCTCAATCAGCACTTATGACCCACACACCAGTGTGTGGTGTCTGTATCTGCAGAGACTCTGCCCTCTGCCTGTATTCTCTCTTTGGTGTGTGTGTGGGATGTTTCTGGCAGGTAACAAAAAGCCTTTGGGCCCCAAGTCGGTGTGTAAACCCCAGCCCATAACAGTGTGCATGTTGTGCAGCCTGTTCTCATTCCCAGCCGGCACTTTGTCCCTCAGCATCTCATGTTGACGCACAAGTCTAACTGACAAACACTGCGGAACAGACAAGATGAATCTCTATTCACTCATAATCTGACAATGCGGCACCTTCCTGCAGAGGTGTGTGGGTAAATTTGTGCTTCAGAAAATTCTACAGTACTGTAGTAAATGTACTGAGTTACACACCACCACTGACACATTCTGTCCTATGTATAAATCAGACAAGTCTGAAACAAGCATGAAACTTGAACGGAGATAACAGAAAATCTATGAAAGGCCGCGTGTCACGAACGGCTTAAAGTTTGAATGAAGCTTCCATGTGAATGTCTGAAAAAGAATGAAGAGAAGGGGGTTTGAAGGTTTTTTTTTTTTTAATGCTGCTAAAACTCTATATATCCTACCTCAATCAGTGCTCTGTTACAAGTCTACTTACGCCCTGTCTTTTGTGGTCTGTCCTGTCCCTTGTAGTAGTAAGTGCACTTTATGTAAAGTCTATAATGTGTGTGCACTAAATGTGTCTCGAATGTCGCTTGTATATAATGTCGTTTTCATATATTTTAAACGTGTAACCACTTGATCCATGGTGAAACGTTGTTTCGTTTCACTATATACAGTGTATATGGTTGAAATGACGATACAACCCACTTGACTTGACTCCCATGAGTATGAATGTTATTTAAAAGTTGAACAAAACAATCTACTCTGTGCTGTTTTAGGGAATGGACTGAACAAATGACAAGAATGGCTACGTATGAGTGAGTCACTTACAGAGTAATGGGGAGAGAGGATATCTTTAATCAAGTCTGGGGCTCCTTCCTGATGGCAATAGAGGGGTTGACTGTCTGAATATAAGGCACCGGTTCTGATCCAATCCAATATGGCGTTTGACTGGTAGAATAATGTATTGTAATGTAATGTTTTGTTTTTTCTTTTCGTCTTTCTTCTTTATTCGTAAAAACGGGACAGTGGATGATATAGATGTCGTGTTAGTTGTGATGGTGACATAGGTTGTACTGTCTGTCAAAAATGTTAATAAAAAAAACCCAATATTGTCTGGAAGATGCTGAAAATTTGAAGTTTGAGGCTGTAGGTATGAACAAAAAAGTGAAAAATGGGTAAAAACAATGTCCTAACTTAGCTGACACACAGCCAATAAAATAAACAATAAAAACGGATAAACTATACTAATAAACTAACAGATATTATCTTTTTTCATTTTATTCTCTTAGATCAACTTTCAACAGAGATTTTAATCTGTAAAATACACTAAGAACTTCTTTGCGGTTCCTTTTCAAGCAAACTAGGACAAGATTTCATGCGTGACACATGGCCTCTATACTGATATTGCATGTGTATACAGAGGATGGGGGGGAGGGGGTACACTGAAGTCTTTCATCCAGTGCCATGCACAGGGCGTGACCCCCCCCCCCCTCCCCCGCGTCAAGGCAAGCCCCACCACACTTACTCACCTATTCCCTCCTAGGGTGAGCAAACACAGACAGACATTCTCTGTCCTTCCCCCACACACACACACACACACACACACACACACACACACACACACACAGATATACAATCCTTTTCTACACCACAACCACAGTGGCGAGAGAACGGCATCATCCTCTGACTCAACAAAGAGACATTCTGTGAACTGCAGCAGACAAACAGCTTTCTGTATCTTTTCAGAGTTTTATATTTCTTGGGTAGACGTGCCAACCTTAGAGACACTGTGATCCTTTTTTTTTTTCCTACACTATAACACCATATTGACAGACTTACAGGGAATGTATTTGAGCATGCGGAACACTTTGCGTTGTGGCGTCACCCTCTTGATGTAAGGGTGGTCTTCTAAGGTCAGCAGGCTGCTGGGCGAAGCTTGACGGATGTGGACTAGCTCAAAGTCGCTGGGGAAGTCGGAGGCTGGGTTTTGTCTGGGAACGATGTGCCACTCCAGCGCTCCGTCCCCGGAGTTCCGCAGGGCGCTGCTGATGTACAGGCTGCGAGCTTTGGCAGAGAAATAGCCCGTAAAGGCTATGATGTACTCTGGAGAGACAGAGAGGGGCGAGAACGTTTAAAAAAACAAACAGACAAACAGACAGACAAGACAGGAGATGTGCGGGAAAAAAAAACTGTGTATTCAAGTTCTCAGCATTTTATTGGACCCGCAGTCCACATCCACACTGCTGAGTCAAGAGTCTCCACTCTATTTAAGAAATCCTTTTCCAGAAAGTTCTCTGGGAGGTTTTGACAAAAAAAAAAAAAGCCCTTAGAAACGGTCATAAAATGTACTGATGGGCCTAGTATTGGCACATTTAACAGCAGTTTTATTTCCTCCTTTTTTAATGATGCTGGATTCATGGTGAAGTCAGGCGATGGCTAAACCCATCACTGCTAACTTGGGCTGGGTATCTTCCCCCCCCCCCCGATACCGGTGCTAAATCAATACTTTTAAAATGGTGCCGGTGCCTGAAGTTATTTATAAGTTACTTATAATAATGACTTATTTCACCAGTAAATTGCTGGTAAACGACAAAATCAAGCACCAGATGGGAAAAGGGTATTTTACAATAACTTAAAATGCACCACAAGGCTGGCGAGTTTCAAGTGAACGCACCACAAGGCTGGCGAGTTTCAAGTGAACGCACCGTCTGTGCAGACTGATCTCATAAAGTGGCGTATGTTAAGACGCATAATCGCTTTTTTGCGTGTTTTTCGGCCGCCGTTGACCTACATTACGTGTGAATTTTCGCCGTGGCGAGTAGTATGAAAGGATGTAAGTCCACGGAGGGAGGTGGTGGTGGATGGATAAAACACAGAATTTTCACCCAGGAGATCCGGGTCCCACATGTGGTGTTTTTCAGATGTTTTTTGTTGTTGTTTATTTTATGTTTTTTTAAGCCTTCCCCAATGTTTCTTTCCTAAACCCAACCATTTTTATTTTTATTTTTTACACGTGTGCAACGTTGTTCTCGCGATATTACGTCACTTTCTCGTGTGTATGTTTACATCTGCTGTAGACAGCTAGACATACACGTGGATAGCTCAAAATGCGGACAGATAACACTCCACTTGGCTTTACGAAAGTGGCATGTATGTTTACGCAAAGTCATGATGCCATGTTGGTCTGTGTGTTGTTTTTCCGACAACGGCAGCTGCAGTCAGACTGTTGCGTCACGGTGTCGGAATCCTCTACAGGGAAATACAGTCACACTTTAAGCCGCTTAACGTAAGCTGTCGGCTGTCACCGAAATGAGGAACCGAAGTTTTCGTTCTTATTTCAGCCTCGTTACTACCGTTTACGTCGGAACCGGTGCCCTATTGGCACCGCGTTTTGGTACCCAACCTTACTGCTAACTGTACAATAAGGTTGTCTAGCCTCACCTATCCAAGGTACACATATGTCCAGTCTTAAGTGACAGAACATAGCAATATATTGAAACAAAAATGTTGCAATATTCAAAGTACCTCAAGGCGGATTGCATGCAGGACTCTGTTGCGTCTTTGACAGTTCTTGGAGCCAACTGGAGTTGGGACGTCTGGGCTACTGTACATGTCCTCAAGTAACTTTAATACAAAAGACCCAGTGTTTTCACCCAAACATTAGCAAAACACTTTCATTCAAAAGACTTGCGTGGTAAAATGTTGCAGTTTTATGTTGACAACGCTGGCCACCACTCATTTCTCACCATGCTGCCTAGTAAAGTGCCAGGCAGTCACATAGTAGGCCCATTAACCCAATTTCATTAAGAAATTTTGCCTCAGACAAAACCAAATGACGTCAGCATTAATCAGCAAGCTAGCTAGCTTGTGGGAACCTTGTGACTGCTGAAGAGGGCTTGTGAAACACACAAGGAAGAAAATGCCAAAAAAAATACTGGGGGTGAGGGGGGGGTCTCTTCTGGACAGTGTGACAAATCACTGGTAAACCAAGTCTCTTTTGTCAGTTAATATGAACAATCAGATGATTTTGATTCCATTCTAAAGTCCCTGAGATTGAATAAACAACAAAACGCATCTGTTGATTTGCTTTTCAAGGAAAAACATGGGGTTTATTCCTGTGTCAGTATTTATTTAATTTTCAGTTTGAATTGCTTATGACCTTGGTTGCATTTGATCTTGATCGCTCACTTGCATCGTTGTGGTATCTCAAGAACTATAGCAAGAATAAATAAAAGCATTTCTTATTGAAAGAATTTCAGTCACATGCAGGGTTTCCACCAGTTTATTGCAAGCCCGTAAGGCCTAAGTTGTACTTATACAAAAAAATTAAAAATGCTGCCTGTAACATAAAGAAAAATGGAAGACTTAAGCAGAGTCTGCTAGTGCGTGAGGGTCCGCTTGACGTTAATGTCATCATCAGAGGGTGTACGCGTAGGCTCTGTGTGCAGCCAATTTGTCAGACATGTATTTGCATGTGTGGAACACGTCCTCCATACATGGTATAAAGCGAGCTACTATGCGTTCGTGGTGTCCACAGCTGTCCGTATACATGTCCATTGCAGAGTATAATTGAGCCTTTAGGCTAGCGGCCTTTAGCCTGACAAGCCAGACCTACATCAAGATCTTGGCTGCAAATTACATTTGCTGCCGATAGGGTGCGTCTACATTTCTAGGCTAAGCGGCCTTTTCATTTCTCAGAAACGTACTCATTTCAAAAATTAACTGTACGCAAAATATCACTGCAAAACTGGTATTTTGTGTGATTTTTTTTAAACAAATCACACAATAATGCTTAACGCAACGTTGACTTTGTGTGTAGGATTCAGGACTTTTCTGCCAGGAGGACTTTTGCTGAGCAAAACTTTAGAAGAGCGGCTTGTCGCTAAAAAGAGAATAGCTGGTCCACCTTAAAGGCCAGCCCATTTTAAGTGAGTTGGAGCCGACGTTGTTGCTATCTGCCTGGCTAACCCCCTTCACTTCAACCACTTTTTTCCAAACCCCGGGATTATTCCTGTCTATTAGAAGCAATAATGTGGGTTCTTCAGTAGAAAAAAAGTTTTCAAATTACATTTTTGGATGTTGTGAAGTGATTCAGAATCTTAGAAGATAATCTCTAATCTTACATGAATCGACCCCCCCCATCCCCAATATCCACCAGTTTGAACAATTTCTTCTTACCATGCTCCACCACCTTGGAGGAGAACTCCAGTTTGAGGGTTAACTGGGAGCAGTTGGAGCCAGACGATGAAGGGAGGGGCTCTGTGTTGGGGGCGTGGTCGAAGTCAGATTTGGCTCCTTCCGTTTGCTCCATCCCCACCACGGGCACGAAGCCCATCAGCAGGCCCAAAAGCATGGATGCCCACACAGGAAGCAGGAGCATCTTAAGTTGTAAAGTTCTAGTGCAAATCATCAGTCTGACCAGGCCCTTTCAAACTCCAGCAGCAGGGTGTGCCGTTTCAGAGGGGAAAAAAAATGAGAAGCTGAAACAGACAGTGTTTCAGGTCCAGAGCTCCAAAAATGAGTCCATACTGCAAATGGCCTGAGCAGCTAGATTATTTTCTTTCTGCGTTTTCTCTCCATGGTGGTAGTCCAGGGTGGTGGTCAGTGGCACAGCCAGAGTAGGAACATAGTCGCCATGCCGAGAACTGCAGGAGGCAACCAGTAAGAGCAGCAGATGGATGGGAGGAGGCTGGGAGCAGTGATGGAGGAAGACCCTGGTATCAATTTAGAGTTCCACTGCAGTCCTTCGTGTTTATATCTGAAAGGAAAAGAAAACACGCCAAAATGAATAGTTAGGAGTGAGGACAGAGCTTGTTGACATTTTTGGAAATACGTCAGTGTAGTGCAAACACAATATATACTCCATACAATATCTAACTGCATTGCACCCACAAACATGAATACATTTCTATCACCTTAGATTAATGGTAAATGGATTTTGTGAACCCTGCAAACGAAACATCAGAATATGGAATCAATTCTCCATTAGTTTTACAGCTGTGGCTGCAAAAAAAAACTACATCTGAAGGCTGAAATGAATGGCGGATTAGAGCCTGATAATACTGTTGTTTTGAGGCCAGTACCCTACTATCAATACTTAAGAATAATGTACCAAGATGGCGCCGCAGAATGGTGACACGGTGTGTTGGTGCGCTCTGTTTTGTTTTGTTTTGTGTTTTAACTATGTTTCTTGCGATGGTACCCGTATCTCATTCACCAGTGAAGAGCTCGTGAACTTCAGGGGAACAATACCATCGGACTTATTTCCCACTTTTCTTCTCCCTTCACTGGAAATTTTGGACATTCTGGTCAAAGGTGCGCTCACCTTTGCTCATGCAGCGAAACGCCGGAGGAGAGGGAAACGGGCCGGTGTGCTTGTGCGTCTCCGCCAGCGAGGATTACGCACACCATTACCGGGAATATTCCTCTCTAACGTGCGCTCACTGCCCAACAAACTGGAGGAACTACAACTGCTGTTGGTCAGAAACAGGGACTTTTTTCTCATCTGCTGTTTTGTGCTTCACGGAGACGTGGCTCTGTGGATTAATACCGGACTCTGCGCTGCAGCTGGCAGGCTTCCAACTCTACAGAGCGGACAGAGACACGGACCTCTCCGGCAAAACTAAAGGTGGAGGAATCGGTTTCTACATCAATAGCGGTTGGTGCAACGACGTGACAGTGATCCAGCAGCATTGTTCTCCTAACCTGGAATATTTCATTATAAACTGTAAGCCTTTTTATTCACCCCGTGAGTTCGCGTCATTCATCCTGGTCGGTGTTTACATCTCACCGCAGGCCAACGTGCAGGACGCGCAGCGCATGCTTGCCGACCAGATTCTGTGCGTGGAGCGGACCAACCCGGAGTCCCTAGTTATTGTCCTTGGTGACTTTAATAAAGGGAACCTCACTCACGAACTCCCTAAATATAGACAGCATATTAAATGCCCGACCAGAGAGGAGAACATTCTGGATCACTGTTACACCACAGTCAGGGATTCTTATCACGCCGTCCCCCGTGCTGCACTGGGACACTCTGACCACGTCATGGTCCACCTGATCCCCACCTACAGGCAGAAACTAAAGCTCTGCAAACCTGTTGTGAGGACATCAAGGAAGTGGACCAGTGAGGCTGTGGAGGATCTCCAGTCGTGTTTGGATTCTACTGACTGGGATGTGTTCAGGACTGCTACCAACAGTCTGGATGAGTACACAGAGGCTGTGACGTCATACATCAGCTTCTGTGAGGACTGCTGTGTTCCATCATGCACCAGGGTGAGTTACAACAATGACAAACCCTGGTTCACAGCCAAACTCAGAAGGTTAAGGCTGGCTAAGGAAGACTCGTTCAGGAGTGGGGGACAAAGACAGATTTAAAGAGTCAAAGTACAAGTTTAGCAAGGCGGTGAAGGAGGCTAAACGACGATACTCTGAGAAACTCCAAAACCAGTTCTCAGCTAATGACTCTGCAACTGTCTGGAAAGGACTTAGGCAGATCACCAACTACAAGCCTAAAACCCCCCCCCCACTCCTTCGATGACCGACACCTAGCCAACGACCTGAACGAGTTCTACTGTCGATTTGAAAGACAAAAGGTCAGTCCTGACACCATCCCCCCACGACACCTCCCTACAGCTACAGCCACTGTGCATCACCTCCACCTCACCCACCTCAGCAGGGCCCTGGGCCCCCCCCACCAATGCCCTCCTTAAAGGTCTCCACCTCCACCCCCCTACCCACCTCAGTGACGACTCTCTCCATCCACGAGAGGGACGTCAACAGACTCTTTAGGAGACAGAATCCCAGGAAAGCTGCTGGACCAGATGCTGTCTCCCCATCATGCTTGAAGCACTGTGCTGACCAGCTGTCTCCAGTGTTCACAGACATTTTTAACACCTCACTGGAGACATGTCACGTGCCAGCCTGCTTCAAGACCTCAACCATCATCCCTGTCCCCAAGAAGCCAAGGACCACAGGACTTAATGACTTCAGACCCGTCGCCCTGACCTCTGTGGTTATGAAGTCCTTTGAGCGCCTTGTGCTTTCACACCTCAAAGCCATTACTGACACCCTCCTGGACCCCCTGCAGTTTGCCTACAGAGCCAATAGGTCTGTAGATGACGCAGTCAACCTGGCCCTCCACTACATCCTCCGGCACCTGGACTCTGCAGGAACCTACGCCAGGATCCTGTTTTGTGGACTTCAGCTCTGCCTTCAACACCATCATCCCGGCTCTGCTCCAGGAGAAGCTCTCCCAGCTTGGTGTGCCTGACTCCACCTGCAGGTGGATCACTGACTTTCTGTCTGACAGGAAGCAGCATGTCAAGCTGGGGAAACACGTCTCCAACTCACAGACCATCAGCACTGGATCCCCTCAGGGCTGTGTTCTTTCGCCTCTGCTCTTCTCCCTCTACACCAACAACTGCACCTCCAGTCATCAGTCCGTCAAGCTTCTGAAGTTCACGGATCTACTACCTTCTCATCGGACTCATCTCTGATGGAGACGAGTCCGCTTACAGGTCGGAGGCTGACCACCTGGTGAAGTGGTGCAACCAAAACAATTTAGATCTCAACGCTCTAAAGACAGTGGAGATGGTTGTGGACTTCAGGAAGAACCCAGCCCCACCTGCCCCCCATGACCCCTTCTGTGGCTCCACAATTAACATTGTGGAGTCTTTTCCGCTTCCTGGGAACTACAATCTCCCAGGACCTCAAGTGGGAGCTGAACATCAGCTACCTCGTCAAGAAAGCACAACAGAGGATGTACTTCCTGCGGCAGCTGAAGAAATTCAACCTGCCAAAGACAATGATGGTGCACTTCTACACAGCCATCATTGAGTCCATCCTCACATCCTCCATCACCATCTGGTACGCTGCTGCCACTGCCAAGGACAAGGGCAGACTGCAGCGTGTCATTCGGTCAGCTGAGAAGGTGATTGGCTGCAATCTGCCGCCGCTCCAGGACCTTTACGCCACCAGGACTCTGAAGCGTGCTGGAAAGATTGTGGCTGACCCCTCCCACCCCGGACACAAACTCTTTGAGCCCCTCCCATCTGGCAGGAGGCTGAGGTCCATCAGGACCAAAACCTCACGCCACATGAACAGCTTTTTTCCTCCGCCACTAGCCTTATTAACAAGGCCCGGAAACCACCCTGACTCTCCACCTGGCTCTTCATGCCACTGTTCTCTCTGCTCTAATGCTCTTTGCTCTTTATTTATCTATTTTATTTTATTTCTATCTTTATTTTTAATTTAATACATACTGTGTACATATACTTATATTGTTTACCTATACTTATATTGTTTAATATTACATTTAGAGAATGAGTGATGTGCACCAGCAACACCAAAACAAATTCCTTGTATGTGTCAAAAAACGTACTTGGCAATAAAACCCTTTCTGATTCTGATTCTGATTCTAATGAAAATATGGGGCGCCTGGTTAGCTCACTTGGTAGAGCGTGCGCCCCCATGGGCAGAGGCTCGGTCCTCGCCGCAGCAGTCGCGGGTTCAATTTCGACCTGCTTCCCTTTACTGCATGTCATTCCCCTCTCTCTCCCCTTTCAAGTCTAAGCTGTACTGTCAAATAAAAGGCCTAAAAACGACACACAAAAAAAAAAGAATGAAAATATAATAACCCTTAGTCATCGGATATTTCAAACCATAACATTTTTTGCAATGAATCTTTAAAATTAGTTTTAAACAGTTAGGAAGACATGTCTTGGCCAGGTTGTTCTATAGTTAAACGATAAAACTTTTTTTTTTTTTGAAAATATGTCGCAGTAAATAAGACACAAAGATAATCTTTAACAATGGTGTTAACTGAAAATCAAATATCACAAACTGGCTTATCCGCCTGGCGCGCTATTGGCTGGTTTGAAACGATGACGATAGAGAAGCGAAGGCAAGCAGCTTTGTGTTTACATTCAACATGACGGCCACCGAAGCGCAGCAACCGGTTGATGTCGCGGTTGTTTTAAAAAGATTTAAAATAGAGCCCGACCGATAAAGGATTTTTAAGGCCAATATTGATACAAATATTTGGCGATTTAAAAATCGCCAAATATTTGCTATTTAGTAAGCTAGTATGCTATTTGCACCCCTGGTACAATTAGCAGTATGCTATTTGTACCCTGGTGCAATTAGAAGTGTATGCTATTTGCGCCCCTGGTACAATTAGAAGTGTATGCTATTTGCACCCCTGGTACAATAAGAAGTGTATGCTATTTGCACCCCTGGTACAATTAGAAGTGTATGCTATTTGCACCCCTGGTACAATTAGCAGTGTATGCTATTTGCACCCCTGTGCATTTACAGTACCTTGGCATATATTTACACACAGTTATCCATACTACTCATGTATTACACCTTTTTGGAATATTATCGCCCTGACATTTTTACCCTAACCATAACCAATCCCACTCCTCTTGCCTAAACCTAACCAACCCAACCAGAGCAGGCATATTCATGAGTCTTCCCCTACCACCCTGCAAAAAAAAAAAAGAAAAAATTAAAAAATTCGCGTTCGCGGGTCCTGACTTGCGCAATTGCATGCAAATTATCCAATCCAAATTTAAAAAAATAAGATCACCACACAGGGGAATCGAACTCCAGACTCCCACTCCAAAGGTAAGCGCACTAACCACTCACCTAGCAGTTCTTTCAGGAAGTTGAATAACTGTTTACCATTTGGTTTCTTCAAGCCTCGGTTGCTAGGTAACCATACTGTATACAAAAAAATAGGTACTAACTAACAAACTAACGGTTGCATGCTTTCACTGAAGACAGAAAGTGCAACTGTAGTATCCATTTTCTGCTAGAAATTCAATTGTTATAAACTTTAGAGACAAAACTTCCCTAATATGCCAGTTTCTGCGGTCATGGAAGATGAACATCCGCCATGATTTCGGTGCAAGCGAGCAACGTTTTTTTGTTGTTACGTCACAGGGTGTAAATAGCTCAGCTGTGTGGCTGAGGCTATTCGTACCGGGGGGTGCAAATAGACACTCAGTATTTTTTTTTAAATATCCAGAGGCGCGTAACAAAACATAAACAGATTTCCCTAACATTAGTTATTTGTCGTTATTTATGAGTCCTCTCTAAAATAATATAATGCAGTTTAAAAATAAACTTGTTTGTTTTATTGTCACAACAGAACAGAGAAACATCAAAATATATTAAAGTTCTCATAAATAAAATGTATAAAAATACAAACTTAACATATGAAACTTAAAGTCCTATGAACAAAAACACAATAACAAAAAAAAAAACAGACGCTGTAGAGTGCCCTCTGGTGGACAACCTATGCAACAGCAACACTCATAACATGGTTGAAGGGTGTTTCGTCCGCTTGTATTTCATTTTTTTAAATATTCATTTATCGGCCATTACAAATGCCGATACGGATAGTTTGGAAAATGCCTAACATCGGCTCGCCGACATATCGGTCGGGCTCTAATTTCAAAGGCAAGTTTTCTCTGAAAACAGAACAGAAACTTGCCCTGGAAAAATTCCTACAAAAAGGAGGATTTTTTAAAGGACTAATGTTCAATCTTAAAAGACTGAACTTGGTCTGGTGATAGCCAGACTAATAGCATAAGGCTGTAACAGCAGAACCACTGATGGTATTATTGAATTGAGCAAGGTTTTTATTACTTATGTGTTCGACTTCTCATGTACAAGACCTCAATTGTGTTTTTCTTTCAAAAGTAGCATTTTCTCACTTCAAGAAAATATATACATAGCAACATTGACCAAGGCTACACTTTACCACACTGCAATTTCTTTTTGCACATCTGCCAGCTTTTATACAATGCAGATATGACTACGTCAGCCCTTATATATCAGTCTGGCTTATTCGTTATCAACCAAAACCTACTCAGTCGTTCCTTGGCCTCAGGTCCATCTGTCCATCGGAATGTTATGAAAATCTGTTCATATGATTTTGAGATCTGTTGCCGACAAACCAAATTGAGGCAAAAACATCCCCTTTGCAGAGATGACCAATTGGTATATGTTCTTACATAGGGCTGGGCGATATGGCTGAAAACTGTATCATGATATAAGCGTTTCATATCGGTCGATATCTATAATTATTGATATTTTTTCATGACCTATTTAAAATAAGGAACAGGAGAAAAATATATTAAATTTAAACATTTTTATTTTAAAAACTTAACCTTCCTCTGATTATAATCCCCTCAGTTATAAAAGCAGAAATGTCAACACAACCATGGAAAACACTCAAATAATTAAAATGTAAACAGGTCTGAAATCACAATGAACACTTAACAATTATCTCTTAACATTAAGGTGCAAAATTAAAGAATAAGTAAGAAATGCTTAATAAAGTGTCATAAAATAGTGCAAAGTGTTAAATGTAAGAAACCTGAGAAGGAACTATTTTCTGCAGGTTTAGTGCTAGGTTGGTAACCTGGCTTCTGGACAGTGCTCAGCATGTCTGCCTTCGTTATTTCTTTGTAGCGTTTAGTAAGGCGCTGATGCAGAGTACCTCTCCATGGTGGTCTGCTGCTTGTGCCGTGTTGCAGCTGCAGATGTTGTTGGACGTTGCTGGCGAATACGGCTGTGCTCCAAAGTGTGAGCACGGCTAATGTGGTAAAACAAGTTTGTGGTATTACCAGTGTTGGTGGGGACGACAGTCTTGTATAATTTGCTGACGACATTGGTCTGACTACGGTCAGACTTATAAAATCCCCAAAACTGCCATACTGACTTTTCCTGTTTTATCAACAATTTCCTCGCTCGCTACGGCACTCACTTTCCACGCCGGTTCTGTTATTGAAGAACACGAGACAGCGATGTGGCGCAACCAAACTTGGCTGTTAAGAGTGTCACTCCCTACGTTGCTAGGTTACCAGAGAGTGAGTGCCTTTGTTCATGCAACCAAACTTGCTTTCACAAAATATGGTTTCTTCTGATGAAGAAAAACAAGTTATCGAACCTTTTATCGACCGCATTTTCTATTGATAACGTGTCTATCGCGAGACATATCGTTATATCGCCCAGCCCTATTCCTACACCTACAACACCAGTGTTCAGGTGTTTCCATTTCTATCCCCTCATTTAGTGTTCGTCGAAAGGAGCGTTTCCTCTGCTGTGCCAAGTGGAAGAAAAGGAGGTGTTGGGGGTGCAGAGAGATGTTGAATGTTGTGCGAACCACTCCTCCCTCATTAAGCCACTCAGAGAGTTTCTGCTGCCCTCAGGGAACAACACTGTTACTAGATAGAGCACGTACAATACACAGATTTAGCAGGGAGCGGAAAGTCGTTCAGGGAGCACAGGCCAAGGCGAGAACGCGCACAGCAGACAGCCGCTGTTGTGCTGCTTCCCCCCCTCCCCACCACCAGTCAAATATTAATTTTTATATTCAAAGGTCTATTGTATTTACACAGCCCTAGTACACTAAATAAAACGTTATCTTACCTGCAAGGATGACATGGCTTACTGAGTTATACAGAAGCAGCCAAAAACACTCAGCCGGAGGCTGAGTGAAGAAACTGAACACTGATGACCATGAGCTGCTTAAAAACAAACCCATCAAAAACTTCTTCGTGCTGAAATGAAACCCATCCGGGTAGGCCTATACAGATCGCACATACACACACTATGGAGAGACAAAAACACCAACCAGCACAAAAAGAATCAGCTAGGCTGCCTGAGATGACCTGGAACTGGGTGATACATGAATCCCTAACACACACACTTGCCAAGCTAAACACCAGAGCTCATGAGAACCAGCTCTGGGATGAATAAGAGTCCAGCCCAGGTTACGTAAGAGGACCTCCCTTCCTGAAGAGCCTGGAACTGCCTCCTACCTTACACCAGAGGGACACAGAGGATGGGCTTTCAGGTCCTATAGTACTGTATACTAGGGCTGGGCAATATATCGATATTATATCGATATATGAGGCTAGATATCGTCTTAAATTTTGGATATCGTAATATCCTGATATGACACAAGGGTTGTCTTTTCCTGGTTTTAAAGGCTGCATTACAGAAGAGTGATGTCATTTTCCGAACAGACGATGACGAGACTGCGCCGATGTCCAAAAGCCTTAAAGACTAAATTAGCATGCATTATTGTTGACGAAAAAAGAAGAGACTAAAATGTTTTGCATAAAATAAAAACTAAGATAAAATCTCTTTTCATTTTCGTCTACAATCGTCTCTACTTTTTCATCATGACATAGAATATTCAGCTGTTACTAGGGTTGGGTACCGAGACCCGTTGCTAATACGGCACCGGCCGGTGCCTTAATGACCGTTATATAAACGGACCGAATAGCAATGCGGATTTCGTTATATATCTTATTGTGTCCATATTTTGTGAAAGCACCAATTGTCAACCCTACAATATCGATATCGAGGTAGGCTATTTGGTCAAAAATTTTGGGATATTTGATTTTCTCCATATTGTTGTTCTTATTCATCGCATATTTTCTTTTACAATTAAGCACCCACCCATCTTCATTTTCATGTAATGAAAACAAAAAAATCATTTTCGGGAATGATTTGATCGATTAGGATTCACAAAACCCACTCAATGACTGTGTGCTATGAACCAGCTGCTCTCTGACTGCTGAGCTTTATTGTTGCACAGAGCATCTGTGCAACATGTTCCAGAGCTGAGTGTGCTGATATGCAGTAAGCAATATGTGTGTGTGTGTGTGTGTGTGTGTGTGTGTGTGTTTATTTCTGTAGTCTATTTTATCCAGGCAGGCATGGCTCTATTGTCAGGCTGTCATTACAAATCAAACACCACCATCAAACGACAAAAACATGTTAACAACCCCATCAAGTATTATATATATGTGTGCTAACTAACAGCGAGAATTGCTACAGTATGAGGACAAGAGCAAAAACAAACATAGCACAGTAGTGTATAAACAAGTCTAGGTTCTGTTCCGCCCCAATGTATGGTGATAATATCTAAACCTGCATTTAACTATTGACTCACTTGAGTATAATGTAAGCCGTCTGGTTCTCCTGTTGATGGCCTTGTTTCCTCTATGGAGACACTAGCAAACATTAGGAAACTTAAAAAAAGTGTCATTTCGTTGTTGATTTCTTTAACCTATTTTTTTATGCATTAAGTGACTAATGTGAACAAGAATCTTTGAAATTAGTCCAGTATTGAGCGAGAACGCTGTAAACGCTTTGGCTAAGTGGTGATAATGCTTTTGCAGTAGTGTACTAGCAAGTGTTTTACAGGAAACACTGGAGCACACATTGACAAAACTAATTAGGTTTATATTAGTCAAAAATTAGGTAGTCTATATCCTTGACGTTCCGCTTCCGGGATTGCTCGGGTGCCGCAGGAAATTCCGGCAGATGCATACTAGGGTTGTGCCGATGGACGATATCATCGTGATGGCTGGCCGACATCACGATGGAGAGCCACCATCGTGATGCCACACTCCTCACCCTGTCAAACACACTAATCCTAGTCGCGGGCGCTGGACAAGAAATTGACAAATGCGTCGGTCTTAAACTAGCAAAGACACAAAGACAAGACATAGGGCTCCTTAAGTGGAAGCTACTTTTTCCCCCTTTACGTGCAACCTATTTGTGAAAAAGACCATCGCTTTGAGCAGACCGGATTGGCTGTAGTGATACATTCTCTCTCTCTCCCTGTCAGTTGTAGCTCGCTCTACCTTCTAGTAACGTTGGACACAGCAGTCTCGAGTGAGAGAGAAAAAAGTGTTAACGTGGAACGCTATCACACTTTCCTTTCTCCCCTCATTGGACTAAGTTTGTCGACACTACTCTGTGCGCGCATCAATAAGTAAGTCTGAGGTCCTGTAGGTACGGGACGATGTTATGCAGGATTTATGAATGTACGTTAGCAAAGTAGGCTAATTCACGAGGGTGCTATTTTATGTTTGAGCTAATATTGCGCATCTGTTCATGTGCACTGCAAGAGTTATCTGTTTCTGTTTATTGAATGCGTTATTCAGTGCAAACATAATCGAGAATGTAGTTTAAACTCAGTAATGATGGTATATTAGGTTATTACTGTCACTCTGTTGAAGGCAAACGTCCCACTGTACTGTCGTTACGCAGATCACGGACATCTGATTGACTTTACTGCACCGTACTTAAGTGAAAGTAAGTCAAGTTGTAAAACCTACCAGCAGGGCACCATTTACAGAGGGCATTTACATGTAAAGTGAGGAAAATAAGTATTTGAACACCCTGCTATTTTGCAAGTTTTCCCACTTGGAAATCATGGAGGGGTCTGAAATTGTCATCGTAGGTGCATGTCCACTGTGAGAGACATAATCTAAAAAAAAAAAGAAATCACAATATATGATTTTTTAACTATTTATTTGTATGATACAGCTGCAAATAAGTATTTGAACACCTGTCTATCAGCTAGAATTCTGACCCTCAAAGACCTGTTAGTCTGCCTTTAAAATGTCCACCTCCACTCCATTTATTATCCTAAATTAGATGCACCTGTTTGAGGTTGTTGGCTGCATAAAGACACCTGTCCACCCCATACAATCAGTAAGAATCCAACTACTAACATGGCCAAGACCAAAGAGCTGTCCAAAGACACTAGAGACAAAATTGTACACCTCCACAAGGCTGGAAAGGGCTACGGGGAAATTGCCAAGCAGCTTGGTGAAAAGAGGTCCACTGTTGGAGCAATCATTAGAAAATGGAAGAAGCTAAACATGACTGTCAATCTCCCTCGGACTGGGGCTCCATGCAAGATCTCACCTCGTGGGGTCTCAATGATCCTAAGAAAGGTGAGAAATCAGCCCAGAACTACACGGGAGGAGCTGGTCAATGACCTGAAAAGAGCTGGGACCACCGTTTCCAAGGTTACTGTTGGTAATACACTAAGACGTCATGGTTTGAAATCATGCATGGCACGGAAGGTTCCCCTGCTTAAACCAGCACATGTCAAGGCCCGTCTTAAGTTTGCCAATGACCATTTGGATGATCCAGAGGAGTCATGGGAGAAAGTCATGTGGTCAGATGAGACCAAAATAGAACTTTTTGGTCATAATTCCACTAACCCTGTTTGGAGGAAGAAGAATGATGAGTACCATCCCAAGAACACCATCCCTACTGTGAAGCATGGGGGGTGGTAGCATCATGCTTTGGGGGGTGTTTTTCTGCACATGGGACAGGGCGACTGCACTGTATTAAGGAGAGGATGACCGGGGCCACGTATTGCGAGATTTTTGGGGAACAACCTCCTTCCCTCAGCATTGAAGATGGGTCGAGGCTGGGTCTTCCAACATGACAATGACCCGAAGCACACAGCCAGGATAACCAAGGAGTGGCTCTGTAAGAAGCATATCAAGGTTCTGGCGTGGCCTAGCCAGTCTCCAGACCTAAACCCAATAGAGAATCTTTGGAGGGAGCTCAAACTCCGTGTTTCTCAGCGACAGCCCAGAAACCTGACTGATCTAGAGAAGATCTGTGTGGAGGAGTGGCCAAAATCCCTCCTGCAGTGTGTGCAAACCTGGTGAAAAACTACAGGAAACGTTTGACCTCTGTACTTGCAAACAAAGTATACTGTACCAAATATTAACATTGATTTTCTCAGGTGTTCAAATACTTATTTGCAGCTATATCATACAAATAAATAGTTAAAAAAAAATCATACATTGTGATTTCTGGATTTTTTTTTTAGATTATGTCTCTCACAGTGGACATGCACCTACGATGACAATTTCAGACCCCTCCATGATTTCTAAGTGGGAGAACTTGCAAAATAGCAGGGTGTTCAAATACTTATTTTCCTCACTGTATGTCTAATCGTTTCTATGTTAACTGTTGGCCCATAGTAGTAGAAAAAAATATTTATGTAAAGAGATATGAGCTGCTACAATTCTGAACAGAACGAGGCCAGAGAACCAGAGATATCATCTTTTTTTTATTGTATAGACTATATCCACAATGTTCCACTTCTGGGATTGCTCCGTTGCTGTTGGAAATTACGCCCGATTTCACTCTTTGGGTTTGTGTTGGAATTTAAAACTCTGGTGGATTTATGAGGACTATGGTTAACCGCTCCTCAGATCTCTGCAAATCCAGACAGCTAGCTAGATTATCTGTCCAATCTGCGTTCTCTTTCGCACGACTACAACAACTTTTGAACATACACGTTCCACCAAAACAAGATCCTTCCCGAGGCCATTTTGCAGCGGCTCTGTGCGGAGCTTAGCGCCGCCCCCATGACGATTGTGATTTGTTTAAAGAAATGCCAATAAAACAGGGTACGATTTCCTCCCATCCCGGAATGCTATGTGGACTAGCCAGACCCTCCTCAGCAGCACCTCGGAGGATGTTCTGGCAAAGTGAGACTAGAAATTAGGCTACACAAAATCCTCATCCTTACTTTCATTATGTGTGTGTAGTCACATGGCTACCCCTGCTCAACATTAACGATCCAGTAGATCATATCTGCAGTCATGGGTCTACGCAAGTGATAGATGAGCAGACTATGTCCTTAAAAGCCCCTGGCTGGTCTAGTTTAACAGGAGGGAGATTAATCACCAGTTGTGGGAGTTAGTGTGAGACAACAATACAGCTAACAACTACTGGTTTAAACCAAGGGCTGTAAAAATAGCCCCACTGGTTAGGGTAGGGCTGTAAAAGACAGGCTGGGGCTACCTGTGTCAACATAACACCAAGCCACAAACATGGCATCAATCCTCCAGGCAAATATAGATTAGTAGCTAGGAAAAGACCCCCCACCACCACAATCGGAGGAATCCCCAGCAGTGTTAGCAATATACAGGAAGTGAAGTGGAGTCGGTTCGTTGAATGTTAGCAGAAGGGTCTCTTAGAAAAACTACTTTTAGTAGAAATTTGGTGTAAATTGTACCAGTTTCATCAGAATCCCTCCCTCCGTCAAAAACAATGACACCAAAGCAGGAATAAGTATTAGAAAGATAGACTACTCGAGGGGAAAGAGCAGCTGTTTTGTTGCTAAACATGTAGAAAGCTATCTAACGTTACAGTGTTTAATTATTACAATTAAGGGTCCTTGGTTTGCAGGGCACACAACAGCCTAACTTCCTGTGTTTTTCACTAATGAAACAGGCTTCGTTTTGTTCTGTGCAACGTTAGTGTTCGTGGTCAACTCCCTGAGCAAACCAAACACACTACACACGCGTTTGAATGCCTTTAGTTTACATTAGAGGGTGCATTCAAGAGCTAACGTTAGTGGAACCAGGATTTAACGTAACATAACAAATGTCAGCGTCGGTAGGGCCATGAAATTAAATAACAATGTTACGTTACTGCTTTCCAACTTGACACATTTATTCAAAAAGACTGAATCTGGAAAAACACGTTAGTTAGATAATTAACGTTAGCTAACTAAACCAAATGACAAAACAAAGCCGTGTAGCCGCATAGAAATTACGACTTTATCAGTATAAACAAAGCAAGCATCAGAAGACACATGCTGGAGGCTGAGGCTAAGTAAATCTCAGGACAATTATCATGTCGACAGTAAATAACGTTAACGTTATTTGAAAACCATGAAAGCACGTGTTAATGTCGCGAAAGCAACACTTAACGTTAGCCATCTCAAATAGGTTTTGTAAACAACAAGACATGCTTTAGGCATTTTTTTTTCAGACCCAGCAGTCTAACGCATGCAACAGTGAGAGCGTTAGCTAGCTAGCTTAGTAATATTTTGCAGTATCTGCTGGTGGTTTTGTGTGTTGATTATACTCACCGAACTGAACAACGTCTCACACGTCACAGTTTTCTGTATGTATTTTCACGGTCCGTGTATTGATACGCGGGTAGCTACTCGGTAAGGTAGTTTATTCTACACCGAACAAAAGCTAGCAGCAAACTCACTAAAGCTACAACCGCAGACCAGGGCAAGCGCTGACGTCTTGTTGTGACGGGATGCCAGGTTTGGTTAACTTATCCTCCTAAACCACCGAGCACTATCAGCTCATCCATACATTTCAGATAATATCGTATAGAGATGGCAGTAATGTTTTCGTAGAAACTGTGACCCGCGTAATCATGACGACTTTCCTCTTGTCTTTCAAATGCACATTTGATCATAGTGTGTAAACTAATGCTTTGTATGAAACCTGGCAACCCCCTATGGCTTTTAAGTCCAGCCTTCCCGGTCACGCTGCGGTTTTGCCAGCAGTGGGCGCTGTTTACTGTCAGGAAACAGGACTGTAAATAAGACGGACACAGCAGCAGTGCATCATTTTAAACTACGATTTAACATGCTTGTTGTAATGTAAGATACAACCCCAATAAATTAATGTACAAATGGATTGAACCTGTAGCTCTGCAGCTTGTAGTACTTCAACTTTAAAAGTTTGAAGTATTTTAGACATTTAAATGGCTATTGGTGCAGTAGTTTATTAACAATAAAATACAATGGGACGCTATAAGCAGTTTGGTTGTTTTCATTACCAGTTAGCCTTACTTTCATCAGCTGTGAATAAACTAGGTAATGTAATGTGTATCCCAAAAACAATTCATATCTCAGTAGATTTCAACAAGCCATATGCTGTAATGTGTAGTAAGGCCACACATTATTTTTAAGCATTTTGGGTTTTGTTAAATATGCTAAAGCTTATAAATGAAATGGAAATACATTTGGTTGAATTCAATATGCAAGTAAACCTTGACAACACACACATTATTACATCTATGGTTGCTTGTGGCAGCCAGAAAGGTCTTTGTCCATGTACTAACAAGTAGCCTACCAATCTTGAAGCCTTAGAGCATTTCATTTTTTGGCCATTTGCGGGCAGAAAGATTCCACAATAAGTTGACACACACAATGCTGACATGCATTACTATGGCTAACATGCTAACAGTTGCCTATGTACTCATCCAATGAACACAAAGCAACATTATCATTTATTTTGAGGTAACACATACTGTATGTCCAATATTCACTTCCCATTTATCTCTGTTTTGGTTTCCACCAACTCCTTAGAAAAAAAATAGATCTGGGTCTTTACATACTTACACATAAACATATGTGATCTGTTGGACTAATCCCAAACAAGAGAGTAGTGTCATAATCCAAATTCAATCTGGCAAATCAGGTTTGAGTGTTTTATTGGCACATACAACTCACCGTTTAAAAAAATAAAAAAAGTTAATGGTAGAAGAATCAAAGTGTTATTCATTTTAGACACAATAAAAATAAAAATAAAAACAAACTGTTTTCAGGTAACAGTGATGAGTTGGCTACTTCATTTAGGACAGCATTTATATAAAAATCACACAGGTACTGTATATAAAAAAAAACATTGAAAAAGGAAACTTTTACAAATGTGCTGGCATTCTGCAAAACTGCTAATGAACTGATTTGGTTATTCACTGAACAATGGTATACAATAGGCACTCAGCAATGTTGCTAATTCAACCACAGCCATTCCTTTGAGTCCAAATGATTACTTTGTGACGGTGATTCTTAGAACTGAAATTTTATAACCGGTTACAAATGTTTATTTCACATAGATGATATGCTCTAGGAGCAATCATTGAACTAACAACCAGAACTAAGGCCACCTCATCATACTGCATGTTGCAGACAGTAGGACACCTTTTAAATCTTTCTTATAAGATGACCACAGCGGTTTTCTCTGTGAAGAAGGAAACTTTTTAAATGCACATTTTTAAGCATACGGGCTGATATATTTTGGGTAGAGAATCTCTGAAAATGTAGACGGAGTAAATATTTGAGTGTAGCACTACCAGTTCCAATGTTAGCCTCACCTAAAGAATTTTAATAAACAATTTTTCTCCCACCAAGAGGTGAGACATCAGGCAGATAACAGCAGTAGGACAAGAGAATATAAGATTTTAAATCTGACTTACATCAAGGAAATTGGAAAGATGACGGAGCATCCTGGAACGAGCAAAGGACAAAAGGACAAAAGACAAAAAGAAAGACAAAACTGAGGTCGGCTGACATGGCTCGGTTAGGTTTCCAGTATGTGTTCAAAAGTTCACAACAGTAACACACTTTATAAGTCTGGGGTAGATCACAGCAAAATACTCATATAAAAGAAGAAAAGACCACACTGTAGCAACCTTCGAGTCTGGGAGTGATCTGAAGGGACATAATACATAAAAACGCAGTGAACAGGTCCAAGAGAGAGTGAGATTGCAATTTAAAAACAAAATTCAACTGTATAGATTAAGTGCTTTGTCAGATAAAAGGAGAAAAAAAAGCAACAAAAGACAAATAACTTTTCCCTTTTTTTTTTTTTAAAGAAAGTTGTGCTACTTTTGGGAAATATTGAATAATCACATCAATATTGTGGATTTAACAAACTAGGGTTCATCTCTAGGCAAGCCTGTGGAATTTATTCTGATTTAAGTGCACTTACAAAAGGGTAACCTTTCCACACTTCCAAACATAAGCATACGATTGCATGTGCTAGGTTTTGTAATTCAGAATCTTTTATAATCATACACACTATTGATCATTTGATTTACCTCTACATGCTCAACATTATCTTCAGTGGTTTCCTTAATCTTTGGTCACGAGTCTAGTAAACATATTTAGAAGGGTTGTTTTTCTGCCTAAGAGCTCCTGTACTATGCAACCGCTAGAAACTAAAGGAAATGCTGACACACTCCCTCTCCTAAAGGCAGGGTCGGTAACTGTTCCAATATACACTTTTATATATATATATATATATATTTATATATATATATATATATATATATATATATATATACACATACATATATATATTTTGTTTTAAATGGTCTTTACACCACTACAGCAATAAATACTACTTTCACATCTTGCTAGCTTTTCAACATTACCAACCCTGACTTTAACCTTTGTTCCACTGGCTTCTGTCTAAACTTTCTGTAATGCACCCATATCAGTCACTCTGTATTCTGTGCTAAAGGGGCATCTACCCCTTATAACTGCTGCAAAATTTCAAAAGAAATGTTAAGTTTTTCTTTGTTAAAATGACTATCACATTGACAGCATGGCAATGGATATGTTGCTATGTTGTTGCTGAATGCTAACAAGACGAAAAGTCTTCGGAGAAACCCCACTGAGTGACAGATGTTGGTGAAACAGAGGCCAGCTGGGAAAGATGGGGCTTGGGTTGCACCAGCTGTTTGTAAATCCATTAATACGTTACTACAACGTTTACTAGTTTCAAACTAGTGACTTCCCAAATCAGGTTGCACCATTCAAACCTAAAGACTTTTCTAAGCTCGTGAAGACTTTAGTAATGTGTTTGGAAACAGGACACTCAGATTTACTGTAGCATCACAAGCTGGAGCAGAACTTCCAAAATGTAGTTTTAGGGGGCCAACAATATCTTAAACTTAACAGTATTATTTACTATTATTATTGATTTATTTCTATCTATAAACATGGAGAACGTTCATTGATGCAGTTTTGAGTGGTTGGGAAAAGATCTGATTATACTAATCCAACTAAAATTATTGTTTTTGCCATAACAATTGTAATTTAATGTTATTTTCTGAAATGTAATTTAGAGTCTTCCCAGTTAACATCATTATTAAAACAGAATTTTGATCAAGTGTCGGGTCAGATAACTCTTTTACTCTTCAGTTTGAACGGGCTATGTATTAGCAGGATCACTTTATTTCTGATTATTTACTTTTAGAGATGCACCGATAGACCGGCCGGTGACTGGAATTGGCCGGTTTTCACGTGCTCAGCCATGACCGGCATGTCAGTCTGACATATGCCGATTTTATGCCGGTCAACGCTACAATTAACTGACAACATAAGTTATACGAGTTACAGTTCTCAAGGACGCACACACACACGCAGAGTCTCTTTTTTCCTTTCTCTCAACTTTTGCGGTGCAAAGCGTGTGTCCGCGCTATTCTCGCACATGTAGGGAACCTCGTGAATTAACCTGCAACATGTCAGCTGTTTGGAAATTCTTCAGCGTGCTTGCAGACGATAACAAGTTTGCAATATGCAACACCTGCAAGGAAAAAGTAGGGTGTGGAGGGACGACACCAAAAACAAAAATCTAATTTTTTTAGTTGGATATTGGATGTGAAAAGAAGGAAATGGTTCTGACATTGCACTTTAGATGTGTGTGAATTTTCCACACCAGGAGTAATTTATATAGTTCTATTTTATAGTGATCCATTATCTGTTTAAAAAATGTTCTATGTTCTGTGCAAAATGTTCTATTAAAGAAAAGATAGAAAAGAAATATTTGCGTGTGCTGTAAAGTGGTTAGAAAAAATGAAATTGGCTAAAATCGGTATTGGCTCGCCTAACTCAAAGAAAATCGGAAATCGGGATTGGCCTAAAAAGTTTTCTTTTTCCCAAATTGTGGTTACTGAACTAGGTTTATTTATTTTCTATCGCTTTTAACCAGTCCACTTGGGTTACGGTCCTTGTCAAAGATTATGTACATTCATGTTATGTTAAAAAGGTCAACAAAAATATTGTTGGAAAAAAAGAAATAGTAACAACTAAGTTCCAAGAAAGAAGCAAGAACTAGTTTGAGTGATGCAACCTGCTTTAAATTGGTGATGTGTAAATCCCCACTTAGTTTATCACTTCTAACTAATTTAATAAATTGAATAGGCTAAGTTTGAACTTACAAAGAACTGGTGCAACCGGCAGCAAAAAGATCTTTGCCTTCATTGTTGTAAGTGCCATTCTCACTGTAACCAACAATGCAACTGTAAACCACATAACACCCTAAATGGCCCCTTACTTCTATAAAGAGATTAGAATACTGCCTCTTTGCCACGAAGGGATCATAGCAGGTACTGCATGATTGCATGTATCGATGTATAAAAATCCTTGGCTGCGGGGCTGCGTGGCCTATTGTCTAATACAATACAGATTTAACACAAACACAGCTTCACAACCTTTAGAATAATGATATTGACAGAGCAATAATGGCAAGATTAGATGAGCTTAGAACTGATTAATAAAAAAAGACGCCTTCATTTTGACCGTGGAGGGTGTGGTTTTGTTGCATGTGCTTGCATTACCCACATCTTAAGGCAAACGTCTGTACAATTAGTACAATAATAAATTCACAGCAATTTTCAATCAGAAATGAGTGAGAGGAATTGGTTTCCCCCCCCCCATTCTTCTAAAAGTATTCCTTTCTTCTTAGAAACTTCAGTACCCAGAACTCTGTTCAACAGATCCGCGCGGAAGGTCATTATCCAGTGACCATTTGAATGGAGACTAATAATCACGTCAACAATAATAAATAAATATGTAGAGACACAGGGATTGAAAGAACAAAAGCAAACAAGTTGGAAGGCACCATCCTGACAGAGAAAAAGTGAAGGAATGAATGGAGAGATGATGTAACCCTTAGGAGTTCTAAACTTTTCTGGTGCGTCCCTTTTTTTTTTGTGCTCATCAGGAGACACGCTGCCAGAAGAATTCCCAACTGGCAGCAGTTACTTTTCAACCTTAGTTCTACTTTTGCTGGTAGCCATGGAATTAGTCAGGCCATTGTCCTTTTTTTTTTTTAAAAGGCAATGATTTGGGACTTGAAGCATTGGCAGCAACTTCGAATGGTGGTAGTCATTGTAAAAAACAACAAAAAAAAAAATCAGTCATTGTAGTGCTGTGTTCTTCAAAAGTATAAGGTTTGCTACAGTCGCTGCCTGTCACGGTCCAGGCTGGTTCAGCCGTTGTACTGCTGCTGATAGCGACGGTTCAGCTCCCGCAGCTCCTTCTCTCGCACCCGTCGGGCTTTGTTGGATTTGGTGGAGCGGCTGGAGCGGGTGGACTGGGCCGACTTGGTGCTGTGGCAGCGCGAGGACGCCCGCTTCAGGAGGTTCTGAGATATACAGCGCTGTAGGTTCTTCATGGAGGAGGCGGCGGCCATGCTGACAATCCAGGGGTGCTTGAGGGCCTGGCCAGATGTGAGCCGCTCGCTGGGGTCCACCGTCAGGATCCGCTCCACAAAGTCTTTGGCCAGGTTCGACACGCTGGGCCACGGCTGGAGAGGGGAGGGGGAGGGGAGGGGGAGGGGAGGGGAGGGGAGGGGAGACAGATGGGAGACAAGACTGTAAATTAACACACTGAGTACATGGCACTTTTGATGCCAGTACACTCAATAGAGGTTTAGACACAGAGTGTAAGAGGAAAATACTTTTCTAGTATAGGATCTTCTTATTATAAAAATAAAAAGTAGTGATCTGATCATTTATTTTACTTGTGAAGAGCGTTTTATGGAACCATCCATGTTATTTATTTTGACAATTTGGTTGAAAGAAACCCAAATTCGGATATAAAAACGTTTTGAAAATGGGTCCCATTTGACCAGAGGACAACAGGAGGGTTTTAATGGGGGGATTTTAAATAATTGTGTCAGTACAGTGCCGTCCATTGGTCACAAGAGGGCAGCAGAGTGATATAAAAGGTGAGAATGTCTATTGAGGACAGTACTCACGGTACTGACAAAAAGCTCGGTCATTTTAACCATGTTAGGCGTTTGGTTTATTCCATATTCAATGTGAGTTTTCTTGGTCTTTTGATATGGTCAGATATAATAATGGGTGTGGGGTAGTTAAGTTATGCCTCTTGATTGCTTGCATGTGTTTTGCTTGAACACATTATCTTGCTTCCTTTAAAACAAATGTTCTCGACAACGGCTCTTTCTGAGACACGGACTCTATTTAGTATGAATGACTGATAATGAGTCAAACTCTACCCCCTACTTAGACAGGAATTGGGAATATCAACGCTGCATGCCTTTCCACACACAGTTTGTACATGATGTCCTACTTGGCAACCAGCTGTGCCTTCAGTCTCCCAGTAGACAACTAACCCCCCCTCCCCACTTCACAACAGGTAAATCACCAGTGTTGGCTAAAGATACATGAGCCATATATAAGCCTCAGACATACATTTCTCCTCCACCTACGACGATGTCCGGGCTGTGATCACTTCTTGGACTGCAGCTGTAAATGTTACACATTATTTATCGCAGATGTAAAGACAGGTCCCTATGGGAAGTGCATTCAAGTCTGCCCCACCATAGCTCCATCTCTTATGTACCGGGTCCCAACTGCGGGTCACAGGCCTCGCTGCCATGCATAGTGATGTAATACAAGTTGTTGTAATGCAACCTCACAGGGAGACAAAATTACCCCTTTATGAAATGAATAATTCTAGTCACGTGAGTCGCGTTTAAAACAAAGTAAATCAACGCACAAGCTTTACAGCAGAACACAGCATATATATATATATTTCGGCATTTTGTGAT
The DNA here is from genome assembly GCA_025617405.1 of Perca schrenkii. Classification (NCBI taxonomy): domain Eukaryota; kingdom Metazoa; phylum Chordata; class Actinopteri; order Perciformes; family Percidae; genus Perca; species Perca schrenkii. The sequence goes on from CM046794.1 coordinate 8,298,330, forward strand.
AGCAACAGAGAGGGCTCTGGGCTGCATCTCATGGCCGTTATTTCTAGGGGTGCACGATTCAGAAAATGTAACGACTCAATTCAATATATATTTTTAGGCTCAAGATTTGATTCCAAATCAATTTTTGAATAAAAAAAAAAAAGCTATTCGGGCGCCCGGATTGCTCAGTTGGTAGAGTGGGCGCCCATTTATAGTGGTTTACTCCTCAACACAGCAGGCCTGGGTTCGACTCAGACCTGCGGCCCTTTGCTGCATGTCATTCCCCACTCTCTCCCCTTTCATGTCTTCTGCTGTCCTATCAGAATAAAGGCTGAAAATGCCCAAAAACATAATCTTAAAAAAACAGTAAATGTAGTTACTTTTCCCCATGTAATTGCAGTAGACATACAATTTCAAATATATATATATATATATATATATATATATATATATATATATATATATATATATGAGATAGAGATAGAGATAGAGATAGATAGATATATATATATATATATATATAGTATGATAGATATATATATATAGATAGATAGAGTATATATATATATATATATATAGATAGAGATAGATATATATATATAGATATATATATATATATATAGATATATATATATATATATATATATATATATATATATATATATATATATATATATATATATATATATATATATATGAATCGATTTTGAATCAGCAGAGCTTGAATAGCGATACGAACGTGAACTGATTTTTTTGCACACCCCTACTTATTTCACAGCTCCTCGACTCCTCGGTCCTCGGCTGAACCGGAAGTTGTTCTGTCCCTCCTCGGTGAAGGTGTATGCCCTGAGGACCGAGGAGGGATCATCGAGGAGCTATAGGCGAGGATACGTGAGAGCAGCCTTCCCGGAAGCCGTGCAGCGGAAGGAGTTGCTAACTCCGCCCATACAGCTGACGAATTCATGGGACGCTTCAGAGGAAAGGACGTCTCATCCCTCTAAAACACATTTGCTCGTTGCCTCTTTCCTCGCGTCTCTCCCGTGACTCCTCGTTGGGAAGGGACTAAGACGCGAAGAAGGGAGGCAAGTGGAGGAGTCGAGGAGGCAATTTAAGCGACGTGAGAGGCACCGATGGCTACAAGAGAAAGAGGTATGACATGCAAGAAAGGTCCCCGGCCGAACGGGGACGTTGCAGTGATATGGTATGCATCTTAACCACTTAGCCACTGGATGCCTCCGACCCTGCACTCTTCCTGTATTTTCTCTTTTCTTCTTATTTTGCTGTGTGCAGGACTTTTATGGGCAGCAAAGAGTCTTTGGGCCCCACTGAGTGTGTAACCCTTAGCTAATAAAAAGCGCGCAGGGGGGGCAGCCAGTTCTCATTCCCGATACAGTTCCTCAGCATCTGATGCCAACACACAAGGCATCCTGTAGCGTATTTTAATACAAAGCAGCAGTGTTTGAGAAATGGGTTATTACATCGCTCTGTGTTTTTCTGTACTTCGGTGTAGAGCCCGACCAAAGGATTTTTTCAGGCCGACACCGATACAAATATTTGATGATTTAAAAATCCGATATTCTGATATATCGGCAGATATATATTTAAAAAAACAACAACAAAAAATTAAACAGTGTCGCCAACAGAACATGGTTAAAGGGTGTTTCGTCCATTTTTATTTCATTTTTTTAATATTCAATTATCAGAATCATTTGTCATTATAAATGATTCGGTAACACTTTACAATAAGGGTACATTAATAAGCATTAGTTAATGCATTAATAAGCATTAACTAACCGTTATTAAGGGTTGAATAAATTGTCTAATAAACATTTATTAACAATGCTCATGTTAACTAAGGTATTAATTGATGCATTATTTACCATTAGTTGATGCATTAACTAACTGTTAATCACAGTTAACTAAGGTGTTTATTTTACCATTAGTAAATGCAGTAATAAGCCCTCACTAATTATTAAAAACAGTTAATTAAGGTGTCTATTATATCATTAGTAAATGGAATAATAAGCCTTGAATAACTGTTAATAACAGTTAACTAAGGTGTCTATTTAACCATTAGTCAATGCAGTAACAAGCCTTGACCAACTGTTAATAACAGTTAACTAAGGTGTATATTTTAACATTAGGTAATGTACTAAAAAGCCTGAACTGGAAATAAAAGCTAACTAAATTGTCTAAGGAAAGCCTTAGTTGATGTTGATGAAGGTATTTCCTAATATTACTAGGTGATTGATAAAGATGTTTGATAGCATGTGTGTCTTGAGGTTCACGGCCAAGCCTTGTCATTATGAGAAAACTTTTTTTTATTGTTTATTTACGGGTCATGGTTGTCCACATACCTTTGTCCACTATATTTGTCCATCCTCCAACATTTGACTTACTTTTGGTAGAGGGTGAGATCAGGGAAAATACTCCATAGTCTCCATGCAGAGGTTTGCTTCTTCCTTTGTCTTCATATAGACATTAACCTATATAAATTATTGTGCATGCTATATAAGCATTACTTAACCTTAAATGGTCACTTAATTAATGTGTAACAATACTGAATAAGCCTTACCTAACCATCAATAAACAGTTATTAATGCTCTTTGGTAGACTTATTGTAAAGTAGAGGACATATGCACCTTAACTAATACTTAATTAATGTGTAACAATACTGAATAAGCCTTTCCTAACCATCAATAAACAGTTATTAATGCTCTTTGGTAGACTTATTGTAAAGTGGAGAACATATGCACCTTTATTAATACTTAATTAATGTGTAACAATGCTGAACAAGCCTTACCTAACCATCAATAAACAGTTATTAATGCTCTTTGGTAGACTTATTGTAAAGTAGAGAACATATGCACCTTATTTAACACTTAATTAATGTGTAACAATACTGAATAAGCCTTAATAAACCATCAATTAACAGTTATTAATGCTCTTTGGTAGACTTATTGTAAAGTAGAGAACATATGCACCTTAACTAATACTTAATTAATGTGTAACAATACTGAATAAGCCTTACCTAACCATTAATAAACATTTATAAATGCTCTTTGGTAGACTTATTGTAAAGTAGAAAACATATGCACCTTAACTAACACTTAATTAATGTGTAACAATACTGAATAAGCCTTAACAAACCATCAATTAACAGTTATTAATGCGCTTTGGTAGACTTATTGTAGAGAACATATGCACCTTAACTAATACTTAATTAATGTGTAACAATACTGAATAAGCCTTACCTAACCATTAATAAACATTTATAAATGCTCTTTGGTAGACTTATTGTAAAGTAGAGCACATATGCACCTTAACTAACACTTAATTAATGTATAACAATACTGAACAAGCCTTACCTAACCATCAATAAACAGTTATTAATGCTCTTTGGTAGACTTATTGTAAAGTAGAGAACATAAGCACCTTAACTAACACTTAATTAATGTGTAACAATACTGAATAAGCCTTAATAAACCATCAATTAACAGTTATTAATGCTCTTTGGTAGACTTATTGTAAAGTGGAGAACATATGCACCTTTATTAATACTTAATTAATGTGTAACAATGCTGAACAAGCCTTACCTAACCATCAATAAACAGTTATTAATGCTCTTTGGTAGACTTATTGTAAAGTAGAGAACATATGCACCTTAACTAACACTTAATTAATGTGTAACAATACTGAATAAGCCTTAATAAACCATCAATTAACAGTTATTAATGCTCTTTGGTAGACTTATTGTAAAGTGGAGAACATATGCACCTTTACTCATACTTAATTAATGTATAACAATACTGAATAAGCCTTAATAAACCATCACTGAACATTTATTAATGCTCTTTGGTAGACTTATTGTAAAGTTGAGAACATATGCACCTTAACTAACACTTAATTAATGTGTAACAATACTGAATAACCATTAATAAACCATCAATAAACAGTTATTAATGCTCTTTGGTAGACTTATTGTAAAGTAGAGAACATATGCACCTTAAGTAACACTTAATTAATGTGTAACAATACCGAATAAGCCTTAATAAACAATCAATAAACAGTTATTAATGCTCTTTGGTAGACTTATTGTAAAGTAGAGAACACATGCACCTTAACTAAGACTCAATCAATGTATAACAATACTGAATGAGCCTTAATAAACCATAATTAAACAGTTATGCATGCTCTTTGATAGACTTATTCTAGAGTTAAGAACATATGCACCTTAACTTACATTTGATAAATGCATAACAGTGCTGAATAAACATTCCTAACAATGATTTACAGTTTATTAGTACTCTTTGACTTAAACAATACAGCTTTTAAACATTAGTGAAACATTGTCAATGTGAAATAAAATCTTCATGACAACCTTCTGTTATGCACACATATGCAAAATGTAAACAAGGTTTTCATTTGATTCTGAGTTTGACTCAGTCAGTTCTCATCTTTCTTTCCACTGAAGACTCAGCACTATAACAGTTTGAGTCCTGTATGGAGATTACACTGGATATTTTCCCACTCTCGTCATCTTCACTGTCATGTCTCCTGGATAGTTTTCCTCTCTTGAAACCTAACAAACCAAGTGGGAAGATCAATTTCTTTTAAATGCATGCAAAGGCTACGTATGCAAGGATTGATCGTTAACTATATCACCGTCAAATCTTTACACATATTGTACACTCAAATGACAACAAAACTTGAGGGCAGCCTTAATGGCACACACTACCGAGTGAGTGGTGAGCTACCTTGACGATCATCATTATCCATTATCTAGATTGTGTCCAGAATATTAATGCATTGATGCATCGGACAGCCAGCAATCACAGCATTTGCATGTTTGTTTATATAAATCACAGTATATTATGAACCATAAATAATCATTATCATAGTGTAGCCTCCCCGGCTGAGGGATGGTCTGACTCTATTTAACTAATGGTTCACCAAGACTTAATTTTTCCTTTGCAGTTTCAAACATGCCTTGAACACACGGCATCTAACCACTGTAAGAGTTGAGAAAACAACGAAAACTAAATACTTTTAGTTTAAATGTATCCATCTTTTTTATTTTAACCCCTTTTACACATATATTATTCTAAATGACCCTTTGAGTGCTTACATTGAGTGTTACTTCCCATTCCTATTCACTTGTTTTTAAGAAATCAACCTTAATTATAATGAAATATTCAATTAAATATAAAATGGTTCTCCTTTGAACCTTCTATCACATCCAGTATACTGTAGTAATTGCATTTCTATCTCTGAAGTTACACCTTTTTATGTAAACAGGCTCATTAGCCTGGTAATATTAACTGCAGGCTAATGTTGACAGGCTAGCTTTACTTACTCATCTCCAAGTCCGTAAAACTCTTTAACAGCATATCATAAAGTGACTCAAAATACAAACAATATTAGAGGAAACAATGACCAACCTTATCCCATTATCAACCAGGTGCTAAACAAGTTAAACATAAAACGTTTTGCTCGTATGAGCTGCATACTTTGCCTGCTTATGGGAACAAATATATACTTCCGGTTTCGATCTTTTCAAAATAAAAACGCTAACGCTGGAAACTGCTATAGATTATTAAATGAGTGAAACGAACTAATATGTGGGTCACTTAGAGCTAGCTTGGCTGTTATGTTAGCTCTAACATAAGTTAATTGCAGAAACATCTGCCAGAGAACATTGTCATTTTGGTTACCTAAAGCTAGCTAACTTGCTAGCTAGCGCTTTTATTTTGAAAATACCAAAAACGGAAGTATTATAAGCGGGCTGAGGCCATGGGCAACATGTGCTGCTGATACTCTGCAAAAGAAAGCATGGTGTATGCTTATCTCGTTTATCATCTGGCTGATAAAGGAACAAGGTTTGTCAGTGTTTACTCTTATATCGTTTGTATTGTCAGTCACTTTATGATATGCCGTTTAAGAGTTTTACGGACTCTGAGATGAGTATGTGCAAGTAAAGCTAGCATGTCAACATATTTTAGCCTGCAGTTAATTACCAGGCTAATGAGCCTGTTTAGCTACATGAAACGGTGTCGCTAACTACAGAAATGCAATTACTACGGTATATTGGATGTGAAAGAAGGTTCAAAGGAGAATCATTTTAATATTTCAATTAATAATTAATACTAGGCTTTTTATTTAGGTTGATTTTCTGTATAGAAAGTGAATAAACCATCCAACCATGAAGACCATCTTTCAGCCGGGAGGCTACACTATGACAATGATTATTTATGGTGCATAATATACTGTAATTTATATAAACAAACATGTGAATGCTGTGATTGCTGGCTGTCAGATTCATCAATGAATTAATATTCTGGACACTATCTAGATAATGAATAATCATGATCGTCAAGGCAGCTCACCACTCACTAGGTAGAGTGTGTACCATTAAGGCTGCCCTATCATGTTTTGTTGTCATTTGTACAATATGTGTAAAGATTTGATGTTGATAGTGAACAATCAATTCTTGCGTCCGTAGCTTTTGCATGCATTTAAAAGAAATTAATATATCCCACTTGGTTTGTTAGGTTTCAAGAGAGGAAAACTATCCAGAAGACATGACAGTGAAGATGACGAGAGCGCGACAATTTCCAGTGTAATCTCCATACAGGATTTAAACTGTTATAGCTCTGAGTCTCAGTTGAAAGAAATATGAGAACTGACTCAGAATCAAATGAAAACCGTGTTTAAATTTTGAATATGTGTGTGCATAACAGAAGGTTGTCATGAAGATTTGATTTCACATTGACAATGTTTCACTAATGTTTAAAAGCTGTGTGGACGTTTAAGTCAAAGAGTATTAATAAACTATGAATCATTGTTTAGTAATAAAGTATTCAGCACTTTTATGCATTTATCAAGTGTAAGTTAAGGTGTATATGTTCTTAACTTTACAATAAGTCTATCAAAGAGCATTCATAACTGTTTAGTTATGGTTTAGTTAGGCTTGTTCAGTATTGTTATACATTAATTAAGTGTTATTTAAGGTGTATATATTCTCTACTTTACAATAAGTCTACCAAAGAGCATTACTAACTGTTTAGTTATGGTTTAGTCAGGCTTGTTCAGTATTGTTAAATACTAAATTAAGTGTTAGTTAAGGTGCATATGCTCTCAACTTTACAATAAGTCTACCAAAGAGCATTTATAACTGTTTAGTGATGGTTTAGTAAGGCTTATTCAGTATTGTTACACATTAATTAAGTGTTAGTTAAGGTGCATATGTTCTTTACTTTACAATAAGTCTACCAAAGAGCATTAATAACTGTTAATTGATGGTTTATTAAGGCTTATTCAGTATTGTTACACATTAATTAAGTGTTAGTTAAGGTGCATATGTTCTCTACTTTACAATAAGTCTACCAAAGAGCATTAATAACTGTTTATTGATGGTTAGGTAAGGCTTGTTCAGCATTGTTACGCATTAATTAAGTATTAATAAAGGTGCATATGTTCTCCACTTTACAATAAGTCTACCAGAGCATTAATAACTGTTTATTGATGGTTAGGAAAGGCTTATTCAGTATTGTTACACATTAATTAAGTATTAATAAAAGTGCATATGTTCTCTACTTTACAATAAGTCTACCAAAGAGCATTAATAACTGTTAATTGATGTTTTATTAAGGCTTATTCAGTATTGTTACACATTAATTAAGTGTTAGTTAAGGTGCATATGTTCTCTACTTTACAATAAGTCTACCAAAGAGCATTAATAACTGTTTATTGATGGTTAGCGAGGCTTGTTCAGTATTGTTACACATTAAGTATTAATAAAGGTGCATATGTTCTCTACTTTACAATAAGTCTACCAAAGAGCATTAATAACTGTTTATTGATGGTTAATTAAGGCTTATTCAGTATTGTTACACATTAATTAAGTATTAGTTGAGGTGCATATGTTCTCTACTTTACAATTAGTCTACCAAAGAGCATTAATAACTGTTTATTGATGGTTAGGTAAGGCTTGTTCAGCATTGTTACACATTAATTAAGTATTAATAAAAGTGCATATGTTCTCCACTTTACAATAAGTCTACCAAAGAGCATTAATAACTGTTTATTGATGGTTTATTAAGGCTTTTTCGGTATTGTTACACATTAATTAAGTGTTACTTAAGGTGCATATTTTCTCTACTTTACAATAAGTCTACCAAAGAGCATTTATAAATGTGTATTAATGGTTAGGTAAGGCTTATTCAGTATTGTTACACATTAATTAAGTATTAGTTAAGGTGCATATGTTCTCTACTTTACAATAAGTCTACCAAAGAGCATTAATAACTGTTAATTGATGTTTTATTAAGGCTTATTCAGTATTGTTACACATTAAATAAGTGTTAGTTAAGGTGCATATGTTCTCTACTTTACAATAAGTCTACCAAAGAGCATTAATAACTGTTTATTGATGGTTAGTGAGGCTTGTTCAGTATTGTTACACATTAATTAAGTATTAATAAAGGTGCATATGTTCTCTACTTTACAATAAGTCTACCAAAGAGCATTAATAACTGTTTATTGATGGTTAATTAAGGCTTATTCAGTATTGTTACACATTAATTAAGTGTTAGTTAAGGTGCATATGTTCTCTACTTTACAATAAGTCTACCAAAGAGCATTAATAACTGTTTATTGATGGTTTATTAAGGCTTATTCAGTATTGTTACACATTAATTAAGTATTAATAAAGGTGCATATGTTCTCCACTTTACAATAAGTCTACCAAAGAGCATTAAGAACTGTTTATTGATGGTTAGTGAGGCTTGTTCAGTATTGTTACACATTAATTAAGTATTAATAAAGGTGCATATGTTCTCTACTTTACAATAAGTCTACCAAAGAGCATTAATAACTGTTTATTGATGGTTAATTAAGGCTTATTCAGTATTGTTACACATTAATTAAGTGACCATTTAAGGTTAAGTAATGCTTATATAGCATGCACAAGGTTAATGTCTATATGAAGACCAAGGAAGAAGCAAACCTCTGCATGGAGACTATGGAGTATTTTCCCTGATTTCACCCTCTACCAAAAAGTAAGTCATATGTTGGAGGATGGACAAATATAGTGGACAAAGGTATGTGAAAAACCATGACCCGTAAATAAACAATAAAAAAAAGTTTTCTCATAATGACATGGCTTGGCCGTGAACCTCAAGACACACATGCTATCAAACATCTTCATCAACCACCTAGTAATATTAGGAAATACCTTCATCAACATCAACTAAGGCTTTCCTTAGACACTTTAGTTAGCTTTTATTTCCAGTTCAGGCTTTTTAGTACATTACCTAATGTTAAAATATACACCTTAGTTAACTGTTATTAACAGTTGGTCAAGGCTTGTTACTGCATTAACTAATGGTTAAATAGACACCTCAGTTAACTGTTATTAACAGTTATTCAAGGCTTATTATTCCATTTACTAATGATATAATAGACACCTTAATTAACTGTTTTTAATAATTAGTGAGGGCTTATTACTCGTTTACTAATGGTAAAATAAACACCTTAGTTAACTGTGATTAACAGTTAGTTAATGCATCAACTAATGGTAAATAATGCATCAATTAATACCTTAGTTAACATGAGCATTGTTAATAAATGTTTATTAGACAATTTATTCAATCCTTAATAACGGTTAGTTAATGCTTATTAATGCATTAACTAATGCTTATTAATGTACCCTTATTGTAAAGTGTTACCAATGATTCTGATGAATGAATATTTAAAAAAACTTTTAATAAATATGGATGAAACCCCCTTTAACCATGTTATGAGTGTTGATAATATCGGTGTGTGTGTGTGTGTGTGTGACACACACACACCGATATTATCAGCCGATATTAGGCATTTTCCAAACTATCAGTATCAGCATTTATAATGGCCGATAAAAAAAATAATATTGGCCATTATAAATGCCGATACCGATAGTTTGGAAAATGCCTAATATCGGTATATATCGGGCTCTATTTCGGTGTTTCCCCTGCTCCTTATCTCTCCCCTCTGCTGTGGGCTGTCGGCCAGCGGGTCTGTTTGAACGACACAGTTAAAAAGGTACCCTGTGGAGTTTTTAACCACTAGTAGCACTATGGAGCAATGTTTTTTTATGAGTGGGTCCCTGTTTTGTTTGTATAATGCGCACCAGGATGCACATGCACAAGCCAGAAAGTATTGATTTTTAAGCCGCGAGTATCGATACATAAGTCCCATTCAAATCCCCCGTGTTTACCCCCGTTCGCATTGCAGGAAGAGCGGTTTGGTCAGCCAGCCGCTAGTGTCGCTGTAGAGCAGCCAACGTCAACAGGCGGCCCGCTGCCAAAGCTTTTAGTCTGGCCCGCAGAATAATCATGAATTCACAAAATGTAAAGAGGAAAAAATGCGTTCTGTTATTTATCATTTCAAGCATTTAGAGCAAAAACCCAGCCCCCTGTATTTACATCTCTATTCACATGCCGTACAGCGATGCCCGAGCTCCACACACACCGCTGAGACGAGATGTGTGTGCGTTAAAACACACACACCGCTGAGCCGAGATGTGTGTGCGTTAAAACACACAGCACCTGACTGGGAACGATACAACGGCCGCTGGGGCAGATTACTCACGTCGGTCTCTTTTCTGTAAATAGGCTACAATTAAACCTTCGTGAGTGGAAAGTCAATAGCCTACTTATCAATGCACTCACCTGTGTAGACCGACATAAACATGTAGAAAGCGATATTTCAATCTGCTCAGTCCACCGCGCTGTTTTTAGCAAACACAGCTCTACTCTGCAAATAGCGAATTTTTACAAACAAGCTAAAACAAAAGCTGTCGGTGTTTAGTCTAACTGTTTATCTTAGGTTGCCGGGAATCTGGAAATGTTGACAACTTCTTGTAAACTTCACTGCTGGCTGAACAAACCAAACTCTCCGCTAGAGCGGACAATCTGGAGCTACTTAATGCACGTGAATGACGCGATCGTTATGTTCGAGTGATGATGATGATGCTGGTTGTATTATTTTGCAACAACATTGTTTCATTGCAAATGAGGCATACATGACGTGTCGTATCAGTCATTCATCATTAAAGCTGGGCTTTTGGCTTTTCCACGTCAACTTTTCCCTTCAGCCTCTTTGACAGTGACGTGTTTACCTGACAACAGCCTTTCTTTCTGCAAGCATGTTCCACCAATCAGGATGCTGCAACAATGTTTCCATAATCACAGACTTTAACCATCACTTCTCAGTGAACTGCCTCCTAGTCTGAGATCTTTTTCTAGTTAAAGAGCCAGTTATCATTATGGAGTTTCCATGTTTTTTAGGAGTTTGCTCACACTAATACATGTAAAAAATATATATATACAGTACAGGCCAAAAGTTTGGACACACCTTCTCATTCAATGTGTTTCTTTATTTTCATGACTATTTACATTGTAGATTCTCAGTGAAGGCATCTAAACTATGAATGAACACATATGGAATTATGTACTTAACAAAAAAGTGTGAAATAACTGAAAACATGTCTTATATTTTAGATTCTTTAAAGTAGCCACCTTTGCTTTTTTTGGTAACTCTGCAAACCCTTGGTGTTCTCTCAATGAGCTTCATGAGGTAGTCACCTGAAATGGTTTTCACTTCACAGGTGTGCTTTGTCAGGGTTAATTAGTGGAATTTTGTCCCTTATTAATAATAAAGCAAAATGTGGCTACTTTGAAGAATCTAAAATATAAGACATGTTTTCAGTTATTTCACACTTTTTTGTTCACTACATAATTCCATATGTGTTCATTCATAGTTTTGATGCCTTCAGTGAGAATCTACAATGTAAATAGTCATGAAAATAAAAAGGAAACGCATTGAATGAGAAGGTGTGTCCAAACTTTTGGCCTGTACTGTATATAGCATTAATTCAGTAAGAAAGTGAACATTTCTAACAAGAATAGGCGTATTAGGTATAAATTCATTTTATTTTCTTTATTTGAAAGTCAATAGAGAGCAAAAGAGTGCTTAGAAAAATTCTGAAAAAAATGTAGTTGATGATCCCTGCTGTAGACTCTCTGTCCAGTCAGAGACATATATTGTGTAATTGATGTTTTCAGTTCAATTAATTAAATCCAAGTAAATGGAACACTCACAAGATGTCACCAAAATCACTCTGTCCCCTTTAAATCTTTCAGAAAATGATGTAAGTGTATCGAAATATATCGAATCGTATCGTTGGCCGAATATCGTGATATATATCGTATCGTGAGCTGAATATCGAGTATCGTATCGTATTGTGAGATTAGTGTATCGCTACAGCCCTACAGGGTACCTTTTAAAGCTGCTATAATCAATATTTTATACAAAAACAACATGGGCTCAATCGGATACTACACAGATTTTGTAGTAGGGAGCTTGCAGGTAGCGCTGGGCAATATATCTATATTATATTGATATGGATAAATGAAGCTGGATATCATTTTGGATATCGTAATATCACAAGTGTAAGTGCTGTCTTGCATTACAGTAAAGTGGTGTAATGTTATGAACTTACCAGACTGTTCTAGCTGTTCTATTATTCACCTTTAACCACTTAGTCATTATATCCACTTTACTGATGATCATTTATCAAAAATCTCATTGTGTAAATATTTTGTGAAAGCACCAATAGTCAACCCTACAATATCGCCACAATATCGATATATTTGGTAAAAAATATTGTGATATTTGATTTTCTCTGTATCTCCCAGTTCTACTCGCAGGGTACATACAGCTACTCCGGGTAATGTCTTGATAACATCCGGTTTGCAGTGCAAGTGTGAAAGGGGCTAGAGAATAAAGATATTTCTATCATTGCTCTCATGAGAAATCTTCCTTTTTTTAAACGTGACTTTTATGTGACAACAAAGACCACATCATCAACTCAATAACCCCTGTATCTCTCAAATAATGCATAATGGGTCGATTCCAGTGAAACGCTCTCTCACTATTTCAAGGAAGACTTGCTGTCCATAACTAGTAGTCATCCAGCAGCTCTGCTAGACTATTTGCAAACTCATTCAAAATATAGGCTCCCTTTAAGTGATTTCAATCAATTCAATTATTAATGTGTCCCATCTGACCTCATCTTAGCCTGTCAAACACTTGAGAACTTCAAATCTGGATGCATTCCAAGAAAACAGATGATTCAACTGCTCCAAATTAAATATTACAAAACTACTCAGCTGTTATTTGCTCTGCAGTGGCTGTATGTGGGGCAAACATTAACCAGGGGCCCCTTTTGTAAAGCGCACAGGCAACATAAACATCCCACGCCATGAAACAAAGGAATGGACTACTCAGCATTCTTCCAACTAAATACACAGATAGAGCATAAATTATTGTATACACACACACACACACACACACACACACACACACACACACACAGAGAGGGAGGACACAGTGATGTAGAGAGAACAAATACGCAAGAGTGAGCGCAGAAAGGTAAAACCTAAAGGAACATGAGATAGATATGGATGTGAACTTTGGGATGATGAGAGAAGTTAGACGTGTGAAGGTGTGTGTGTGTGTGTGTGTGTGTGTGTGTGTGTGTCTGAACAATGTCACCTCACAAGAAAAGCTGAATTTCTCGGAAATCTGTTGACAAAGCCTTATGCGGTGTGAGGAATGCAATCCAAATATGGGTGAAGTCTGCTTGTGTGTTTATATGAGAGAGAGAAAAAGAGATAGAGAGAGTGTGTGTGTGTGTAACACATATCACTCCTCACCTCTCCAGAGAAGCTGTACTTCCCCTTGAGGATCTGCCGATAGAGCCTCATGCGGTTGTCGTCCTCGAAGGGCATGGTTCCACTCAGCAGGATGTACGATATCACCCCCAGTGCCCACATGTCCACAGCGTTTGTGTAGGGCTTCCTCACCAGGATCTCCGGGGCGATGTACTCTGGCGTGCCACAGGTGGTCTTCATCAGACATTCGTCTCCTTTCTTCCGGCTACTGGCCAAACCAAAGTCGGTGATGATGATCTTGGAATCGGCGCCAGGGTGGTAGTAGAGCAGGTTCTCTGGCTTCAGGTCTCGGTGGGTGATCCCCAAAGTGTGGAGGTACTTGACGCCGTCCAGCACCATCTGCAGCACCCGCGTGGCGTCGCGCTCCGTGAAGGAGCCGCGAGCGATGATCCGGTCAAAGAGCTCCCCTCCGGTGGCCAGCTCCATCACCATGTAGACGCGCTCGGCCGTCTCGAAGACCTCCATCAGCTGGATTATGTTGGTATGACGGACACGTCGCAGGACACACAGCTCGGACTCGCACACCTCTCGCCCCTCCCGGTAACGGGTCTCGATCATCTTGATGGCGTACGGCTGCCGGGTGCTCTTGTGCTCCACGCGAACGACCCGGCTAAAACTCCCGCGGCCTATCAGAGCTTTGATGTCATACTTGGCCGTGACCCGGGGGTCAAACTTGGCTCTGTATTTTGCCACCTTTTTCCGCTGAGGGTCCGACAGATCGGACGGGTCCTTAGAGGGCTGAGCCGAGGCGGTGGGAGTGGCCGCCTGGGCCTGACATGGGGAGGTGGAGTCAGCCTTGTCACCTCCCCCTCCAACGGCCCCATCCGTCTTGCTGCGAGTGCCATTCCCTCGTATGAAGTTCTTATAGATATCTGTATGAGCAGCTTGGGGAGGATCAACCTGAAAGATAACCAGGAACACATTTTATCACATACGCAAAGTACGAACCACAGCAGAACAACAAAAGTTAACAGAGTTTCTGAGTAAATAAATAATAAACAATTACAAATCTTAAAGTCAAGTTCATAAAGTAACTTTCTTTGCATTCATTTGATTCCCAATCAAGATACACTGGTAAGAATTGCTTTCCATTGTTAATATTTACTTAAAAACAGTTCTGAAATGCAAAATAATACAATTTTATTCATGTGATAAAACATGTGATAAATTGCGATTAACTACAGAAATTTTACGGAGGATTAAAAAAACAAAAAACATGATGGACTCTTCAGAAGAGGTCATTATCTTCACTCAAGTTTCTGCGCGGGGAAAGTCACCGGACGCCACAATCTTCTGAACATAGCCATACTGAGAAATACAGTGATAGTCTTAATTAGCTTTGTAGCAACTCATTTGGCAATGGCTTGAATGTAACGGACGTTCATTAATATCTAAAAGTTACGCACTAAAGCTTTAAGGTAGCACGAGTAATCGTGTTAAATAATCGTGATTCAGATTTTTTTCTTTTTCATAATCGAGCAGCCCTACTGTGGTGGTAACAACATTATTACCATTACTGGTAACGACGTTGTCCTACTGACCTTTTTGACCAGGTCCAACTGAACATCCCCTGGAGGCTCAGGGAGGACCTTACTGTTCCTGCACCCCATCACATCACCTTGGGCCGCTGCCCAGCGAGCCACACAGGCCACCAGGAGCCCTGCCTCATCACCGCAACAGCTGATTCAACACACTCAGGGCATCCAACATCCAGGTTGTAGCCACACTCAGAGACAGGGTTCATGAATAAAGCTGATTACACCCACTCAAGTCCCAATGAGATGGCATCAGCAGTCACAGTACATGAATACACCCGATACATCCACTTAAGTGCAATTTTAAAAAGTCCAAGAGTTCATTAACATATTCTGGGCAAGCAAGTTGTGTGTCTAGGCTCCATCAGCAAGTACTGTATTACTGGTTGTCTTTTTTGTTACAGTATTCTTTTGATAGGCCTGTGCCGGTGGGTCTCGCACACACAGACAGGCCTGCAGTCAGCAGGCAGGGGGTACCTCAAGCCCCTTGCAGAACCTACCAGGGCCCCATCTCAGATGGGATAATATGTTGAATGTTTGGAAAGAAAACCGCATGAGCTAGTATGGATGCTCACGGGACAAAAATGATTGATCA
Organism: Perca schrenkii; assembly: GCA_025617405.1. NCBI lineage: Eukaryota > Metazoa > Chordata > Actinopteri > Perciformes > Percidae > Perca > Perca schrenkii. The sequence continues at coordinate 8,314,214 of CM046794.1, forward strand.
GGGCAGCGGAGGGAGAGAGGTTGCATAAAACAGGGTTGAGTGCAGTTGCCTTTAGGAGAAATGCAGAAAGATTCAGGCAGAACTTCCACAGAAAATAAGATCATCAAGTGGGCTCCGATCCATTGGGGAAGGCTGCAATGTCAGCAGCGGGTCTTGCCACAGATAAAGCAGCTCCCCTGGAGAATCACAGGCTGAAGAACAGCAGAGGGAAGCTCTGAAATTCAGAACAAAATGAAATATGAAACTTGAGTGATTATGGTTAGGCTCACACATTGGCATGGCTGAATTCGGACATGATAGCAGAACTCAATTAGGCCAATCACTGAAAAGGCAGAAAAGCAACGGACCTAAACACAATGATAATTTTAGTACTAGTTACACACCATTTTTATATGGAAGTTGCGTGATGAAGCCATATTGTTAAACTCCCTGCCAAAATATGATTACAGCTATCCAGACGTGTTTTGCAATGGCCAAGAAAACAAGGCTTTGGCGTTGTAAGAAATAGCTGCTCTATCACAGATGGTCACTTATATCCGAGTATCAAATGCTGGAACTCTGCTTGGTATACATATTTTTTAAAGTTATCATTACAAAATGTTTATCAACTTACTTTTTTCAGTCATAACAACAAAATATTAACTGGAAACATCCCTAAAAACATACGTCAAAGTACCTTAAACGCTGAAGAAACCATGACATAGAAGTGTTTATATCGGAAACGTAATGGACAGCTGCATTAAGTTTAGTCAAATTTGAAAAATGGCCAGGCCCTATTCATGTCAATGTTTTTTCTTTAGCCCAAAACTAATTCAACCGTTATTTTTTGGCAAAACTGGGTAACGACATGACAGTCTCTAAAAAAAACTTTCACAAATAACCCCGACATTACAAGTGTAAAAGTGACTTGCAATCTCACCTCATTACTTATCCGAAATAGCGTGTTGAAGAAGTGTTTAAGCATGCTAACTAGCCTGCTAGCAGCAGGGCAGGACTCCCAACTTTGCCAAATCCAGCCTCCTCACCCCACTCTCACTCAGCTGGGCTCTCCATTTTCACCTCGTAGTTTCCCAACTTTATTCCCGAGGACAACCAAAGTCAAATCCGTCACTTCATTTGTCAGAACAGTCTGTACTAATTCCGAAGTTTAATGGTTTGTTTTGGAGATGAAGGGACTACAAAAACATGTAAAGTTGCCCCGTTGGTTTGCTTTTCTGGACGGTGTTTTTCGCCCAGGACCACCTTCCCACAGCCAGAACAGTAAAAAGAGACATAATGCAACTCAGGTGTTCCGGTTCACATTTTCAAAATAAAACGCTAGTGAGAATTATTTGCAGCATTTTATGTGGAACTAAATGTTTTTTTTTCTCCACAATGTTCTGTATGAGTTACTTGAATATGACACTTAATATATTTTGGCTTGTTTGAGTTTTTTAGCCTGTTTGTACTGTGCTTTTTTAAATGTTATGTAAAACTATGTTAAAGTAGTCTATATCCTCAACGTTCCACTTCTGGGATTGTTCTGTTGCCAACGGAAATTCTGCCGGATATCAGTCATTTAGGTTGCCTTGGGCTTCCTCCAGACAGCTAGCTAGACTAACTGTCCAATTTTTTGTTTTCTGTTGCACGACTAAAACAACTTTCGAACCTACACATGTTCCACCAAAACAAGTTCCTTCCCCAGGCTATTTGGCAGGACAAGACAATTGTGATTGGTTTATAGAAATGCCAATAAACCATAGCACATTTTCAGGATTATGCAGCACTTAACCACAATAAATGGCCTGATACCTATGGATCCTGCTTTATTGCACAATCTTGACAGGGTGTTAAAGTGCTCATATTATGCTCATTTTCAGGTTCATAATTGTATTTAGAGGTTGTACCAAAATTGGTTTATGTGGTTTAATTTTCCAAAAACACCATGTTTTTTTGTACTGCACATTGCTGCAGCTCCTCTTTTCACCCTGTGTGTTGAGCTCTCCGTTTTAACTACAGAGGGAGACATCACACTTCTGTTCCATCTTTGTTGGGAGTCACACATGCACAGTAACTAGAACTACGAGCTAGTCAGAAGCAGAGTTTGAGGGCGTGCCACGCTAGCAGCTAGGCGAGCATTATAACGTGGACAAAGTGACGCACGTTCCTCACGGAAGTAAAGGCTGGACTACAATAGAGCTGTTAGAGCCTGTTTGGAGCAGTTTGTGAACAGTGTTTTCTGTTGGAGATGGTAAGTCCCTTTGGGGTGGACTTTGGGCTTTTTCACTTTGTAAACCTATAACGTGCACAAAAAGATATATAACACAACAAAGGAAAGGAAAAAAGCCAAAAAGCATAATATGAGCACTTTAAAAACCTTCATTATGTCAGTAGTATGTGTGTATGTTGCATATTCATGAATGAATGCATTAAATCAAATGACCAGAAAACATTTCTGGGGTCAGGTAGTATTCGTGCAGAGAATATATTATATATAGTATATTATATTATAACAGTCTATGAGTGGGAGGAATAGGAGGTTAATAGGGACCTAACAGCTAATGTGTGCCCTGGGGCCCACAGCCACAATGAAATTACCCAATGTTAAATATCATCTGAATATTAGCCTATATGCATTTTCTTAATGTTGCAAGGGAAATATATAAATGAAGGAATTTATTTGCTGATAACTCACATAGATGACTACATAGATTAATTTATCTCAATACCCACTTTACATGCTCTTAATTTGAAGGCACAATCCTTCAACTTCCGGTGTACTTCCATCTGTCTCTGGTTTGCTTGATGGAGCTCCACTTCCACCCAACTTCTTTTGTAGAGACGCGACGACCTATGGCGACGACCTCCCTCGGCTAATTTCGACCCCATTTAGTCCTCACCGTCACTTCCTGGATACAGAGAGAAGTCCTTCTGCCAAAGTGCTGACTTCTCTCTTGGAAAATTACTAGAAAGTCTGGGTGGCACATTACCGGCCAACTCACAAGTTCAGGTTAGAGTAGTTTACATACAGCATGACTCTTTTCTGACCCTCAGTTGACATGATTATGCCTCAAGTAACAACATCTGAGAGAGAAAGTGGCATGCTAAGCACAATTCTACATCTATCTATGGACGTCCGAGCAAAATATAAATGGCACTGAACTTTAATAACATAAAACATTTTAGATTATAGTTCATTTTGTTATTCCTTTATGTGGCGGGGTCCCACTGGGATACTCTCGGAAACCCATGGAACATGGAACGCTTTGGGGGATCAACTAAGCCAGTTAATTCGCAACAGACATGCAGATGGATCAGTTTACATAGTAAACTACAAATTCACCCCCAAGTAAGGCTGGGCAATAAATCAATATTAAATCGATATTGTAATATGAGATTAGATATTGTCTTAGATTTTGCAGTTAGTGATATCGAAATGTGGCATAAGTGTTGCCTTTTCCTGGTTTTACGGGCATTACAGTAAAGTGATGTCATTTTCTGAACATATCAGACTGTTCTAGCTGTTCTATTATTTGCCTTTACCCACTTAGTCATTATGTTCACATTATTGATGATCATTTATCTAAAATCTAACTGAAAATATTTTTGTTAAAGCACCAATAGTCAACCCTACAATATCGTTGCAATATCGATATCAAAGTATTTGGTCAATAATATCGTGATATCAGATTTTCTTCATATCGCCCAGCCCTACCTCCAAGCCATTTCACTGTGCCTCCAGTCTAAAAAAAACATTAGATATAGGACTAAACTATATGTTTAGACACATGTTTCACAGTGTATGAAATTGTCTGCGCGTATACAACATTATGTTTTAATTTTAAGCATCTTTCAAGTGGTTACAAATCTGTATTTCGGATCTTTTTAAAGCTATTCATTTGCAGAGGACACAGCAAAAAAATGCATTTACTGATGCTTTAATCTGTTGCATGGCATTTCCACATGGTGTCACTATACACATAAAAGACACTTTTGACCCTCATGTTTTCCTCGGGTCAAATTTCAAAGGCTTTTTTTTCTGCTTTTATTTGATAGGACAGCTAGGTGAGAAAGGGGAGAGAGAGGGGGAAGACAAGCAGAAAACCACCACAGGTTGGATCCGAAGCCTGGACCTCTGTCGAGGCATAAACCTCTACCCACTGATCCAACCCGGCCACTCGCACCCAGCTTTCTTAAAACAAAAATTGGATATAATTTCATGTGAATGAGGTTTATTGACCATGAATTCCAAAAATGACTGCAAAACTAGTGGTAATAATTAAGTATTAGTTGTGTATATACTGGTGGTAGTGGGGAAAAAAGCCTCAAAAAAAGCAACACAAACTTTTTTTTTTTTAGATTATTTTTTGGCCATTTTTAGGCTTTTATTGACAGGACAGCTGAAGAAATGATAGGGGATAGAGAGGGGGGAATGACATGCAGCAAAGGGTCGCAGGTTGGAGTCGAACCTGGGCCGCTGCGTCGAGGAGTAAACCTCTACATATGGGCGCCCGGTCTACCAACTGAGCTATCCGGGCGCCCAAGCAACACAAACTTTGAAAAAAGCCTCAAAAACGTCGGAAAAACCATCAAATAAATAGTGCTTTTTAATTTTGACCCGGAACGACAACAAACGACGGGAAGACAACACAAGGCAGTGTCAAACTTTAAGGCTACTCTTTAGTCCTTTTATTGGCATGGCTGTTCCTTTACATCCCAACACACCTGCCCCCACCATGCTTGTCCATATGAGTTGCATTCAGTTTCACCCTGCTTGTCCATAAACAATGTAATAAAGGATACTTGGCCTTGACTTCAGTATTGATGTGATAGTGTGTACTGGACTCACTGTACACTGACCATGACTTGTACAGCCTTTTACAGGCCGCAGCAGAGTTTTAGGGAGTAGCATTAAAAGTGGGGAATTAGTAAGAGAAAGACAACTGTTCCATAAAGAGAGTCATGGAGACAGTGAAATTCATCACATGATGCCAATAAAGCTCCTTGAATTGGATTGAGGGAGGGAAAATGAGTGGGAGAGGGGGATAGTGGTGACAGTGGAAGACAACGGATGACAGATGGTGGGTACCAGACAGAAATATAGGGAGAAAGAATGGGAGGAAGGGAGGGAGGGAGGGAGGAGGAGGAGGGGGCAGAGGGATGAAGCAGCAGAGAGTAATCAAAATGGAAAGAGGGAGGATGCGGAGCGATAGAGGAGGTATGGAAGACACAATGCAGTCAGGAAGGAGGGACAGAGAGAAAGAGAAAAGACAAAGAGAGAGAGAGAGGACACAAGCAAAGAAAGAGAGTCTCTGAAGACTCTCTGCTCTATCTGCAGTGCAGCTGAGGTCATGGCCTCTCCGGCTCTGCAGCTCGCTGCTACGTCGTCATATCCTCGTGATTGATCACCGCTTTGTCGCACTCTGATTAAGATGCTTTGTCTGAGCGCTCCACTTCTATTGACACTTGTGTGTATTCCTCCGCATCTCGGCTCTCAGTTCAGCTCTCTATTCTCCCCGCTCTCTCTCTCTCTCACCCCTTGTGCCGTCCCGTTTGTTCACTCTCTTTCTCCCCTTTCCCACCCCCAAAAGTCAATATCATCTAGTAGATCCAGATTTGCTGACTGCTGTATTATTTATCCAAACAGAAGAAGAGGAGCCGCTCTATTAAAAAGCTCAATTGACTCCATCTGTGTCTCTGGCTCCATTAATATCCCCATGATGGTTTCCCCCTAATTTGTGTGTGTGTGTGTGTGTGTGTGTGTGTATGCTGTGTATTTGTGAAAAAGCTGCAGAGGATGAGTAAGCGAGTGAGGGTTTACAGTGAGTAGACAACTTTACGCGTGTGTGTGTGTGTGTGTGTGTGTGTGATATTTTTGGTGGATATTTCTATTTCTGTGCTCTCCCCCATCTCTCACCTGTCCTCTACAGGGGTACAATGAGAAAAAAAAGAAAAAAGGCAGAGAGAGACACCACTGCTACATGCCGTCAGTACAATCTGGTCATAGAGAACTCATTGATTACCACAGACGCATAATTCCCTAAAGTAATATTGTATGACTACTATACTAACACTGCAAGAGATAAAATATATCATAAAGTACATCACACTCATTGTAATGCTCTTATTGACCACCTCAGGCAAGCTATTAGTTTCCAGGGGAATATTATGAGACCATTACAGTGATTGTTTCTATTCTTGTCAAAAGGTGCAGCGTCTACATGGAAGGTGTCTTTGAGACAGTAGGATTTCATTTGGTCCCTGTTCAACTATGCATGTCTGTAACACCTGTGGTATGAACGTTTTATTGTCCAACCGATTACTGCTCCTGTGCTGTGTCTATTTTTTTATTGGAGTTCTGGAAATTTCTCGAATCTCAATGATTGTGATTCGATGTCCTTAAAATGTCCTTACAGCTGGATAGTATCTGACTTGCTAAGATTGTCAAACCAACACCATCACCATACAAGGGAAATGTAAACAACAAAAAAAAGCCAAAGAAGAAAGACAATACTCCGTTGATTTCGGGAAATATCAACAAACTTCGAGGTAGCAGGCTATTCATTGAAAATGGCCTGCTTGCTTCTTTTGTGGAATGATTGCAAAGATTTACAAATATGAATATGTAAGGCCTTTACTCTCTAACTGGGACGTTTTGGGACCAATCGGTGGGATTGCTATGGACAAAGTACACACGGCAATACACTGGTAAGAGAAAATGAGGTTTAACCATGTATCCAGCTAATTTAAATAGGTCACTTTACTGTATTGTGTGAACAGTTACCTTCATTTAATATTGTATGTGCCGTTTTCTTTTATCGGGTTGCAAATGTTCCATCAAAATAAGTACCTTCCCGAGAACTTTTTGCGGAGCCACCGTCGCTGTGTCCACAGTTTAGTGCCACCCAAGGCAATTGTAACTGGTTTAAAGAAATGCAAACAACCCAGAGCTTTTTTTTCTCCTATCCTAGAATGTATGTGTGGAGGAGCCAGACCTTACTCCACAGCGCTGTAGAGAGACTGTAGGTCTGGCAATGCGAGACTATAGAGAAAGAGAACAGAGTGGGTATCCTGTACCCTACATTTTTTGGGAAATAAACATGGTTTAGACCTCGTTTTTCATTCAACAAAATACATCAAACTGCTGAATGCATGTGTCCAAAAGCCCTATAAAGGAATTTCAAACAGCTTTTAGACTTCCAATTGTAGGAAATAAAATGGGACCTCAGTATTTCCGAGATCCTCGCTACAGCCCTGATAGAGGTAGACATAAAGTCAACACATGAGAATAAATGATAGATAATTGATAAATAAATAATAGATAATATAATATGCAATGGATAATGATCTCCATAATGAAAACGTCAAAAGAAGAAGATGGAGAGAAAGGCTGACAGGTAGACAGCAGGTAGATGGAGTTGTAAACTGACAGTTAAGATGGACTGAACGACAAGAATGGCAAATACACCAGCTAAGAGAGTGACAGGCAGAAATAGGGACAGTGACGAATGCAACTGAGTTTGGACCAACTTCTGTCCAATGACAACACTGGAAAGTGGGAAGAGAAGTTGATAAAGCACTCTTTTAGATACCCTTCAGTAAAAGACGCAAGTTACTCCAGTTCAACTTAAACCACTTTAGTAGAAGTGAATAGGAAGTACTCTGTTGATGAACTCCTTAGGCAGTGCAGTGCAGGTAGATGTTAATTCATTAGCGTTCAGCTTAAGAGACAAGAGTAGAAAGGCAGGCACAGAGGGTCCACAGGCAGACAGAGATTAATAGAGCAGACAGGTTTCAGAAACCACAGACACAAGTGGAGAGAAGCACCACATTTACTCTGGTACATTCACTCCACTGCTTCAGTGTACAATTTCCAGCATTTCAAATGAGCTTCACAGCAGGTAAAAGCAATGTGTATTACAAAAGTATTGCTTTGGCCCAGCTATTTGAATCCTCATGGTATGCTTGACTGGGCTACAAACCTTGTGAGAATTTGGGGGATTCTGAAGCACTGCAAAAACATTGAGCAAATAAAGACCAGGCATGACAGGATGTTTTGAACGTCCCTCTACCATCAATATTTCTCTTTTTCTGAGGTTCTGAGCTGGAAGAGCGGACTTTGGAGGCCAACATCTGTCAGACCTTTAACACTGAAATAACCCACCGGGTTGAATCTTGTCTGACTGTTTTTGTCTTTATGGAGTTCACTTTTAAACTACACTCAGATTTAGTCTTAAAGCTGTAAAAGGAACCACTTTTGGAACCTTGACCCTAGAATGTGGATTGTTTTGTATCCGTTTTATATTGTTTCCCCAAATCTTCACAATGTAATTGAAATAGAAGCAGTGGCTTAAGGCAGTTATGATGGGCCCCAGTGCATGCTATTTACTAGTTATGGCCATTGGAGTGTGTGTTTACATATGCTTATGCACTTAATGGTGAACTCAGACAGAGATCTTGATGAAATTCTTTAAAAAAAAAAAATCTTGATTCACTCAAACACACACACACGCACATACGCACACACACACACACACACACACGTGGAGGAGGTAGGAGGAAGTTCTGAAAAATAAAACGTGTGCACTATAACAAAGGTTCAAGGCAGTAAAGGCATTGAACAAGGATTTCTTTAAATTAATGAATTGTGGACTATGAACCCTCCAAAATAGTAAAAAGTGCAAAATGACGCACAACACATAAAAAAAGTTCTCAGCTGCAGTACCCAGTGGAGCAGGGGTGTCAAACTCATTTTCACTAAGGGCCACACTGGATAAAGAGAATCACACCAAGGGCCAGACATGTACAGTTTACTTTTCTCCTTTTTGTTGTTTTTTTTCCAACTTTTTTGTGGCTTTCTCAAACATTTGTCACTTTTCTGTAAATTTATTGCTTTTTCTGACATTTTTTGTACGCTTTTTGTCGCATTTTTTGTTGACCTGAAGCCCTACAAAACAACAACAACCTGTTTCACAGCCTGAATATGAAAACTCTCTGCTGCTTCTGGGGGAATTTGGCAAATCTGCCAGATTCTGCTTTGAATGTCAGGTAATTACAGTTTAAAAAAACACTTTCCTGTGTTTTTGGTTTTGGCGCACAACTAGGCATGCCAAAATTTATTGTGGACCCAAATTGATATACGGGCCGGATCTAAATATGCAACGGGCCGGATTTGGCCCGCGGGCCTTGAGTTTGACACATGTGCAGTGGAGTCTTCTGTGCTGTATTAAGCCCGGGACACACAGGGCCGATTATCGGCCATTGGACAGTCTGGCGAGGTCAGTGACTTGAATCTGTTCGGTGTGTCCCATGCCGTCGTCAGTCTGGGGATGCTGTCGGCGTTCATTTTGGCCGACCTGACATGTTCCGTCGGCGGCAGGGCAGTCGGGACTCACCCAGAAATGGCGAGCGGAATGATCGTGACTAGAGTCTCTCAAAATCTGACGAAAATCTTTTAAACTGACCTTTGTTGAGCTGAAATTAAGACAGATTCACCGGGCCTATTTCTCGCTTAAAATGTTTTCAGAAACATGTTTCAGTGAACTATTTTAGTACAATATGAGATTGTATTATGAACGGAACATGACAGTCTGGCTTTGAATTTCCGGAGAAAACAAACCCATGTGACGCGTTTGTCCAATTAGCTGCCGGTTGTCATTTCTTGGGCAACAATACAGAGTAGCACCACCTCCTGCTATGAAGACGTATTACGTTTCTCAAGTCGGTGTCGCCTCAGTGTGCCCCGAGGCAGTATTTTGGACCTCGGGGACGCGATCATTTCTACTGGCTTTTTTTGGCATCAGTGCACCTGATGGCTGGTGATTTCTTTTCTTTTTTGGGCATTTTAGGCCTTTATTTTTTTTAGGACAGCTTAGACTTGAAAGGGGAGAGAGAGAGTGGGAATGACATGCAGCAAAGGGCTGTAGGTCGGAGGCCGCTGCCTCTATGTATGGGCGCGCGCTCTACCAGGAGAGCTACCCAGGTGCCCTGGCTGGTGATTTCTAAGGAGGCTGGTGAAAGCAGCAAAGAAATATAATAAGTCAGATAATGGTGGACACCAGCATAAACCCTGTGAACCTTCAGATGTCAGTTTCAGCACATATGACTTTTAAATATAGAAAGACCCTTAAAGGATGAACTTCAGATGTGGAAGTCTGTCGTTAATACAAACACTCAACCTACACTACAACGGCCATTATGCTGTATATGAGATATTGGCAGTGATGCCACGTAACGCGTTACTAGTAACGCGTTTACTCTAATCTGAGCACTTTTTTCAGTAACGAGTAATCTAACGCGTTACTATTTCCAAACCAGTAATCAGATTAAAGTTATTTATCCAAGTCACTGTGCGTTACTATTTGTAATTTTCCTTAGTAAAAATATATATTTTTGCTTTCTTCTTGCGTCTCGTGGAGTGAAGTCAGGTATGCGACAAGTCACGTTTTCAGCATGTGGGACAGTTCACGTGTACCACGCAGCGACACAAACGTAAACAACAATGGAGGGACGAGAGAGATGAGCGTTTTCTAGCTGGAAATGCAGTCACTATTTAGAGTTTGTGTCAGCTAAAGATGGCAATATTAAGGTTCGTTGTACACGCCACCAGCACAGGTGGCGATAAAGTGCTATCTAGCTACAAAAACACTACATCAAATTTGAAGAACCATTTGGAGTCGCAGCGCTGCAGTCAAACTTACAGAGCAGGTGGAGCGAAGCAGAGAGAAGGTCCCCCACCACCCAAACAACAAAAGCTGGACTTTGGTGCAAAACCATTAAGTGGGGGAGAGTTGAAGAAGTTGGTCGGGCAGTAGGCCTATGTTGTAGAGGAAATGCTGCCCTTAAACACGGTTGACTCGCTCTCTTTCGTGCCATAATAAACCAGATCCCTACTCAGAGATGGCAAAAGTACTCACTTCCCGTACTTAAGTAGAAGTACAGATACTTGTGTTAAAAAATACTCTGGTAAAAGTAGAAGTACTGATTTAATTTCTTTACTTAAGTAAAAGTAACAAAGTACAGGCTTTGAAATGTTCTTAAAGTATAAAAGTAAAAGTAGCCTTGCGAATGACAACCACTTTTTATGCAAAGCTACCTGGACCACACACGTTACTAGTGCAAGATGAGAAACTTCAGTGGACATAAAAACCAGGCTCTTTATATGCCATTGTCTACATTTTAAATGGATGTCTGCCAAACATCACATATATGATTATTGTGACAGAGACTGGGACTCCAGCTTAATAAGATTCTGACTGAGTAGCAAGATATGGATTCAATTGTCATTCTGTGAGAAATCACAGATCCAGTTTCTCTTTTTTAATTGTGCCCTTAACATTTAAAGGAATCTACATGCATGTGTGTGGATACAATATGAATTAGCCTACTAAACATAGATTAATTAAGAAGTTCCCCATACTTTTAGAGTTACGCAGCACATTGGCCAGGAGTCATACTTGATGCCTACTAGCCTATCTCAAACATCTCTCTCAGATAAGGCCAAGGATGATTGGGAATGTCTTGCTGCTTGTCTGCCTAATCTCTGGGGTCTCTGTTTTCTTCATTTTCAATCATGTCGCCGTCCATACTACTATGTGCTAACGTTACCAACATCAAGCTGCGATTATTTGCCGCAAATGAATGCAGAATGCGGCCAAATCTGTCGAGTCGTCTTGTAGTGGTGCGTTACATGCATACAAGGTAGTATCCAATTAGATTGAATTCGGTAGCCTATTGATGACGTGAAAAATAACGGTAACTCCAGTGAAATTATTTGAAACGTGTTAGTGAGGACTAGATTAGGACTGTATTTAAAGCTGATTCTGGTTTCCAACTTCGCCCCCCCATCTCAAAGTGCTACAGAAACCACATTAAAACGCATTACAAAAAAAGAAACAAAAATACATATGTAAAATACGCATACAAACAGCTAAAAGAGCAGTTTAGTGCAAAAAAAAATAATATCTGCAAAGCCTAAGGACATCTTAAGAACGCCTGCCTGAACATAACAGTTTTAAGCTCTTTTTTAAAGGTGTCCACAGACTGGGGTTTTCTCAAATGTTCAGGGAGGGAATTCCAGATGCGTGGAGCAGCGATGGAGAAGGCTCGATCTCCCATGGTGCGGAGTCTTGAGCGGGGCTGATAGAGGAGGTTTGTACTTTGGGACCGGAGGTTACGGGTGGATGTGTGAGGGATAATGAGGTCTTTGAGGTATTGCGGGGCGTTGTTGTAGATGCAATGGTGGGTGATGAGGGCAATCTTGTATGGAATTCTTGAGGTTATGGGTAGCCAATGAAGGTTCTGAAGAATGGGGGTGATGTGGTCGTATTTGCGAGCTTTCATCAGAGTTCGGGCAGCACAGTTCTGAATGAATCGTAGTTTCTGAAGGTTTTTATTTGGTATACCGATAAGCAGGCTGTTACAGTAATCAAGCCTGGATGAAATTAGTGCATGGACGAGTTTTTTGCGTCAGAAAAACTTAGGAAGGGGCGAAGTTTAGAAATGTTTTTGATATGAAAGAAGCAGGTTTTGTACAGATGTTTGATGTGGTTTGCAAAGGTCAGTTGTGGGTCCAGCTTCACACCAAGGTTGGTGACAGTAGTTGAGAGGGGGATGTCTTGACCAGAGAAAGAGATAGTGGTTATTAGTGATGAATGGACCTGATGAGGGGTGCCAATTTGTATGGCTTCAGTGTTCAACTGGAGGAAATTTTGACTCATCCAAGCCCTAATCTCCTCCAGGCAGTTAGAGAGGACAAGAGATGATGGTGAAAAGGAAACGGCTGATGACGAGGGAGCCGATGATGCTGAAAGGACCGGGGTGGAGCATGAATCGGTTCGCAGGTATAACTGAGTATCATCAGCGTAACAATGAAAGGAGATGCCGTGTCGGCTGATGACACGACCCAGTGGCAACATCTATAGAATAAAAAGCAGGGGTCCCAGGATAGATCCTTGGGGAACACCACAAGTAACAGGGGCTGTTCGGGATCTGGCAGATCCCAAGCTGACATACTCTGTCCTGTCAGCGAGGTATGAGATGAACCAGTCCAGTGCGGAGTGACGAAGACCAATGTCAGTGTGGAGGCGGCTTAAGAGAATATGGTGATCGACGGTATCAAAAGCACAGAAGGGGATCCAGAATCTGCAGAATTAAGAAGGTCATTGATAACCCTCAGCAGTGCTGTCTCTGTGCTATGGGCAGGACAAAAACCAGATTGGAATGTTTCAAACAATGAATGACGTTGTAGATGTTCTTGTAGCTGTGCAGCAACAGTTTTTTCAAGCACCTTGGACAGAAATGGAAGGTGTGAAATAGGCCGATAGTTAGAGAGGCATTCTGGGTCAAGGTTGTGTTTCTTCATGAGAGGTTTGATAACGGCAGTTTTAAGTGGGGGTGGAACAAAACCAGAGTTTAACGACTGGTTTGTAATTTGTGTGATAAGAGGACTAATGGCCGACAGGTTTGATTTGATGAGTGCTGTAGGAAGAGGGTCCAGGGGAGAGGTGGAAGGCTTCATCTTTTTGATGAGACCCTTGACTTCGTTCTGTGTGACTGTCGTGAAAGAGCTGAAAAGAGGAGGTTGTGAGCAGACAGATGGTAGAGACGGATCTGGAGAACGACTTACAGTTCTCAAGGACGCACACACACAATCTCAACTGATTATCCTCCGGACAGCAGTCTCTCTTTCTTTTTTCTCACTTTTTTCTGTGCGGCGCAAGCGCCCGCTCGCGGTGTGAGGCGCGTGTCCGTACTATTCTCCGACATTACGACCTGTTGTACAAAACTAAAGTAACGAGCCAATTTTTTAAATGTAAGGAGTAGAAAGTACCGATATTTGTGTTAAAATGTAAGGAGTAAAAGTAAAAAGTCGCCACAAAAAAAAATAGTAAAGTAAAGTAGAAATATCCGAAAAATCTACTTAAGTACAGTAACGAAGTATTTGTACTTCGTTACTTCCCATCTCTGTCCCTACTACTGGCAACGCTGAGCTGCCTCACAGTAACCCGGTTGTCGTTTTTATGTTGAGGCTGTGGGGGTGTTGTCGGCAGCTGCTGCATGTAACTAATAAAGTAACTTGTAATCTAACTTTGTTACTTTTAAAATCAAGTAATCTGTAAAGTAACTAAGTTACTTTTTCAACTGTGGCAACACTGGATATTGGTCGCTGTTATTGTTCTTAAATGATCCCTTCCTGGCACGAAATCCACAGCATTCCAAAAGTTTAATCAAATATGTTGCTTCAACAGCCTGTTTTTGAAATAACAAGTTTTTTGTACACAATTCTGAATGTTTGCACAGAACGAGGACAGAGAACCAGAGATATCGTCTTTTTTATTGTATAGTCTATAATATCCACAATGTTCCACTTCTGGGATTGCTCTGTTGCCGTTGGAAATTCCGCCGGATTTCACTCTTTGTGTTTGTGTTGGAAATTAAAACTGCGGTCGATTTCTGAGGACTATGGTTAACTGCTCCTCAGATCTCTGCAGGGTAAATCCAGACAGCTAGCTAGACTATCTGTCCAATCTGAGTTTTATGTTGCAGGACTAAAACAACTTTTGAACGTACACATGTTCCATCCAAAACAAGTTCCTTCCAGAGGCTATTTTGCAGCGGCACCGTGGCTCTACGGTGCCCAAGACGATTGTGATTGGTTTAAAGAAATGCCAATAAACCACAGCACGTTTCTCCCATCCCGGAATGCTGTGTGGACTAGCCAGACCCTTCTCCGCAGCGCTGTGGAGGAAGGTCTGGCAAAGCGAGACTACCCACAATACAACTTGACCTCTGACAGTTTAGTCGCAGATTTGTATTTGTTAAGCTAGTAACGGCTATAGCCTTGAGCTGCTAGCCTCAAAAAGAGATGAGGATTGGATTTTAGAGGTTCAATTTCCTTCCCGAGATTATTTTGCAGAGCCACCGGCGCTGCGTTCCAAGCCCCACCCAAGACGATTGTGATTGGTTTAAAGAAATGCAAACAACCCAGAGTGCCTAAAACGTTGAATAACTTCCTCAACCCAGGAGCATCAACTTATCAGAAAATATGAAAATGTGTAGAGGTGAGGATTTTAGAGAAAACACAGAGTGCACAAAAAAGTCAATGTTAGAGAATGATTATCTGTTTGGAAATGGTTTCTCTTTGCAGTGTACTCTTAGAGTTACCTCTGTCCTGCTGATATGAGAGATTCAAATGTAGTGAAGTTTGATTGGAATTGATGCCACCAGAGTGGAAAGATGACAGTACGGGTGCATGATCCCATCACTGAGTGGAAATTAAACTTGGAAGAAGCAGTTCAGCACAATCTGTACTTATACTGGGTGATACTACAAGGCAAGTGTAAAGTTGTACAGATCTTGGCCTGGAAAAAGGTTAAAGGACTTCTAAGTAGTTCCGGTAAAACTGTCTATTTGGCGTTCTAAATTATTGCCCCACATTAAAAGAAAATAATAATAATCTGAACTTTACTAATTACTTACTTCCAACACTGTGGATGCTTATGGAGCGTCCTTTTCGGCCGCCTCCCGAACGAGAAAAACATCTCCGTGGACACGTATCAATGGTGTGACGACCCCTCCCAATCTGCCTGCCTGTCATGTCCTGTTCCTCTGTCTTCAGGTACTGGGAGTGGGCGGGTAGGTGGAGCTGGGAGGGTCGTCTGTCCCTGGCCATCTGGGTGTGGCTTAAGGAAGGCATAAAAGATTGCTCTCCTGGGAGTCTCACTCTCTCTCAGCTGGTCCTCCTGCAACCATCCACCATTTTGTTCTTTGTTTGGTTTGTTACACCTTACAACACACATCACACCATTCATTCACTCATCCACACATGGCAAACACTAGTGGTGGGCAGATCGAGGCTTCGTGAAACAGTGAAACAGTTGAAGCAAATGTGTCATATTGTGTCGAGGCTTCGAAACAATCTGACACCCGTCTCAACGATGACCCATAGTGGTCACTTGCAGGTGTTGATCTGAAACAACCTTGATAACGAGCCATTAAAAAAATAAACAATGTATTATTGTTTTGTATTATATGAAGCTTGTAAGGCTTGCAGACTCCTCACTGTGCATAATGCTATTTTGGTCATAAAAAATGAATATTAATAAAAGAAATCAAGCCACAATGTCTCACTTTTTTATAGATTTTCATTCAAAAATATTTATTTCTCTGCTGTGGAAGGACTTAGCCTACTTCGTGTTTTACAGATAATAATCCAGCCTTTGAAAAGATCCTCTCACAAGGGACACTTGTTGCTGGCATGCAAAGATATTTTTTAGCAAGGACATACAAATGAGGAAAGATTACTGCTCTCTCTTTCCAGTAAGTTAGGGGATCATGAGTTCTGGGCAAAAACGCATAGTTGTGGTATTTTTTCACTTCCACTGTGGCTTCAGCTGTAGCATTATGTATAATCTGGGTTTTACGGATACGATCATTAAAACGTTCCCATAAACTGTCCTGTCCTATCTATCTATCTATCTATCTATCTATCTATCTATCTATCTATCTATCTATCTATCTATCTATCTATCTATCTATCTATTAATGTGTCACTGTATGTAGGTCTATACTCTGTCTGTCTCAGTCTATCAGTCAATGTGTAAATTTAAATGTAAGCCTAAATATAACTAAACAACTCGCACTATGAATGTCACTATATCACCAAATATCCGCTATCTCAAAATCAAAC
This sequence comes from Perca schrenkii, assembly GCA_025617405.1. Classification (NCBI taxonomy): domain Eukaryota; kingdom Metazoa; phylum Chordata; class Actinopteri; order Perciformes; family Percidae; genus Perca; species Perca schrenkii. The sequence goes on from CM046794.1 coordinate 8,330,883, forward strand.
TCATCTCACAAAAACCCACGAGGTCAAGGTGCGTTGACTTCACTTTTATACTGATGTGCGATGTGTGTTCCCGACCCTGTCAATCAAACGCTGATTTGGCGGACCATGCCACCTGTTGAAACACTAGTGAAACACTCCGGTGTTTCATTTAGCTGTAGTCACGTGACATCAGTGTTTTGAATCGCGCTTCGGATCAGTGTTTCGAAACATCTGCGCTTCGGGATCTCGGCAAAGCTTCGGAACATCAGTTTCACTTCAGCCATCCCTAGCAAACACTACTGATGTCTATGACATTTACACACCCCACTATTGCATTTATGTTTAGTTAATTTGTGTTATTAGTATATTTAGTTAAATAAACTACATTTTTGTTAATCTATCTGTGTGTGACCTCCCTTTTGTTGCCGGCCTTGAGCCAAGCGGTAACAATAGATTAAGAATAATGTGGACATTTACACGAACTGCCGTGAGACCGGGTTGTCTAAACACACTGCCCACACAAAGATGACACAGAGCTGGATTGAAATCGTCAATGTATCACTTTACAGTTTTTCTTGATTGCTTTGACCTGCTTAAAGAAACTGGGATCCACTCGGTTTTCATCATCACTGTCTCAGCAGAGCAGGAGACACCTCTTGCAAATGTGTTAATAATTTCTCATTGGATTGACACATTTTCCCCACCCTTTTGCAGAACAGTTAACACGGACGTCATTCAAGCAGTCCTAACTCCATTGTTTTAGCTATGGTAACCAAACAGAAGCTATCTGTTCCTAACTATTAGAAACTACCTACATCTGTATGAAATCACTGAAGCACCTGTTTGACACTCCTTCACACAAATCTTCAATTAGCAATCAGTCTGCAGGCCTTAAAGGTGCAGCGTCTGTGTTGTTCTTTGCCAACATGGATGGAAGAGGTCAAAGGCAGATGAGAGTGAGAGGAAGCGGTAGAGGGGTCCGAGGAAGAGGAGTCCAAGTGCGAGGTGGAGGTATAGTTGGAAGGGCTCAGGTTTCTGATGAAATTTGGGCAACTTTTATTGATCACATCATCAATCATGGCCTTTCACTTTGAGAAGCTGGACAAAGAGTCCAACCTGTTCTCCATTCTCTATCCATTGTCAGAAAACAGGTAATGTTGCTGTACAGTATATACAAAAATATCTTCAGTGATATACTTTATGTAATTGTTCCCTCATTCTAATTACATGTATTCTTTATAGAATCCAAAAGCTACCATTCTCTGGTGGTAGAGGGAGAATTTTTAGTGCTGAGCAGGAGGTAGCCGTTGTGAACATGGTTGTGGCAAACAATGCCATAAGGCTGCGTGAAATCAGGGCAGCAGTGATTGCAGATCAGGGCATCAACAACGTGAGCGTGACCACGATTGACCGCATCCTAAGAAGGAACCATATGGCTATGAAGCAGCTCTATACAGTTCCATTTCAAAGGAACTCTGACGTTGTGAAGGATGCCAGATGCCAATATGTGGAGGTAAGGAAACATTACTACAGTATACTGTAATGCCTTGTCATATCATGCAGTTAGAGTCAACTGGAGCAACTTTTCAATTTTGCCTTTTTTTACTTGGAGAATAATGGAGCTTGAAGCTGAGGGGGCACATCATGTCTTCATTTATGTTGAGGAAGCAAGCTTCAATCTCTGTAAAGTGAGGCGATGTGGAAGGAACCTCATTGGGTACAGGGCCTCTATCACAGTTCCAGGACAGAGGGGTGCCAACATAACCATGTGTGCTGCCATCTCCAATGATGGTGTCCTATGCCATATCCCCACTATTGGCCCATACAACACCGAGCGCCTCATAACATTCATGGATGCACTTCATGACAGGCTGATCCCACCTGAGGAGAGAAGGCTGTTGAGGCCTGGCATGCCACTCTTTGTCATTATCTGGGACAATGTGGCATTCCACCACTCTCGCCTTGTCAATGAGTGGTTTGCAGTACACCCTCGGATGATGATGCAGTTCCTTCCAGCATATAATGTAATATTTCAGTTTTCAGCCACAGTTTGAAAATAAGAATCAATGGAATCAATAAAATTTGCATCAAAGCATTTCTGATTTTGGATCCAATTCTTTGCAAGAAGTCAAATTTGACAACAAATGTCACTGGCATGAAAGCTACGTCCAGTAATAGGCTACAATGACAAGCAATGGTGCGCTGATTCGCATTGAGTGCTGTATTTTGTATTTTGTTGTCCACTATGTAATGGTTGATTGGGAGAGCTCATACAGTTGTTTGCAAGTTGTGTTGTTTGAAGGCAGAATTTGCTTTTGTTGCATATTTTAAATGTTTTGGTACAGTTGGAGCCTTTTGCAAACAAACTGTCATTTTGACCATGAGTTTTTTTGACCATGTTTCGGCCTGTGTGTTAACTGTTTTGAAAAATGTGGAGTTTGAGTTGACTGCTGCGTCAAAGCAATCAAGAAAAACTGTAATGCAGGGGTCTTCAATGTATATTTTATAAGTTAAGTTGCATATTTATCTGGGCCTAAAATAACGTTTGGGCGGCCTAAATCCTTTATACGTAGCTTTTAGTGCATAAAAAACTAAGCTATAAAAATAATTGTTATGATTTTACAAATCATGTTTTAAAGTTAAACATACATGTGACAGTAAAACTTTAGGATTAACTGCATCTGTAGATGGTTACCTTAGTGACTACCTTACCTGTACGCCAGAAAGCCTATCAGTAATGTTTTTTTACAAATAGGCTGATTTATATTTGCTAATAATATGTTGGATTCATATTAAGACATTTAAATTTTTTTTTGTAACTTTCAAAAGTTGCCCAGAATCTCCCTTCATTCATTTTGCCAAACAATCGAAAAATGGTTCCATACTGAATCCCGAATATGGGATACCAGTTTTAATATATAGACAAACAGGCAAGCAGTAGATTATACTGGACGATGGGTAGGCGTTAATGGAGAACATTTTCCTGCAGCTTGTGAAAGACGAGGACGAAAAACATGACCAAGACATTGAGGATGTCAATACTGAAAGGGTACAGTTTGGTTTTGAGCTACTATGCATGTGTTTTGTTGAGGTTTCTGGTGTAACGTTGCGACTGGAGCACAGTATCACAGAACAGAAGAGTAGGCTAGTCCACATGTAAACATCCCAAAACTCTTTTGGTAGCCTCTTCAATAAAAAAAAACGAACAGGCCCTTATCCCCCACCTGTGCAAAGTATTTTTTTGTACTGAAAACACTTTAAAGAAATTAACAATAATTTGGAAGCCCCCTTGAAGTAACTCTGAGGACCCCTTAGGTGCCCCGCACCCCCTGTTGAAGATCTCTGCTTTAATGGACAGATTTAAGAGTCATATCAATCTTCTTATCCAGCTATTTGCAGGTAAATAAGCGTATCTTCAAAATGTTTAACCATTTCTTCAAGTATTTTAAAGGCAGGGTTAGTAACTATTTCCAAAATACACTTTTTTTATATATTGTTTGAAATGGTATTTGCACCCTGACAGCAATAAATAACTAGAATAAAAAGAACCAATGAAATGCCTCCTTGCCCCGCTGCACGTACTCTACCCCTCCCGTGTACGAGAGTAAGCTCAATACGCGTCGTCGCCGCTTTGCTAACCGTAGTCTTGTTTGGCATGATAATATTAGGTGTTATTGAGACATGAAGTAAAATGTTGGTCCTTTCTCCGCTCTGAAGCAGCGACCCCACGGTGCCCGTGCAGTTCTGTGTGTGGGTCGGAGCCCCGAGAGCACGGGGAGGTGTTAGACGATGATGCTACTTTCAAAATTTGCTAGCTTTTCAACATCACCAACCCTGTCTTTAACAACCTCTGTTGATAGTCTCTTCCTGAATTCCCACATGACCCATATTCAGCAATTGCAATCCATAAACAAAATAAAACATATCTTGTGCGGATGAAAAGTTCCTCTTTGCTGATATTGTTGTCAACCTTTCGACAGCAGGATATGACAATACATAAATAAAAGTGAATTATTCTGCCCTAAGAGAGCAAACCTTAATCATTTGTTGGAATGTTGTGTACGCACATGTTATGGTAAACCAGGGATTTGGCAGATTTAGGCCAGAATATTCCCTGCAGAGACAGTCAGCACCAGTTTAACATTTGACCTAGTATCCTTGCTCAATTCTCAAAGGACTGTTTATTTTGTAGGGCTGTCCATGCCATGGAAAGAATTATTAGATGAGGCAAAAGGAAGGAAGGTGCCTCGACAAAGCAGCTGAGGCTTAACAGGGAGGCTGAAAAGCCACTATAAACCCTGTTTGGGTGCTGTGGCTTTGTAGCCATAGTCCCATCTACATAACTGAGGGAGCAGAAGATCTCTGAGGCAACGTTCAAAATGAGGAAATGTCAGGGACATAATTTGGTGAACCATAGAACTAGATTCTTTAACTTGCTGGCTACTTTTAAAAATATACCTAATTTCCCCACGGCGAGCAGTGAAGTTACTTCCTGCCACATGTGTGGAGCTCTAACAGAATAGTCCAATACTTCATGTCCTGTGCCCTTCCCTTCTAAGCACTGAGACATTAGAAATTAGACATTAAAAGTAGCTTATGAGTTCATTAGAGGCATAATGACCATGATATAATAATCCTCTGTGCAATTTGCACAATGTCTAAAACCTCAAGGCAGTGAGTACCTTCTGAAGGAGCTGTGTGGGTAACACCATCATAACATAGTCATTACAGATCCATAATGTATAATATGTGATGACAGATTGTGTGTAACTTTCAAATGTAATAATAATGAAGCACAACAGTGCACTCAGTGTAAACCACGGACTTCGGATCATACAGAAATACCAAAGGGAGCCATAAACAACTATTATTTGGTCAATAAAGTGGTTTAATGACATCCTTTTGATTATGAATAAATATGTCCTCCATAAATGTCAGCTTGATGACAGAAATCATTATCAGGTGTGTAGTATTACACATTCACTTACAACACATTCTACAACTCCAAATGTACATATTTTATACAAGGAGTGTTTCAAGGGATATAAATAATGCATAAATTATCTGCAATAATGAAATATGTATAGAAGATATGTTCGTAATGGTCATGTCAGTGTGTGTTTGCCTGTGAATTCTGAAATGCGGGAGGTGTTGCACATATGAAGATACACACACACGCGCACACACACACACACACACACACACACACACACACACACACAGTTAAGGGACTATTTGGATGGCTGCTGGTATTGAGGTGTAACCTGAAGATTTATGTTTCCACACAGATACACAGTGATCCAGCAGCAGTGAGAGGAAACACACACACACACACACACACACACACATTGGGGGTGGATGAGCAGTATAAGTGTGAATTTTCCAAAAGGGAAAACATGTTGTGGCTTTCACTTCCCGCTTTATCCTTTAGCAAACATTCTCTCTCTTTCTTCCTCTCTGAAATTTCTCTCACCCACTCTGTTTTTCGTTCACACTCCTCTTCCTCCATCCCCTCACTTTCACTCCTCTCCGGCTTTCCATAACCTCCTTCCTGCCTTCGCTTGCTCTCTTTACACCCCAGCCCTCTCTTCCCCTCTCACTCCATCTCTCTCACCATCAACCCCACCCTCCCCCATCTCTCTCTTTCTATGGATAATTCATCAGTGTTTCTCAGAGCTGCTGTCTGCCTGCCTGCCTACTGTGATTTCCACTGGGACTCCTTCAGGGACCATTCCCACCTCAGCCGGGAATTAGAGCCACGGCAACAGAGAGAAATTAATCACAGCCACCTTATACTAACCCGTTCACACACACAAACACACACACACACACACACACACACACACACACACACACACACACACACAAAAGTTCTCCTTAACTCTTTTGCTTGTTTTAATTCTCGTTCACTTGAAACTTTCACAGATTCACATATGAACATGCACACTTTCTCAAACATACTTTTTAGTTTTACAAACTCTTGATCTCAAACACACACTCACACAGACACACAAGCACACACAAGCGCGCGCACACACACACACACACACACACACACACACACAACACACAACAGCAGCAGCACACAACACACAACAGCAGCAGCAGCAGCAGCAGCCTCTCTTTGATCAGTTCTGTCCCCCGTGGCTGAGTTGTGTACCTGGACTGTAGCAGCGATCATGATAACTGTACCACATACACTTACAGTACTTAAACGTACAATATGTAACTTTCTGCCGCTAGGGGTCTCTCAACCAAAACAATGGACGGTAAAACTGGACTTTTGATGACGTTGGGAAGTTGCGTGGAATTATGGGAGTTTTTAGTGTTAAACACCTTCGCTGCCGGTTAGAATGCTTCAGTTCACGGACAAGTTTACCCATTCAAGTTTATTCACGTTACGTTTAGTAACGTTTATTCATGTTTTTCTAATAAAATAGCTGCAGTTTCCCCAACATAATTACGTTTTTCTTGATTAGATTTTTATTTGTAGCTGACCAGTTAGCTAGTGAGCCAGCAAGCTAACAGTAGCCAGCAGCTAAAACACAAAATATTTCACATGTCAATGTCACCTTTTGGATGGTTTCAACACCGGGGCGGACGGGGTTTGTCTAACGCTAGCTAGCTACTAAACGAGGCTGAGAGACGGGTGTGGGTGGGGATTGCCGGGGGAATCTCCGCGATAGCGAGCCAGGACATTAGATGCCTGTTGTGCAGAAGCAGAACATCTCCCAGCTGCCCGGAATTATCTCACCTTCACTTTTCAGTAATCTTAACTTTTCGTTTTGGTGCTTAACCCACCTTTTGTCGGGTTAATTTAGCTAACCGTAAAGACAGCTAAACGCGAAGGGGGGCGAAATTCGGCAGTGAGGAGATTTTCGGCACATACATCGGTAGCGCTACGGAGATGTAGCTAGCTACCGCTATGGATGTTGCCGCTGTTGTGACTCGGTGCTGGGTCTGATATAGTCTGTTTCCAGACGTTTAATTAAACTGCCGTTAGCGTCGTAAGCACCAGGCACTGGAGATAAGTTCTGGCCGGGGGTTGCTGTAATGAAAGTAGCTGGTTGTTGTCAGCTGTCATCCCGACTGAGTCTCTCTGCGCCGGGGGAGTGAGGCAGACAGACCGGGGTGTGCTACTTTGGCTAAATTAGCATTAGATTAATCGTCTATCTACAGCTAACGTTAACATTACTAGTGAAGTTATTCGTGGGTTAGCTCAGTCCTGTTAGCTGTGGTCGAAACAGTCATACTAAAATAACTGTATTAGTGTGTTGAACGATGTTGTAACCTCATAATGTTACCCACAAAGCTTTAGCATCAACATTAGCACATTGTAGTAACGTCAAGCTAGTATCGATATTGAACTTTCAAAGTAGATAAAATCTCTGTTGTATTACTGTGATAAAAAGTGGGATGCAATTAATCACAAAATGATGCTGAATGGCAAAAAAAGCAGTATTACGGTTACAAGCATTTTTTTTCTGCGACATTGTATGATTTACAATTACTCCTGAACGTATCATCTTGGTGCCATTCTGGAACATACATCAGCAGGATGCAGTGAGAAGTTGTTTCATCATGGTACTTATTTACATGCCAGTAATAATCTGTAACATTTTATTGTAATTAAATGGCAATTTGGCTTCTCTCCATCTGATATAAGTCAATATTCAACCTACCGTACAGTCTGTTCCTTACATCAAGACTTTATTGTGTCATCAATGACATTTCGTACTGTGTGGTCCTCCTCTTCATAATGTCAAACAAACTAAAGTTCAGGAATGGGTAGCGTAGAACAGTCAAGCATTAGCCATTAACAAGGTGGACTAAAGGGCATTATAGCTGTAACTTAAACTTGTAGAAGACAGTTTTTTAAAGATTAATTTCGGGGCATTTTAGGCCTTTATTTTCATAGGACAGATGGAGACATGAAAGGGGAGAGAGAGAGGGAGTGAAAGAGGGAGGAGAGAATGACATGCAGCAAAGGGCCACAGGTCAGAGTCGAACCTGCATCTGCTGCATCGAGGAGTAAACCTCTATCTCACGTGCTCTAACAGGTGAGCTACCCAGGCACCCGTTTGACATTTTGGAAATACACTTTTTTGCTTCCTTGTCAAGAGGTGTAAAGTAACAAAGTACAAATACTTTGTTACCTTACTTAAATAGAAATTTTGGGGTATCTATTACTGGAGTAATTATTTTACAGCAGACTTTTTACTTCTACTCTTTACATTTTCACGCAATTATCTGTACTTTCTACATTTTCAAAATAGCCTCGTATCTCCTATTTCAGTTCGGCTTGTTTTCATTCGAGCTTGTCATCGTTCAAAAAAACACACACACAAAAAAAAACTATCCAGATAAATCGCGCTATCCGCATAGAGTGAATTTGACTGTTGGATGAGAAGTATAAACAAATGCCATTCTGACACCCTATTGGTTTGTACGTCATCCATCGCACCTGCCCATCAGTGTTGCCAAGTCCGCTTATTATAAGCGACTTTGGGTTTGTTTTTCTGTAAAGTCACTTACAAATATTGGTAGTCGCGGGTCGCGTTTTTTTTGGGCTTGTTTCTAAAGTGTAGTTGCTTATTTGGGCTTGTTCCCAGCTCCATAATAAGTTGTCAAGCAGTCTTGCCTGTTCCCTCTGTCCCTGCCCTTTCCCCATACACACAGGAGACAGCAGAGTTTTTTCCCACCCACATCATGCTTCTAATTGGCTCTGACCCAGATGGCAAGGAGTACTAGCCAATCAGAGGCAGAGCAGGTCAATCTGTTTTTTTCTGTTTAGGGAAACGTCAGTGAGTGACGTTTAAATGAAAATACGCGCGAGTCGCGACTGATGGTGACTGGACTGTAGGAGAGTTTTTGGAGGAACAAATGCCCGGGGCAAAGTGGGAGAAATACGGGAAGAAATATAACAAAGACTGGGAGAAAGAGAAAGGAATAAAACAATGGATTCAACCCGTCGCGGGTTGAATTTCTCCTGTTTCCGGGTTATCGTTATTTAAAAATGGGATCTTCTGCAGTCCCTGCAATAATAAATAAAGAATTTGTGAATTCAGGATGATATTTATTTGTGTGTGCAAATTTTAATTATCAGAGGTTACTGTGTATATAATGTACTTGGTACATCAGTTTATATTTGATATCCCATCAGTTTTCTAATGTTAAATAATGTTAAAAGATGGTTCAACTCCCTATTGTAGTCATTGTCCTGAAGCTCGGGGGAGAAAAATAAATAAACTACCGTGTGTACAGTTTTGCAAAGCTGCGCACAGTTTACCAATCTGTCCACATGGATGTAAATTGACAATCAGTTTATTTATTTTTCTCTTCCTGGAACCTAGGGGGGCTCCGTAGAAAAGGTTGCTTGTTTTGGGCTTGTTTTCACAGGCCTGGTTGCTCATTTGTATGTAGCCTAGTACGAAGATGCCCGTGGCAGAGACTCAAGAGAACTCGAGCGAAATGTCCCAACCAAGCAGCGGCAATTTTCCTGCAGCTAAGCTTGGCCTGCAGGAAAAGATTCCTGCAGCTAAGCTTGGATGTACTTTTACATTCCAATAAAGGCTATGAAGTTTGACTTTTTGCACCATTACAATACTTATAGGCAACTAGTCATCATATCTTCCGCTCCATGAAACACATGTTAATGCTCAATAGTACACATATATGGTTCTTTAATGTATTTGCATTGTACTAAAATGGGTTCTTTTTCAATGGGCATGAATGCGGCTGAAACAAGTGCATCCCAAATTTTTCAACATTAACATATTAATGTAACATTATAGTCATTATGGCCTTTAGAAAAATGCTTTTTGTGGAGGTGGGGTAGTGCACAATAGGCCCCTGTGGCACGGCCTAAGCTGTTGTCCTTAATGGCATTTTTTCCCCCTTACATTACTTTTACTTTTATACTTTAAGTAGTTTTGAAACCAGTACTTTTACACTTTTACTTGAGTAAAAAGCTTGAGTTGATACTTCAACTTCTACAGAAGTCTTTTTAAACGCTAGTTTCTGTTACGAGTGACAGAACGGACCCAAACGTAGGACTCAGCTTCATCAAAATGTTTATTTGGGAAATAAAAGGAAAGGGTAAAGGAGAGGGGACTCAGGGAGGACGGGGGAGACCGAGGGCGAGGAAGCTGAGGAAGGGACACTGGAAGCAGGGGTGCCGAGGAGCAGCAGAGGGGAAGGTTGGAAACAGGCGTGGAGGCAGGGAGGAGCAGGGAGCCGCAAGAATCGGACTGGTTGGTGAGGCCAGCTGACTGGAGGCAGAATGATGGAGGTAATAACTGCAGAGAATGAAAGAAAAAAAAACACAGATTGTTTAGGGGAAAAGACAATGGGAAATATACAGGATTTCTGAAGAGCTTGGAGTTCATATAACCAAGGTGGCAGAAACAACGATCAAGCGAAGATGGTGAGTAGATCCGGGGTTTAAATACTGTGCTAGATTGTAGCTGATGACTGGCAGGTGTGTACGGCTGGCGAAGCGATGGTTGGGATGACGAACAGGTGTGTGTAATCAGCTGGCTGGAATGGGCAGGAAGAAAGACAAAGAGGCACAGATAGGCAGGGCCAACAGAGAGACTGACAGGAGAGCGTAACAGAAATAGCAAGTAGAAAACAAAACAGAAACTCACAGCCAGCCGGACCCCAACCATCACAAGTATCTATAATTCTACCTGAGTAATGAATGTGAATACTTTTGACACCTCTGCTGAGAAGATCATCATGAAGTGCGTTTTCATCCTGTATTTGTGCACATTTTCAGAATAATTCAAGAAAAAGTCCAAAAATCAATTAAAAGTTTTGACACTTAGCTGAGGTGGAAAGGTTGCATCGAAAAAAGCAAAATGCGACAAAGTGAAATGGATACAGACTTAGCGAATCATGAGTACGTGAAGCATGTGACCTGCGACACACAAGCTTCCGCTCCACTGAAGAGATGAATAGTTGTAGCGGTTAAAAACATCAGATCTGTGTGGAGCGATGAGGAGACAGCCTTCCAAATTAGACCTTTTCAAATTAGAACAGAGTAGAATATTTCTTTATTATCCACCAGGGTGGAAATCTGTCTTTGACTCACCAAACACAAGAAACAAAAACATACATACAACAAACATAAATGCCATATTTCCTTCATATTGTCGTCCTTTACTGCAATGGTTTAATAAACCCAGCTGGAGAAATAGCGCCACAAGCTTTTTATCTCAATGTATCCATAACTAATGAATGCATTTGGATGGAAACCTGAATACTTTAATGTCTGTAAGCTAAATATGAAGGGAGTTGATAAGCATAGTTAAAGACCAGAAGCAGGAGACATCTAGTCTGATTCTCTCTATAGTTCAACATTTTCCTACCAGCACCTTTAAAGCTCATTAAAGCCGTTTTCTCAGATAAACTCCCAACCCGTTCTCATTCCCAACTCGTCAAATACTGATGCATGGTCAGTGGCTTTCAGCGTCAGATACCGATGCAAAACTAACCCTTCAGCGTCTGTATGGGATGCACCGGGCATAGCAGTAACTTGACCGCGGCCCTGTAAGATGACGTAGTATTAAGAGCGACAACAGTAGCGAGTAATATGAAAGACCGGAGAAAGGTTTGGGTGGCGGATGGGTCAAACAACACAGGACTTTCACCCAGGAGACCGGGGTTCGTGTCGCGTTTGTGTCCCGCGTGTCACTGAAACGTACATTTTCCTAAACCTAACTGTCCATATCTTGTCAGGCTTGTCAGTTAAAAGTCATTTTTTTAAATTACGCCAAATCAGTCCTGACCCAGAGCGTCTAAAAGAGTCCCGAACAAGTGCAAATTAGTTACTTAAGTAAAGTAAAATGTATTTATATAGCGCTTTTATCAGATAAAAATTACAAAGTGCTTTACATAAAACATACAATATGATACATATTAAAACAACGTGCACAATTAAAATCATAGAGCAATACATAAAAATAAATTAAAGTGTGTAAAGTAGGTATTAACTGATTTTTAAAAGAGTCAACAGAGACAGCAGATCGCATTGGAGGAGACAGAATGTTCCTAAGTCTCTGTGTTACCAGCTCAAAGGCTTCACCGCGGGTCCTAAGCCAGGTTTGAGGAACAGTTAGTAAATATAAAGTAAGTTAGTAATAAGTTCTAAGTAAAAAAACATAATAGACCTTAGAGGGCGCGCTGTCAAATAAGGTACCAGTAGGTCAGCCACATATGCAGGTGACTGACAATGTGCAATGCACTGTATGTTAATGCGAGAATCTTAAACTGAATCCTATATTTGACAGGGAGCCAGTGCAGTGACTTGAGTACAAAAGTGATGTGAGACCATCTAGATGACCCTGTCAGTAGCATTTTGAATATGAAGAAGGCGATCAAGGGCAGACATACTGAGTGCAAAGAACAATGAGTTGCAGTAGTCAGTGTGGGAAGAGATACATGCATGTATGAGCATCTCAAGCTCAGCAGTTGAAACTACAGATCTCAATTTACTAATATTATTCATATGGAAAAAACAATAAAGGGTTAGCTGCTTTACAAATGTGTCAAACAATGTCGATTTAATCACCCCTAAATTGCACAGGTTTAAGCAGAAAGCAGAGGAAAGAGGCCCAATACATTGTATGATTGTGGGGACGACCTGTAAGGAATTTACAGCTAACCAGTCCCTAATAGCATTGAGAGACAACCTGGAGGCCTCACTGGATTTAAATAAAAAATGTAGCTGGATATCATCTGCATATAACTGGTAAGCAATATTGTATCTATGTATGATCTGTCACAAAGGCAGAACATATAACAAGAATAGCAGGGGCCCCAGAACTGAGCCCTGTGGGACACCACAGGACAGTGGAGAGGAAGTTGAAAACGTCAGTAACAAATGCCAAAGGCACCTGACCAAGAGTCGTTTTTTGACTCGCTGGGAGTGAGACTGTGTTGGAACTCCAGACAACGTCGGGAGAATCAGGTCTGTACATTGTCCGAAGTTTCATTTTTACACATGTAGCACACAACAGGAGATTGTCCATGTCAGACACATTCTCACTTACTGGAAATACTCCGTTTGGTTTAGACGAGGAGTGACGCTGGGTAGACCATGCAGCAGACAGGATTACACCACGTCGTAATTTGGCGTTGGCCCTTACCGACAGAAGTTCCAGAATCTCGTTGTCTCTCGAGTTAGACATTTTCGTTGCAGTCTTCATGTAAATCACCCTTCTGCCTCACTCTCAGTTGTTTGTTTTCTTCCTCTTTCACACGAGCCGCGATAGAAATGTCATCAACATAGTTGCTGTGAATTCCCTGCACAATGAACTGCTCTATTCACACATAGGCTCAGTCAGAGTTTTTACTAGGACGCAAAGACAAAATTAAGAAGAATAACACAGCGAGTGTATACCGAATTTGGCTCTCATGAACAACAGAGTTTTAAGAAAAAAAACTTTAGTTTTCACTGCAATTAGTGTCACTCCCTTCTAAAGCAGTGCAACCTAATTTACCCATGGGGATATATGAAAGACAAGAATGAAAAAATAGTGGCAAAAAAACTACAGTTGGAAAAGAACTATTCCCTTAAATCAGTGATCTTCAACAGGGGGTCCGGGACCCCTATGGGTTCCTCAGAGTCAATGCAGGGGGGCCTCCAAAATTCTTGTTAATTTTTTAAAGATTTTTCAAAAATTAAAAAGTCTTAACATTAATCCAATATATTAGCATACATAAATCCCCACTGCTTACTGGCCTATATGGTAGTCACTAAGGCCATACACAGATAGTTAATCCTAACGATTCACTGAAATGTTTAACATTAAAACATGATTTATAAAATCATGGCAACAATTATTAGAATTGTCATATTGCCATATTATTTGAATAGTTTAGTATTTTATGCAAAAAAGATATGTATAAAGACTTTAGGCTGCCCTACAGGTTATTGTAGGCCCAATTTAACATGCAACTTGATTTTATACCGTAGGGGGTCTCTGCTCCATTGCTCTTTCAGTTAAAGAGTTCTTGTCTTAAAAAACGTTGAAGACCCCTGCCTTAAATCAACAATATACTGCATATCAGTATATTTAGCTGAAGAATTACTGAGAATTCAGTGTAGTACAGTACATCTGCTGCATTCATGTAAAGTTGTCCAGTTGTTGGAACAGGAACACTGCACGTCAGTGGTGAATTAAGTGATATCCCTCATTTAAGAGAACATAAAATCTTGACTGGAGCATGCAGGGAGGATGAGTGAAGAGGAGCATCATCCCCATTTAGAGCAGCTTGATAGAAAAGATAGAGCTCAATTGATTAGAGTCAATTAGAGAAAGGTCAGGTCACAGCTGGGGCAATAAGGCTCCTGTCACTGGGATTACTGCAGCAAAACACACAAACACACACACACACACACACACAGATAAACAGAACGTATACGTCCATGACACACACTTTTCAAGCTGAGAAAACCAATGTTAACAGAAAAAACACACACACACACACACACACACACACACACACACACACTTGCACACACACTCACACCTCATGCTGCTGATCTGATTTCTGTTCTGAACATATATCTTCCTCGTGTGTAATGAGCCTTGCAGACCGTTTACTGCTCAGTTAAGTAAATCCTTAACTGACACTTTGTTTTCTGCACTTCTGTAAAATACCTTGATTTACATGTAGCTATTGATCGCTCAAGGTCACACACACACACACACACACACATACACACACACATACATACACACACACACACACACACACACACACACACACACACACACACACACACACACACACACACACACACAAAGAGACAAACTATCTTTCTTTAAACATCCCCAGCCACCTGCACATTATCTTCCTAACCTCCCTCTCCTCTCTTCTTTGCTTTCTTCTCTCTCTCTCCTCTTCTCTCTGCCTTCCCCCAGTTTAACCATTCATTAGTATAACCTTCACTCTCTTTCTGTTCTTTCTTTCCCTTTCCCCCGTGTTCGCCCCTCCTTTGCATATATCTTCATAATCTGTCCTTCAAGTCCTCGTATTCCCTCAGTATGTCTTCTTTTTCTCTCTGTTTTTCCTTTACTCTTTGTCACTAACTCCCCCCATCCATTCTTCCTTCACTCTCTCTGCTACATTCAAACAATAAATGTTGTTTTATAAGCAAATAAACTGAGAGGAATAGGGATCATGGCAACTGCCCATTTACAGAAATACCAGATTATTTCTACTTTACAGCTTTCTTTTCTCTGTACTTTTTGTTTTACTTGCAGTGAATGTTGATGTTCAGAATGAGAAAATGTACTCTTTCTGAAGAGTGGTCCCTTTAAGATATTGATATGGTAACCTGAAAGCAGCCACTACTTCCTATACTGTTGTTTTGTTTTAAAGGTCCCATGACATGATGCTCTTTGGATGCTTTTATATAGACCTTAGTGGTCTCTCATGGGTAGGCCAAATTCTCTGGGTGGGCAAAGCAGAGAAAAAGGGAGGTAACCTTGCTCCTTATGACCTCATAAGGAGCAAGATTCCAGATCGACTCATCTGAGCTTTCATTTTCTCAAAGGCAGAGCAGGATACCCAGGGCTCGGTTTACACCTATCGCCATTTCTAGCCACTGGGGGACCATAGGCAGGCTGGGGGAATGCATATTAATGTTAAAAAACCTCATAAAGTGAAATCTTCATGCCATGGGACCTTTAAACAAGACTATGTACAAAACGTGCCTGTTTGGAACGGGCCGATTGCTTGGCCTGTGGCATTGCTGCTTGTAGCTTTCTCCAGAACCATTGTACCCCAAAATAACTTACTGTACAGAAGGCTCCCAAAGCACTTACTATGCAAGCTACTATAATACAACCCAGTCTCACGGCAGTTCATGAAATGGTCACGTTATTTAATCTATTGATTTGTGTGCACGGACACGTTTATCTCGTTTATTTTGTGGTGGTCAGCACGTATTTTAAACTAATCTTTCGTCTTTCGTGATCACAGCACGACTACGGTAGCATGTAGTATAAAATGTGTTGTGACGTGTCCTTTCCCCGTTCTTCTTTTCCTAAACACAACCGTCCCGTTGTTGTCCCGTGTCCCCACAGATTGTGTCCTGGCGTGTGACGTTAACTTTCCCCGTTCTTCTTTTCCTAAACCCAACCTCCGTATAGATGCTGCTTCCCATTACGTGCTGACCACCACAAAATAAACAATACAAACGTGTCCGTGTACATGAATCAATAGATTAAAAATAACGTGACCATTTCATGAACTGCCGTGTATAATAAGTTAGAACACCTACACAACCTAGTAGGCCTATGAGTGAGACGTAGGAAGAGAGCTCTCTTTGCCCTGTCAGGCTCTGAAATGACGTTATGTTCTGCTTAGAAATGGTGAATTTACAGCACAGCAACTTAATACAATATAGTGTCTGTAATATCCGCTGTAATAAATGCTGTCCAAACAGCTCCAAATTCCAAACGCCAAGTTCATTGGGTACCCAGAAAGCCAAGTGTGAAGTAGATATTTGAAACACATTGACAAAAACACACACATACACACACACACACACACACACACACACACAAAACCATCAGCCCCCCCTAATGTCCGTAGGAATTATGACCAGAGCACGTAGTAATGTATAAGAGCGTGAACACAGCCCAAGACAGAGGACTTTCACCTGGGGGACTAGCGTTCATGTCCCGGAATATCCCAGACCAATGTTCCAGGAAGTACACATTTGAAACCAAACCACAAACCTTTTTTCTAACATTAACAAGTCGTCTTGGTGCCTAAAATTAAGGGTTGCCATTTCACAGTCACCTTTTGGTGCCTAATAGTGAGTGACAGCAATAATTCATGGGCTCTGAAAAAGGACCGAAAAAGATCGGTCATCTGTAGCTGCTATAATCCTGTAAAAATGGCCACCAATCACGGCCTCGCTATCCGCTTGGAAAGAACCAATTAAATGCCTCCTTGCCCCGCTGCATGTACTCTACCCCTCCCGTTTACGAGGATACGTACAATGTGTGTTTTCGCCGCATTGCTAACAGTAGTCAGTTGTTTTAAACATTCAGTATGATAATACGGATACGGATACGGATCCGTATCGATGATGTCATCGCCAAACCCCTCTTTTACACCTTCTCCCACGGCCGCTGATGCACACAACTGCGGTGAAGCGAGCATGTCCCATCTCCGTGGTCAAACCAGCTCACTTCATCTAAATACTGTGTCTCTGCTCCCTGATCCTTCCCTCTGGATTCTACACAAGATATATTGCTAACGTTATGTAGTCAACGTTAAACATCGTTAAAGTAGCTGACCGCTCCAGCAGCGAAGTTAACGTTAACGTTAGCTGCTATGGCTATCTGTTTATAAAGTGGAAGTAGACAACTTATCAACTAGCTAGCTAATCTGTCTGCTTATCAACTCCTTGAACGGATTATAGGACCTTTTACCACGGCTTATTGTAGAAAGGCTACTGCAAGAAAAACGTATAGATTATTAAAAAGACATCATTCATGGATCATTGATGTTTGTTTGACTGCCGATGTTAGAGCTAGCTAACGTTAGCGCGCTAACGTTAGCTCGCTGCTAGCGCGCTGCAATCTTGCAAAATAAAAAGCAATCCAACAGCACATTATACAATATAAACAAAGGCCTTTATAAAATGAGCAATGGTGAAAGTTATTATAGTCCACGGATGTATTAAGAGAACGTTATAACCTAGCTAGTCATTAACAGTCTATGGTTATGATCATAGACAGTATGATGGGAAGTGAAGTGACTATGCTCTTCTTCTCCGTTTCTTGGTGAATTTCTGTAGCAGAAACAGCGCCGCCTATAGGCCTGGCATATGAAGTAGCGTATTGAGTCATTTACAAGTGGATTCATTTGGACGCAACTATTCTTGAAACGAATCCAGGGAAGACGGGTAAAAAAAAGATTGTTTTGGTACGTGTGGACGTGGCCTAAGTTAGCAAACTCTGGCTTTATATTACTGTGCAACAGTAGCAGAGCATTACTGAGTCAGGTCACTGACTTTACAACTCTTCTTGTACTACCGTTATGTTGTATCATTTGTCATGATCATGTAATTGAGACGTGTAGCCACAGTAGCCGCTGTTCAGCAAAAGTTACAAATTCTTGCTTTAAAGGTGCCCTGCCACACATATTTCATTACTTTGTGATAATGTCTGAAGTTCTACCATGGACTCTGTAACATTGTTTGTGGAAAAAATGCCTTGGTTACCTTGTTTCAAGCCATTCTAGTTTTGTATAGAAAGCCTACAGGAAGACTCGATTTGTGTCAGTTCTCATTAATATTCAACAAGCTAAGCTGCTTGACTCTGATTGGCTAATAGCTAGGCAATGAGAGCCTGGCTATCAGCATCCTTTACCCAACGCAACTGGGCAAGCTCATGAATAGTAATGAGCTCAGGCAACACCATGTCAGACTGACCAGCTTTTGTAATTGGCCTGATTTCTCCGCTCATTTCTTTTCAGTGGCTAGAGCTGACAGAGGAGGTAGCAGTTCATTTTCACATTCACGACATGACACAAACACATATGGACCTAACAGATTTTAAAAAATATAAGTAAAAACAGTTTTGTGTGGCAAGGCACCTTTAAAGCAAGGCCGCCCAATTTGGGGCCCGCGGGCCAAGTTTGGCCCGTCCTCCGTTTTTTTTGGCCCACCATGGCATTTGTCATGCTCATGCAGGTGCTGTAAAATCCTAACCGTAATGAAGACAAAACGTTTTGTGCTGCTAAATATTAATTAATCTGAGTTTTACGGGAATGTAAAGCACAGTGCTGGTAAACTTCCACTCTTCATTACATTACATTACATTTCAACTTCATTTTTCAGTCAGAAAGGTTATCGTTTAAAATATGTCTATGCTCCCGAAAAGAATCATATGGATCATCTATTCAAATGAATAAAATTACTGTAAGGCACATTAAAGAGCAATGTTATTATTTAAAAATTTTATTTTATATTTAGAATGTTAATTTTCTATAAAATATGACACATTTTAATGTAATGTAATTTTACAATAAACATATACACACATTTACACACCAATGGCACAATTTGGGGTTCAGTATCTTGCCCAAGGACACCTGGATCATACTGCATGGGATCATACTGCCTACATTATGATTGGACGACCGCTCAACACCTCCTGAGCCACAGCTGTCCCATATTACAATACATGTAAAGTATGTAAATAATTATTATTTTTTTGCATAGTAACTAGTTACAACAGTCTAGAGCAGCATTTCCAGAGGGGGAAAAAGAAATCCTAATTTTACTGCCCCCATTTTTGTTTCAGGTTGATAGTATCTCTAGACATTGCTCTCTTGCTGTCTTTCCACCACAGTCCAGATTTTAGAAGATCTAAGTTGATAAAAATGTTGAAACACTCATCTTAGTCGCCTTCAGGTATTATCTTGTACACACAATAATGAGAAACAAGCAGCAGCAAGTGCTTCACATACTTTTTTGCCATGTGTTTCGCCTCTCTGATCCAAAGCAGTGATCAAATGTGTCCTTTACAGTAATATAAAGAACACATGTGTGGCTACTATGTTTTGCATATATGTACATGCTGTTTATAATTGCCTGTTTTTACACTTTGCTACCAGTGGACTGAAGATAAAACTCCATTTTATTTAAATTCTGCAGTTTAATAAAAGCTTTGTCCTTCAGAAGTCACCCACTGTTTTTGTGACTGTAACAGCAGAATAGCCAGGTTTCTGCTGTTCACCAAGCCATTAATACACTCAGCCAGTCATTTCTGGGTAATTATTAGATATGTTATGAATAATTAAATACAAAATGCTATCGGCATTAGCTAGCTTCTTCTTTGACACCGTAATGGTAAAAAGACAGTTCTTCTGTCTGTGTGTAATCCCATGATGCGCTGGCAACTTGTTATGTTATGCAGCCTTGCTGCCTCTTGCTCAAATGCATGTGAATGGATAATTTTGTTCAAAATCCTCTAATTGCATCCCCAACTAAAAGTATCAATATAAAAGACAAAAAGTTTCATCAGATCAGTGAGTTTCATTGGAAAGCAGGGACCTCGTTAATGAGAGAGGACTGAGATTTTATTCTTTAACTAAATCTCCTGATGATTTTTTTAAACTCAACTGCACAATTAATTCATCATTCAGGAATCGTAGAACAAAGATACTTCATCATTTACAATACGGGAGTCTGAGTGTGCTTGAAAGTGCTTAAAACGACTTGTTTGGCTTTCATCATACAATGATGTTCTTCACATCTGTCTCATATACAGTATATGTCCAGGAGAGCTGCCGCTATGTGTTGGAAACATTTCACAGAGATTTCTACCCACAGTTTTTCGGATCACAAACCTGGAAAGAAGCTTTTCTCTGTAATTGAGGCCACTGGAGATGGAGGTTCGCTGATCATTGCCTGTAGGGAAACACAGAGGAAACTGCAGGAAGGAAACTAAACTTTGAATCAGATTGCTGAGACCAAACCAATATTATGACCGATTCACACTGTTTATAAGTGCAGATGTAGTTTTTGAGCCTGAAAATATTTCACACATAAGTGTGTCAGAGTACCAGACCATTGCAGTGTGTGTTTACATATGCTTATGCACTTGATGGTAAACCCAGAGTGGTCTGGGATATAATGTACTTCATACTACTTTTTCTTAATTTACACACACACACACACACACACACACACACACACACACACACACACACACACACACACACACACACACACACACACACACGCATTTTACGCCTTTATTTGTATAGGATAGCTGAAGATGTAAAGGGGGAGAGAGAGGGGGAGGAGCCACCCAGGCGCTCTCTAATATATTACTTTTTTAGTTTCTGAAACTGTGTCATTTTTCATATAATGATCTTAAATGACCTGTAACAGCAAAGGAGACTAAAAGTGAAAAGAACGCTATTTTTATATAGTTTTCTTTCTTGGTGTGGTAAAAACACACAGCTATTTTGTTCAAAGGGGCCGCTGGAATCAACGCAAGCTGAAAGTTACAAATAACCACTTTAAGGACACCTGTCCATCTACCAGTCCACACTGGTCCGTTTCCGTTTCCAAGCCTACAGACTGAGCTACTGCCTCCCCAAACTTTATCATCACTATATAAACTGCTGCTGCTTCTCTGTTTACAGAGGCATCCGGCAGCAATAAAATATTCATTTGTAAAAAAATATCCAAATAACTGGGAGCAACTGCTGCATAGCATACGTGGCTTTCACCTGAGACTCTTACTCACACTCTCTCACACCACACTGTGATGATGAAGCACAGTGTGGGGATGAACCAAGGCCAGACACGCACACCTACACACTTAACAGTCCTATACACTCCCACCTGCACTCCTGTTTTTCTCTCACATTCTCTTTCTTAGGTTTGCATTTACAGCTTGAGGGAGCCCATCTAAATGACCAGAAAAAGATCTTGCAGGACTTATACTCCATAACTTGTAAATTTCAATTTCAAAGATGCTACCAGTGGTGCGGTGCCACCACTTACAGTAAATCCAGATTGAAATATCTCAACACCTATCGGATGGATTGTTGTAAGGTCTGGTGTAGTCTCGCTTTGCCAGACCTACCTCCACACCCTGGAGCAGGGTCTGGCTAGTCCACACAGCATTCCGGGATGGGAGAAAAATGTGCTCTGGTTTATTGGGATTTCTTTAAACCAGTCACAATTGTTTTGGGATGCGCTGAGCTCCGCACGCAGCCTTTGCAAAATAGCCTCGGGAGGAACTTGTTTTGGTGGAACGTGCACGTTCAAAAGTTGTTTTAGTCGTGCAACAGAAAACTCAGGGTGGACAGATAGTCTAGTTAGCTGTCTGGATTTACCCTGCAGAGGTCTGAGGAGCAGTTAACCATAGTCCTCATAAATCCACCAGAGTTTAAAATTACAACACAAAGAAAGTGGAGGGAAACGGACACCGGCGAAAGAAATGCAGAATTTCCTGCGGCACCGGAGCAATCCCGTAAGTGGAACGTCGTGGTTATAGACTAGGTCTGGTGCAGACATTCATGGTGCCCAGATGATGAATCCTACTGACTTTGGTGATCCCCAGACTTTTC
This sequence comes from Perca schrenkii, assembly GCA_025617405.1. Taxonomy (NCBI): domain Eukaryota; kingdom Metazoa; phylum Chordata; class Actinopteri; order Perciformes; family Percidae; genus Perca; species Perca schrenkii. Next base: position 8,352,984 of record CM046794.1, read on the forward strand.
CTATAGTGCCACCATGAGGTTCAAAGTTGTGGTTTTGAGTAAAATGTTTCGACAACATCCAGTGGACTGCCATGAGATTTGGTACACATATTTGTGTCGCTGACTATGGTGACTATGGTCAAATACCTGCAAAACCCATGACGCTTCCATCCGCATCAGCTGTACTTTAGGTTTGATGCTAGTTAGCATGCTAACACTCTAAACTAAGATGTTGAAAACTGTAAACATTGTACCAGCTAAAAAGCCACATGTTGGCATTAACATTGTGAGCATGTTGTCATGCTTGTGTTAGCATTTAGCTCAAAACCCGTGGTGTGCAGTACAGCCTCACAGTGCTGCTAGTGTGGCTGTAGACTCTTAGTCTTGTGTTTACCAGAATGATAAGCACTATGCATTTTTAACAATATGCATATGTATCTGTTCTCAAAAAATCTGCAGGTTACTCATCATTATGTCCCAGCAGGCAAGTCCTAGCAGGAAAGTCTTTGCACCAAGATGTAAAGGGCGCACAACAATTGTAGCCTAATATGGCCGGACATGACGGCAGCTCCACAAACAATGAAAAAGTGAACCAACAGCAGATTGACATTTAGTACAAAGATCTGATAGATCTGGATTCATTCTGTGTCTGGCTTCAGGAGTAATACAAAGCCTGTATAAAATCTTAAAAAGCCCTGGTGTGCAGTACAGCCTCACAGCACTCTTGTCTTGTGTTTACCAGAATGATAAGCACTATGCATTTTTAATTACAGGTTAGATTTTTTTTCTCCTTTGCAAACCCCTAGCCTGTTACAGTTTTTCTTGATTGCTTCGATGCAGCAGTCAACTCAAACTCCACATTTTCAAAACAGTTAACACACAGGCCGAAACAGTAGCACTCATGGTCAAAATGACACATTTTATTTGCAAAAGGCTCGAACTGTACCAAAACATTTAAAATATGCAACAAAAGCAAATTTTGCCTTCAAACAACACAACTTGCAAACAAGTGTATGGGCTCTTCCAATCAACCATTACACAGTGGACTACAAAATACAAAATACAGCACTCAGTGCGAATCAGTGCACCATTGCTTGTCATTGTAGCCTATTACTGGACGTAGCTTTCATGCCAGTGCCATTTGTTGTCAAATTTGCCTTCTTGCAAAGAATTGGATCCAGAATCAGAAATGCTTTGATGCAAATTTTATTGATTCCATTGATTCTTATTTTCAAACTGTGGCTGAAAACTGAAATACTGTAAATATTACACAAAATACATGTAAACCAAAATAAAATATTTAGAGTATAAGAAATAGCCACTATTGATATTCAGTCTCTTCTGTCTTGACGATGGGGCCACATGTCCTACCCCTGCACACTGATCTATGGGGCCACATGGACTGACCCTGCAGAATGATCTATGGGGCCACATGGCCTAACCCTGCACACTGATTGCTAATTGAAGATTTGTGTGTAGGAGTGTCAAACAGGTGCTTCAGTGATTTCATACAGATGTAGGTAGTTTCTAATAGTTAGGAACAGATGCTTTCTGTTTGGTTACCATAGCTAAAACAATGGAGTTTGGACTGCTTGAATGACATCCGTGTTAACTGTTCTGCAAAAGGGTGGGGAAAATGTGTCAATCCAATGAGAAAGGGTTAACACATTTGCAAGAGGTGTCTTCTGCTCTGCTGAGACAGTGATGATGAAAACCGAGTGGATCCCAGTTTCTTTAAGCAGGTCAAAGCAATCAAGAAAAACTGTAACATCCACGGGGTCGCCGGCAACCCGGTTACATAACTTACGTGAGTTCTGACATGTTACATAATAAGCATTTAAACACAAAAGTTCAAAACTTTTGTCAATATGGCCACACTGAACATCGTTTGATTGGTAAAATTCTCTGCAATTCAATCATTCAGTTCATTTTACTGAAATTGTAAGCATCAAAGCATTATTCATGATCTTAGTGCTCATGCTATTGAAAAAAAAGGAAAAAAAGTTTTCAAAAGAATTAATCCAGGTTATGAATATTGGGCCTCATTCACCAACCGTTCTTACGAAGAAATGTGTTCTTAAACCCTTTCTTACGCACGTTTTTCACGAAGATTCTGGCATTCACTAATGTTTTCTTAACTTGGATTTGTTCTTAGCTAAGAACAAAATCTACGAACACTGAAAAGCACTCTTACGCACATTTGAGTGATGACAATTTGCTCCAAATGATTGCTTACTGCATTTTATTTAATTCTACAGTCGTTTACAATGATAGTATTGTACTGTAATGTATTTCTGGTTATTTGTTGATAAAAAATCATATTATTCAAAAACGAAACTAACACTGCAATTTACATCAGCAATTAAACTGATTAAATCCTGCGTTATTTGGTGATTGATCGCTATTTATAGGGCCGAAATGCAGTGGTAGAATGTAACAAAGTACAAATTCTTTGTAACTGTACTTAAGTACATTTTTCACATATCTGTACTTTACTTAAGTAGACTCAATAGTGCATAGCCTACTTTTGACTTTTACTTTGTTACATTTTGCAGCAATTATCTATACTTTCTACTCCACTACATTTCTACAATGTTCCGTTACATTTTCTGATCAGTTTCTCCGCTGCCAAAATGTCTTCCTGACCGTCACACGTTTGTCTCACCAGTAAAGTTTGTTTGCTGTAGATACTGTATATATGGGGCACCGCTGATCCAAGCCAGCTCCGGTGCTGCAGAGCCCGGGCGCAGCGCCGCTGACCCTCGGTAATACAACCCCGGTAAAAGTGAAAATGAAAACGTTTGTTTTTTTTATTATTCCCGTTTTTAAATCAAAGTTGCTATATCTATTTCTCTCCACAGCGTCGTTTACTCCTCCGCCAGGCTGTGTAAGACGCGTTTATGTCTTATTTATTTGGCTGGACCTGTTCACATCTCCCCATTTGCGCTGCTTCACACACTTTATTTGCTTTCTTGCATGGTTAAAGAAAATGAAATACATCCATGAATAAAACCAACCGCATTCCAATTCTAACAACATATTTCCGTTTCATGGTTAGGATAGGGACTTTTCTTAAAAGCCAGGTCTTGTTTGTAGTTGTGGACACCATCTACTTTTACTAAAGTAAATATGTCTCTGGTTATTTGAACTTTTATATAAGTACTGAGATTCAGTACTTCCTCCACTGCGGCTCCGACAAGCTCCGACAAGCTCCGACAACTTGTCTCCCAGGAGGTGCACAGGAAGTGTCATGTCCTTATATGGGAATTTTTGGGGCGTTTTCTTATGCTAATTAGGAACAACTGGCACGCGCTTTCAGTTACGAAGACGTGGGATTCATCAATCCTAAGAACACAGGTGCGAACAAATCTGCTGTTTAAGAACACGTCATGAATCCGGCATAAACTTTTCTTAGAAACCTTCTTAAGAACATATTTAAGAGAAAACTTAGGAAGATATTGGTGAATGAGGCCCATTGTCCCTACCTTTTTCTGTTAAGTTTTCACCCCGGGACAGCCCCCGACGTCCAGCAAGCGCTCCCACTGTGGAGCGTCAATACGCTGCGTCATCTCTCTGAGCATCCATCTTAGAAAAACTGTCATTGGCTATCAACACGTCAATCATGGCAGTTGTAGCCAATCACATTCCCTTTCCAACGGTATAGCGTGATAGGAACATCCAATGGGAGCCAATCCAAATGAATGCGCAACAGACCAAAGCCCCGTCTCCCAGAGCCAGCAGGCACATACATGTGATTTATGAGAAAAAATATGTTCAACAGTGTTTCAATAAATGTAAAAAGGTTTTGTAAATCTAAGTATTTAGTATGTTTTTTTCTAATAGCATAGAAGTGAGTGAAAGCATTTAGCAAAATGTGATCACTTGGAGAGGTTTTGGAGAGGTTTTGGCACACCAGTGACACCTGTAATACCAAATACTGAAAACTCCCTAGCTCCCATTAGGTTAGGACTAAAGTTCTGAAACTTTATAGAGGTCTTGATGACAAGGTGTAGACGGTATGTGTTGTTGTCTGCATAGTTTGGCACAAAGTATGTTTTAGTTATTTATTTATTTTAAATTATGTTTTTTTAGACAGGACCAAAATAACTATTTTGAACCATGTTTGAACTGCTTTTAGTGTATGTTGCGTTTTAATCACATGCTAATCAATCCCCTTTTCAGAAACTAGAAGAATTTAGGTTTCAAATGATGCCTCATATATGCATTTTGGCCTTGCAGTTCTTCTGTTACAAGCTTTTCCCTTTGGGAAAGGGAAATAGACAAAAATCAAGCAAAAAGTGGTGGATTTAAACAGGCTAGATACTTCTTTCACATGTTAAGTCAACACCAGAAACACAGTACACTCTGACTCAGCTGAAATTTAAAGTAGTAGTCTTGTTAAAACTTTTCTATTCACCCAGTTGTCCTTAACCTTACTTACCAACCTATAAATGAAGAATTAATATTTATCTGATATGTGGCATTATACAGTATAAACATATATAGACAATAATTGGCTATATACTGTATGTTAACATATACATAAATGGACATATTTTCATCAATATTTCATATGTGTTTCGGGCTCGCTATATCCAAAGAATCTTTGCTGGTAGAGAGTAGGCAGTGTAAATCCACTACCAAACAGCGTTACAAGACACTTTGCAGCCTCAAGGCAGACAACTGGGGATCTGAACTGGGCACTTTATTAGAACCAGAGGCCTAGAATGACTTTGTGCAGTCAGCCTTCTGTTGTCCTAGCATCTAATTCAGCCTGGGAGAGGCAATTTACGATTATATACAGGCTTTATATAACTCCTGAAGCCAGACACAGAATGAAACTGGATCTATTAGATTTTTGCACTAAATGTCAATCTGCTGTTGGTTCACTTTTTCATTTTTTGTGGAGCTACCCTCATGGGCTTAGAAATATAGGAAATATTGGATAGGATAGAACAACGAGATGTAATTTTGCTAAATAAAACACATCACATTCATTATTAATTTCACTTGTTTTTATTCTCAACAAATTGTATATCCAATACTTTTTCTATGGGCTCTTAAGGCAAAATTTGGATAGTCATCATTAAAATATGAATTGGTCATGTGACAAGGGCTGGGAAGATTTTTTCTTTACAGAACCGTATAAAAATAAAGTGCAATACACTTAAAATAGACTTGCCTCAAACTTCAACAAAGAAAACCTTGCTATTCACAGTTTTCAGATAATAGGAAAGAGAACAGAAATAAAGTGCAATACACTATAAATGTATTACAGCAACAAGTGCTCTACAGTGAGTTTATGTTAGAATAGGTTTCTAGTTTTAAACTGGACTCAAAATTTCAACAAAGTACACAGTTGACATACAATGTGTGTTTAAAGTATACATCCATTTACTAAATGGAAAGGCAGCGATTGGCAGAATAGTCAGCAAAGTGACAGTACTCTGATCCAATGGAAATCAAATTTGTCAGATTCACAGCACTCTAGCCCAACTGATTGGGGGGGGAGCAATCATATTTCAGGGGGGGCAGGTGCCACCCCAGGTCCCCCTCTAGACCTGCCCCTGACTACAATTTCTCTTCACATCTTGGTGCATGGACTTGCCTGCTAGATCTAAATGAGTTACCTGCTGAGTTTTGTAACAGAGACATTTCGCATATTCTGTTGCACTCTGCTCTGAAATGTATCCTAGTTATGTGGATCTCTCTTTTTTTTTTTTGGTTGTCTGTATTTTGTGTTATTTATTTGTGTATGTGTATTGTCGTTTTTTTTTACTGCTTTGCAAAAACAAGTTTAATAAGACTATGTTTGAAAAAAAGCACAACTTAAACAAAGTATTTGTTTGTACATATTAATAAAATACACCCATGTAATAAATGTAAAACATAGTAAAAATGTGTTATCTCGTACATGTGGTTTGAAGTTTTATGAAATTATGTTATTAACTACTTTTCTGTTACAGAGAGGGAAAGAAACAAAACACGAAACTGCAATGTTTAAATAATAAGTATAGGGTAATTTCAAAACCTTATATATATATATATATATATATATATATATATAAAGACAATATAATGCTGATTTAAATGGACATATTAGAAAAATCCATATTTGGGATATTTGTCTCTACACATCAAAGATCCGGGTTTGAATCTACAAGCAATCTGCATGAATGTTTAAATTCTATAAGAAACAATATATTCATACCTCATATATCATTATATTTTACCTCATGCATTCTGGAAATATATATACTGTATGTGTATGGTTGTAAAAATGCATTATGTGAACCATATTTGTTATATTTTCAAATATGTGGTACATACTGAGCAATATCTACTGCTGCATCATCGAGAGCGTCCTGACGGGGAAGATCACTGGCTGGTACAGAAACAGAAGCAAACAAGACCGCAAGGTCCTGCAAAGAGTAGTTTGTTCGGCTGAACACACACTATGCGGTGCCCTAACCTTTCCCTAAAGGATATTTACACCAGGCTCTGCAAGAAAAAGGCTGGGAGAATCATTAAAGGTACACTGTGTAGGAATTTCTCCCATCTAGCGATGAAATTGACAAGTGGGGGCTCATCTTTAAGCTAAATTTAATTATACTTTAGTCTTGCTTTAGTGTTTAAGTTTGCTTTGACAATTTTCAATAGTTGGTTATAGTTTTGTCTGTTGTTGACTGTTTTTGCCTTATTGATTTGTTTGTTTACTTGTAGTTTGGCTTATTTAATTTGGGTTAGTAGTTTTGTTAGTTTTGCTCAGATTGCCAAACTTTTGTTTTGAGGGGATGCTTTGGTATGGCCAATATTATTGGAGAGAGCATTGAGAGCCATGTGTTCCTCTTGTTCAGTTAGCTTTATAGCTAATTTTGGTTAGCAATTCACGTTAGGCCTGTTCTGGGTTTTTGTTTAGGTGGGAGTCCTCTCCTGTTGAGGCTTATCAGCGAGTGTCCATAGGAGGCTCGTGGTGTTTTGTTTTAGGTGGCAGTGAACGTGGGTAGAGCTTCCCTTTTCCCTACATCGGCTCGGGAGCACCTCCAGGGATGCGGGACGGGCCACCAGGTTCTGGTTGTCTTTTTCCACTCCGCTGGTTTTGTGTGCATAAAATCCCACCACATGTGACTGCACGAAGACCAGGGGCAAGTTAGTTGGTTGTTTTTGGAGGATAGTGGAGTGTGGGTCCTGTCCTTAAACCCAGACTGGCAGCGGGTGAGTTGTGTATTTTTTTTTTTTTCTCAGCATTTGTAATAGTTATATTGGTTGAGGAAAATGTCTTCCATTTTGAGTACTTTTGTTCAGGCTCCTTCAGAGTTAGCTTTAGAGTTGTGTACTAAGGAGCAGTTAATTGAAATTGCTGACCATTATCAGATTGAGATTGCTGATAAAAAACTTAAAGAGACCATTAAGGCTAGATTAAAGCAGGGTCTTAGAGAGGAAGGTGTTCTTTGGGGACAGTCTGTTAGTAGTGAGGGTGCAAGTTTTCAGTCTAGCCCTTCATTAACTTTTGAACAGCAGAGGGAGTTGTTGCAGATGCAGTTAGAAATAGCGCGATTACAAAATGTCAATAGACCAGAAGGAGTACCACAGTTTGATGTTTCACAGAGTCTTCGTTTGTTGCCTAAATTTGATGAGTCAGATCCAGATACATACTTTACTTTATTTGAGCGTATTGCGGGAGCTAGGGCTTGGTCAGATTTGGACAAGACTATGTTGTTGCAATGTGCACTTACAGGAAAAGCACTTGCGGCTTTTTCAGCACTGAGTGTAGCTGATAGTAAAGTTTTTGCTAAAGTTAAATCAGCAGTCCTGAAGGTCTACGAGCTTGTGCCAGAGGCATATCGTCAACGTTTTCGTTACAGGAAAAAGCTAGATTCACAAACCTATTCTGAGTTTGTATGAGATTTGACTTCCGCATTTAATCGTTGGTGCACTGCTTCTGAAGTTGGTACTTTTGAGGGTCTGTCTAACTTGATTGTGTTGGAACAGTTCAAAGATTCTGTGTCTGACCAGGTTGCTACATACATTAATGAACGTAAAGTTAAGTCTTCAAGTGATGCAGCAGTTCTTGCAGATGAGTACAGGTTAAGTAGTTTGGTTTTAGGGGACCTACAGCACCGGTTAGCTGTCGCTACTGTTTTGTTGAAGGACATTGGAAGTAAGATTGTCCACTACTTCAATCAAGAAAGTTAGGTCAAGCTAAACCTGCTGTGATGGCAGTTCCTGTTGCAGCCTCTGACCACCAGGGTGAGTTTTCTCAACCAATAGTTGAGTTTGGTTCTGAGTCTTCCACAGGTGATTTTTCAGCCTTTATTTCAGATGGTGTTGTGTCTTTGGTAGATGGCAGCCACAATGTTCCAATTAGGATCTTAAGAGACACTGGAGCTTTAGATTCTTTTCTTTTGGAATCTGTTTTGCCGTTCTCCAAGGAGTCTGATACTGGCAGTTGTGTATTGACACATGGCATGGGATTAGTTCCATTCTTTTCTCATGTACATGATGTTAACCTTAAATGTGGTCTGGTAGAGGGCGATGTAGCTGTTGGGGTTAGACCCCAGTTGCCAGTAGCGGGAGTCCATATGATTTTGGGGAATGACTTGGCAGGTAGTAAGGTGTGGGCGGATGGCAAAATAAACATCTTTGAGAAGCAAGTTTCAGTACTCCCTGTGAAGGTATCTCCAGATTGCAACTGTGCGTCTCCAGAGGTATTTCCAGGTTGTGCTGTTACCCGCTCTGCCTCACGCAAGGAGGATGTGGGGAAAATGTTTGTTGGTGGTCTCAGCTGGGAAATGAGCAGGAAGGATCTTAAAGATTACTTCACCAAATTTGGTGAGGTGACAGATTGTACCATAAAGATGGACCAGCAGACAGGCCGGTCAAGAGGCTTTGGCTTCATTTTCTTTAAAGACTCAGCCAGTGTGGAAAAGGTTCTGGAACAGAAGGAGCATAGGCTAGATGGCAGAGGGATCGACCCAAAGAAAGCCATGGCCATGAAGAAGGATCCAGTCAAAATCTTTGTGGGAGGCCTTGACCCGGACACCTCAAAGGAAGTCATTCAGGAGAGGTTGGGACCATTGAGTTTCCACAAGATCCAAGGACAAAAAAGAGGAGGGGATTTGTGTTCATCACATATAAAAAAGAGACTCCTGTCAAGAAGGTTATGGAGAAGAAATACCACAATGTCGGTGGACGGAAGTGTGAGATTAAAATAGCTCAGCCCAAAGAAGTCCACCGGCAGGAGCAGTATGGCGGCCGTGGATACGGCAGACGTGGCAGGTGCCGTGGAGGCCAGGGCCAGAACTGGAATCAACCTGGATACAACCAGAACTATGGCTACAGACAGTCAGCCACGGGACACAGGGCGACTGCTAAGAACCGGGATTGAGTTTTGTTTGTTGTTTTCCTCCCGTTTTGGGGAACTTTTTGAATAAGTTGGGCCATATTTTGGGCTGAGGGTGGGACCCTCATTTTAAGGGGGGGATGTTACGACCCCGCCTCTGCAGTGCAGGGGAGGTCCTCCTACAGGCAAAGGAGGGTCGTTTAGTGATTGGAGCCACCTGGGCTCATGTTATTTAAACTGCCACTAACCACTCTTCTCTCTCTCTCTGCTCCTCCAGGTATGATTTGGTTTGGTTTGTTCCTTTATAGTTTTACTTAGTTTCCACTCAGTCATTTACACCTATACAGATTCACTCATCCATGCACTTTACATACACCTTACATTGTGACATTCTCACACCTCATTCCTTTTTCTTTGTTTAAAGTTACTAGTTTTGATTTATAATAAAATATCTTTTTGATTGGCCTATGCTTGTTGTTGGTGTCCCCTCATTTCTTTGCCACAGGCCATGAGCCGGTTTGTGACAAGTGGGTCACAGCAGGTCACGTGACGCTGGCTCTGAACGAAAATGCTAGACAGGTAGGCTAGTGCTTTATGTCCCTCTCAGCGATTAGAGTTTTTCAAAATGGTGGAACGACATGGAAGCCTCCTTGGACTTGCCCGTCCAATGTAAATACAGATAAGAAATTCTTCTTCTTCAGCACTGAGAGGCTCAAGATGTGTGTCAATTGTCAGCGTCATTTCCCCGCTTCCCATTCATTTCTATGGGAGCAGTTGATCAATGCATGGGGACTTCGGCGAAGTGCTGCGTTGAGTCGCCCTCTCCTCATTTGCATAAAGTTGTATCCAGCCAACTTTATGCAAATGTGGAGCGGCTGGCTCGGCTTGCCGCCTCTCAAAAGCTGACGAAAACCTTTTTAACCGACCTTTGTCGATCTGAAATGAAGACAGATTCAGCAACTGCATGGCCTATTTCTCGCTTAACAAGTTTTCAGAAACGTGTCAGTGAACTATTTTCGTAAAATACGAGATTGTATTCCCGAACGAGCCGCCATTAGGGTCGGTTTTGAAACCCCAGAGCAGCCAGCCCCATTTGACACGTTCATCCAATTAGCTGCAGCCATCGCAGTTGTAGGAGGGTGACTGTTTTCTTTGTTTGTCAGTGGTCAGTGAAGAGAAACTACTGGCAAGCCCACTAGCGTGCAATGCTGGGTAGCGGGATGATCCCATCCATGAAAACGACGCATACATGGACACGTACTATCAGGGGAAGCTTCTACCCTCAAAACCACTATCCTAAAGGTGTGTGTCCATTGTCAGAGTCTTTTCAACGCTTCCCATTCATTTTAATGGGAGCAGCCGTGTAATGCATTCTGGCAGCGTCGCGGGGACTTTAGAGAAGCATGGGGTTGAGTCGCCTGTTCCTCATTTGCATAAAGTTGAATCCAGACAACATCCAGACGAAAATCGATCTGAAATAAAGACAGATTCAGCAACTGCAACCGCTTGGTCAGTGTCTCTCAGCGTCAGATACAACGCAAACCAGGCAGAGCGCGACCGTGGCACTGTGAGATGACATACCATTTAGAGCGACAAGGGTAGCGAGTAGTATGAAAGCCCGAAATGCCGCGTAAGGAGGTTGGTTGGGGTGGTGGATGGGTCAAACAACACAGGACTTTCACCCAAGAGAGTGTATAGTGAGCTTGCATCCCGTTCACGTCCCGCGTGTCACTGAAATATATGTGTTTGTGAGTCACTTCTATACGCCCATTGTTTAGATTTATGTGTGGGTTACATTACAGTCCATGTTTGGATCATTGGATGCAAACAGCAGGAAAAGGTCAGGAGGCAGTGTGCCCAACAACTCTTACTACATTCACGCAGGAGATATTTTAGGAGGCCCAGAGGGTAAAACTATCCTTGTGGTGGTTTTGCATGAATATGAGGAGTCGAGGCAGTGCCTAAGTATCCTGAATCATATTTCACATAATGGCCATAATGTGTAAAAATACTGTTCCTGGAATCCACTCTGAAACACTAACCCAAGGGAGAAAACAGTGAACATGGACGTCATTTTCAAGGAAAAGACACATGTTGTCATCTTTTGGTTGTCAGAGCAAGAAGCCTGAGAGAAGATTTAATTAAACTAAGGCCATGTGTTCAGCTTTGGTACTCATATCCAGTAGCTGTTGCAGAAAGCAGCAGCACATTTTGCTTTTCAGATGGTGTACTCATTCTTGTCAGACACATGCTCTAAGGTCACTTTATTTGTTTTATTCCAAACTCTTTCAGCCAGAACTCTTTGTCAAATTCAACTACAAAAAAAAACTATCCATCCAAAAACATTGTTACCTGCACTAGACTACATTTTAAGTAACATACATACATTTTGTTCTGAGATAAAAAACATGAAGTGTGACTGCAACAAAGTCATTTATCCTGTCTCTGTAAATTGTGGCAGATTCCCTCTGTCTGGCCAAATAAAATCCAACTGATGTTTTGACTTTTTCTGGCCACAGGCAATAAAGAATCAAAATTTAAGAAAGAAATCCAATCTGACTCCCACACAGCAGAGAGAGAGAGCAGCACTCTGTCCAGAAAAAGCTGCACTCAGCAGACCTTTTCCGCCTTCATTACTTTGCTCTCCTCTTTGGTATAAAGCATCACAGAATGTGCTGCTTACTGATGTCACCTTAAAGGAGTTCTGGGTATTGAAGTTCAAAATGTTCAAACACTTATCTCTTGCAGCCATTTGGAGCTGAAAACATGCTGAGTTTGCCAGTGATGCTTTAACCTTGACTCATGAAATGTCACAGAAAGAAACTAACTATTTTTAGCGACAAGTCTCACATCTGTGGCAATCTGACTTAGTCTTCTTTGTTTCATCATCATGAAAATGATGAAAAGAGGAGGGAGGTGATGATGTACAACAATGTGCATTCCAGGGATACCGTCGTTCAACATTTTGGGAAATATGTCCTAGCCCATTATATACGAAACTATTTGGAACAAAGCACATATATTTCTTTTCGCCAACACATTTTAGCTAAAATACTGAGAAAGAGATAAGCCTATATCTGGCTGTCAGTAAGGGTCACAATTTATTTATTTTTTGCCAATGGGCATTGGTAGGAAGTCACAAAGAAGGTAACAAGACACAATTTTTTAAAGATAAGCACAACAGGGTTATAAACATAATCAGTCAGATGATCAAGTTGTAAACAAGCCAACAGTTTAACCATTTTATCTAAAGCACTGTATTTGGAGGTGAAACTGAAAGTTAGTGCACTCACATTGATTTTTTTAATCCCTCATTTCCCAGAAAAACTGTGTTCATGCACGCTTAATTTACAGTAAGTAGGGTAGATTAACACACAGTTTAGGTTATCATTTTACAGTTAAACTTTGTTGTCTTTTGTCTGATTGTCTGTTTTGATCAGCTAACTTCTTTTAGGCTATGCAAGTATCCCCAGATCTCAGCAATAAATTACGTGAGTTCAATGTTATTATTTCCGAAATAAAGCCAGAGTTGGTCAAATCCAAATCATTTTACTCTTCTCACACTTGGAATTTGCATACAAGAACAAACTGATAAAATGGAGAGCAGCTTTGAAGATACTGAGCGAGGGAATCTCTACTGTGGTGCATAAATTAATGCAAAAATACTTTTTCTCGTCCAGGCTTGAAACTTGTATTTAAGTCAGAATTCTGGCCTTTGCTTTCCCTATTCTCTTGAAACTTGTTCTGTGCCACAAATTTGTACTTGCTCTCCAATGTTGACTCATACATTTTCTGATTTCTGTTTAAATTTGTCTCCCACTCTTCCAATAGTGTTTTACTCTTCTAAACTGTCTTCACACTGAAGGGGTTTAGATGGTGAGGACTAACATGAACTCTCATAGAAGTAATGTCTGTGGTAAGGGCTCAGCTGACACACTTATACAGCTCCAAAACCATAATACTACTCCAAAATACACAAACCACTCCAGCTGCTTTGGGTGACATGAAACCTTTACCAGGGTTTCAACCAAAAACCATGAAGACCAAAGACCAAAGACCTGACCAAGCAGGGGTCTTTGGTGTTTGTTACTGACGCAAAGAGTCTTCTTTAATCTAATCTTGCATTGCCAGACCTTCCTCCACAGCGCTGCGGAGGAAGGTCTGGCTAGTCCACACAGCATTCCGGGATGGGAGAAAAATGTGCTCTGGTTCATTGGCATTTCTTTAAACCAATCACAATGGTCTTGGGCGGTGATAAGCGCCGAAGCAGAGCCACGGTGCCGCTGCAAAATAGCCTCTGGAAGGAACTTGTTTTGGTCGAACATGCTCATTCTAAAGTTGTTTTAGTCGTGCAACAGAAAACTCAGATTGGACAGATAGTCTAGCCACCGGAGTTCAAAATTACAACACAAAGGAAGCGGAAGGTAACGGCATCCAGCCGAAAAGAGTGACATCTGGCGTGTGTAACGTTGGGGATATAGACTACCTTTAGTGTGTCAGTCAGACGAAACTAATTCCAATGTAATCCCATCCGTGGCGATATTTGGCGCTCTGGGTACCCCTTGGGCGTCATTTTTCAACAAACTTGGTCGGGACCCCTTTGCATTACTTTTGGACTCTCTGGTTTTGGACCCTTAGGCATCATTCTTTGACGCTCTGGGTCATGACCCCTTGGCGCCATTTTTTAACTGACACACTGCACAGTTAGGGTTGGGAAAAGATCGTGGTTGGGGTTAAAAAATGTACTCTTAAGTGACACGTAGGACAAGAATGGGACACAACCTCGGTCTCCTGGGTGAAAGTCCTGTGTTGTTTGACAACTAGCTTGAGACATAATGCAAAATGTTTTTTTCAATCTCACAAAACATTCTTTTGAACATTAGCAATAGAGCAGTATGAACACACTCAATTAGTCAGTCGGTCAGTCAGCACCAATTTAATGATTTTCTATAAAGGTAGCAAAACCTACTATATATGGATGGATAGATGGATAGAATATAAGGATGGAGGGAAAGAGAAAAGTAGGGCAGAGAGATGGGATATAAAGGGTTAAGAGAGGAAGGAAGGAAGGAAGGAAGGAAGGAAGGAAGGAAGGAAGAGGAACATGTGGGAGACAAGCAGACATTATGAAAGACAGCCAAGGACAAATACAACACTTCTTCACAAAGTTGTTTCTGAAAGCAGGAATTGCTGCGTCTGCACCATTTGAAGAGACTCTCTTCTCTCTCTGTACAATACAATGTACAATGTTACTGTCCACACAGAAAAATACAGCTATGGCATTTGTACAGTATGTGCACAGAGCTTTTGTTGTGTGGCTTCCTGCTTTCATCCCTGGAAAAGTACATCCTTCGTCCGTGATCCCAGATGTTCGGATCTCCATTCTGTTTGATGGGAAGCCCGAAGCAGCAACAGCAGCAGCAGCACCACCACCACTTTAAAGCCAGTCCGGATGTTTATTCATAGGAATGCACTCTCTTTGTCTCCCAGCTTCACATAGTTGTGTGATGTATGTGTGGAGTTAACATACTGTATGTGTAACAGGATTCATACATGTACACACTGGCTTTTTGTCCTGCTGTTCTGATTCTCATACATAAAAAGGCAAAGAAAGCTCAGCTCAGCACTGCATACTAATTCTATAAACAAACAAAGCGAGGGAGCGACATTTGGATTGGAAAGTGTCGGAGAAGAGCATTTTAATCAGCAACAATGAAACATACAACGTGTTGTGTGGGCGAATGCTTAATTCGACAAGCTAATTTACACCACAGTGAGATATTTGATCTCTCTTTATGTCTCTCTCTCTCTCACAGGCACACTTGCACGCAACCTCGAGCACAGAAAATCCTCATCTGCGGTACAAAGACAACAATATAGTGAGGAAAGGACAAACAATTGAGTTAAACATCTCTGTAGAGTTTATGTTGAGCTGCTCTTTTTTCCTTCTTTTTTCTCTTTACAGTTAACTTTGATTAAAGGTAGAAACACAGTATGTGACAGGACTTTAAACTCATTAAGTCATTTTAAACAACACAAAATGTGCATTCTGCTTTTCCGATTCACCTTGTTCATAGCCCCACGATACCATGTGTGGATTACAGAGAGCCAAAGTCACGATGAGTCAGCATTGCCACCGTTACCATTGCCATGGTAACGTATAAACTTCCGACAATAAGCCGACCGAGGTTTTGCAGTAATGGACAAATGAGCGGTGGAGTAGTAACGTTACGAGGCAGAGAGCCAGCTGCTAAATGAATCAAATTAACTTCATGCTTCATCCACACGAAGCACATTGCTGTCGCCATGAGTGACACCTTAATTCGGCTCGTTTTCTGTGAACGACGTGGCGAGGGGAAACGTTAAGGCAGAGTTAGCAACGTTAGCCAACTAACACCGGCTGGCTTGCTGGTTCCACCGTTCTTTGCTGCATTGGTTACAGAGAATGAGCCGAACAGCGGGCTGGGTCTAATGTTAGCGGTCTGCTGACCCGTTGCCGCTAAGTCTAACTGTCCCTCCTCACTCCCTGCAACTCCGGAGAACGTCTCCCGAGCTGCGTCGGGTTGCTCTCCTCACCTCCCTCCTGCGATACACTTTAGGGCCCCATCGACGCACATTGTCGCCATTTTGTTGTGTACCAATCATATGACCACGGGAAACAGTTCAATGGCCTTTCTATCCTTTTCATTTCTATGGTTCCACTAGCTTCTGTCTGTTCCACAATGACTACTTTGTGAGCACAGAAAAAAACTACAGCTCACCAACACACTCTTCTAAAGCCACTTTCCCATTTAGTTTTTAGCAGTCTTTGTACTGATGTTTTAACTTACAGACGCGACATGTCTATGCTAACCATCGCACATGGCCTCTTTAGTCAAAGTTCTGGGGCTTATGGGTATTAGAATTTGTTAAATGTTGCTAAAAAATAGAAATAAATAAACGATGATATTAGATATTAGTTGTTAATGTTGTTACAAATCTCAATGGGATTTTGAAATACTTTTTTTATTTCTGGAACAGAACCCGGAAATTCTGTTTTCACTTCGGCTCTCCAAAGGTGGCCTTGTTCACTGAACTGGCGTCTGCGAGAGCTAGTGGCATGCTACATACCTTAGTTTACTTTTTGTTGCTGTAGCCATGAACAGTGCAACTTGCCCCCAAACTCATAACATTTTAGATAATGCTGAGCTACCTTAGGCTTCTTTTTCAGGTCATTCTCCCATCTCCTGGTAGTAGAAGGCAGAGGTATCACATTACTAAGTTCAGGGTGTTGCAAGTATTCCCAAATTATTTATTTCACAAACACCTGTAGCACATCTTTAACTCTTGCACACTCTGTTTCAATGAAAGGAATGACTGGCCCATAGTTTACGCAGGGTATCATGGGCCTATAAAAAGTGTAATGCACACAGGGGCATAGCACAACATTCTGGGCCCTGTAGAAAGGTATTTTCTATGGGCCCCTCCCCGCATCCACAGCTATTCATTCTAGCATCTTTTAGGGCTCTTCCCACATGAGGGCCCTGGGTACTCAGTCCTCTTTTTTTTCCCCCCCAGTCTGACGCCCCCTGCACAACTAATAGAAAATGTTAAAACTTTGAAAGTAGCACTTGCAGGGCATATATGATATTGTCTATATACATAGGCCTATGCAATATATTACTGCTATATACATCAATATTCTTAGATCTGCTGTAATTATTCACACTATACACAGTAATGTGACCTAACTCAGTGTCAGTCTGTGTTTCTTGTCATAAAACACACATACTTATTTAGAAATAGCCGTTTTAATTTATTTGAATGATGTGTGTGTGTGTGTGTGTGTGTGTGTGTGTGGAACGAGAAAGAGAAGGAATTTGGATGCATTAGCTACTCTCGTCTTCCTTTATACTACCAGTCAAATTGAGATAAACGAAAAAGTAGAATTATTTTCCATCATCTAAATCATTCTTCACAAAATCATCTTCAATGACGAACACCGGTCAGTGCCATAATTATCTTGTACTTTGAGTTTCCAAGTTGTTGGCGTCTTGTGATTTCTCTTTTGTCTTATCAGTAATTAAAACTGGGAGGCCTCAGGTTTGGACTTGAAAACACAGCTGTGCTTGCTGCCACTTGCTGGAGGAGAGTATAGGAATCTGGTACTCAGTTGAGAGTTTATCCGTCTGTCTTGTCTCTAGTTTGATCCTCGCCATTCCACTTAAAGCTCCGGTCAAAATGTCATACATTTTTCACTACTGCCATCTGCCACGTCTCTGCCAGCCCAACTTGTTCACACTCAAAGTTTGATCTAAAAGTGTGGTTGAGTGTAAGTTGGTAAGAGAACATGATGTTTCATGCCTTCTTAGCTCTTCCCCTTCTCTCTGTTGGTTTCACCACTGCATTATGGTGTACTGTATGTGCTTTAAAAGTGTCCAACATTTTGGAAAATTTGCTTTGTTTTGAGAGTTAGTTGAGAAAATCAATACCACTCTTAGGTCTATGTGTAAGGTGCATAGCTAACCCATATAACCCGTTCACACCAATGGCTCAACCAGGAATATACCCAGGTTGACTGTGTGTTTGAATGGCTCACCTCTGAAGATAGCTTGGATAAGGGTAGACTAGGGCCGATTTCCCGAATGATGGTATTGGTTGGAAATGACAGTGGGGCAGTTGCCACAGGTCGGCGCCTATTGTCGCCGCACACTTTGAAAATACTCAAATGTTGACTTACAGATGATTTCTGTTTAAATTTATCTCCCACTCTTCCAATAGGGTTTCCCTCTAAATTGTTTTCACACTGAAGGGGTTTACATGGTGAGGACAACTTTACCTCTCATAGAAGTGATGTAAGGGCTCAGCCCACACACGTATACAGCTCCAAAACCATAATACTACTGCAAAATACACAAACCACTCCAGCTGTGAAAAACGTGAAGACCAAATACCAAAAGACCTGATCAAGTAAGTACAACATACATTTTGTCTCACTGTGTTTTACGCTGGGTTTTCGCCACAGACGGTATGAAACTAGGATGTTCACAGGCAGCTTCAACAACAGCAAAACGGAGAGGTTTGATTCATTTTCGAATAATCCACTGGTAGTGGGTGCCTGGATCTTTACTTGTCTGCCTTTTGCAGAGCGGTAGCGGAGTTTTATAGGTAAAACTGCCTGTAAAAACCTAGCGTTAGAACGTAAACGTAGGAAAATAAGTTTTGTTTAATTCTCTCGGCACTCTCGCTCTTGCTCTCTCTCTTTTGCACGAGACACCCGTCTGCAGACTGCAGTTCACTGCGGCTGCTGGGTAGCGCAAATCTCTCTCTCTCTCTCTTTTTTTAAAAGGAGTCGTGAAGCAGACATTACTTTTAATGAAATCAGACAAAGAGAAATGTTCTCCCCTCGTCCTAAAATAGTCAAAAATCAATACTACAATAACATCCTTCTCCAGCTGCTGCAATAAATGTGCAGAGGAGGAGACATTGTCTGCACAAAATCATCTGATAAGTGTTTGACGGTTATTTATTTGTGTTTTAGAACATACTCACTGCGAAACAAACAATGACAGATTCACGGGGCTACAAAACATATTTGTTCTGATGGTATACAAATGGACTGGAGTATGAGATGTTAGCTGTTCACTGAATATGACGTGAAAGCCCCGCCTATTTCTACAGTAGCACTTAAGGTAATTGTTATGCATTGCTCCCGGGTTGACCCAGATGATCTCTGAATTGTCATAACCAAGGATATACCCATGCAGACTGGCTTTGCCAGACCTTCCTCCACAGCGCTACGTAGGAGGGTCTGGCTAGTCCACACAGCATTCCGGGATGGGAGAAAAACATGCTCTGGTTTATTGGCATTTCTTTAAACATATCACAATCGTTTTGAGCGCCGCTAAGCACCGGACAGAGCCACGGTGCCACTGCAAAATAGCCTTGGGAAGGAACTTCTTTTGGTGGGACATATTGACTGGCTTGGTTTGAATTTCCAAAAGAAGGGATCCCTGGCCCAACTCTGGTAGGTGTTGTGAAAGAGGTATTAGCCTAACTCCGATTCTCCACTGGGCTGTGTTCCGGCTGCGTTCTGGTTTTGTTCCGTCCTCCGCCACGCACCATTCCACATTCTCAGAAGCGGAGTGTCTTGCTGCCCGACTCCCAGATTATATTGTCTCTACTTTGTACTTTACAGAACATTCACGTGTTTATTAAAGCTATAGTACGTAGTTTCTGTCGCCCCCATGAGGAATTCTAAGGAATGACAACAACACTGTTGGCGTGCCACATGATACAAGCCTTCCGTGATCGTGCACCCCCCTCATCCCTCCTCCACACAGTTGCTACTAGCTCAAGGATCCCCGGGCGCAGGGGCACACAACAACGGGAAAATTAAATGCCACATGCCGGCCACAACAACGTGAAAATGAAACACCACAACAACAGGACGGTTGTGATTTGGAAGAAAATAACAAGGAAAGGAACTGCAACATGCTGGACACGATCCCCGGTCTCCGGTTCAGGAAAAGATCATGGGTGGGGTTATCAAATGTATGTTTCAGTGACACGCGGGACGAGAAAGGGATACAAGCTCACTATACACTCTCTTGGGTGAAAGTCCTGTGTTGTTTAACCCATCCACCATCCCGACCAACGTCCCTGCGCGGATTTTCGCCTTATCAATACTACTCGCTACCATCATCGTTCTGTGATCACAAAATATGCTTCCCATTGAAATACATTGCTTTACAATCCATAATCACCACACGAAAAAAACAACATTATCGTGTCCTGTCCATGACTCAATAGATTCAATAACGTGATCATATCACAAACTGCCATGAGACTGGCCTGGAACGGCTCAAGTGAAAATAGACCTGGCGCGTATCTTTAGCGGAGCAGAGAGCCACTTTACGCACTCTTCTGGGATGTGCCTTGGTGCCGCTGGTGAAATATCAAGCATTGACTTGAATGGCAGCGATTGCTAGCAGGGGCTGTGGCGGATATGGAACGCAGCGCAGACGCGCCTGGTGGTTTGGAGAAGATTGAATTGATCTGCACTATGGCACTAAACTGAAAGAGGGCACTGTACTTCCAGAGCAAAAAGATTTCACTTCTGACCTATTTAGGCTACATCCATACTACTCTTTTTCATTTTTCATCTCCGTTCACAGGCTCCTTCCTTTTAACAGGAAGCAGATTGTCTAACGTTACTCTGCTTGAAAATACAGAAAATACTTGTCAAGTAGCCAGAATACCATGTTTTTATTTGCTTGGACCAACTGCGAGGTGATATATATATAGTCACTGTCGCACAGTACACAAATTACCGTATAGTCAGGAGAAGCTTGCATCGGGGGGACGTGGAGGCATACAGTCAAGGGAGAAACCCACAGAGAGTCCATGAAAGCATAGGAACAAAATATTTCAACAACGTTTTGAAGGATTGGAAATACTTCGGTATGTGGCAAGATTGGGAATGATTGAGATTTCTCTTGGCACAGCTACCAGAAAACTTACAACTTTCAGACACGTTGCTCAAGTCACATCTACGTCGTCAAGCTCAGTTTGAGCAGCTGTGCAGTACGCTCAGCCATCACCGGAAAAGTGCTTCTAATTCACTTCCACTGGTCTCCGTCAAAATCAATGGCGTTGCTGTGTCCATTTCTTTAACTTAACCTGTGGATGCGCCAACAGTTTTGGTTGTTATTACTTCCTCATGGCGGTGACAGAAACTACGCACTGTAGCTTTAAGTAGATTGTAAATTTTTATTCCCAACTTGTAAACGTTTGGACATTCCTTTGTATTGTTTTTTTTTATCTTTACTTGAATATTTGTTCTTGTATTCTATCGTATTTATTATTTATTATTTCTTGTATATGCTTTATGTGTGCTGTGTGTCTGATATTTTGTTGCTGTAGCACTGAAATGTCCCAATTTGGGATCAATAAAAGTCTATCTAATCTAATCTAATATGAGGCATGCATTTCCCTAAACTGATTTAAATGAAAAAGTGCAAACGTGTGCGCATGCAGTGCACTTGCCACACAGCAAAAGCAGAAGAGATGCACAGCCAGGACGATTTTGAAGTATTCCAAAAGTAATCCAAAGTATTTAAAATATATTTCTTAATTTGAATAATCTAATGGAATATGTTTTACAAATGACATTTTAGGGCATGTATTCAGTAATCCGTAGTGGAATTTGTTTCAAAAGTAACCCTCCCACCACTGGCCATTTGCTCACAGGAATAACACCACATATACTGTACCATTAATGTGACAATGATGTATTGGTGTTTGAGGACGTTATAATTTCTCCTGCAGTTGTTTCTGTCCAATTTAACCTATTTGTCAGAGCACCAAGTTGTCGCTGGAGGCGAAGAGATGTACAGTCTCAAACGCAGTGCAAAATAATTCCCTGCCCTGCTCTGGTCAATAACGTTGCATCTACCCTGCAGCATTATTGAAAACCACTCTGAAATCAGATTTGTCCATGTACCTTACATGAAACATATTTTCTCATAACTAGATTTCATAAGTTTTTTTCCGTGGTTTAGAGACCCTCTGCACAAAACACACTTTAAAATCAAATCTGAAGTAGTTATTTTCCCATAAAACAATGCTATCGGTAAGGTTATGATGACTGCACTCACTATAGGCCTGTATTTATACGAACACATCAAATCTGATTTTCCTGTGTAGCCTCAAGTTTGGGATTTACTCAGCTTTAGCTTCCAGTGACAACATCTTATCTGAGCTCCGCGGAGATGGTTTTCAAATGAGTGCACTTTGGTGAATCAACCATTGAGGCCTCTAATTGTTAATTCTTCCAGTTTAATTAAAGTTCAAACTACAGCAGCCTCTTTAAACCATCCAAGCATATCTCTGGGTGAATGTAAAATAAATTTAAATGAAATAATAGCTGTTGGCTGATTGGAGGGTTTCGTTTTGTTTCATTTTTAAAGAGTGCTCTCTGTATTTCTACTCAGTTGCTTTAGCCTTCCACTTAGATTTACCTCGCAGTGTAGGGTCAACATGTTACTGTAAATTGGTTTTTGTTTCACAATATTTCAATGAAAAGTCTAACCTTGACGTTGAGATTGCAAACCAAATAAGACAAAAAAAAAAATAATAAATTACATTGCCTCTCTGTTTAATTCAACCCTGTAGGCATTGGTAAGGAAGACAGGCTCACACAGTTCTTCAGTTGAACCAAGGCTCTTTTTGTCTAATCAATTTTGATTCATTTCCTCCTCTCTTAAAGTGTGTGTACTGTTGCAGCCTTTGAGGGTTTATTTTTTTCTTCACATTCTAGCATAACTCTTTAAAGTTGGCCCGGCTTTGATTTAGTTTTTTGTGAAGAAAGAAAAGTAAACCTACAACCTGAAGCCCCCCAGTGTAAAACACACTTGCTGCTAGACAGGTGGATTCAATCCTCAACTCGGCAGAACAGTCTTTGTTTTCCAGGTGTACTCATCTTCTCTCTCTCTCTCTCTCTCTCTCTCTCTCTCTCTCTCTCTCTCTCTCTCTCTCTGTCTGTCTATAATCTGATAGTATTTCTGATCCTGGGCCAGACAGAAACAACTGTTACCCAGAGCCACTTAGAATAACAAGCAGCTTCAGCAGGCCTGCAGGGCCAAACTACCACTCCTGGAGCATGAAATACACTTGGCATGTGAGAGGATCATGATTGTGACTGGAGAACATTTTGGTCCCATACTGTACGGCCATAGTGCAGGATGCCAAGGAGGATCCTCGGAGGATTTCATACCTGGGCAAGCACCAAATAAAAACAACTACAGTACACTCTGCTTCACTTTAACTTCGGCTCAGAACTCATGTTGCTGCAGCAGCTGCAGAGGAAGCTGTAGTGCTTTTTTGGCAAGTAAGAAATCCATGGCATTTTACGCAATGTTTATTGTTCAATTTTCAAAATATAACAATATAAATGTAATATTCTACGTTAATATTTTGTCTCTCCACACATGTATCTCTAATTTCAGTAAAACATATTTATATTTATATAAAAAGATAAAAAGATAGATAGATAGATAGATAGATAGATAGATAGATAGATAGATAGATAGATAGATAGATAGATAGATAGATAGATAGATAGATAGATAGATAGATAGGTTGTAGGTGGGTGGGTGGATGGATGGATGGATGGATGGATAGATGGATAGATAGATAGATAGATAGATTTACATAAATTCTATTTTTAGAGTCTAAAAAAAGACTTTAGAATATTTAAGGTTTACATGCCACTTGTTCTTATATTAAAACTATTCATCTATCAATTTCTTTACAGTACTCAGTTGAGACTGTATGCAAATGTTACTTCATTGTCTTTAATTTATTAAGTGCTGTGGTCCTATATGATCTCATTGGGGTGACAGTACACGTTCAGTACGAAGACAAATGGTTTGATCACATTGATATTTGAGATTTCCTTAGATTATGTTATTTCTTAAAGGCAGCTAAAACCATTCTAGTTTTTCATACCATCTGAAACAATGTAACTGCATCCCAAAGCATTTTTTAGAAAAATATGTACAACCAAAGCCAATTTACAGTGCTGTATGTGCCTTAGCTAAGAACGTGTGCTAAGGTTAACAATGTAAAACCTTTTGAACACCCAATAGTTCCATTTATTGCTCTTGGGCCTTGGGGTTTCTACTGATTAGTGGTTCCCCAAATGACAAAAGTATTTGTACGCTATATTTAGTTTATATGAATCCTTGAAGGTAGAATAAATATATTATTTTTCTGTAATGTGATGTAGTTCTGAGTCCGAGAGGGATATGATCTAATTTAGATTTGTTTTGAAAAAAGTGGGTATGACTTGGCAAGCATTTGGTGATTTGGAGCTGTAGAGGACTGTTGGCCTTCACCCACAGCTAATCCTATAATAATAATAATAATAATAATAATAATAATAATAATAATAATAATAATAATAATAATAATAATAATAATAATAATAATAATAATGATAATAATAATAATGTTGTTGGATTAGGAGGTGGATGACAAGATAGAAATTCATAAATGACACTGCAACCACGCACTTTTAGAAATATAAATGGAAACACTTTTGCCATGTGATATCCACTGATACTCCTTAGCTAGGCACCTCTAAACGTGAAATTTTTAGGTTTCGGTTATGATTAGGGTATATTTGACAGACAGCAAGATAATCGAACAATTAGGGCAGGGCAATGGAATAAGAACTTTGAAAATGTCTTTTTATTTCACTGTGTTTAACTGTTTGACGTGTGTTCGGCACCGGTGTTTTTGAGCAGCATCTTGCTTTTCTTTTTTTGCTTTTGCTTTTTTTTTTTTTATTTCCATCAAACACATTTCTTGTTTGTCACAGAAACAGGGGCTTCAACCTAGGCAGCGTTCAGAGACTAGAAGGGAATGAGAAATGAAAAGTTAGCCAACCGGAGACTTCTTGCAGAACTTGAAGGCAAAGCCAGGTTTGTTAGGTTTACATAACTATCAAAAGCTTCATACTATAAAGCTGATAAAAGTATGAGTTAAGCTGGTCGTGGCATCTGGCCTCCTCATCACTTTATCAAGAAGGACGTTATTATTTATTATTATGTCTCTCTTATTACTCTCAGGAAGCTTAACTCTACCTGGAACAATCATACTAACTAGACATAGGGAGAAAGGGGATAAAGACAGATGGCATGAGACTGCTGTATGTATCTGTTTAACTATGTATGTGTTTGCAGGTCTGTTTGTACAGTGATTGAGCATCTCTGTATGAATTTTGTGCGTTTCTAACAGAGAGACTAATTAAAATGCAGAGAATATGCATGATGCGGCACAGGCAGTTTGAAAGATACATTATTGGGCCTCTGAACATGCACTTAGAAATATTCAACCCCTGGCAGAGCAGACGGGGAGAAAAAAAACATTGGAACGTCTATGGACTTGTGGAAGAAAAAATACACAAAAGTTTATATCTATTCACACCAGTCCCGTTTCTTTGGGGGTAGCTATATCCAAAACCACAGCAGCAGCAGAGGAGACAGGAGCATGAGAAGGTGGAGGCAGCCTGCCAGATGGTCAGCACACCCTCTTAGAGACTCCTGGCTGATCTCTTCCTGGTTGGGAGAGCCGTGCGGGGAGACTGAGGCCACTGGGTAGTTGTTGCGGTTGGAGCACATGTCGTAGAGGTTTCCGGAGAACTGCATCTTCTTGGATTCCTGACGGAGAGATTCCCAGACAGCTGCCGCTTCATCCGGACAGCCGGCCATCGCCACGTTGGCACAGTCATGGAACTCATCCCACGACCTAAAGAAAGGAAGAGGAGTGAGAAAGAGATAAGGAGACAGGAGGACACTTTCAGACAAGAAGACATACTTTATTAATCCCGCAAAGGGGAAATTACATTTTTAATTATTGTTTACTAGTGCTGGGTACCGAATTAAATATTTTTAGGCACCGACCGAATTGCCTCTATAGTATCGAGCAGAGCTGTAGTCAAGTCCACCTTTGTCAAGCCCAAGACAAGTCCAAGACCAGAACTAGTCGAGACAGAGTCAAGACCGAGTCCAAAGAGGTTTAAGTCCAAGTCAAGACCAAGTCAAACAAAGTTTGAGTCCAAGTCAAGACCGAGTCCAAATGAGAGACAGTGAAGATCGTAGAAAGAAAGGGTCAAATCAGACCATGTTATTTACATAAAATATAAAATGGAAATGTTCCCATTCTTGAACTTACTTGTCTTGAAGAATTCATAGTACAAAGTGTTCGCTGACATTGTGTCTGTGGCCTAAATGAAAATGATTGATACCTGATGATTGAGGTATATGAGCCAGCCAGGTGTATACCAGGCAACCATTCTCGATGTCTGTTGTAGATGGATTTTGAACTAATACCTGTTTTCTGAATGAGCGTGCCTCATCAATGGTTTTGTTTTGAAGGAGGAACTTACTTTTATAAAAAAGCATGTAGTGCTAGACTCGGTCGAGACCAACTAGAATATTTGGCGAGTCCAATGGCCGAGTCCGAGACAAGTCAGAGTCCAAAGGACATTGAGGACATTTTTCAGGGGAAGTTCCCTTAAACTTTAGTGCGTAACTTTTTGATATTAATAAACGTCCGTTACATTCAAACCATTGCCAAATGAGTTGCTACAAAGCTAATTAAGACTATCAGCTCCACACAACACCTTTTGTATTTCTCAGCATGGCGGTGTTCAGAAAATGGTGTCGTCCGGTGACTTTCCCACTCAGGAACTCTAGTGAAGATAATTACCTCTTCTGAAGAGTCCATCATGTTTTTTTTAATCCTCCGTGTCCTCGTTGGCTACTAGCAACTGGGGGGAGGAGGAGGGGTGGGGGCGCCGCCAGCCGTAATCCTGTATGCACCGTTCGCACATTTTTTCTGTGTGACATGGAACGCATCTAATGATAACAATGCGTAAATGCGCACAGGAGCAGCAGCAGACAGCAGCTTGGTTCTGCTCTCTGCTCTGTTCACGCTACTAATTGTCTCATTAATTATACATTGTTTCACCAACAACCCATCTACTATTAATAAGAATGTTCATTTTTTATGACTCGATCTGTAGATAAACTGGTTGCTGGACGCTGAAGATCGCTAAACCCAGGGACGGAGCTAGCATGTTGTTTGAATCATGTGTGTTAACATGGACATGAATATTGCCGTTATGAGGCTAATCCCGTTTTTGATCATATTTGGGATATGATGTTTACATGGCATGCAGAGAAATCAGGTTATTCATCATCTTCGTACAGGCTCACTGACAGCTGACAGTGCATCCATCCACCTCTTTCTCTCTCTCTCTCTCTCTTACAAAATGCTTCAGTAAAATATTTTTATGATCTGGTCATTATGATATGATGAAAGTACGCCAGCACACATACACATTAAATATTATAAGAACAGCTGATTTCTGTTGTAGTAAACTGCTTCAGTGGGCTGGCGGTTCTTGTGCATAATAGAATAAATAAATGTAATTTAAGTATTGTTTATTTAGTCTTGCTCCACCCCAACTGGATACAGACATTTTCAGTGCGTTCATTAGCGATGTACACAGCAACCTTGAATGAGGGACATGCCATGTTTTCCTTGAATTTTCAACTTGGCCTGGATGCCCTGACATTTGACACCTTAAGTATGAAGCACACTGGCAAATAATCTCCTAGAGACACATGAGTATGTGACTAGTGTATTTAACTAATGAAGATCTAAACAGACAGCTCTGAAAATAACTGGTGGCGATGCGTTGGCGACAGTGAAACATTCGTCCTTTCACTGAGTAAATCCAATTCAATCTATTTGTTTGCTCCCTTGAGTTCTCTTTGCCGTTGCCAAGAGACCATCTGCTGATCTTCACTTCTCTGGGAGCAAAGGTTGCCCTGTGGGTTAGACTAAAACGTGAAAAAACCTTCATTAGTTCAGAGAATGGAAAAGCTGTCATGAACTGGGTGTTTGTTGAACCACCGATGTGTTATAACCATCCATTTGAAACACTTACTCAGACCTGAGAAGAGTAACAATAAGGGGAAATACATTTTAAAAAGGAAAGAGTAAAGAGGAGGAAGGAAATATGATGAAGGGGAGACAGAAGGAAGTCGTCTTACACAGAGCTCTTTTGGATACAAACATCTTTTTTCAGTGAATCACAGCATTCAACTTTATTCCAATAACCTTCAAGCTTCACATCCAAAGCTGAGTCTATCTGACTTTAATTGGCTGCTAATTCTTCCTCTCATCATGAATGTGTTGGCTAAGTTGTCTCTGAGGAAATACTGGCTGGAGTGTTATGTAGAAGAAGAAAGAAGGAGGGCAGGTGGAGAAAGCAGAAGCCGATAGCTCTGTTCGAAATGTGCTTGACTCGAAACACGTAAAGTACTTTAACACGAAACACTTACTATAATATGAACGGCATGCCACTTTCTCACTTTCATAACAGAGGCGCTCTGTGTATGTCATCCAGGCGAACAAGACATGCATATACATATACTACAGGTGCATCCCAAGTCTCTTATAAGATATCTCCTCGCTTCTTGCTTGAAGCGGAAGTCAGGAAGTGTCTTTGAACCTTTGTGAAGGCCGTCTCAAAGCTTTTATTCCTGCCCCGAGGAACCCGTTCGGGAGCTGTGAGCGAGAATGCATGAGAGCGGCCTTCCCGGAAGCCATGCAGCTGAAAGCCGTTGCTAACTCCGCTCATACAGCTGACAAATTCACGTGGCGCTTCAGAGGAAAGGACGTATCATCCCTCTAAAACACATATCCTTGTATCCTCTCTCCTTGCGTCTCTTCCATGCTTCTTCGGTCTTAGACGCGAGGAAGGGAAGCAAGTGAAGGTAACGTGGATGAAATTTAAGGACTTCGGAAGTACCCAAGGACTGCTTTGTGTTGACGCTAGTTTCGCATTGCCAGACCTTCCTCCACAGCGCTGCGGAGGAGGGTCTGGCTAGTCCACACAGCATTCTGGGATGGGAACAAAACGTGCTCTGGTTTACTGGCATTTCTTAAAATCAATCACAATCGTCTTGGGTGGTGCTAAGTGCCGATTGGAGCCACGGTGCCTCTGCAAAATAGCCTCGGAAGGAACGTATTTTGGTGGAACGTGTACATACAAAGGTTGTTTTAGTCGTGCAACAGAAAACTCAGATTGGACAGATAGTCTAGCTAGCTGTCTGGATTTACCCTGCAGAGATCTGAGGAGCAGTTAACCATAGTCCTCATAAATCCACCGGAGTTTAAAATTACAACAGAAAGAAAACGGAGTGTAATACTAATAAATAATAATAATTTGTACGTTAATTCCGCAACGGAAATAACAATGTGCCTCATTCACCAATATCTTCCTAAGTTTTCTCTTAAATATGTTCTTAAGAAGGTTTCTAAGAAAAGTTTACGCCGGATTCATGACGTGTTCTTAAACAGCAGATTTGTTCGCACCTGTGTTCTTAGGATTGATGAATCCCACGTCTTCGTAACTGAAAGCGCGTGCCAGTTGTTCCTAATTAGCATAAGAAAACGCCCCAAAAATTCCCATATAAGGACATGACACTTCCTGTGCACCTCCTGGGAGACAGGTTGTCGGAGCTTGTCGGAGCCGCGGTGGAGGAAGTACTGAATCTCAGCACTTAAATAAAAGTACAAATAACCAGAGACATATTTACTTTAGTAAAAGTAGATGGTGTCCACAACCACAAACAAGGCCTGGCTTTTAAGAAAAGTTCCTATCCTAACCATGAAACGGAAATATGTTAGAATCGGAATGCGGTTGGTTTTATTCATGGATGTATTTCATTTTCTTTAACCATGCAAGTAAGCAAATAAAGTGTGTGAAGCAGCACAAATGGGGATGTGAACAGGTCCAGCCAAAAAAATAAGATATGAACGCGTCTTATGCAGCCTGGCGGAGGAGTAAACGACGCTGTGGAGAGAAATAGATGGCAACTTTGATTTAAAAACGGGAATAATAAAACAACAAACGTTTTCATTTTCACTTTTACCGGAGGCTGTATTACCGAGGGTCAGCGGTGCTGCGCCCGGGCTCTGCAGCACCGGAGCCGGCTTGGATCAGCGGTGCCCCATATATACAGTATCTACGGCAACCAAACTCTACTGGTGAGACAAACGTGTGGCGGTCAGGAAGACGTTTTGGCAGGGGAGAAACTGATCAGAAAATGTAACGGAACATTGTAGAAATGTAGTGGAGTAGAAAGTATAGATAATTGCTGCAAAATGTAACAAAGTAAAAGTCAAAAGTAGGCTATGCACTATTGAGTCTACTTAAGTAAAGTACAGATACGTGAAAAATGTACTTAAGTACAGTTACAAAGAATTTGTACTTTGTTACATTCTACCACTGCATTTCGGCCCTATAAATAGCGATCAATCACCAAATAACGCAGGATTTAATCAGTTTAATTGCTGATGTAAATTGCAGTGTTAGTGTCTTTTTTGAATAATATGATTTTTTATCAACAAATTATCAGAAATACATTACAGTACAATACTATCATTGTAAACAACTGTAGAATTAAATAAAATGCAGTAAGCAATCATTTGGAGCAAATTGTCATCACTCAAATGTGCGTAAGAGTGCTTTTCAGTGTTCGTAGATTTTGTTCTTAGCTAAGAACAAATCCAAGTTAAGAAAACATTAGTGAATGCCAGAATCCTCGTAAAAATGTTAGTAAGAACGGTTGGTGAATGAGGCCCAATGTTTTCATTCTGTTATTACACACTACACACAGGCCTGAAATACACACACATGCACTAATGGAGAGATGTCAGAGTGAGGGGGCTGCAGCTGTCGATGGACAGGCACCCTGAGCAGTTGGGGGTTTGGTGCTTGCTCAAGAGCACCTTGGCAGTGCCCAGGAGATAAACTGGCACCTCTCCAGCTACCAGTCCACCACCAGACTATGGTCCGTGTGGAGATTTGAACCGCGTTCCCAACCCAAATCCCAACAGACTGAGCTACTGCCACCCTAACGGACATCTGGCAGAGAGTGACATCCGGAGGAATTTTTGGCAGCAATGGAACAATCCAAGAAGTGGAACGTCGTGGATATAGAGATTGTCGATGCTAATCCTTAAAATAACTGTCAACAAGATTGATATCAAATCATTCTGAACAGATGTTGGTCCATGTGTTTAGCTTATTCCACTGTTTACTAAACTCCTCCAGCAATTGTCCAGTCATAGCTTAGAAACTGTAACTTTTTATCATACTTATAATACTAGGACTCACTGACCCTACGCTGCAATACAAGAACAGCAGTGAGAATGCTGACTTTTTGCCTCGGACATGTAGCTGTAGCTTTAGTCCTTTCGGTTTTCACAATTATCACAGATCTAAAGAGTAACCATTTTGGTAACACTACAATACATCTGTGAAGGTTTAGGTTTAGTTATACAGGGAAGAGGTCAACTTAAGCACAACTGTACTTGGTTAAAAATAGTCCTAAGACGTTTTGTTACGAAGTTACTAAGGACTGAGTGAGGAATGAATCAGGAATGAGCTTTTTATTTAATTATTACATTACATTTACAGAAATAAAGTATTTTAAAAAAACTAGACAGAGTTCAATGAATAAAGGAATATGGCAAGTTAATTAACGAACATTACTATGTTTTTCCTACGTCAAAGGTTTTCGACTTTCAAAGATGTTTTCCACTGATTACCTTCTACAGCACAAAAAGCATTGGTTAGCAAGACCAGTGTTTATTACTTTGGCTGTCTCTGTCACATACGCTGCATTCACACAATGTCAAAAGAATGAGAAAAACAGGACAAAGGGCCTGCTTCCATTGCAAAAAGCTAAGCTAATTATATCTTGGATCTATCTCTATAAACACAGAAATGAAACTAATATCAAACTTCTCATCGGAGTTCAGATTTGGCTCTGAGTTTTTCTTTAACCATTTACACAGCAAACACAACAGCTTTGCACAGTGGTTGTTCTAAGGTAAGTAGATGCGCGTGTGATACGTCATACCAAAAGAAAGATAGAGAGAAACAAAGGTCTAATGTATTGTTGGTGAGGCTGGCTGCCTCTGAAAGGAGCAGTTCATCAGTTAAGATTTATTACTATAGTTGGAGAGGGATTGATCGCCAGAATCTAATTCAGACAAATAAGATAAATCATGATTGGGTTGTTGCAGTCCTACTTTGAGATGCCCTGAAGGCAAAGTGTAGCTGTTACTTTCACCAAATGCCTACAATACACTAGAAGATTCTGAAAAGACTTTGAAAAGACTAGTCTGACACCATCTCACATCTAAAGAAAATCTGTCATATTGTCACTGAGTTTTTAGTCACAGATTATAAGATTTTGCAATGACTGGGTCACATTTTGCAAGACAACAACATTTTGCAAGACAAGACTACAACTACATTTGGTTATCGTCAAACAGCTAAGGCTGGTAACTTGAGGGAAAGTTTGACAATTTTCTGTTCTGCCATACATGGAGATGAATGGCGGCAGTACCTAGAGGTCCGCGTTTACATGACGGTTAAACTCCTGTTGGATGACTCGCTTCAGAAGGGTTGAAAATCTGCAACTTTCCCTCTTTAGCATTTAACTTGCGCGATGCCATAGCAACCATGCACAACACTGCTCTACCCTGCTTCCTGTTTGGTGCTGGCGGGAGTGCACCCATTGGTTGTTGACAATGACTACGTTTACAAGCTGTCAATTTTCGGGTTATGGTCAGGTTAAGGTCACTCTTTGGGTTTCTGAAACATTTGGAATAACCCTTTTACATGTGTGAGCAGAGAGAGTTACTCCTGTATACATGGAATTTGTAATCAATTGGCAATATCCCGATGTAAACGGCGATGGTTAGCGTCTGGACGTACGGACAAACCCTGCTTCTCGTAACTTTTCGGTCACCTTCTTATAAATCTCACTATCTCGGTACTTTCTGCCGTCAACAAAAGACATTATATTCATGGTTTTCACCACATTAATAAAGAAATTGTTTTCCTCCTCGCTCCAAAAGTGTGGTGCTGTGCTGCGTCTCGCCATGTTTACCCATAGTGTTTACCTCTACTTCTTG
Organism: Perca schrenkii; assembly: GCA_025617405.1. NCBI lineage: Eukaryota > Metazoa > Chordata > Actinopteri > Perciformes > Percidae > Perca > Perca schrenkii. The sequence continues at coordinate 8,385,859 of CM046794.1, forward strand.
TTTACTTCCGGTATACTGCGCGCAGGTTTTCTGGCGCATACAAGAAGTTCCTCTACTCAAAAGACCAAGATTCCTTGCGAATAGAACATGCGCAGAACACAAATCAATGTTCCTTTCGATGGGGATATGCCGATACGTGTTTACATGACCAAAATTTCGGGTTAGAAAAGGGGTAACCCAGGGATCATTTTCGGGTTTTTAAAAACAGGAATATGATATTCGTGTTTTTGCCGGTGTTTACATGGCCGTGCGCAACCGGGTTATTGCTAATATTCCGGTTTTCAACGGGTTATTGGCTGCTTGAAAACGTAGTCTATGTTCACATGATTTAACTTCACTCCCAAGACTTTTACTACTATAATATCAAACACTTTTGATTTTGTCAGAACGTCATGATGGGAAAAAGACTGACTCGGACTGAGTTTTATGAAAACCTTACACCAAATGATTGAGACGATGGGAGTGCGCCCCCAACTCTAGCAGGACATGATTTCATTCTGACATTGGAAATTTGTCTGCGACAGTGGAATCGCTTGAAATGTAATTTTGTGTCAGCAAAAAATGAACTCCTGAATCACAACTCTAAACCGAAAAATCCTTTTAACAAGTTAGAAGTGACACGTTTTCTTATCTGCAGGCCTACTGAGTTTCATTTTGAGGATATTTGTAGAGTACAAGTAGCCTACAGATATGCAAGCACAGACACACACATATACTTTCTCTCTCCCTCTGACAGATCCCAGCACACATCTTCCCACTTTGCTGTCACATACTGTACACACATCATTTCTTCACAGCCACTTATTCAATGCATTTTGTGACAGCAAAGCGAGGGAGGCAGTCATGAACACACTCACATGAAGCTTTATAAAATTAGCAGCAACCTTTACCACTGCAGGCCGGGACTCCCTTGATGACTCTGCGTGTGTGTGTGTGTGTGTGTCTGTGTGTGTGTGTGTTTGGCCTGTATCCAGGGCTAAAACACTCCAGTGGTCTAGCTCTGACAGCTGGAGGAGGACGGCTGCTTACCTGCTGCTGTGGGAGTTGCAGCTGATGGAGGGGAGGGGGTAGGGGCTGCCAGCATCTGGCCATTGTATGTGTACCTAAATGTGCATCTATGTGTGTGTGTTTGTTTGAGAACACACACACATAGATGCACATTTAGAGTGTGTCTAACAGCAAGAGCCAGAACAAAGCCAGAAAAAGTAAGGGATGGCATCATGTGCAGCGGTGCAGTTTTTGGTGTGTATGGGTCTGAGTTTGTGCGTGTGTTCCTGCTGTGTGTGTGTGTTTGTGCGTGTCTGTTCAAGTCACAGGTGGTGCAGAGACAGCAGAAACACAGCGAGGACACTGACAGACAACCAACTGCTTTCACAATAATAAAACCTCCTGAGAATACGTTTGCTCTGCTGCTAAAATGCTGCTGCTGACATCTGAAAACCTCCAAAACCCAGCTGAACTTTTTCCCCCATTGTTTTTTGGCTTAGAAATAATGTACACAGCAGTATGGTCATCTGGATGTTGACTAACTTTCATGGCTCTATGTCACGGGATATATGTATTTTATTGACATCTAGGGCAATATTTCTTAGCAAAGTTGTGTCAGGAAATTAAAGAAGAATTCCGGCCAATTTTTACGTTAATCTTGATCGCTATAGCTATGCAAGTACTTTCGATAAAAAAAAACCCGACCTGGATCGGTCCTAGCAAACTGGAGTTGCTGCAGCTACGTGTACAAGCTTCCAGTGAGCTAAAACAGCAGTTGTCGGGGCAAGTTTTAGAGTGCCTTTGTGCCTCTTAACAGACACAAAATGCAATTAATATGTCTTTGCCCAAGAACAGGGCCCTAACGTGACAACGAGATGCGTTTTCAACTCAGACATTGTTTAAATTCACCTACCCTGTCTCGATCCTGCTGGTGGGTAGCTTGGCCTGTTAGCTGCTAGCCGCTAGCTGCTAGCTGTTAGCTGCCGTCCGTGATAAGTGTGTTCAGCCAGGCTTTTGTGAAAATCATCACGCAGCAGTTCCGTGTGTATCTATAGCTCATCCATTTTGTGTGTGATCGATCTGGTGTTGGTGAGTAGGAGGCTTGTCAGTGTTGAGCCTTCGTCCCCACCTTCCTCGCCTCCCGCAGCCGACAAAACATTTTAGTTTATTTCCCCCTCAAAAATAGGTAATTGAGCATTGTAGTGGTTATGACCATATCAGTGACTATAACTACATGGAAACGGGATAAACAATGTCTGTGGCTTGCACAGTAATAGCGTTACTGAAGCCTAGCTTTAGCCTTGCGATGTCTCCTTGGAATTCAGCTGTAGCAGGAAAAGGTAAACAGTAGTGTGCAGATCGGAGCGTAGTGTGTGAACAGTGAAGAGTGGAGGTGTTCATAACAGAAGAAGCTTGGAGTAACGTAACTATGAAGAATATAGCAGATATACAGCACACGGGAAAGCTTTTTGAGTTTGATGGTTGTCCATATTTATACAGACGAAGAACTAGCCTCACAAGAGTTGGAAAGAACGAGACAGACAGAGGGGCAACAGGCAGATGAAGCAGCTGCTCCAAGTGCGAGCTAAAGCTAGCCTTCAGTAACGCTATTACTGTGCAAGCCACAGACATCATTTATCCCGTTTCTATTACATAGTCACTGATATGGTCATAACCACTACAGTGCTCAATTACCTATTTTTGAGGGGGTAATAAACTACAATTTTTCGCCGCGAAGGCATGATCGGTCCTCTGGAGGACATCCACCAGACCACCGGGCGCTCAGGGATTTTTGTCGGCTGCGGGAGGCGAGGAAGGTGGGGACGAAGGCTCGACACTGACAAGCCTCCTACTCACCAACACCAGATTGATCACACACAAAATGGATGAGCTACAGATACACACGGAACTGCTGCGTGATGATTTTCAAAAAAGCCTGGCTGAACACACTTATCATGGACGGCAGCTAGCAGCTAACAGCTAACAGGCCAAGCTACCCACCGGCAGGATCAAGACAGGGTAGGTGAATTTAAACAATGTATGAGTTGACCGATCCAGGTCGGAAGTAGCTATAGCGATCAAGATTAATGTAAAAATTGGCCGACATTCTCCTTTAAAGAAGGCAATGGAGTGCAATTAAGGAGAAGAGAGAAGAGTGAAACACAGTAGAGCAGCACAATATATATAAATAATTTAAGATATTATATAGGTACAGTATGTTCAACTCCAGTGACACAGTTACTACCTTGTATATTGTGCTTGAGAGTATGTCTGAAAAGAACCAATTAGAGCAGAGTTTCTAAACTTTGGGATCAGGACTCCATGGACTCACTTGATTTGTAAATGCAGAATGACAGAACACATTTAAGATTGATATATTGTTAGATACTGTAGATAGGGACGTGGAACGTCACCTCTCTTTGGGGGAAGGAGCCAGGTCTTGTGCGGGAGATGGAGCACTACCATTTAGCTCTGGTGGGGCTTACCTCTATGCACAGTCTCGGTTCTGGAACCATACTCCTGGATAGGGGTTGGACTTTTTTCTTCTCTGGAGTTGCCCAGGGTCTGAGGTGCTGGGCGGGTGTGGGGATACTCACAAGCCCCCGCTGAGCGCCGCTATGTTGGAGTTTACCCCGGTGGACAGGAGGGTCCCCTCCCTATGGCTGCGGGTTGTGGGGGGGAAAAAACTCTGACTGTTGTTTGTGCATATGCAACAAACATCAGGTCGGAGTATTCAGCCTTTTTGGAGACCCTGAATGGAGTCTTGCATGGTGCTCCAGTAAGGGATTCCATAGTTCTGCTGGGAGACTTCAATGCCCACATTGGCAATGATGGAGACACCTGGAGAGGCATGATTGGGAGGCATGGCCTCCCAATCATGCCTGGTGAGACTCTGGTGAGACTCTGGTGAAGAGAGGGGCGGCGCTGTCAACCAATCACCATCTGGTGGTGAGCGGGGTCAGGGGGTGGACAGACCTGGTAAGCCCAAATGGGTAACACGGTTAAACTAGGAACGTCTGGAGGAGCCCCCTGCCCGACAGACTTTCAACTCACACCTCCGGCGGTGCTTTTCGGGCATCCCTGTGGAGGTTGGGAGCATTGAACCCGGAGGGGATGCTGTTGACCTCAACTGAGGAGGGAATTGGGCAGTGGATGGAGCACTTTGAGGAACTCCAACTAACACACCCTCTATGGTAGAAGCAGAGCTGGAGGATGATGGGGGATTGTTGTCAGTTTCTCTGGTGTAAGTGACTGGTGTAATCAAACAAAAATTGACCCATGATCTTGCACCACCTCCACTCAAGCAATGTGTTACATTTCGCAGAGATAATGTAAGGGTCACTAGGGCTTCTGTAAGAGGTGATTGTTACACCCAATTTAGGAAGACTAAATTTGGTTAATCAGCTTTTTCATTTACTGTAGTAGAAAAGTGGAACTTAATTCCACTTCATATTAGAAATTGTGCAAGTCTCAGCAGTTTTAAAATGTCCTTAAAGACTTGGCTGAAGGCAAATCAACTATGTGATCATTGACCTTTTTATAACATGGAATGTATCTTTGTATTTTGGTTTATGTATGAGTAATGCTTGTTACATGTTGTTGTTGAGTTTTTATCTGTTTTTGATAGTATTGCCTGTATTGTCTATATTGTCTTTTTATCTCCCTTGCCCAGGGACCACAGATGTAAATTAGCTGTATAGCTAACTCTGGTACAGGGCTTGAACTGTGCATGGTCCCTGACAAATAAACTAATAAAAAAAAAAAAAAACTCATTGGGGATTAATGAGATCCTTCCAGAAATGCTGAAAACTCTGGGTGTGGACGGGCTGTCTTGGATGACACGCCTCTTCAACATTGAGTTTTGGGACAGTGCCTAAGGAGTGGCATATTGGGGTGGTGGTTCTCCTGTTCAAAAAGTGGGACCAGAGAGTGTCTGCTAATTACAGGGGTATCCCACTTCTCAGCCTCCCTTGTAAGTCTACTCCAATGTGCTGGAAAAAAGTTTTTGCCTATAGTAGAACTTCAGATTGGAGATTAACAATTCCGTCCTGGTCGTGGAACAACGGCCCAGCTCTTCACTCTCGCAAGGATCCTGGAGGGGGCCTGGGAGTATGCTCATCCGGTCTACATGTATTTTGTGGATCTGGAGAAGGCGTAGGACCGGGTCCCACGGGAGATACAGTGGGAAGTGTTGCGGGAGTATGGGGTCTCTTCTCAGGGCCGTCATCCAATCCCTGTATGCCCAGAGAGCTGTGCCCCGGTTCACGGCAGTAAGGCGGACTCGTTTCAGGTGAGGGTTGGCCTCAGCCATGGCTGCGCTTTGTCACCAATCCTGTTTGTGATATTTATGCCCCCCGTGTCAAGGCATAAACCTCTCAATATATGTGCGCCTGCACTAGCTACTGAACCAACCCGGCCACGAGAGCAACTCATTTTTAACCATTTATCCAGTTACTTTAAATAGCTCACATTACTGTATTGTGTGAACTGTTAACTTCATTTAATATTGTATATGGCGTTTTCTTTTGCGAGGTGCAAATGTTCCACCAAAACAAATTCCTTCCGGAGACTATTTTGCAGAACCACCGCCACTGCGTCCGGAGCTTAGCGCCGCCCAAAATGATTGTGATTGGTTTCAAGAAATGCAAACAACCCAGAGAGTTTTTTTTACTCCTATCTCAGAATATATGTGTGGAGGGGCCAGACCTTACTTCACAGCGCTGTGGAGATAGGTCTGGAGGACCTATAGGAGATAGGAGATAACCCGTGGTCTACTTATAAGTCATTTTTTTAACTAAATTAAATATAAAATCATGGCCCAGCCTAGTTCATAAGAGTAAAAAAAGTAAAACTTTATTATTATTATTATTATTATTATTATTATTATTATTATTATTATTATTATTATTATTACTATTATTATCCTAACACAGTGAGGACTTCATTCATGAGTGAGACATTTTATTAGTCAGCCATTATAGTGTCAAATTAGCTAAGAACATTTAACAAATATACCCAAGTTTCACTGTCATCCTTAATATCAGAGCTGGAAATAACTCAACATGGATATAAAACATGTCTAAAACATCAGTTATGTTATGGGTATTTTTTCATATCCTGCAGAAATCTCGTGAAAGCGTTGTGACTATTCTGTCCAAGGTTGATGTATTTAGAGGTATAAAAAAAAATAACTCTCATCTCTGGCGAATTGCATGAATTGAAAAGAAGGAAAGACATGAAAAGAATTCAGCTATTCCTGAAGAAGAGTTTGACAAAGCTTTTATATTAAAATCATCACGCATGAGCTGCTGTGGCCTTCATCAGGGTTACCATGTTGACGTGCTTCAAGACGGCTTCCTTCACCTTGTTGAGGAGAAGAAAAAACTTTCTATTTCCCCCACAAAAGACTTGATCTTTATTTCGCAGCTGCGGTATCTCAGCAGTAGAGGTTTAAGCAGTAAGTGTCTATTTTTATACATGTTAAATAACCTATTTTGTGTAGAATTTGTGAACATCAGAGGATTTTACAAAGCTATAATCACACTTTCTATGTGGCAATGGTTTGTTTTGTAGAAGTAACAAAGAAAAGAATTAAAATTCATTCTTCTTGCCCCTCAAAATAATTTCTAAATCTACATGATAACCAGAAAGAAATGCACAACTTGGGAATATTATGCTTTCTTTGTCTGGCAGCAGTTTAAATCCTAACTGCTGCATCCTAAATGAGCTGAAAGTGACTTTAAAGTGAGGAAGGAATAGGAGTAGTCGCTGCAATGAGATGCAATGAAAGCATGAATGCCTTATCTAAATCTGTAGAGGATAAAAATATAAAAGCAAATAGAAAGGCTGCTGTGGAAGACGACTGAGTGAAAGAAAACTAAACCTTGTGAGAGAGAGTTTTCTGATCAGTAGACTCCAGCTTTTGTTTGTGCGACTGCAACCAAGGAAGCAAATGCCACATTTTTTTACTGTTTATACTTTACAAATACTTTGGGTAAAAGACCTAAATGAGGAATTTTCTCAGTTATGCTTTGACTACATCCTGTCATTTAGGAGAGACCTCTCTTCAGACTGTCCATTTTAATGTTGTTTTTTTTTACTTTGTTTTTTATTGCATAGCTTGTGTATTGTGATACAATTAATTTTTTTCTACGACATCTTTCAGATGACAAACTATCTTTAGTATCTTTGATTATTATTGATCCACACTCTAAGTGTCACTAACACTGACACTGCATGTTTAATTTGGATTTTCTATTGAGTCCAGCTCATTCATACTGTTTTGTTTGTTTCCAGAAGAGCTCACTGACCCTACTGAGGAAGGGCGCCTTATCTCTTCTGCATAGTATCGAGTTTGTTGAAATCTCAAGCTGACTTGATGAAGTTTAGGCTACTTTAGTACGTGATACGCCATGGATAGGCCCTTCTTAACCATGTGATTACTAGGGACTTAGTCTCTCATTGCCAGACGTTAATCCACAGCGCTGCAGAGGAGGGTCAGGCTAGTCCACACAGCATTCTGGGATGGTTGAAAAAAGTGCTTTGGTTTATTGGCATTTCTTTAAACCAATCACTCTTGGGTGGCGCTGAGCAGAAAGCAATGGCGCCTTTGCAAAATAGCCTCGGGAAGGAACTTGTTTTGGTGGAACGTGTACGTTTAAAAGTTGTTTTAGTCGTGCAACAGAAAACTCAGATTGGACAGATAGTCTAGCTAGCTGTCTGGATTTACCCTGCAGAGATCTGAGGAGCAGTTAACCATAGCCCTCACAAATCTACCGGAGTTTAAAATGACAACACAACGAATGTGGAAGGTAACGGGACATCCGGCCAAAATGAAAGACATCCGGTGGAATTTCTGGCGGCACCGGATCAATCCCGGAAGTGGAACATTGTGGATGTAGACTACTAGGGACTAAACTTCCCTAACCTTAACTAAGCATTCATTTAAACACAAACGTGAATCTTTTCCTAAAACTTTTCAGGTCATTGCACCCCTCGTTATAAAATACTAATACTAATACAATAACCCCAAACTAAAAATTATTCATTTTTAATTACTTAAATCTTTCGTGTATTTCTTCATTCAGTTAGTCATTCATTTATACTATGTGTAATTTTACCTTCCCAAATGGTGTTTCAAAAGCCCTCTCCACACACTCAGTTATATTGTTATTTTTATGATGTTGATATTATTTTAAAACGTATGTAATCTTTTAAAAAAACTAATCCTTTTATAATATACCCACAATGTCGAAGCTTGCAACTGTACAAGTTATTAAAACCGACACATTCACAGGGAAAAGAAAGAAAGAAAGAAAGAAAGAAAGAAAGAAAGAAAGAAAGAAAGAAAGAAAGAAAGAAAGAAAGACTTAGATTCACACTGCCATGAATCCCAGTTTTCGGAGTTGGAGGATTTCTCGCAATATGGCCACTTGTATGAAACCTGCGATTATAAATGCTATTAAATCAATATTAACTTGGAGTGTAAAGATTAACCAATAAGTATCGGAAAAAGAGATTTAGCTACATCGATTTGACCCAAATTCTGCATTTATTCCAGAGAAAAATCTATTTTATGGAAACACCACATTCAGTAGGACCACACTGACCCAGGGACTAAGCTAAATGAAAACCAGTCAGGAGCACTGTATCATCCTCCTAAGGGATAAGCCTGAAAGTTATGTTTTTCTATTATTAATGCAGTAGACATCATTTTCTGGGGTGTAACTGATTCAGTATATGACATAAAGTTCGAGGAAACAACAGATTTTAGTCAAATTCCATATCCTATCATAAAATGTGAGTTCACAACCTGGCAACCTAAGCCTTCTCCTTAGTTATATAATAACATACATTATAACGGCTTATTGCTAATATTCAACGTGATTTTAACATTAATAAACTATTATTATTACTACTAATATCCTATAAACGCTTTATAACTTTGCCTTGATGTAAAGGGATACATATTTTTCATCTGAACCTCCCCTGTTCTTTTTAAAGCTGCAGCAAAAGGTTACGGTTTATTTCTATTATGCCTAATTATTCTGTATCTTTAGCCCCAAATATTTCCTTTTCACCTCACCTCCTCTTGATCCACAGTGAATGATTGCAACTGCATAAAGCCTATTGTGAATATGAGGAATAAAAGCAGCACTGCACTCCTGGGGGAGCTCTGACAATGGAACAGCCTTGGCCTAGATGCAAATCATAGCCTCCTATACAGACTACTCTGTAGCATGTATGTGTGTGTGCACGTTTGAGTGTGCACGTGCATGCTGATCTTCAGAGGGGAGCGCCATGCTACCTCCTCATTAGGTTGCTCTGATAGAAGCGCTAAAACCATGTTCCTGATTGGAGAGAGGGAGCGAGGGAAGGAGCTGAAAAGAAAAACAGTGGAGGGATGGAGGAGGGTGAAAGAAGAGAGAGAGGGAGGGAAAGAGAGAGTAAACAAAGAGGAGGAAGAAAAAGAGAGGGAAGCAATAAAGGGGTGGAGAAAATGAGTGAGATTGGGGAGAAGCACGTATGTGGACATGTGGATTATGTGTGTGTGTGTGTGTGTGTGTGTGTGTCTGTGTGTGTGTGTGTGTGAGACAGAGAGAGAGGGAGAGAGAGAGAGAGAGAGAGGGAGAGCTCTTATGTCCCCGCATTAGGCAACACTCACACAAAGGTGGCTGGGTTGCAGGATTAGTAGTTTAATTGGTACCTCAAGGAATAGAAGAGATTTAACAACAGTGAAGTGGTAACACTGGTGGGCTGCAGGGCCATGGTGACACACGCACACACACACACACACACACACACACACACACACACACACTACTTACACAAGTTGTTATTCCACTTGTAAGAAAAATCTCTCGAACCATTCCGTTACCCTCATTTTAATCACGGTTGAGCCCAAACTTTTGAAAACAAGAATCCTTTTGCATTAATTTACACGATACACACACGCAAACATCACTGTCATGTGGATGAAACGATGCAGAGAAAAAGTGCTCGTCAGACTGGTCGAACAGCTTTGTAAAACCCCTCCCCCACACCTGGACGTTTGAAACAGCTGTAAAAATCTTTGCATTCTGACGAGGTCGGACAACACATCGTAGGAACTAGCTCTTTTCAAGCATAACCTAACCATTAGGTGCAGTGGTGTTTTGAGCTAAATGCCTCTACATCAGACGGCGGCGCAGCCCCCCACGGACAGACCCAGATTTCGCTGCCGCCTTCGACCTGCACTCAGAGCTCCGGGAGTCCTGAAAGTGGAGTAAAGCTTAAACCAAGATATCAATGAGAAGACTGAGACTGCAAGGAGAGGTTCGCAGAAGGATATATTTAGGACAACTTCATTAGGTTTTCCTTAAGGACTATAATGGCACACTTGTAGATCTCAATGAAAATGTGTCTTAAACAGTGTTGGGCAAGTTACTTTTAAAAAGTAATTAGTTACAGTTACTAGTTACTTCTTCCAAAAAGTAACTAAATTAGTGACTCAGTTACAAATTATAAAAGTAACTAGTTACTTCAGAAAGTAACTGTTGCGATACTTTCAAGTACATTTTGAAATGCTCAAATGTGACTCCACCTCCACCCCTCTTTAACGGAACTTAAAATACATGTGCATGTTCAATTCTTTATGATAAATCTGAATATTATAATGAAATGGACACTTAATACAATGCATTCACAGAAACAATGTACACAAATCTAAACTATTTTAATGTTGCTGTGGGACAAAGTGAGACTAGCTTCCAATCAAATGCCATGTATGTAGATATTATGTTTATATAGTGGATCGATAGAAATGACACATTGGATTATTTGGGCTCGCCATACCTGTCTCTCGTTGACTGACTCACTTGTGTTGTTCGTTGTGTGTCCAACTATGCGGGCTTTCGAACACCCGCCCAACTCTACCTCTGATTGGAAATAAATTTGAAATAAAAAAAATTGATTTGAAATAAATAACATTATTTCTGTTTAATTGATTATAAGAGTCTGAAAGATGTTTTATTTTGAAAAATGACCGGATTCTCTACTGTCTCTCGCAGTAGCTCTTCCTCTTGACACATGTCACGTTTTATTTACCGCTCAGTGATGCCCACAAACTTGCTAAAAAATGAGTAAACTAACTTTTTTACTCAGGGGAAAAGGCCCGCGGAGGAGGAGACAGAAGAGGAGCCTGCAACTTCATAGAAAAAGAAATTTGACAGACAATACTAGGAGTCCTACTTAAAATACGGATTTATCGCAACAGGTGATTCTCATGTGCCAAGCCCTCTCTGCATAATATGTGGCGACAAGCTAGCAAATGAGGCCATGAAGCCTTCAAAACTTACTCGGCACATGGAGACCAAGCACCCCGATTTTCTGCCGTGACACACTTCGGTGTGTCACTGTCTCCCGTTACGCCCAGATGGGACCGTTTGGTTGCACAGAAACAAGCGCAGGGCTCCCATTAATACATTGTTAACAGGGTCTTCTTTCCCCGCTGATTCTGCCAAGCCCGTTCCCTTGGCTTTCGTTTCGCTAGATAGTAGGTAGGGACAGTGGGAATCTCGTTCATCCATTCATGCGCGTCACTAATTAGATGACGAGGCATTTTTTGTTTTTCATTTGAAGGCCACAGTTCTGAGACAAAAGGGTTTTAAAGGGGATAACATATAATTAGATATTTGTTTTCATGCTGGTCATATCATTTTATTTTGTCGTGTTTATCCGCCACACCTTGAAGATCGGTCTGTGAAAATATGTCTTACATGAAACCGGTCCGTGGCGCAAAAAAGGTTGGGAGCCGCTGTCTTAAACAAAAGGAAAATCCTCCCTGGATTTCCTGGAGTCAGTTTCATAGAGTCACACACGGTGAGCTGAGCGACAACACTTTCCTGTGAACTATCTAATGTCAGTAAGCGGTGAAATATAGAGCATGTATGCCATCGTTTACAAAAGCTTCATTCATAATGCAGTAAGAAAAGAGTGCTGGTCACAATTCCTGTTATATCGCATAAAATAACCACTTAACCTGTCAGCTCTGCAGTACAGCAACTCTATTTATTACAACTATTTGACCCCTTTGGTTGATCTCTACTGTTCCCAGTATCTGTTTACAGTCTGCTGTGATGATTCTGTGTACTTCAGGAGTTCAATATAATTTTGCCGCCGTACAAATTTCACTCAACAGAAACATTGCTCTCAGATAAGCAATCATATTCTAAGGACCCTTCACACATTAATGGTTCCCTTCCCTGGTCGAGAGGATACGACTTCTCTGGAAGATGGATGACAGAGGTATGTATAAATAGAGTGGTGAGCGGAGATGACAGAGGAATAGGGAGGAATGATGGATGGATACAGGATATAGAGAAATGTGTGTGTGTGAGTGGTGAGAGAAAGAAGAGGGGGGGAAAGACAGAAGGGAAGTGAGAGATGTTCTGCATCTTTAATCAGCGTCATCAGGCCTCCAGCCCAAACAATGAGAGGCTAAAAAGAGAGCTGCAGAGAGAATATATAGGCTGGGAGAAGAGAAGAGGCAGCGCTGCTCAGGAGTAAATGTTCAAAGTTCAAATCAAACAAAAATTGTCTGAGAAATCAGTATATCCTTGGTGTTTATTTTGACTTGGATAGCCTAAATGATTTGGTCAAAATTGTAATTACCAAAGTTTGACATTTTGTGGAAATAGGTTTATTCGCTTTCTAGCCGAGCTCTCATGTCTGCGTGTTAAACATAAAGCTACTGCCAGCAGCAGCCGGGCGCCTGGGTAGCTCACCTGGTAGAGCATGCGCCCATATATAGAGGTTGTTTCTTGGTGTTTGGTGAGTCAAAGACAGATTTCCACCCTGGTGAATAATAAAGAAATATTCTACTCTGTTCTAATTTGAAAAGGTCTAATTTGGAAGGCTGTCTCCTCATCGCTCCACACAGATCTGATGTTTTTAACCGCTACAACTTTTCATCTCTTCAGTGGAGCGGAAGCTCGTGTGTCGCAGGTCACATGCTTCACATACTCATGATTCGCTAAGTCTGTATCCATTTCACTTTGTCGCATTTTGGTTTTTTTCAATGCAACCTTTCCACCTCAGCTAAGTGTCAAAACTTCTAATTGATTTTTGGACTATTTCTTGAAATTCTGAAAATGTGCACAAATACAGGATGACAATCCTTTAGCTCTGTGTATTTTTAAACATCAGTACTTTAAAAAGTATTTCTCATGTCACAGAAACCACTCAGAGTGAATCTTGTGTTTTAGATGTGATTATCATACTGTTGGTGTTTTTGTTCCGGCGCTCCTCTGCACAGATCTGACATGACGTCGCTGTTTTCAGAAAGTTTTCGTTCAGCAGTAGGATGTTCACATCGTTATAGTTATACACTCAACAAAATTATAAACGCTACACTTTTGTTTTTGCCCCCAATTTTTATGAGCTGAACTCAAAAGATCTTTTTCTACGTACACAAAAGAACAATTTCTCTCAAATATTGTTCACAAATCTGTCTAAATCTCTGTAAGTGAGCACTTCTCCTTTGCTGGGAAAATCCATCGACCTCACAGGTGTGGCATATCAAGATGCTGATTAGACAGCGTGATTATTGCACAGGTGTGCCTTAGGCTGGATACAATAAAAGGCCACTCTAAAATGTGCAGTTTTATCACACAGTGCCACAAGATGCCACAGATGCCACAGATGTCGCAAGTTTTGAGGGAGCATGCAATTGCCATGCTGACTGCAGGAATGTCCACCAGAGCTGTTGCCCGTGAATTACCATAAGCCGTCTCCAAAGGCATTTCAGAGAATTTGGCAGTACATCCAACTGGCCTCACAACCGCAGACCACGCTGCAGACCAGCCCAGGACCTCAATATCCAGCATCTTCACCTCCAAGATCGTCTGAGACCAGCCACCCAGACAGCTGCTGCAACAATCGGTTTGCATAACCAAAGAATTTCTGCACAAACTGTAAGAAACCATCTCAGGGAAGCTCATCTGCATGCTGGTCGTCCTCATCGGGGTCTCGACCTGACTGCAGTTCGTCGTCGTAACCGACTTGAGTGGGCAAATGTTCACATTCGATGGCGTCTGGCACTTTGGTTTACACTGTACAGGGCAGGTGGCAGACAGCGTGTATGGCTTCATGTGGGTGAGAGGTTTGCTGATGTCAACATTGTGGATCGAGTGACCCATGGTGGCGGTGGGGTTATGGTATGGGCAGGCGTTATGGACAACGAACACAGGTGCATTTTATTGATGGCATTTTGAATGCAGAGATACCGTGATGAGATCCTGAGGCCCATTGTTGTGCCATTCATCCACAACTATCACCTCATGTTGCAGCATGATAATGCACGGCCCCATGGTGCAAGGATCTGCCCAATTCCTGGAAGCTGAAAACATCCCAGTTCTTGCATGGCCAGCATACTCACCGGACATGCTCTGGATTGGCGTATACGACAGCTTGTTCCAGGTCCTGCCAATATCCAGCAACTTCTTTTTTTTTTTTTTTTTTGTTTACTGACTGGTTTTCGGACCCTCCCCCAGACCCCCCCAATACAGTAAAACTGCACATTTTAGAGTGGCCTTTTATTGTGGCCAGCCTAAGGCACACCTGTGCAATAATCATGTTCTCTATTCAGCATCTTGATATGCCACACCTGTGAGGTGGATGGATTTTCTCAGCAAAGGAGAAGTGCTCACTAACACAGATTTAGACAGATTTGTGAACAATATTTGAGAGAAATAGTTTGTTTGTGTACATAGAAAAAGTCTTAGATCTTAGTGTTGCGTTTATAATTTTGTTGAGTGTAGTTGTGGTTATAGTTATCGTTCTTGGTGTGGACAACCATTTACTCTGCACTTGCTTTTTGATTATTACAAATAAAGCAAAATGATCATCTTCAAATAGATGACATACATTCTCTCACACCATATAAATTATGAACAGGTAAGTAAGTGGTCTTGAAGAGGATTCTTTTTTTTCTCTCTCGGTTTTGACTGTCTCTAATTTGGACTCAGTCTTGACTTTGGCTCGAACCTCTTTGGATTTAGTCTTGACTCGATCTCGACTAATCCTGGTCTTGGACTCGAAAAAGGTGGACTTGATTACAGCCCTGTTGTCTAACTATCAAGAATGCTATGCAGCTGCATGTGAATCATGACTGGACAACACAAAAAGCTCCCTGATATGTGGTTGTCATGATTGGATGACTGGCTGTCAGTCAAACTCCTTGCTACGGCAACATGTAACATTAAAGACCCCTGATGAAGCCTCATTAGTCAGACCAGACCACCACTATGGCTGTGTCTGTGCCACGATTAATCACTTTTGAATTTAAAAATGCAAGAAGGAAATAATCGAACTTCTGAATGCAACAACGCTCAACAATAACTTTAACAGTAACTAAATAACAGCCAGACTACAACCTCAGACTTTGTCATTTGAAGACTCATTCTGATCGGTGTAACAACGTGTGATGTTAGCTATCATTAGCCTGATACAGTCTGTTCACTCACAACTAATGTTAGCTTGCTAACTAATTTTAGCAGTAACTTAACACGATTCCTAAAAGCAAACATAAAATGTTGGGTTTCCTCCGGGTGCTCCGGTTTCTTCCCATCATAAAAACATGCATGCAACTAGGACTACAGTTGAAAATTAGACTGGCTAACACTGGCGCATTTACAGAAATGTTGATTAATGTGCATTGTCCTAATTAATAAAAATAAAATAAATCTTATGTAAACTAAAACTAAACTTCAAACCACAGACATTCAGTTAGAAGCTACAAAAGTACTGAGAGCTGAAACCACGGAGACTTTTAAACATCTCTTTCTCTCCTGCACAGATGTCTGTTAAGTTTCTTAGTCATTCAGGTCATAGTATCAAAGGAAAGTTAAATTCAAAGGCAACTGGTCTTGGTTAAGATTCTTGAAGAAGTTTTGTGTCTTATCACAGTGACTTACT
This sequence comes from Perca schrenkii, assembly GCA_025617405.1. NCBI lineage: Eukaryota > Metazoa > Chordata > Actinopteri > Perciformes > Percidae > Perca > Perca schrenkii. The sequence goes on from CM046794.1 coordinate 8,401,801, forward strand.
CTGTTCTAAATGAATGGTAGGGAAACTGAATGGTAGGGAAACCCCACTATTTACCTTTGTGAAGTCATTGTCCAACGACCAATCGTTATGTCCCGACTGTCGTTACAACAGCAAGGAGCACTAAAGGAGCCTATGTACAACCATAATTCCGGCCTTTGGTGTCCGTAGACTACTACATAGTGGCCTACGCCATTGTGAAGATTTATATTTTTGCTTGGTGTGTCTGTGTTGTTCTAGCGTATGTCTTTAAGAGAATAGCAGAGCCGGTATTTGTGTATGCATGGGCAGTATGTGGTAGAGCGAGTGAGACGATGCCATGGAGATAGAGAAAGAAATTAGGTGTGATACCTTTGTATAAAATAAATGATACACCAAACAAGATAAACACTTCTCCTTCAACTTCAACTGACTCCTGGCAGAGTTGTGGCAATCTAGCAGTCATGCTGCATACAATGTAATCACTCTGTTTGTGTAAGTGAAAGGCTCAATATCCCTCTCATATAATCCCAGTAAGTAAAATCATTTATTTATTTTATCAGGGACTTTATAACAATCCTGTGATGTGATTCTCATTGGCAAACGGAAATTTAGTTAGCAACAATGGAGGAAGAAATGAAAGAAATATCATCAGCCTTGATGTCAGTTTGGTGCACCAGAATCTTCAACACCACACTGTTGATGACAAAGATCTCAGAACAGAACACATCTCTTTTCAGCGTAAGCGGTGCACTGTGTAGAATTCCCTATCCTTTACTTATCGCCATCCCAGGTGTTCTCAAACGTATTACGCATCTGAACGATTGGCAATGACATAACATTTAATCAACGCAATTGTAACTTTTACGGAGTGTCTATTTGCACCCCCGGTAGGAATAGCCTCGGCCACACAGCTGAGCTTTTCACACCCTGTGACATAACAACAAAAAAACGTTGCTCGCATGCACCGAAATCATGGCGGACGTTCATCTTCCATGAACGCAGAAACTGGCATATTAGGAAAGTTTTGTCTCTAAAGTTTACAACAATTGAATTTCTAGCGGAAAATGGATACTACAGTTGCGCTTTCTGTTTTCAGTGAAAGCATACAACCGTTAGTTTGTTAGTTAGTACCATAGTACCTATTTTTTGTATACAGTATGGTTACCTAGCAACCAAGGCTTGAAGACACCAAGTGGTAAACAGTTGTACAACTTTCTATAAGAACTGCTAGATGAGTGGTTAGAACACTGAGCTTAGGTTTGGGAGTTGGGAGTTTGAGTCCCAGGTGAGGTGATTTTGTTTTTTTCATTTTGGATTGGATAATTTGCATGCAATTGCGCAAGTCAGGGCCCGTGAATGCGGACATTTTTTTGCAGGGTGGTAGGGGAAGACTCATGAATATGCCTGCTCTGGTTGGTTTGGTTAGGTTTAGGCAAGAGGAGTGGGATTGGTTATGGTTAGGGTAAGAATGTTAGGGTGATAATATTCCAAAAAGGTGTAATACATGAGTAGTATGGATAACTGTGTGTAAATATATACCAAGGTACTGTAAATGCACAGGGGTGCAAATAGCATACATTGATATTTGTACCAGATGGGGTATTAATAGAACACATTGCTGTGTGCACCGGCGGGGTACGAATAGCATTAATTTCTAATTGCACCAGGGTACGAATAGCACTTCTAATTGTACCAGGGTACAAATAGCATACACTGCTAATTGTACCAGGGGTGCAAATAGCCTCACCCTAACTTTTAAGCAACATACATTCAAGTGGAGTACTTGGTTTTCCTGTTCATCATTTGTACAGATACCGGTACTCAGCGGTAGGCAAATATTTCCGGTAGCCTACCATCTCTCTGTAATAACAATTTTGTTTTTATTTCAGTTCAGTTTATTTAGTAAAATAAGTACAAACCTATTTATCCTATTCACATATTTAGAACATTTTACACAACACACAAAATAAAACCCCTCCCTACCTCGCTCTCCCCTTCCAAAACTGTCCCTACATCCTCCAGCCTGTCAGTCTGTCACCAGGGAATAGAGACCACTGTTTTCTCGGAGAAGCGTAACCACACTGCAGCCACTTTTTGGCTCGCCATTTTATCATATTGCAGTGAATGTCTGCGTGGAGTTTTGAAAAATGTAAAAACACTTGCAACAGCTTTATTGGCATTGCCCTCACTGCCGTAAAACTGTATTTCACACTATGATGGTAAACTTTGCAATTAATCTTCTATTAAGTGTCAAACCAGGGGAGATCTGTATGGATCATGGATCGTGGAACTACAGTCACTATCAATTTATTGATCAATAAAAAAATTATTTAGAAATATAAAACGTTACACTTCATAAGGTATATAACACTGGGTCTGGGTCCGGTTTGATTTGCCATTTGGTCCGGACTTAAAGAAGACCTGCCCTATTCCATCCTTTCCAGTGCCACTAACTTGTACTTGTAACTTGTCTTGTAAACAGAAAGCCTGCTTATGAAGTACATCTCTGACTAATGCATTCATTTTGACCTCTTTTTATAATTATGTCTCTCTACTTTATGGATTTTCAATGCTAAATTGCTGGAGTACCTCTTTCTAAAGAAATCCTGCATATTCCTCTGCTGCCAGTCAAATGTATCGTACAGGCAGCTAATGGTCTCAGTAGTGTTCTCATTCATGTAGGCAATAACACTGAAGAGTCTATTTTAAAGCATGTGTAAATGTAACATCTTTAAATTGCACACAGGTTATACACACTACTAGCACATTCTAAAGCCCTAGATTCTCTGTTACAATAGCCATGCAACGTGCATGCAATGTTTCAATATGTGTCTATGGTAAAATTGTCATCATTTATCATTTATGTTCAAACACAGCTATTTAGGAAATATGATTCTCATACCTGTATGTGAACAAGTCAGGAATACGCCCAGTGAGGGATTAGAGAGCGAAGACTTTGATCTGTGGTAACGTACGGATGTAACTGCCGTGCCCTATTGATATCAGATGGCATACTGACTTTGTGGAATTGTAAAATGCTTGTCTTAACTATTCTTTCCAAAAGCCTTGCATACGCAGTTCCAGCTCAAAAATGTGTAGCACCTTCCCCAGAGAGATGCTGTCTTTGTTTTCTAAACTATCTCTCCTAAAGTAACTGGATTCTCACTGATACTGATCTAACTGCCCCTTGGGGTTCAGAAATGCATATTTAAATACTATACTATCAGGGCTCAGTCCTATGGGATTTTTATAGGAAGTGTTTGCGTTGTGTGTGTGTGTGTGTGTGTGTGTGTGTGTGTGTGTGTGTGTGTGTGAGAGAGTGTGTGTGCAAGTGTGCGTGCCTGTGCGTGGCACTGTATGTGTGTGTTTACACCTACCTGCAGATGGAGTGTATCTCATGTGTGTCTTCATTCTTTCGGGCGCTATCCGTGAGACTGTCGCCCAGAGCCATCAGACACTGAGCGAAACCCTTATAGATGGAGTGACACCTTCTGGCTGACGAGGCAGCAACAGGGCACGGGCTCTGCACTGGAGAACACACACAAAAACCACACACACACACACACACAGAGAAAAGATGAATTAAAAGTTGAACTCACTGTGTAATATGAACTGGGAAAATAAATCTGAGCAGAAATAACAATGCAACAGTTAACAATGTATTTCTGTTACTCTTTGATAATACTGCTGTCTATGCAGCTTTTTGTTTCAATGATGGACTGAGAGACAGAGTATTATCCATCATACACACAGAGCTACAGACCGCTGTAGACCCATTTTCAGTCCTTTCCCCTCTCACTCATTCAGGGTTTAAAGTCCACTGCTGATCGATTGCTCACATCAAAGATGAGACATGTCAAGGCTTGGAAATGGAAATACAACAGAGGAGAAATGTATGTGTTTATCCTCAGTGATCAGATTCTATTCAGATCAACAACACACACAATCATGTTTGAGTGCAGCCAAGACCCAATCACCTTAACACACCTTTAGTTTACTGACACCTTGACAACTCACACAAAAGGGTATATTTCCACAAAAATACACTTATATTTTAGTCTGAACTCACAGAAGGAGCATACTGAGTAAATACAGAGAACAAGGTAGACTATGATAATGGTCACAATGTTCGGAACCCCCCGATGCCCTGTCAGAATAGTTTCCGGACCTCTGAATCACCAACACTGCCTCATACCTAAACAACACACTAGGTCGATTGCCAATGACTCCCAAAACCACATATGACTGTTTTGTTCTGTTAATGTTGTGAAACGACGGCACGGTGAGCAGTTTTTAACACCTCACCATAACACGTGACCAAGGTGGCAGTTTTAATCACGTGATATTTTTAACATATTTATTAAATTTTTTATAGGCATTTCCGACTTTTATTTTTGACCGTACAGCTTAAGATATGAAAAGGGAGAGAGAGAGGGGGATTGACATGCAGCAAAGGGCTGAAGCTCGGAGTCGAACCCTGGCTCGCGCTGAGGAGTAAATCTCTATATATGGGTACCCGCTCTACCAACTGAGCTATCCAGGAGCCCAAGTAGTTCCCTTTTTGAAACGGAACTGGTTCAGGCAACAAAAATGATTGGTTAGGGTAAGGAAAAGAAAGGATCAGGGATTGGCTTAAAAGGAATTATGGCCGTAACTACGTCACAGACTTAGGTCCGTAACAAAGTTGGTCAATGTAGAAAAGTGACTGTTGACTTTTGGTTTCACATGGGACATCAACACCAGTCTCCTGGGTAAAAGACCTGTGTATGAGTGACCCATCCACCAACCCAACCTTGCTCCTTACGTGGAGTTTGTCACTCTTATACTTTGTCACTCTTAGGACCCTATTTTAATGATCTGAAACGCAAGTATCAAACGTGAAACGCAAGTAGCTGTGTGGGCGGATCTCGGGCACTGTTGCTATTATACCGGCGGGATAAATGACTCTAAAATGGGTTGGTCTGAAGTAGCTAGGTGTGGTTTGGGCATAACGTGCAATAAACCAATCAGAGCGTCATCTCACATTCCCTTTAAGAGCAGGCGCGCTTGTTCCATGGCGGATTGCTATTATGACGGCGGATTTGTCTGGTGCACGCCAGCGGGAGCTGTCTGGGATGTGGCAAAGTAATAAATGCCCATCCTGACCGGGTGGCGATGTTGCTGCGGCCTCTCGGGCGCATCTCCTCAAGTCTGGAGAGGATTGCTGCAGCCATGGAGCGTGGGCCTCCAAACACACCACCTGGTCCTGTTGTGCCCCTTCCTCCTCCCCCAACTCCATCTCCGTCCACCCACTCCAACAGGAGCGCATTGCCACTCACGTACTAGATCCCGCCGGAGTGTCCAATCCCGCCGTAGATCAACATCACGTCTCCTTAAAGGTACAATATGTAATATTTCTGCTTTAAAATGTCTAAAAATTACCATACCTATGTTATATATTTTTATGAGTTGTGTTCTTACACTATCCTAAATGTTTCCACCAAATGTCAAACCCAGAGAAATCGGTTATTTTATTTTCAGACACGGCACGTTTCCTTTAGTCGCCCGTCAGTGGCGTCATATAACCTTTCACCCTCCAGTTACTCTAACTTCCGTCAGAACACTGGCACCAAGATGATACGTTCAGGAGTAATTGTAAATCATACAATGTCACAGAAAAAAAATACTTGTAACTGTAATACTGCTTTTTTTTTGCCATACAGCATCATTTTGTGATTAATTACATCCCACTTTTTATCACAGTAATACAACAGAGACCTTATCTATTTTGAAAGTTCAATATCGATACCAGCTTGACGTTACTACAATGTGCTAATGTTGATGCTAAAGCTTTGTGGGTAAAATTGAGGTTACAACATCGTTCAACATGCTAATAGTTATTTTGGTATGACTGTTTCGACCACAGCTAACAGGACTGAGCTAACCCACGAATAACTTCACTAGTAACGTTAACGTTAGCTGTATAGATAGACGATTAATCTAATGCTAATTTAGCCAAAGTAGCACACCCCGGTCTGTCTGCCTCACTCCCCCGGCGCATAGAGACTCAGTCGGGATGACAGCTGACAACAGCCCCTGGAGGGACATATAGCTAGCTAGTTACCGTTAGCCCCCAGTCAGCTATCAGCCAGCTACTTCCATTACAGCAACCCCCGGCCAGAACTTATCTTCAGTGCCTGGTGCTTACGACGCTAACGGCAGTTTAATTAAACGTCGGGAAACAGACCATATCAGACCCAGCACCGAGTCACAACAGCGGCAACATCCATAGCGGTAGCTAGCTACATCTCCGTAGCGCTACCGGTGTATGTGCCGAAAATCTCCTCCCTGCCGAATTTCTCGCCCCTTCGCGTTTAGCTGTCTTTACGGTTAGCTAAATTAATCCGACAAAAGGTGGGTTAAGCACCAAAACGAAAAGTTAAGATTACTGAAAAGTGAAGGGGAGATAATTCCGGGCAGCTGGGAGATGTTCTCTGCTGCTGCACAACAGGCACCGAACGTCCTGGCTCGCTATCGCAGAGATTCCCCCGACAATCCCCCACCCACACCCGTCTCTCAGCCTCGTTTAGTAGCTAGCTAGCGTTACAACAAACCCCGTCCGCCCAAGTGTTGAAACCATCCAAAAGGTGACATTGATATGTGAAATATTTTGTGTTTTAGCTGCTGGCTACTGTTAGCTTGCTGGCTCACTAGCTAACTGGTCAGCTAAAAATAAAAATCTAATCAAGAAAAACGTAATTATGTTGGGGAAACTGCAGCTATTTTATTACAATAACATGAATAAACGTTACTAAACGTAACGTGAATAAACTTGAATGGGTAAACTTGTCCGTGAACTGATGCATTATGATTCTAACCGGCAGCGAAGGTGTTTAACAATAAAAACTCCCATAATTCCACGCAACTTCCCAACGTCATCAAAAGTCCAGTTTTACCGTCCATTGTTTTGGTTGAGAGACCCCTAGCGGCAGAAGTTACATATTGTACTTTAAGTCCTCTAATATTTCCTCATTTATGTCATCAACACATCCATGAATCATGGAAATGTTGTGTAAAACACAACAAGCCACAAAGAATGCTGCGACATTTTGAGGACTGTACTGTAAAATGCCTCCTGACCTATCCAAACACCTGAAGCGCATTTTCAGTAATATCTTTCCTTGTAATTATGTATGGTTTGCAAAAATGGGAACTGCTGCATCCATGTAGATGAGAGAAGCAAAGTGTATGCACGTTGTGCACATGCTACATTATGGCCAAGCATGCGCCCATAAAATAGCATCTGAATAACGCGCCACTGACTTTAGACTAGCGCCACGGACTTTAGACCAGGTTTTTCCTGGTCTGTGGCGGAATTGTTTTCTGAAACTGCAAAATAGCACCAGGGAACGTTTGCGCCTGAACACGCCTCCTCTTTTCGCTGAATCGCCCCCGGGAGCGCAAATACATTCCCTAATTTACCGATGTACATCTGTGGAGGGAAAAGTCTGCTGTGCGTTGGGTGCAAAATAGGAACGATACATGCGTCGTTGTACAAAGTCAATTGCGCTGAGTGCAAGATAGGGCCCATATACTTTGTTACCTTATTTCCTCCCATAATAGTTACTATGGCCACTAGAGGTCGCTGCCTAACAACAAGCGTAAATAGGGGTCGTTATAAGCTGCTTGCACAATAGACCTAAACGGCCGGTTTCTGGGTGAGGACGGTCTGCAATCATCGCGACACAGATTTTTTAAGTGATTCAAATAGGTCTGGTCTCGTGCTCACTGACGGCTGTTTGAAGAAACAGTCAACCCATCACAATTTAGAAAGCAGTATTAAGAACGGGAACGTCATCTTCCTACTAACTAGCTACATTCCTTAAACATAGTCGTGCAGGAGATCAACACAGCTACAAGTTGTTTCTTTGATCAATGCGAAAAACGTTAAAGGAACACGCTGACTTATTGGGAATTTAGCTTATTCACCGTAACCCCCAGAGTTAGACAAATCAATACATACCCTTCTCATCTCCGTGTGTGTTGTAAGGCTGTCTGATGGCTCCAGCGGCATCAGGCCAGCACAGAACATGCAGGTGAATGGTTCCAACAATCCTACTGCTCCGAATAAGTGACAAAATGTGGAACCGGGAACTATACTACTATATTCTCAGGCGGAAGAATATAGTACGGAATGATTTGCTTTGCAGCAAGCCTGTCTGAGAGTATAGTTCCCGGTTTGTTTACGGTTAGAAGATGTCTGTGTCTCATGTTACGTTGTTTTTTGTACACGCTGTGACTCTACAAATCACAACATGTAAATAGGAACATGTTGGCGTTATTTTGTCACTTATTCGGAGCAGTAGGCTAGTTGGAACCAGTTACCTGCAGGTTCTGTGCTAGGCTAAGCTACCGGTGGAGCCGTCAGACAGCGTTACAACACGCACGGACACGAGAAGGGTATGTATCGACTTGTCTAACTCTGGGGGTTACAGTGAATAAGCTAAACTCCCAATAAGTCGGCGTGTTCCTTTAAAGCCTCTGAACACCCACACAGGTGTTTTCAGATATTCTGGCTGATTGGACTCTGCTCAGGTTGAAGGTGGGCCGGAGCTTTGATGGGAACTTATTATGGCACAAATTCTTTCTACCAATATTCTAAAGCTGTCATTTGTCCCGCCCTAACAGGTGCAACAGCACCAACAGGGGACTCAGGAAGATGTCACTCTGTCAGTCTAACCACACCCACACAGTCCTAGGAAGAGGCCCAGTCAGCCAAACTGAAAACACCTGTATCGGTGGTCGGGGCCTTTAATGATTATTCTTACTTCTCAGCTTGATCAGTCGATGCCGTGATCATAACAATAATCATTAATAACAATAATAACTCTACAATTGTGATGTGTGTCTCCAGACACACCAATGACTCTTTTGGCCACATTAAAGCAGCATTAATTGATTATTTTGGCCACTTGGCAGCAGTGGAACAAGCTGTGAATACAACACTGACATATTATCACCTCAAGTTCTGATGGGGAATGTTGACATACAGCCACACATCCAGCCAGGGCTTAATTTGAGCCGGAACACGCCAGAACATGTTCCGGCACCTCCAACTTTTTTATTGGATCCGGTAACTCCTGTGTCACTATGAAAAATTAATCGCCTAAATGAAAAAAATAAAATACTGTTTGTCTAGTGTTCAATGTTGTTATCTGTCTTGTTAGTCTTTATTCCCCATTGAAGTTCCCCACAAAAATCTTGTGTTTGCATTTTTGCAGTTTTGAGGTGAATTTTTAGGGTAAGACGGAGGGGGGAGAGGGATGGAGGGAGGGGAGGCACTTCAACAGTGCGGCGCTGCATTTCAAGTGACACAAGCGCTTGTGCTGGTTGAGATTGCTGTTAGCCTCATTTCACTCAGGGGAAAAATGTCAAAAAGACAATAAAGTTTGCTTAACTTTTTCAAATACGCTGGCCAGTCGGATCCCAAACAAGCAAAAACCGTTTCTGCCGATCAAGAATGTGGAGACCACGGTGGATTTTTTGGTTATTTTAATAGTCCGATCGATAATTGCTGGGTTTTTTTACATTTCCACCAATGCATTGCATGTTCTGAAATAAAAATAAACATTGCCCAGCGTTGTTTAGGATTTTTTAGTCAGAGAAGCTACATAGGCAGTGTAATTGTTTTTTTTCATTCCGTTACCTCCAACCCCCATTTTGAGTCGCCGGATCCACCCCCCCCTCTGCGCTCCGGGACCTCCCACTTTACAAATTAACACTGCGTCCAGCAAACATAGAGCAACATTAGTATTTGTTTAAAGTTATGTTTCTGTCCAATGTTAGTCCAATATTCACTCTCCTTTTAGCTCTGTTTTGGTCTCCACCAACTCCTAAGGAACTATCTGTTTCTTATAAAAGCTCTACTATGTTTACCAGCTGGTAGTTAACATTGTCTTGGGAGCTGGGCAGATAGTAAAAAAGAAAACCAAAAACAACACAGATGAGAGCTGTGAGTGTCAAACAAAACAGTAAAGTTGCAGGCTGGAAAATCTAAACAGTGAGATGAAAGAATGAGTGTAGAGCTAGGGGGAATCGCAGAGTCAGGTACTAATTGTGAGTTTGTCACTACGAGTGACCCTTTCACATTACACATAGTCATTGGATCCATTGTAAATATAGAAATATTTATTAAAGCTTCAACATTAAAATGTACAGTAAATGCAGTGCCTGTATACTCTACATGCACGAACTACAAAAACCCAAATCATCGTTTAGAAAAGGATCTAACCAGAAGCAAAAACTACACATTTGTCAGGTTTCTAGCTGCTCAGGCAGCGTCTTTACAGTTGTCAGCATGGATTGTCAAGACACTTATGCGGGGAACAAGCAAGTTGAGGTGCTTACAATCAGTTCCAAGTACATGCAAAGATTAGGTTAGGAACAGCAGGACAATCTTTGCTTTTGTTGGAGAAAAGGGAATCAGATTATTCTTTATTGGAAATGCATTTTAATGGCAGGTTGCATACACCTACATTTTAAAGTGTTTTTTTTTTAATTCATAATGTTTGGTATTATCATTTCTGATTTGAGGTGTCTACAACATGACAGCTCATTTGCCAATTTAAGTCATCTCAGTCATAATGTATCCAAATACAGTCTACGTTCAGTCATGTTGCAGAGAAGAAATATGTACCATGCACATCAGGTGAAACCTGAATGATTGGGGGCCCATTCAGCCACTTCTTGCTCACGTCTTCATAAAAAAGAGAAACTCCCATCGAAGCTTCTCGCGGAATTTCAAAGTCAGGCACTAAAGTGCACACTTCATGCATGCACAAACACACACACCCCTGAGAACCTAGTCTCACAAGTAATTTAATTTGTACATAGTTATTTACAGCATCTCACCAAAGCCCAAAGCTGTTTGTTGAGTCAGACTTGAGGATGAGAAATTACATCCAGACAGATGTGCATTTGGTTGATGTATTTTGAAATAATTATTAGCAATCATTCAATCGTTTTGGCGTTGTACCACTATTTATAGAGGATTGAAATTACAGGAAACTAAGCTTTAATGTACACACTGCAGAGAGCTAGATCGTTTCTGGGATGTGGGCACCACTGTTTGATCAGGCTGAGTCTTTCTCATCTTTTAAGCAGCAGCAAACGAATGTGAATCAGAGGCCTGAGAGGACTTTGAGGAGCAGTTAAGTGTCATGAAAACAGAAGAGCACAGGCTTTGAATTTTTCAATCTGTCTTCCTTCATTCAACTCAAAGCTTCTTCACCCTTTCTTGGTGTGGTTCCACACCTTTCAATCACCACCCAAATCTTCACATTACTCAATGACTCAAATAGTTCTAGTGTCATGCTTATTGATGGCTGTTTCCTCGTTGGAAAAGCAACCAATCAGAGTTTCACCTTCCTGTGTCGGGGCCAGGAAGAACCCTGTCTTCTAGAAATTACATTTTGGTAATACTAATATCATGATGGATAACTTGATGCAGGATACCCGGGCTCACATCATGTCCCTTGTGTGATTAGGTTTGGAAAACAAAAGCACTTTGGTTAAGGTCAGGGGAAGATCATGATTTTGGTAAACACAACACAATATTTCGCGATACTTTATTACAATACAATATTATTGATGCATTTTATAATGACTTATAAAATTAAGTCATAAAACTTACAATTGCTGGTCACTCACTGACATTATTTTTTGCATGGATAAAAGTGTATTATAATTATCATAGTTGTAATACTTATACAGTAATCACTGTTATAATGCATTATGTTTTGATTATTCTAAGGAGTCGTCTGGGTACTTTAAGTGAAGTAATGAAATTACAAGCTGGTTATAAGTCACTATACGTGGTCATTTCATTTAGGTTATGTGTAAAAATATTAAATCTTTATGCAAGAACAACACACAAAACGTAAAATGTTTTTTTTGTTTAAAGATACATGTCATATTTTTGCATTAATATGTCTAAAAATATTTTTTCTATATTCTTCTAACCTATTTTTTATCATTGACATGGAGCGCATTGTTTGGTTGCTTGTCAATGGCGTATAACCTTTAACCCCTCTAGTTACTCTAACTTCAGGAAAAGCAACTGATGGTCTCCTGTCTGCCATGAAACGTAATCAAAAAGTCTGTGTTTCAATAGACCCATATGGAGACTCCTAATGGCAGAAAAGTACATATTGTATGTTTAACAGGTCAAAACTGAAATTGAGTTCTCCAATTTGACACAACTTTTTAATGATGAACAACTGATGAACATTTCACTAATGTAATGTTTTCCAAAAAACTCAGTTAACTCAATTTATAGATAATATCTAAAACATTTTTTACGCTACCTGTAGCTATATAGAACTGGTTATAACAGACAATAAACTGAGTACTGGTAAGGTACTCCAATTTGACACAACGTGTTATGATTATTGTTATTAAAACATTATGAACATTTAGTGCTATAAACAGATTATTACGCATTATAAGTATGTTTATAATGTGAAAGTGTTACTGAGAATTTTTAAAGGAAGTAATGAAACAAGATGCAGCAGCCACAGTGAGCTGTGAGATGAAGAGGCTGTACACCTCCAACTAGTACACTGCTGTGTCCTAACCCTAGTCACAACAATCAAGATTAAAATCCTAAGGATGCAATCCTGTATCAAGCTGCGAGAGCCTAAATGTAACCATGGAAAGTTTAATAATGCTGTATTTGCCACGAGAGGATTGATTTTACTGTCAGCAGTAGGCAAACTGTTAGTTAGGGAACGTTCCGCCCTAACTAGCGAACCACCCCATGAACATAGCTACATAGTTTAGAGAGAATGTTATAGTTTCAAGACGAAACTGACAGAAGGTAGCGACTCAGAGGAAAAAAAGTCCCCATAACAAATTTGTCACTTCAGCACCAGAGACAGCACCATGGATTTATCAATACACAGCACAGTTAGACTACTGATATTTCAGAGCCATGGTCGGGGCCATAGATTCTAACTTGCACAAACCTCAGTCAGATAAAGGATCAATGAGTCAGGCAGACTAGACTAACATATTCAACTTAACAACCCCTCTGCTCCTGCACTCTCTCTGCTACAAGGGGATGGTAGGTTAACAAGGGGCATGCATTTTTGGTCATTTTGCTAACAAGTGAAATAGCATCCCTGCTCATCCCCCCTCAAATCGCCTATTGACTGTCAGTGAACAATTGACTGATATGGTTAGTAACAACATTTCGACCTTGCCAGATACATAAATGAATAATGTTTCCTCATCATGTTGATTTAAAAAAAACGTCCGGGCGGCATTACATTTCCCTTCAAAACATATTTTTGCTGTTGCAAATTAGCATGATATCTAACAGATAGGGTTGGACAGAAAATTGCCAAGAATATGGCAAAATTTCTTCAATCCATATAAAAAATGTTGTAGTAAATAGCTCCCGCAGCTTCCATGTTGACTGTAACTGATGTCTGAAGGACCGATACATCACTTGTTACTAAGTGATTAGGTCAAAATATCAGCCGTCCTAAACAGAAATCGGCTAATGAGCAGGAAGTCAGACTGAATGATGCAGTGAAATGAAATGGCAATTCAGTCTGATTATCAGTCTACAACATTTCCTTCCCATCATGAATCTCTGCTAATGTGGGAACCAAGAGAAGATGCTTCAGATGGAGAAGCACCATGTCATCAATAAATGAATTATCAGACCGTCTGACATGTGTCTAAAAAAAAAGATAAGAAAAAGAAATTAACTGTCACTTGACTGGCTGAAACAGAAATTCAGATATTTAATAAATGATTGACATGGACCTTTCTGAAATGTATTTGTTTTAAGAATGATACATAGGTATCGTCCCTATTGTGTATTTTTACTTTGAGCGATGGAGAAGGTGGAGACAAAAGGAGGTGCAGTGAAAGGTTTTGGCAGCTTCTTTCTTTTGCCATCTGTGGCTCACTGCTGTCTTTCTTCTATCGGAATTCATCTCGTTACTCATTCATCTCGAAGCTCCAGTCTCATGACAGGCAATTCACAACAATGACTACCTGCCTATAACAGTGTTTGGATAGTTATCTTTGCATATACAGTACATGAGGGGGTGATACAGAGTGGATCTCACTCCCAATGACAATAGAGCTGATGAAAACTGTGATATTAAATTTAACACAAAAACAGCTTGATTAGCTTGATATTTTACACATATTTCAGGATGTATACTGTGGGCCTACATACCTTAGTGTATTTATAAGTGATTATAAGTGCATGTGAGTAAATATTGGTGTGCAAATGAGTTTCTATTGAACATGCGTCAATTCTGGTGCAGTGAAAGGGGAGAGAGAGTTCCAACGTTAATCAGTGCTTCTCCTGGAGAATAAAGGGAGGTGTTTTGTGAAAAACAATTTTAAAAAAACGCTATTTGGTTTTTAAACGTAATACTATTATTATGGCAACATAGGCATGTGCAGAATAGGTATTTAGGAAAAGTCACGGCAGGAGGAAAACATTGCATAACGGAGTCATTATTTAAAAAAGAATCACAAAGTGAAATAGCATTGCCATTGACTTCACAAATGATAAATGCTCACACACCCATGCAAAAGTTGAACACTAAACAGGAAACAGAACTGTGATGATGAACAAGTTCATGAAATAAGACCTGTGTTTATCAAATGATGTTTATCTGCATTCATTCATTCAAATTGTTCAAAAATATACATTAATATGACACCTATACTGTCCCCGCACAGGTGTTGAGAAATACGCAGCCTCAGCTAAACTAAGCTCACCTAAGCGACAGCTGAAGTTAACGTTATCAATCTGCCCTAAAGTCCACTGCTGCATCGAAAAAATATGATGAGCAGCTTCTGTTTGCCTCTTTTTTATATTGATATTAGCTGTGGTTCATCCCACACAATGAGGCCAGGCAGTTAAGTAACTGCTGCAGGCTTCATATGAACTGTGGATTCCAAGTTTAAACACAAAATGGTCACCCCCTCAAAAAAATTCATTTACAATTCATAAAGACATTTGCACCATAACTTGTTGCAGAAAATGCACAAATTGTTGCAGAAATGCATGAAATTAAGTGTTTGATATGCTAAAAATTTCAAGTTTGCTCAAAAGTGGAGATCTCAACCCAATGTTGAACCCAATGTTATGCCCTTGCCCATAGAGAATGCCTTTCTACAGGGCCCAGAATGTTGTGCTATGCCCCTCAACAGGACAGAGTAAGACTAAACAAAGCACACCTCACAAATACAGCCAGTCTGTCATCCCTTTACAATTTGACAATTTGCTAAATGTTTCAAGAATCAAAACGTGTTTTTCGATAATGAAAAGGTTGACTCCTCTGTCAAATGTAAAACAATAAAACGAAACCCAAGTGTTTTAGGTGTAGCTAAAGAGTAACACAGTCCCAGAAGAACCTCATGACTGGTAACACAATAAGCTGAGACAATGTTGCTAAAGAGTTAGCTCATCCCAGAGGAGCCTCATCCTGACTTGTTGACAGGCAGCTTTCCAGAAGTCGGGAGAGTAAGATCATTTTGCAGCTGGTAGTGACTGATTTTTCACAGAGCTAAGATGGCCCTCTTCAAGGGTGTGACAGGCACAGATGCATCATGTCAAGATTAGTGTACAAGGCGGCGAGGATAACACTCCAGAAGAGTGTGACTGTCCCAGAAGTGGCTTGTCGTGATGAGTAAAAGTCAGAGTGGAGCCATGGCTGGAGCCTGGCAGGTGAACAGGAGATGCTAATTGGGTCAGACACTGCATCACCACAACTCTTCCCCATATCCCCAGAGACCTGCTGTTTAATATTTCATAAACCAGACCTCCTCCCGCCCCCCCCGCCCCCCACTGTTGTTGTTTTTTTCTCAAGGAAGCCTATTGATTTCAGGCAGGGTTGTTCCCAGGGCCTGAACATCATTGGCTTCACTCATCTCCATCAAGTTTTAATGAAGACCTGAGGAGGAAAAACGACTGGAGAAGGAGAAAAGAAGAGAGGTGTGAGAAAAAGAGGTGGAGATGGAGTCGACAGGGGAAGAGAGAAGAAAGTGACCGAGAATTCTAGGCGTAGTAATGACGGAACAAAAGGAGTCGCGAAAAGAAATATAGAAGATTGATTAGAAAAGGTATCATTGAAAAACAAGCAAACACTTACTCACAGAAACAACAAAAATCTATTTTAACATTTAAAAAATTCACCGACCAACACCTCTTAAGCTAACAAATCAACATGATTGATGTGTGTTTAATTTGCACACAAACAGAATTATAAAAAAAAACGGTCCATCTGAGCTATTTTGTATCCATATACTTTCTGCAGCGTTTGGCTACAACGCAAGTTGCAAAGTAGGTTCACTGAGCACAGGTTTTGATTTAATGTCTGTACAGGCACAAATACCAAATTTGGCAACCTTACTACACTGTGCCACTCTGGGATGCTATGCAGAGCTGCTGCTCATGGCTTACCAGGCACAGCCATGAGATCAATACCAATCTCACTCTTCAATGTAAATAATAATAATTCCCCAAAAGTTCAAATATTATGTTATGCTAGTGCTGTCTAACAGAGAGTAAATGAAAAATCATTAGCGGGATTGCTAGGCAAGTAAATGTACAGTATCTTTCATATTTTCTGAAATATCTTCTCACTTTTTAGTGCAGTGCTTAAAAATGTATTTTCGGGCATCTGGGTAGCTCACCTGGTAGAGTACGTACCCATTTACAGAGGCTCAGTTCTCGACGCAGTGGCCGGGGTTCAGTTCCTACCTGGGGCCCTT
The DNA here is from genome assembly GCA_025617405.1 of Perca schrenkii. Lineage (NCBI taxonomy): Eukaryota > Metazoa > Chordata > Actinopteri > Perciformes > Percidae > Perca > Perca schrenkii. The sequence continues at coordinate 8,418,565 of CM046794.1, forward strand.
TGCTGCATGTCATACCCCCTCTCTCTCTAAACTGTTCTGTCTATAATAAAGGCCCAAAAATGCCGACAGAATGTCTCTTCACCTTCCTTTGTTCAATTTTCACTCTTCATACATCATTTCTTTCATGAAAAAGTGGAAAAATGTACACACTTCAATGACACATAAGCTCCTTTTACATTCACTGAACACTGAACTTACGCTAAAACTCTAATCTCAACACCTTTCATTGCTTACACTATATATTTTGCACCTGTTATCCCTTTCCTACTATTTCAACTCTTCATACTCCCTCAGCTGGTCCTGCATATTAAGTTAAGCCCACAATGCTGTTCAGCTCCCAGCTATCCATGACGCAATACACATCAGGTTAGCTTTTCACAGCCTTGTTTTCATGAACCATTCGTTCAAAAAGCTACGAAAAGTTAAGCACTGTAATTCGTAAGCATTCCACGTTTTTTTTGCTTTATTCACTACATTGACGCTGTATAAAAACGCTGCTGGCCTCGTAGGGAGGTGGTCAGGGTGGATGGGCGCGTGTTAAAACACAGGATTTTCAAGCCAAAGAGTGGAGTTCACTTCCCGGGGAAAACTATATGCCTAGACTTTAACCCAGGAAATATGTGTTCCTTAGGAGTGTTTTAATCCAAACCACAATCTTTTTCCTAATCTTAACAAGTCGTTTTGGTGTCTAATGTTAACTTTCGTTGCGGCAAAACGCTTATATTTTGTGGACTAAACTTAACCGTAATATCCGCCGAAATGAGCAGCAGCTTGCGGTGCTCTGTACCCAGCTCAAAGTCACCTATTTTCGGCTAAACACATCTACTAACTGCCACTGATATGACCGAGCTGTGAAGGAGGTCCCCAGCGTCACAAAGCTCTGTAGTGGCTTGAATAACTAGCAACTGCCTCTCTGCGTCATGGATGCCGGCGTCATGTGACCACCCGGCATCACGTGACCAGCCGGCGGTCTCCTAATTTCGTAGGATATCATACGTTTTCAGATGGACCCGTTCGTGAGCATGCGTTGCTTTTCAACAGCTGGCAATCCCACCACAGTCTCTTCAGAAATTGCATTCTCTAGCAAAAGGATGATGTCTCTTAAACAGTAACACCGTTTCAAAGTGCCAGCAAGCTCGGAAATATTGTTGCAATTGTTGAACTTATTAATTGTGTGTATATCAGTCCATTGTAAAGATTCAATGCAGGCTATAAGGTAGTCCCATGATTCACTGATTTTAATTTCTACACTACAAAGAGGTCCTCTTCAGAGAAGTTCTGTATGATTATCTCCACCAGCTTCTATTCAAACTGAAATGAGTTCTAGGGTTGCAGTTGGGAAATCAAGGCAGGGAAGCACATCTGTTCAATTGGCAGGAATTTGTTGATCCTGTATCAGCTTGTAAACTAATGATCTGTTTACAAGGCTTGATTGACAGGGGCGGTGTTGTTGAACTCTAATGGCTCGGTGTTTTAACACTGTGGCCTCACAGCATTAAGAATCTCCAGAGTTGATTGAATAGAGTTTATATGTTCTTATGGTTTCTCTAACATATGGACATACACAACTATTTAGGGCCTTTTCAATCAAATAGTCAAAACTCAGAAACTCAAGGTCCCTTGAGTCCAGTCAGATGATCACCAAGGTCAGTGGGATTCATACTCTGAGGAGCATGCATGTCTGTACTAATCCATTCAATAGTTGTTGCGCTAGTTTAGTCTGGGTCAAAGTGGTATCTCTGACCATGAGACTGAGATGTACACACATTTGCCAGCAATATCGAGGCTTGTGTTTAGCCCTGCAAATTCAACCCTGATAGTTCCTGAGCCATCAAAAAGTAGCCTGCTACATACAGAGCAGAAACCTTTAACTATGGCCAGGAATCAAAACCAGAGCTAAATTTATAAAGTCAAAATGCAGGTATAGGTCCTAAAAAGGTTCCTGGAAAAGCTCATAGGGTCGGAAAGGGCCAACAGTCTATTGGTTACTAAATGATGTGATGTACATTCAGGTTGTTCAGAGTCTGACCCAGATTTTTTATTGCATGCTGGAGAGTGTTTCACTAGAGGGGATGTGCAGGTAAAGAAAATAATTCATTGAATGCAATGAGCCAAGACATAGCCAACTTAGAATTTAAATAATTTGGGTCCATAGAGAATTATTAACCGACTGAATTTGAATGGAACACTAGCAGAGCTGAGCTGCAGACGGCTGGTTTAAATTGAAATATCACAGCTTTAAAAATGTTGCTTTATAGCAATAAGACACAGAGAAGCTTACAGAGAAAATTACAGAGATAAAAGAGAGAGAATAAAACACACTTGAAACTTGCTTATTAGCAGTATCCACTCCAGCTGCAGGGACACATCCGTGCTGAGGGGAGCAGGCAGATCAATGAAGGGACAGCTGATCAACTGCTTCTCAACCTGCCTTGATTAATATTTGATATCTGAACTAAGACTGAGCCCAGGGAGGGAGAGAGAGAGAGAGAGAGAGAGAGCAATGAGGTGGGGTGACTGATTGATATGGACAGCAAGAGAAATCTCAAGGCTGTGCAGACTTGATTGCTATCGGAGAGAGATAAAGGGGATAAAAAGAAATGTAGAAGTGTAGAAAAGCATTTTTCTGAGGGGGTTGATGAATGGCACTGATAAATAGTATTTGTTTGGCAGAATAGTTTAGGACTATCAATGTCAGGAAATGTTGCTCTCACTGCACCCAATACAGTAGGGTATAATATCTGTATGACAAATGTCAAAGGATAAGACAGGTGTTAACTAATATTTTTCTTATTGTCAACTAATCCCATGACTAATAGTGTGTTAGTCTGTCAAAAAAGATTAGATGCAATGATTACGTTGCATCCAATCTGTTCTCTCCTTTGTTAATTTACCATCACCTTTCCATCTTCTGATTCAAGAGAAAATCAAGCAGCAGGCTGGTTTGACAGGACGGTACAGTGTGGCTTTTTTAATGATATAATCTGAAATTATCTGGTTTGTTAAACTCCAGGTTCTGGGTCGTTAAATTCCCATAGAGGAAAAGAGGTATGTGAGGCCTGGCGACCATAGAATGCAAAAATAATGGACGAAACTTTCCGGCCTGAAAAGTGAAGCCAACGTGGATGTGCTATTTGCCTTCATTCGATTTAATTTTCAGCAGGGGGCCACCAGTTGTAAAAAGAAGTCAGTTTATATAGAAGTACATAGGAAAATGACCCTACTTCTCACTTGATTATTACCTTATGAGTTTATGGTCCAAATCGCTAGTTTCAGGTCTTCTTCAATACGACCTGATGTTCATTTTAAAATTGACCAGGGGATGCTTTAGGGGCGTGGTCCATGTTTTACTCTTAAACATTGAACCTTTCACTGTGTGTTTCCACTCCATCAAAGTTAATTGGAACATTTTGGTCGCCTACAAATGTCTTGTTTGTTTGTTTTTTTCCTGTACTGCCGTACATGCAGGTGAATGGTGGCAGTCCTCGGAGGTCTCGTCCAGAAATTGTCACGTCTGGTTGGAAAAAAACAAGATGGGAACGGCCAAATTTCCAAACTCGAGACTTCAAAAAGGCAGTACACAAACCAATGGGTGATGTCACAGATGGTACGTTGATTATTTTTACAGTCTATGGTAGCTGCTTGAGCTCATTAATTGTAACTTTGAATGGGACTATAGGTATATGCACAATATCAACAAAGTTTTATATAGGCCTTAAGCTCTCTCCTTTTATTATCTGATTTCGAGGCCCTGTCTTCAAGAAGGTCCCTGTTTGGGGAGCTAAGGTGGTCCAGCAGCAGCTCATTTTTGCCCAGGGCCCCCATACAGGTTTATCCGGCCATGTTGCCCATGTCAATAGTAATGAAGGAACATGTCATCTAGTGCAACAGTGAGGCTCATTGATGTGTTTTTAATAGTTTTTGGAGCTACATGCACAGAGGAATAAGATACAGTATATCAGGCTCTTGATACACAGACAATGCTTGTTAATAGGATCAATATATTGCTGGTTTAATGCGATTGGTTGACAAAATATAAAACATTGCCAACCTTATCCGTTAAAATTGTAACTTGAGTTACTGGACAATTACCTTCTAAAAAGAACATGTTATATATGCTTTTCTATTTCTTGAATCCATCAAACACATTTTCTTTTTTTTCTGGCTGGAGTGTAATAGGCAAAAGTATTTTTGTGTGTTTGAATTTTTAAGAGAAAACCACTCAGTGTGGCATATATCTTCAAGAAACAAAACTATATAAATCAAATTAAGCAATATGCAGTGATGCAGTGAAATGTGATTTATGTTGTTGTTTTGAAACATGACATTTTTTTTTACCTTTGTGAGGTTATCACATTTCTTAAGACTGTTTGGGGAACTCAAAGAGACTCTTCTTTTTTTAATATCTTTGATTTGTTGTATAAGAGATGCCAGACAGCACAGCTTTTCCCCTTGCATATTCCACACTTTGAAATTCATCTGCACTTATATATATATATATATATATATATTTCTGCACGTATATGCTGGATTCTACTTTCTCTTAATTTAGGATTCACCCTGACATGTCAGTATACAGAATGACTGTTACAGTACACGCTTTGTTCAAATATGTGATTGACTCACTTGACTCACTTATAAAGGAAGCCTGTAGTCAGATAGCTGAGCCTTTTATTCCATTAATCACAATTTCGAGCAGCACAGGATGTGGCATTGTGGCAGCTACGGCTGCCTCTCTCTTCACACACACACACACACACACACACACACACACACACACACACACACACACACACACACACACACACACACATACACACACACACACAAAAATGTTGTTTGTGATTATACCCAACATCACTGATGAGTGTTGTTGGGTGTGGTCAGAGGTGTGCTTTGTTGCATCTGTAGTCTATATCCATATATTCCAATTCCGGGATGGCTGCGTTGCCGACGGAAATCCGGCTGGATTTCACTCTTTTTTCAGCCGGATGGCCGTTACCTTCCATTTTCCTTCTTGTTGGAATTTTAAACTCCGGTCAAAAAAGGACTATGGTTGACTTCTCCTCGGATCTCTGCAGGGTAAATCCAGACAGCTAGCTAGACTATCTGTCCAATCTGAGTTTTCTGTTGCACGACTAAAACAACTTTTGAACGTACGCTCTCCAAGTTCCTTCCCGAGGCTATTTGGCAGGGGCACCGTGGCTCTGTCAGGTGCTTAGCGCTACTCATGATGATTGTGATTGGTTTAAAGAAATGCCAATAAACCAGAGCACATTTTTTCTCCCATCCCGAATGCTGCAATGCAAGACTATTGCATCTGTAACCACACCAAACGGTGATATCACAGTGCACTGACACCCTGGAGTACACTTGTACATCACTGCAGCAAGGTGACCAGTTAAACCACTAGAGGGCAGCAAAAACAGGATTTTCTGGTGCTCTTTAAAGAGCGCAGAGGATTTTAACCTCAGCCCAAACAAATCTGGACTGACATCATCCCATTGCATGTAGTTTAAACTAGAGTGGATCCCAGTTCTAACCAATAATCTAAACCATTTATTAGGAAGTGAAAACTAAGGTGAACATTAAAATAATAACCCAAGGTTCATTGTAAAAACTGTGTAAATGTCTTGGCTGAGATTGACCTGCTGTACTTACAATACTTAAGCACATGAAGTTGTACAATGCACTAGTCAATTTTTTTGTAGATATGTTAAAGGGGGTAACTGCAATCAATAGGGTTTATTCTCTGGAGACCATGAACATCCACACAAATGTCATGGTAATATAGCCGTTAGATATCCTGAAAGTTTACATTTATGGCTACAGAAAAGTTTGTGCATTGTTCAAAATGAAAAGGCTTTGACTTCTGGGGATCGTGAATGTGCTCATGAATTTCATGAAAATAGATAAAAAATATTTCAACATTTCTTGTGTACAAATGAGTTGTTTTCGCTGATAGTGGTGCTACAAGAAAGGTCACAAGGTCACCAAAATCATTATCATCCTCTGAGGACCATGAATATATATAAGTTCATGAACATCTGGCCAGTAGTTGTCCACCCTTAAGTCACTACCAGGGCAAAAAGAAGGGCAAGAAAGGTGAAACACTTTAAAACTTGTTTTCTGTTCTTCAAAGTGATGCTTCAATGTCAATTTAATTTGCTTATGTGTCAACTAGCTTGGCTATACCACAACTTTGTTGATTGAAAGCAACTTTGCATGTGTCTTTTCCTGAAATTGCTCTCGAAGCACAGGCTTGGGAAACTGAAAGTAAGCTAGTTGATGTCAAACTCTCTTTATGAATCTTTGCCATGTGTTTGTGCCATAGTTTCAGCTCAGATGTTGTTTACATAAGTGCGTGCAGTGAAAAAACATCAAAGTTCTTCTTTTCCCCTCTGCTCCACTTTCAAAGCGGCGTGCTGTGTGGTGAGCAGCGAGTACACAGTGACGCCCCGCTGTGCACAGTTTTTAAAGGGGCGTTATTATGTATCCCACTGCTTTCCTTGACAAGACACACCCTGTGTAAAATTCAAGCACTAGGATTGGCCAGGCGTCCATTCTCGCGTGTTCAGGTTCTATCCCATGTTCAATGGGCTAGCCTACCCTAACTACTCAAGGTCAATGCTGAAACTCAATCATCTGCCCAACCACTCAGCTGCTACTCAGGGCGGGTCTTGCCAAGAAAAAGTAGTGGGATTCATAATAATGCAGCAGAGATGCTGCGCCTTGTTACACACTAAAACATCCAATAAAAGAGATGGACTCACAGTCACCATAATGTAAAGTTTTAGGGAAAATAGTAGGGGTATGCAAAAAAAATCGATTCACATTCAAATTGCGATTCAAGCTCTACCGATTCAAAATCGATTCACAGAATTTTTTTTTTTAAATTCTATGTCTACTGCAATCACATGGGAAAAGTAACTACATTTACATACTGTGAATAGTTTTTTTAAACAAGAATCGTTTTTGAATCGAAAATCGATTTTGAATCAAATCTTGAGCCTGAAAATCAACATGAATCTGAATCGTGCACCCCTAGAAAATAGAATACAGATAGCATCCACGTCCATATACACTTACACCCAAAGTAGTATACACACACACACACACACACACACACACACACAAGCACACATAAGCACACACGCACACACGCGCACACGCGCGCGCGCACACACACACATATACAAACATACTGATCTATTCATGAGTCTGGTCGTGCAGAGGCTGGCAAGATCACTGCTGACTGGACTGAAATGCTGCTGATGCCTGCTGCTCACCTCACCTGACAAACACACACACACACACACACTCACACAAACACACACAGAGCAGTATCTCAGGGGAACACATTCAAATTGATTAGACCTGCAGCTATTTTTCTTCAGGTGTCAATCCATCCTTGAATGATGCACATGGCTCTTCATGACCACCCCGCCTCCTCCACTTACACACACACACACACACACACACACACACATACATACACACACACAGACCATGTAGCAGTGAGTGTATAAATGATGCTATGGTAACTTTCACTATGGAAACTTTGGCCTCTGATGTGCCCCCTCTTGCAAACAAATGTAGAACTAATGATGGCACTCAGGGTGACAGGATCATTGCGTGAGAAGCATTGTCCCGTTGAGACTGTGGAGACTGTTTACATCCATGTGTGTGTGCATGTTTGTGCTCATGTGTGGGTGTTTTCACATGTAATTCATTAGGAAAAAGAAAAATAAGGGCAAATTAGGGTATCCATGTGCACTCCATGCATATTAATGTTAGTGTGTGCATGTGTGTGTGTTTGTGTGTCCCTCATGGCAAGTGAACAACAACAACAACACCTTATAATTAGACCGGTCCAGGTCAGAGTGACTGGGAAACCTGTTCTACAGTACCTTTCCATTAACACCTGGAGTGGGGGAGGGGGGGCAATGACATTTTTTTTTAAAGAAAGGTACAAAAGAAAGCCGTCAGATCAGCAGGTCCTTCGTTAGTGAAAGGCTTTAGGTAACTGACTTGGAGGAGAGTGCAACCTGTGAAAAAGGAGCCTCTGTGGGCCAGTTCAATGCCTGTTAACATGAAAGGATGGCACAGGAGGGGGGCGGGGCATCGTCATAGTCTTAATTTTCCAGTCGTTTGAAGTCTCATTCTGAAGCGCTGAAGTTTCTCCCACACAGAACTCCTTTTCCTACTCCTCAGATGACAACTGTTTAAATTACAGCTCATGTTTCATCCACACAGAAATGTGATGAGTTAAAATAAATGTGTTATACATATAAACTCTGCCTACCCCAGATGAGCTGTGTTGACATCACTGTTACAGAACAGAAATAAATAAATGAAATGTTCTTGGAGGTTGCCCTCTGCTGATTACTGACCTGTGTTCTTATCTGTTTGACAAGTCTATATTTTTTCTGTTACGATAGCTGGTATGCAAACAGAGTTATTATTACTTAATAGTGGGTCTACATCATTGTTTAGTTTATCCTTTTTGCATCTTGGTTTAAGAAGTGATGTTGTCAGGTAGAGATCTGACTGGCAACAAACAAAAGTCTTTCTTTTTTTATACTCTTAAAGTACTAATCAAAAGGAACAAGAGGTGGCGAGTAAAGGTCTTCAGGGGTCCAAAAGTTTGTGCCTGAAACCAGAAAGACACAGAAATGTACTACCCGGAACTGAACTGGCTCTGTCTTTTATTTGAAAGATTTGAAAAATCGCACCGATTTGACAGCTGATTGCTATAAACAAGTTAATGTTAAAACAAGGCGTTGTATTACCTAATGTTACTTTAGTAGCCATCTCCCCTGTGCCTGGCCATGTTGATATAATCCATCCTAGTTGGTAAAATACATCCAGGTTTTCTGTTATTCCTCTCTTGCTGATTGAAACAGCATGGCTAATCTACTCATTATTTCATCTTAAAAGTCCACTTGTCCGCTGTTGCCGTGACTGGTCATGACAAAAGTGGCTCATTTAGAATCAGCGTTGGGAAGGTTACTTTGAAAATGTAATAGGTTACCGATTACAAGTTACCCTAAGTAACCTAAAATGTAATAGTAATAAGTAATAGTGTAACTATTTCAATTACTTTATCAAAGCATTTTAACTTATTAACTTATTCCATTTAATTACTTCTTGTTTACTCTAAATTTCTAATGAATGTTTTCAACCGTTAACCATTTTCAAATGTTTAAACCTGGCAGTGTTAACCTTACAGCAGTACTGTACTTCAGTACACTGACTAGGTCAAGCTCCTTTTAAAATCCTAGCATCGCTAACTTCTTATGAATGACGATTAAATATAAACTAGGCTACTGGATTTGGACTAAGCAAAATATGGTGCTAAAATAGGTCTTCAGTACACAAAAGCCTGGTGTATCACACAGAAGGAAGGCATGTCTTCCCTCTTTATTTAATATGACTGCTTGCAGTTACCTGCCGATGTATCCTGAGGATGGACATAGACATTTTCGACGTCGATAGCATTTTGACCACTGGCAAACATTCTGTGCTTTGCATGGTTATGTTTGAACCCTTCTCAGATTTCAGTATGAAATGTTTTTTATATTTCCAGCACTGCAACGTCATATTATCTGAAGCCATAGAGTGGCAACTGCAAATTCAATACTGCAAATTCAAACAGGATAACCAATCAAAAGCATCAGAATAGCATCAAACTTTACTAAACGGCTGTGGCTGGAAATGGCAAAAGAAGAAATTGAAATTGAAGAAACATGCAAAGCAACAAAATAATATTATTCAACATATAGCCTAGATTTTTACAGAAAATATTCAGATGTAACCCCCAACGTAATCATGAATATTTTCATAGGTAACTGTAATTGTGTGAATGCTGATTCTTTATTCTTCAACTTTCTTTGGTCGGCTTTAACTTCTGCATTCGTTGTGCTACAAAAAACATTCAAATGTCAAAATGTTCAGCTCTCTAAGCACATAATGGGATTTTTCCACTTTTTCTGCTATTTATACTTAATTAATTTAATACTAAAATATTAAGCTTTTTTTCAATTTAGTTTTACATTAAAGTCAATGGAGCAATCTTCAAATCCTCTTCAGGCTTCTTCCTAATTGAAATGCTACTCCTCCCACATACTTTTACCTACAGACGTCATTCAAAGTTTAAACTTTTCAAAAAAACTTTAGCTATTAAAGTTGTATTCAGCTTCATAATATCTTTTACAGTTTTTGTGGTATCACTGTTTAAGTTTAGTGTTTCATTCAGGCATTTTCTGTGCTTACAATGGAGTGAGTATTGCATGACTTAGTGGGTGATGACATCACTAGAGTTACTGTTATTTAGCTTAATCCAAACCCTTTTTTAAACTGTGATATTAGATATGTGGTATTATTTTTGTATCCACACAAATAACATGTCTACAGCTTCAGCAAAGTCTTGAAGGTGCACAAGCTCATTCAGGTCATTGGGTACTACCTTGAGGCCGCACATGCACACACAGAGCAATTATACATAAAGTTAAACAGACCCAGGACCCGCAGTAACGAGACCCAACCTAGACCTAGTTGACTGTATACGCAAACCATGGATCTGAACCTGTACGGGTCCCGGGTCTGGTCTCGGTTAGGGTTTGGGTAGAATATTATGTATTGCTATAGTTAATCTACCTAAATATTTGTGGGAATCAACTCAAAGCTACTCTTAGTTGGTTCTCCCGACAGAACACCACTGTTGAATTTCAGCATGCATTTTTTTTTTTTGGGAGGGGGGGGGTCGGGGGTCCTGTTGGGCGGTAGGGGAAACACTGTTTGACATACAAGGCATTACAAGGTCACATTTGAGTTGTGCACTACCACTGGCAAGAGCCTCAGATCAGTGACTTCTGGCTGTTCCAAGGTTAGCATTTAGCTCAAAGTATCGACTGTCATACAGTAGTCTTGGAAATCAAATCAACTAATAATTAAAGGCAGCGCTGGTAATGTTAAAAAGCTAGCTGCCTTTGACACAGTGAATCACCAGATCCTCATTTCAACACTCCAGGATCTGGGTGTCTCAGGCCCTGCACTCTCCTTGCTCACATCTTACCTGGCAGCCCGCACCTACTGGGTAACTTGGAGAGGATCTATCTCAGAACCTTGTCCACTCAAAACTGGGGTTCCTCAGGGATAAGTCCTGGGTCCACTCCTCTTTTCTTTGTACACCAACTCTCTCGGGTCTGTCATTCACTCGCACGGCTTTTCATATCACAGATGACACCCAAATAATTCTCTTCTTTCCGGAGTCTGAAACGCAAGTAGCAGCACGTATCTCAGCCTGCCTGACTGACATTTCTTCTTGGATGGCCACACACCATCCACCATCTGAAACTCAACCTTGACAAGACTGAGCTCCTTTTCCTTCCAGGGATGGGCTCTCCTACCCAGGACCTTACTATAACAATTGACAACTATGTGGTAGTCCCCACCCAGACTGCTAGAAAACAGGCAGTGATTAGTGGCCGTTTTTACAGGATTACAGCAGCTACAGAATACGGATCTTTTTCACTCCTTTTTCAAAGCCCATAAATTATTTATTGCTGTCAGGGTGTAAAGACCGTTTTGAACAATATATAAAAAAGTGTATATTGGAAATAGTTACCAACCCTGCCTTTAATGTTGAAGCACATACAGTATACAGAGATGGCAAAAGTACTCACTTCTCGTACTCAAATAGAAGTACAGATACTTGCATTAAAAAATACTCTGGTAAAAGCAGAAGTACTGATTTAACTTCTTTACTCAAGTAAAAGTAACAAAGTACAGGCTTGGAAATTTACTTAAAGTGATGGTTCGGAGTAATTTCACCCTAGGGTCCTTTGCACCATGACCTCGAGCCAAACACCCCCCCAGAAGCTATTTTCCCCTGGGTCTAACATTGGGAGAGTTAGCGTAGCAGCGTTATCAGCTGAATAGCTTAGCGCAGGGGCTAATGGACCCACGTTTGTATCTGGTAAATGACCCCACTAATAATGCCCGAAATGATACCAAACGTCTACTGTAGTACATATAGGTTATGTACTCATAAAACGATGGATTGGAAAGTTTGTAAGTACACCAGAAGTTTATGAACACTTGCCTGTTGGCTTCTGCTCTCTGCTGTTGTTGCTGCAGTAAGACGAGTGCTTAGGGCTGTCTACAAATTACAACACCGAAAAGAGATGCAACAAAAATATTTTTTAATTTAACTTTTTTTTTTTAACTAAGTACTGTAGTATAACTAGCAGGAGACAAGTAATAACTGAGGTAAGTTTGGAGACATTACCTTATTTAATCATTAAATTAATAAATATTTTTGTTGTATCTCTTTTCGGTGTAGTAATTTGTAGATTGTCCCTAAGCACTCGTCTATCTGCAGGCAGCAGCTGCAGCAACAGAGAGCAGAAGAGAGCAGGCAAGTGTTCATAAACTTCTGGTGTACTTACAAACTTTCCAATCCATCGTTTTATGAGTACATAACCTATATGTTATACAGTAGACGTTTGGTATCATTTCGGGCATTATTAGTGGGGTCATTTACGAGATACAAACGTGGGTCCATTACCCCTGCGCTAAGCTATTCAGCTGATAACGCTGCTATGCTAACTCTCCCAATGTTAGACCCAGCTGAAAAAAGTTCTGGGGGGGTGTTTGGCTCGAGGTCATGGTGCAAAGGACCCTAGGTTAAATTACTGCGAACCATCACTTTAAAGTATAAAAGTAAAAGCAGCCTTGCAAATTTTTTATGCAAAGCTACCTGGACCACACAAATGTTACTAGATTGCAAGCTGAGAAACTTTAGTGGACATGGAAAAAAGGCTCTTTATATGCCATTCCCTACATTTTACATGGATGTCTGCCAATAGGCCTAAAACATCACATATAATATAATATGATTATTGTGACAGAGACTGGGACTCCAGGTTAATAAGATTCTGACTGAGTAGCAAGATATGAATTAAATTGTGATTCTGTGAGAATTCACAGATCCAGTTTCTCTTTTTTAATCTTCCCTTTAACATTTAAAGGAATCTATCCATCTATCCGCCATCAAGCCGCAATGATTTGCCACGAATGAATGCCGCCGAATCTGTCGAGTCATCTTGTAGTGGTGCGTCAAGTGCAACGTACTGTATATTCCCATAGAATAGTAGAAAGTACCAATATTCGTGTTAAAAATGTAAGGAGTAAAAGTAAAAAGTCGGCACAAAAATAAATAGTAAAGTAAAAATATTTGAAAAATCTACTTGAGTATTGACAGTATATAAGAGTAGCTGAGTAGCTGAAAATCGTTACCCTACTTTTCACCAAAAATATTATTACTAATGTAAACAGCAGGTAGTATTACTTTGTCACAATTTGGCCAATTTATACCAACAAGCCGTTAGCAAAACTCTGTAGAATTTACTGCACTCGCAGACTACACCAGCTCTGATCTTAATACGTTTGGTGCATTAGATAGTTGGCAGGAGCGAAATGTTTAATACCAACTACGCTGACGAGCACAACTTTCCCTCTAAAGCAAAGATGAAATGAAACGAGTCTCAGAGTTTATGCAGGGCTTTTAAGTCCGATAAGGCTTGTGATCAGTGATTAAATTGGCTTAAATAGCAGAGAGGTCTGACCATGTGCTTTCTCTGGTTTGATATTAATTGGTCAAATTGGAGTTTGTTGCGGTATTTTTCACTCTCCACCATCATTCTATTGCAAGGCAGGTGCTCATATAGGAAAAGTATTAAGAAAGAAAAACTTCTACTTTATGCCTCATATCAATCCTCTTCTCATCTCTCAATAAGCACATGCCGCATTCTTTCCACCTCTGGATGATCTTGGAGCTGTGTTAAAGGTAAAGGACGGAACAATAAAGTATTAGAAACTGTTTTGGCTACTACTGGTGACAGGTGACTTTAGGTGAATGAATATTCATCGATAAATCACACATTTCAGGTCACAGTTGGAGTTTATCCTAAGAGCAGCTGGAACACACAGGCTACATTCACCTTGCAGTTAAATATGGCTGTTTCTCTTATTCTCCTCATGGGACAGTTAAATCCTTTACACATGCTAATGAGCCAGTGAGACAACCTATTCTACTATCAGGGCATACATGAAGTGCTGATTCAGATCATTTCTGCACCAGAGGAGTACCGGACTAGTAACTAAACATGTTGTTATATGACATAGGCCTACGCAAAGCCATTTTCCACTTATATGTGGAGAATAAGTCAAAAGAAATGCCAAAGATTGTCAGGTTTAAGGTGAAGCAATAAATTACAAACAAACCAATTACCATCTTTGGTCTGTAATAAATGTTGCTATGGTTACAGCATTCTATGGTTAAATTGAATACGCTATGTCAGCAGAACATCCGCTTTGTGTATGACATTGTATTTGTTTTCTCCGTGCTCCACAGCAACATTTCCTTAGAAAATCAATTCAGCTCTACACCAGGTACTCAGACCTGCTACAGTGTAACCAGAGGGCTAACAAATGGATTACCTGCTCTTAAAACTATAATATACTATACACTTTACAATAACTGCAAAAAGGTCAAACAGAATATAAAAGCTGGCTAATGGCATCACATATTCAGACACACATTGCTTGGTTCCTGCTGTCCACTGTGTAGAACTGTGTGAATGAGGGCGGCTCACTGCTTCTCTAGGCTTTAAATCTCTGAACAAACTGACAGGTTCAGTTACCTTAATTGGTTGGTTAATGCTGTCAATCAATATTTTTTGAAACAGAAGACTGATATGTTCATTGCCGTAGCTTATCCCAACCCCTTTCTGGTCCACTGGCAATGAATTTACACTCAGCTTTGCTACTGTTCGGTGCTTGTTGTGCAAAAGAGGTGTTATTCACAGTAATAACAGGAGACTGACTAAGGTAACTGTCTGCCTGCTAAACAAGATAGCTCATTTCACTCAATTGTACCATAATATCTAAAACACAGGGGTGCATGGGTAGCTCACCTGGTAGAGCGGTATAGGCTCAGTCCTTGACACAGTGGATCAGGGTTCGAGTCAGACCTGCGGCCATTTGCTGCACGTCTTCCCCCTTTCCTGTCTACAGCTCTCCTGTCTATTAAAGGCTAAAATGCCCAAAAAATATCTTACAAACAAAAAAACACATATTGTAGTTCACTTTCATATACAGAAGTTATCCGTCCCAATCAATGAATACATTTCTGCTACTTCAATCAACACTCAAAATTTTCACCTCAACTGCAGGATCTTCTATTTAGCTTATATTGTTGGTTTGTATTTAGTACTGGCAGTGCTGTAGGTGGTTTGTATTTTGTAGGGGGAAATGAGTCTCACTGATGTACTGACAAAATAGTAGTTGTAGTTTGATGCATTCTTTTCATTGCAAATCTGTTTTCACTACGACAGGCAGAAAAACACCAGAGAAATGATGGATCCCACTGAGGCTCTGTGGAGAGGTTTGATAAATGTTCTAATTGTTGCCTTGAGAGCATCCTGAACCACCACACGCTCTTGCTAAAGACATGGGCGAAAAACAAGTTGGTTGATTCAGAAATTGTGTTTTTGTGTTTGTGTTTTTTGCAGCTACAAGACGTATTGTCTGCGACTGGAGTTGTGCTTAGTTTAGTTTATTTGAGAAAGGACAGTGCAAATTAATAAATACACATGGAAAAAAAGAATTAGGCAAGAGGCTATTTTTTATCTGCTTTCCCTGGCCAAGGTGTTACAAACGGCTTCCTAAAATACATCAAAGCAAAAACAAAAACAGGGCATGCAGTTTAAAAGGCTTCCTAAAATACATCAGAGCAAAAATGAAAACAGGTCATGCAGTTTAAAGATCAGAAAAGGTCACAGATTTTAAAAGCAGTAGTAGCACCTTGCAAACAGGTAGGACATATGCAGATAGCAGCAGCAAAACACTGACATTTGTATGCATTATTCATCCATTGTTGTATTGGTTACTGAAAGATATAAGTAAATATATACTGTATATATCACTCTCTTGAACTTTTGACAGAACAGGCTGACTGGCTAACAGTACGTTTCCAATAGGAGTAGTTCAATCTCCTGTTATAGAACCCTTAGTAACACAAGTACTTGGTTTCTTCTGCTGATATAGGCTTCAAATGGTGGTTGAGCTAAGTCATGGATGACTTTGTATACCAAGCACAGTTAAAATCTGATATTCTTTTAGAATTGAGAAGGGATGGAAGTGCTTTGGTTTTTTATCTAATGTTTTGAGTGCTTGTTTGTGTAGTGATTTGAGTGGTTTCAGCATACTATGGTTGGCCTGTGACCAACTTGTTAAACAGTAATTCAGAACAGTGAAAATCACATTTTAACATGTGAATTAAAGGAGAAGTTAGAGTCAATAAACAAGCAAAATTCACTCACAACCTGTAATTGTTTACTTGCTACAAGTACCTCTAGTAGGTCTATTGCAGAAGACACATTTAGTTGGAGGAAGCAGTCTTCTTCCACTTCATCTTGAGGACAAACACATTGAAGGCCATTGATGTGTAGACTGAACAGGAGTGAACTAAGAATAGAGCCTTGTGGGACACCAGTAGGCAACTGTAATGACTTGAATTAATGATTATTTGGAGACTGATTGAGACCGGTTAAGGTTTGATTCTACCCATTTCATGGCACAATTAGAGAAGTTAAATTTGGATAGCTTGGCGAGGAGAACTTTGTGATTGACGTTGCCAAAGCTTTTCTGTGGTCACGAAATACAGATTTTATTTTCTCTAAAAAGAGAATTAGCCATCTTTGTTGAGTGTTTGGCTCTAAAGCCAAATTGCATGGGGTGCAGAGAGGCAGAGCTGTTATTGAGATGGAAAATTATCTGCTTAGCTACCAATTTCTCAGCAACCTTGGATACTATCAGGGGAATGCTGATTGGCCTAAAATTACATATGGAAAGTGGGTCACCAGATTTTAAGATTGAAGTGATAATAGCAGATTTCCCAGCATTTGGGAACTGACCAAGGTATGTTGGAAGTTTATTGATAGAAGTAAATGGATTAATTTGTGCTGAATTGAGATCTTTGAGCATAGTTGTATCAATCCCAAAAACATATTTTGCTATTTCAACTGAGTCCCTTGAAAGGTTTACATTTTGGTTAATTTTAAAAGTTTTTTCTAGTATTGTGGTGTTGTCCTGTCAGCTTTTTAAACTGATTCCAGATCATTTTAACATTTCCTTTGGTCTCATCACTGGTCAATCACTTCCAAAGACATGACACCCAACTAAACAACAGTGCAAGTACAGCATTTTCTCTTCAGGGAGAGTGACAAACAGGGACGAAAGCCCAGTGTTGCCAACTTAGCGATTTTGTCGCTAGATTTAAAAGAAAAGAAAAGACGCCAGTATTTTCCGGCGAGCACGCAAGGTCTTTCTTTCTTGTGGCCGCCAAAACAGTAACCTCTCTCTTCTGTTCTGTGACTGAGGAGCAGCCCCCTCTCCTGCTCTCTCCTCATGTGCATCAGCACAGCAGTGGTTAGCTAGCAAATAAGCCTACTGACGCCAACATTACTGTTCATATTTTGGCACAATCTTTATGTGAATTGACCTAGCCATATTTTCTTTGTAAATACTACAGGAAGTGATACAGTTCAGTTTAAATGTTATCCTAAACTAACTTTGGCCAAGAAAAAGCAAAGGCTGAGTTTCCTTGATTTACCGGTTTGTTGTGCTTGCTTCTAAGTTTCATACTGTGTTGAATGTGGGCTCACCTGCTCATGTCAAGTATGAAGCCTTTAATATCCGCACACTTTCTTACATTTTTATGCTGCTATACCCTGCCTTGTCTTTAATAAATGAAACTGAACATTGTCAGACCAGTTACAAATGGGCTCGTATTAGGCTGTAATACTAATCTAATTATCGCTTTAATTTTTTTTCTTCTAAAGTATCCAAAAATAACAGTGTTTCTTTGATGGACTACCAAGCCCCTGGATGGATTAAAATTACAATGACGGCTCATTGTAATGGTTTGTTTGGTCTTAAATTTAATTTAAAGTGGTATTAAAAATTTCTTTAAAAATCTTTAATGTAACTTGTTTATATCTGTAGGGGGGAAATTCACCGCTGGAAAGCTGAATATATCTTTAAATTGGGTCACTTATGTAGTAGAAATGTGAAAAAAAAATTGAAATTGGTGCCTTCTAGGCCAAGATAAGACAGAAAATGTGTTTTTGGCTCATATGGATGAAAGACACCAAATCCCAGAATGCACTTGCTTTGCTGCTGTATGAGGCCACTCCCAAGCCACGCCTGCCCTTTACAGATAGACAGTGAGACGATCAACTCAACAAGTGTGTTTTATTGTCATTTCAACCATATACACGAAAAAACGTTTCACCGTGGCTCAAGTGGTGTTACACATTTAAAACATGCTTTTTTTATGCCACAGCTAATACATTATCCGCACTTCTTTCAGCGGATTGATTGATAGCTCCAGAGTAAACAGAACTGTGTCCATGGCAACGCTCTGCTATGCATGGCAACCGTGTGTTATCCTTAGCAGCGGTCTGTTATCAAGAAATAACATACCGAATTCTACATTAGAATTCAACCAAGCCATGTAATAAAAGAAGGCTAACTCATAGCTACTAGCATTAGCTCTTGGTGGGCTGTGGTATAAACATCGAGTATAAACACAGCCGTACATTTGCGTGGGATGTAGCTAGAATTGTCGGCATTTTACAGTCACAAACTCCACCAGCAGTTAGCAGTTAGTTGGATACAAATCACCCAATTTCTGCAACAGGCAGTCCGGGGTAACACAGCCCACCTCCACTAGTAGTCTTACCCGGTGACAGCAGGCTGGATTGTCCACAGCAATATTTCCACAACAACAAAAACACAGCACAGCCGTCTCTGAACTCGCGTGGGAGTATCGTTGAAGTTGGATGTAGTCCAGTTTGTTTAATGAGCGGACACTTGCAAGCACGATTGGTGAACAGATGGCTGGCTAGCGTTAGCTTTCCACCGGCACACTCGTTCAACGCTCCCCACTGATGAGGTCACTTTACCGGCCACAGGAATCAAGCACCACCGCTGGTCTCCGTGCAGGCAAAGCTTGCGTAGTGTCTCGAGTATTGCGTCCGTAATAAAGTGTCCTGCATATTCTCCGATGTGTTCCAATGTATCCCGGAGGTATACGTGTGTGGTAGTTTGAATGCACATAATTGTTGTTCTAAAATTTCCAAGACTGTATGGCTGCAGCCTGGAGCGTCCCATATCATGCCGTCCCGTCTACTTTTCAAAATAAAAGCTTGCGTCCCAAAATTTCCGTCGGGATGAACAGTTTCTGCTCCTCGCTGAGAAGCTAAGCGAGGATTCAAGATGGCTGACACTCGTTTTTTCCTCGGCAATCTCCGGAAAAAGCCGACAGTCCAACCCCCTTTGGGCTATGCGGAAGTGGCTCCTAATACACAATGAATACAGGCTGTAGTATTTTGCCTCTGGGCAAAAAAGCCTCAGATGACGCAAAAATCGTCATTTTGCGTCATCTGAGGTTTTTTTCCAGACCCTCAATACAGAGATCTCCCCTCTCAGGGGGACATGAGGGAGGGAAGCATGGTCATTCAAAATACTACCGGGGTTCTACTGATACAAAGCTTAATGCTTTGTATCAGTAGATACAAAGCATTGTATGTATGTATGTAATCGGTGAAGTTTCCCTTTAATTAAGCTGTAACAACTCACTCCAATGTAGTGGTCTGATCAGCAGAGGTTGGACAGAAACTAGTTGGAAGTTAAAGCTCATACCTGCAAACTAGTCACTTTTCGGCAAAAATCGCCTACACTTGGCAGCAGGTAATGTTAGCCTACCGTTACCTACCAGTGTGCAGCTGCTGTTGTCGGAAAAACAACACAGATGTTGCGTTCACTTGAAATTCGCCTCGCCAGCCTCGTGCTGCATTCAAAGTTATTGTAAAATACCATGACATTTTGATGTTTGAAAGTCTCTAGGTTTTGACATAAATGCAGATAAAAAAGTAATTTAAAAAAATAATAATAAATAATTATCGATTTTCAAATATTGCACCTGTCAATACAGAACAAAATATTCTGTAGCCTATTTTGCCATCAATACTGCCGACATTGTCTTTGCTGTAATCAAATCAGTATATATTTATGTTGTATCAATGGGAAACATACATGTGTACAAACAAGGTTAGCAGCAGCAGCACCGCGTCATACACGTTTCTGGTGTGAAAAGACATAGAAAAATCCACGCAGACGCCACGCAACTGACATGCAACAGAAATGCCATGCTCACGCCACGCAGGCCGGCCTTAGGTGATCGCGCACATAATAAGCATTATGCATTGGACATATTGCTGTGCATTGTTATTGCTGCTGCTATGCTCTTTAAGATGCGTTCTAGAAATAGATTTTCCTCCATGAGTAATTGATCCCCCTTCAAGTAATTCGTTCGATCCCTAGATCTTGGAAAACATTACACGTGCCCATCCCTACAAGACAACATGTAGATAGATAGATAGATAGATAGATAGATAGATAGATAGATAGATAGATAGATAGATAGATAGACACATTGACTATCTTTCTATCTATCCGTTTATTCATTCATTATGTTCAAACTATTCCTCCACACGGAGGCTGGGTCCACAAAGTCATTCATTTTCAATGAAGCAGGTTCACACAGTGTCCCTTGATGAGGTCACAGGCAAGGATTTCTGGCCCCTTTTACACAGAAAAGTTGAGATTCCTGTAGTTACAAAAGCAGTGCTCCTGGTCTCTGAGCCATTAACACTGCACTGCTTGCATTAGTACTGCAACATTTTCCAAACTCTCTGCTTTTACTCTGTGCTTCTCTCAGTTCACCAAGCAAATATACCGCCCAGAGGCCTTGTCCATCCTCTCCATTCCAAAGAACAAGATGCCGTTAGGATGCCAGTCAACTGACTGAGGTGAAATAACTGCAGCACAGTGCTGTAGTGTTCAGTGAGTGTATGTTGCTGATGGTATACTGTGTCTCTACCAGGTGATACAGTATATGTCTGTGGCATTTGGATCAATAAAGGAGTGTAAACTCCTGGATTAAGTGGAGTGAGGAAAATCCTCTACCACAGCACTGCTCCATGTCTCCCTTTTCTTTTGTTCATTCAGAAAATGTAAATGTGTTCAATTATTTCATGTAGCCTACTTGTTTATTGTTTTATTTATTCTATAATTCATGTGCATACTCGCCTGTACTGTATATCCTTCTATCGCTGGATGGAATCCCAAATTAGTGTGGGATTTACAGAGTTAAACCTGCGTAATAAGGCTCTGTCTTGGCTTTAAGTTGCTGGTGCATAGCCAATTACATTGACTGACTGCCAAATCTATATTTCCCACTGACAAACAAACATTGAGACTGTGATTAAGGTGGGTTGAAGCCCAGACAGGCCGGCACCACTGCTAACAAAGTTGGACAGATCAGAGAGAGTCTCAATTGAACACGAGCCAATACTGGTGGATTTTGGCAGAGTGACTGTCTCAATCAGATACTCTGGCAGATAAACCCACTAACAAAATGTAAAAATGTGGTTGATTAAATATACCGTTCTGGTATAACTTGTGAACAAGCGGTGTAGTTCAACCACAGATACTAACCCTAACCCCCCCAAAAAATGTACACCCAATATACACACACAGTGTTGTACATATTCCTCAATTAACTATGACCTTCAGTTAGTCATTAAAAAGCAAATGACCACCCTCAGAGCAGTATTACTTTTGGCACCTGGTTTTGATTTACTTTTGATGAATACTTATACAGTATATGTTTTAGTCACATTTTAGCCATTTGATCATTGTTAGTTTTAGTCACAGAAAAGACAGTTTTTGTCAATAAAATTTAGGATTTAATGCCAAGTAAGTAACACTTTTCGGTGGATATAACGGTTAAATTTAGTCCACAAAATATAAGCGTTTTGCCGCAACGAAAATCAAGATTAGGAAAAAGATTGTGGTTTGTATAAATTACAGTAAACATACAGTATTGTTAAAGATTTACCTCTGCTGGAAATATATGCCAAATAGAATTCCAAAATAAAACCTAAAAGTAAAAATTCAAGTTTAGGCAGGTGTTTTCTCCACTAAATATCCAGTGCTGCTCTGTATTGTTTCACCAAACGGAGTAGCATAGTATAATAAAGTTGGACAGGAACACATCAGACTTTCCGCATTTTTGGATTTTTGGAGTTACTTCGATGAATATGTATAAGGCTCAGTTTGAACTGCCGCAGCACATGTGTAAAGTGAATTCCTCTGAGACTACTCTGATGGGTACAACCTCACTCTCTCACAAGACGATCTAACGTAGGCAATCCTCTGAGTCGGAGCGACTGATGCACTTATCTGAGAAAGAGAAAGAGAGGAAGATGAAGAATTTTAAGAGAGGAAGAAAAATGAGAGGCAAGTTAGAGGAGGCTCCTGGGAAACAATGGATTGGGACAATGGAGTGAGAAAGAAAGGTTGGTGAGGAGAGAAAAGAGGACAGAGGGGGGGAGGTAGTAGTGGTGGTGAAAAAGAAGAAGTGGGGTGAAAAGGGACACCTTGAGAAGGAGAAAAAAAGAGGAGTAAATGGCAGACTGTGGGGAGAATGGGAAATCGAAATGCAGCTACTTAAAATGTGTAAGTGTTCTGTCTGGAAGTTAGTTGAACTGTTCTGAGTTACAGCTGTGAGGGATGAGGAAAAGTGCAAAAAGGCAGAGAGGAAGTAGGTAAAGAAATGATGGAGACAGAGAAAGCAACGAGAGAGCTCTAGTTGAAATATACAGAAAATGAAACAGAGAAAAAGTTGTTCTGCTGTGGTAAATATCTGTCAGTCTTCTATAAAACAAAGAAAGCAGCAATGTGTGGTCATGATTGTTCTTGGTGATTTCCCTACTGGTTGCTTTCACACACACACACACACACACACACACATACACACACGCCATTGTAAGTAGAGAAAATACACTCCTGCCTTAGTTCCATGCCCCTCAGTGCAACGCTGGGGTGATTAAAAAGCCCTATGAACAAGTGGCATTCCTTGAGGAATGTCTGTTCACCTTTTACAAAGTGGCTGTGTGTGCATGCGTGTGTGAGTTTGAGCAAAGTGGTTGGGGATCCTCCAGGCGCTCAAAAGCTGAATGCGTCCCTTACCGTACGCACGCACACCTCAGTGACTGTTGTACCTCAGGAGGTGGAGGATCTAATCACTTTGGCAGGAAGCTTTTAACATCAGCGCCAGTGTTTTATTCAGCAGCCTTAACTCCCATCAGCTACTCTGTGTGTCAGGATGGAGCCTGACAATAAAACAAATGTACCTGGCCACAAGAGACGACATAGGGAAGCCATAAGAAGAAATTTTCTTCCAAAATCACATAAAAAACGTCAGTTTTCTTTTGGCCGAAGTACATCTCATCATGGAATATAGATGATATTCAATGCTTACAAGTAAAACCATTTTGGATTGAAATATAAAATATAAAATTCCGTGGTGTGTTGAAGTGCACATTTTTGCATTTTTACCTGTTTGGACTTCACAAGACTCATTTGCTTGTCCTCTGTCTTTGGTCAGTGTCACTACCTGATGTGAGTCGAGTGCAGATATGAGTTGCGCACAGGGGCGTAGGCAGTAATGGGCCAGGGCGGCACTGGCCCGCCCACTTTACTCACTGGCCCTTCCAGCCAAGTTTTGTTATGAAAAATATTCAAATGTATGCAAAAAAAAGAAATAATAACAGGACTAGCTAGTTGTACGTGTTTAATGTGTATTTTCTTCTGATTAAAACAAAACTGTTTAAACCAAACAATCACACAATTAGATCAAACGCCTTCGGAACGTAGTTGGTTGCTATGGTAACAACAGGCAGACTCTCCGGGCTGCCTTCATCAGCTAACGTTAGCTAGCTGGCTGTTTAGACAACGTAGCTAGCTACCACGGATGTGTTAAGCAATGCACTGTTAAAAGTTACCGCGACAACAATGGCTTCTCTTTAAAGTGGTATGGACAGTTTTCTTGGATGGAATCCAGTGTAAATAAGGACGAGCTTTTCTGCAGCATGTGCTGACATTTCCCCAGCGGAGCTGACGGCCCATCAGCCAGAGAGGAGGTCCTCACACAGGTAACATTAAGTCAAACGTCTTTCACGCTTCTTGTGTTATTAATTAAGTAACCTAGTTAACCTAGTAACCTTCCTATTTTAGTAAGAAATGGTGAATACTGATGATGGCTTCTAGCTGAAACACGTTTGTGTTTTGCCCACATTAGCTAAATAAGAAGATAACTTCTCTGTGAGTGACGTAGTTTTGAGTTTTCTTTGATCCTGTCACTGCCGTGGACTTAATACACTGTCTAAGATTTGGCACCTGGCTGGCCACTTTTCATTATATCTTTCATAATTTAGCTAAACAATGCTTGGCTGGAAGTTTTCATTCTTTGATTTTCTTTTACTGCTGGTAGCCATTTGCTGCTCATGATCTGACCATAGTCCTGGAGCAACAATGCAACAGCATTGTTACATGTGTGATTTCTGTCTGATGTAGGCCATTCTATGTCCTGCAGTATGTAAACGCCTTCTCTGCTGTTTGGGTTCATGTTTAGTTGCCACTTTGTGCAATAAAAGGGTTAATTTTATAACAGTACTGTGCAGAGCCAATGCTGCTGTTTCTGCCGGTGCAAATATATTTTAGTCTCAATAGGTTACAATCTACAGGTTTTTGTCTATATTGTTGTGTAAAAACTTTTTAGACGGAGCTTTGTTGGTTGAGCATGTTGTAGACAGTACTTTTATTGCCGTTGTAATGCAGTATGTTGGAAGGTAAAATGTAAGTTAAGTTAGTCCTTTTTGCTACTTCGTCTTTTAGATAATGGCCCACCCACTTTTGTACTGGCCAGCCCAAAATACTATTTCTGCCTACGCCCCTGGTTGCGCATGCTCAGATTTAAACGGTTTATGGCATAACTCCAAGGGATCTGGATCCAGCAAACGTTTTATCTATCTATGATTGTTTGATTGCTAAAATTAGCTCAAAACGGCATTCAAGTGACAGCTTTTGTTGTGTGAACAAACTTCGTTATGTATGTCCATTTTTATTGTATTGACATTACAGAAGTCTCTCGTTAGCAGGTTCTTGTAGGCTACAGGGATCATGCCGTGAAAATGTGATGCCTTACTCTAAATAATAAATTACTGCTATGTAAAGTACCTATCTCATTATTCTGTGGCTAACAGCAAAACAGATCTGCTAGCCTACCTGTGTGGGGCTGTCGCAAAGTGACGCATGCGCAACTCACATCTGCACTCGACTCACACCGGGTAGTGACATCAGTTTAGATGCAGCTGCCAGGTAATTAAAAACAAATTAGAGTGGACTTTCTCTCCAACTCATTCCAGCCATTTTTGGTTGTCTTGTCTGTCAACTTTGTCAGCTCCGTAGGTGTTGAAATGCAACCCGCTAAGCAATAAACTTGATAACTCATGGTAACGTAAAAATACTAGCTGCCCCGTTGTGACTGACTCTACTTCTAGGAAGTCCATTTGGCAAGACCCAACACCAAGTTACTGTCTGTGAGCAAAGTCCCTTCAGTTGAGCAAGATTTTAAGTTTTTATTTCTTCATGCAACCACCGAGATAATACCTTGTTTATAATCTGCTGTCTGTGACCATTTCTGATTCTACTCAAAGCTCATCCAAATGTAGCTGTCTTCCAAAAATAATTATCACAGTTTCTGTCAAAATTATGCACAGCTACAATGTGTGCTTTATTCATAAGTGCCCATGCAGCATTATGAGGTGTTGTGTGCAAGAATACACACCACTACAAAACAGCTTATCAGAGAGCACCGAAATTGCACAAATAATGCTCAGACTGCACACAGAGGAAATCTCATTTGTCGCTACACAGAACAGATATAGTTTATGTGACAACTAGGCAAAGTGGCTTTTCACAAAAACGTATAATGAACTCCGCTGTTGCTGAATCATTTTCAAAACTAACATTGAAGCATAAGTGACTTAATAATGTATAGTAAAAGTGACTTTCATTCATAATGTTCAATCAGCAAATATTACAGAGATATAGTAGAGTTGTTTTATCTTACAGTAATGTAAATGTCATCAACAAGCCAGGCAATGTCCATCCATCCGTTTTTGTGAGTTTATACTTGACGCAAAGGGTTAACGTAGGTTTAGATCCGGATTTCGCCCCGCAACACTGGACTGATAAATAATTTGTGGTTAGGCCGTTTCCTGCTTTAATATATTCCAAAGTATATATATATATATATATATATATATATATATATATATATATATATACAAAAAGTTTGGACACACCTTCTCATTCAATGTGTTTCTTTATTTTCATGACTATTTTCATTGTAGATTCTCACTGAAGGCATCAAAACTATGAATGAACACATATGGAATTATG
The DNA here is from genome assembly GCA_025617405.1 of Perca schrenkii. NCBI lineage: Eukaryota > Metazoa > Chordata > Actinopteri > Perciformes > Percidae > Perca > Perca schrenkii. The sequence continues at coordinate 8,445,007 of CM046794.1, forward strand.
TACTTAACAAAAAAGTGTGAAATAACTGAAAACATGTCTTATATTTTAGATTCTTCAAAGTAGCCACCCTTTGCTTTTTTTGATAACTCTGCAAACCCTTGGTGTTCTCTCAATGAGCTTCTTGAGTTAGTCACCTGAAATGGTTTTCACTTCACAGGTGTGCTTTGTCAGGGTTAATTAGTGGATTTTTTTCCCTTATTAATTAAAAAGCAAAGGGTGTCTACTTTGAAGAATCTAAAATATAAGACATGTTTTCAGTTATTTCATACTTTTTTGTTAAGTACATAATTCCATATGTGTTCATTCATAGTTTTGATGCCTTCAGTGAGAATCTACAATGTAAATAGTCATGAAAATAAAAAGGAAACGCATTGAATGAGAAGGTGTGTCCAAACTTTTGGCCTGTACTGTACAAGGCCCTGCATGGACTCGCACCACCTTATTTACACCATATAGACCAGCACGCTCTCTTCGCTCCCTTGATGCTGGTCTCCTGGTCATTCCCCTTGGACTGGGGTAAAAAAATCTGCCCTGGACTTTTGAAACCCAGACCAACCCACCACAATTGGCCGGACACCAACCGCCCTTGCACTCCCCTTCAACATATGTACATACCAGCAGGGTTCAACATTAGCACCATTTACCAGCCAAATGCTGCAAGTGGCTGGTAGATTTACTTGACTCACTAGCCAAAAAAAAGTAAACTTTTAACATTCACTAGCTATTTGGCTGGTAGACAAAAAGTTAATTTTAAACCCTGCATACCAGCCCCTAATACTCTCACTTAGCTGAGTGGTAGGCTAAGTAAGAGAGTATGATAATGTACTCACTGAGTAAAAAAAGGCACTCACTGTTCCTTTAAAGTGTGGCAGGTAAAGACATATTCTGCTGCTAGACTGCAGCTCTCTGAGCATTTTATTTATGTTGGTTATTTGGTCAAATGTAGGGTGTTTGTGTTTGAATTTGGAGAAATATTTAGTTTGGACTGCCTGCAGTTCTGTGCATTCTGTCAGGAAGTGCAGCTCTGTCTCGACTTTGTCTCTCTTGCACAGCTGGCAGAAGCGCTCCTCTTTGGGGAGCCATGATTGTTTGTAGCGGCCTGTCTCGATGGCCAGGTTGTGCTCACTGAGTCTGTACTTGGTCAATGTAGTTCAGTAACTGTGGTCAGGTAGTCTGCCACACTGTACTCTTTCTTTAGGAACAGATAGCACAGAATTTTGCTTTGTGCTTTTGTTTGTGTGCTCCAGTTGGTGATGTAGTTTTGTTTCTGTTGTGTTATAATTTGGTGAACTCTAATTGGTTTGTTCCCAGACTGGTCCTGAGGCAGAACAGGGTCTGGAAGTGAACTGAGCGTCAGGACCAGCTGAGTGAGGGGACTCTTCTCTTTGCAGGGCTTTCTGCTGATAGGAGTGGAGGTCACTGTTTTTTAGATGTAGCCAATATTTGATTGCACGTTTTTGAATTTTGATGAATAATGGGAATTGGCCAAATTCAGCTCTGCAGGCGTTGTTGGTGTTTACAGCACAGTTTCTGTGCACCTGTAAAATGCTTTTACAGAACTCTAGATGCAGGATTTCAACTGGGTTTTTGTCCAAATTCTGGTAGAAAATAGGACCCCACACCTCACTACCATAGAGGAGAATTGGTTCTATTACAGATTCAAATAATTTGAGCCAGATTCTAATTGTAATTGTAATGTAGATTTGACTTTTTATTGCATAGAATACCCTGCGTGCTTTCTCTCTCAGCTCCATTATCGCTGGGTTAAAACTTCCAGTGGAACGGACGATTGGAATTGTGGGCTTGTGTATTTCAGCATCTCGTTCATGATGCCATCGAACCCACTGGCTTTTTGGGGTTTTAGTGTCCAGAGTTTGTCTCTTTGTTCCTGTTCATTAATGGGGGAGTCGAGAGGATTCTGGTTGTCTTTTACAGCCGATTCTAGTTCATTCAGTTTTGTTATTATTTGGTTTTGATTTGATCCCATGTGTTTCCATTCTGTATCACCAATTCTACAGGTTTGGATTTTTCCATTTTTCCCAGAATTGGTTTGTGTTTCTGGACTCAATTAATGTCAGTTGTTTGTGTGTATGTTGTGCTTTTTTGATTCTGAGTGTACGTTTGTAGTGTTTAAGTGTGGCACAGTAAAGAAGGCGTAAGTCTACATTTCCTGGATCTCTGTGTTTTTGGCTAGATAATCGCCTAAACATTTTGTTTAATTTCTTTACATTCTTTGTCAAACCAATTAATATCTTTTTGGATTCATAGGTTTATTTTTGGATAGTTTCAATTGTGATTTGTTGCAGTTTGCATGATAATGTGATTGACATGTCTAACTGCATTATTTATGCTTATTGATTGTGTACATATGTGGTGTCCAGAAAGGTATCTAGTAGTGTTTGAATTTCGGGTGAGCTGATTGCTTTCTGGAACTCTTCTTTGCTGTTATCGGCCCATTTGTATGATTTCCTGAAATTAAACAGCTTACTGGGCTGTGGGGGTGTGGTGTTGTTTGTTACTGACCTTCTGAGAAACACAGTAATTTGGCTGTGGTCAAACAGAGGGGTCAATGGTTTAACTGTGAATGCACAGAGAGAGAACGGTTCTATATCTGTTACCATGTAATCAACGGTGCTGTTGCCAAGAGCTGAGCAAAAAGTATCTCTACTAAAGAGGTAAAAAAAGGTTTTTGTTTTATTTTAAGCCTAATGTGTGAGCGTTCATATTTTATAGGGGTGATGTACTTTGATATTTCTTCTTTGTACCAGATAATAATCCCTCTCGAGTCCCTCCCTCGTTTAACAGTAGGGAGTTTGACTGATGACAGAATGATTTCTCTGTAGTTTGGGGGACAGTGAGTGACAGAGCCGGATCTACAGCAGATCTCTTGGAGGATGATGATGTCTGTGTCTTTGGTGTTGTCTTTGAATTCAGGGGTTTCACTTTTACATCCAAACAATGAAGAGTTAAGGCCCTGAATATTCCACATGGAGACAGTAAATGGCTTTACTGTTGGCAAATACAACTACGAACAGTTTTAAAAAAGAGATAAACTTACAGTAGTATTAAATGAGAGGTAGGGCTGTCCTTGACTAAAGTAGCAATAATAGTAACTTAAAGTGATGGTTCGGAGTAATTTCACCCTAGGGTCCTCGAGCCAAACACCCCCCCAGAAGCTTTTTTCACCTGGGTCGAACATTGGACGAGTTAGCGTTATCAGCTGAATAGCTTCGCGCAGGGGCTAATGGATCCGAAGTGTCTCTTAACACTACCCCACTAATAAAGCCCGAAATTATACCAAACGTCTACAGTAGTACAAATAGGTTATGCACTCATAAAACGATGGATTGTAAAGTTTGTAAGTACACCAGAAGTTTATGTAAATAACACTTGCCTGCTGGCTTCTGCCCTCTGCTCAGTGGAACACAGAGGTCAGCTCAGCAGCAGCTATTGTATTAGACATGGAGTCATCCTCCCACTTAAAGAAGGATGAGACCAAAGTTATACGTGTTGCATCACTTTTAACTGCACTAATCCATGGGTATTTCCCTACCCAGTCCTCCCGGTACCTGCAGAGACATTTTTGCTTTTTAGCTATGTGTTCACCAGCCTGAGCCTCTATTTCATCAATGAAAGAATGAATGAATTAAAAAAATCTGCGCCTAGCCGCCTACGTAGGGCTTACGTACTGTTGCAGCCAATGAGCAGACTCGAGAGTCTGCTCTAATTTACGGGACAATTTGGGCAGGATTCAGGACATCTGGTCACCCTATATAGTTTAGGTCCGTTTTTTTGTTGTTGTAATAAACAAATGTCTTTTAAAATACCGACTGCCATATTTTGAATCCCCCCCCCCAAATAAATATGATCTAAACTAAACCAAAGCCCTAATCTTGTTAAAAGCACCACTTCTTCTAACCCTGTAACTGGCACGTGACATGTCACAATTTAACGTCTAATGTATCAACAATCCACGCAACTAACTTTATGCACTCATAGCAAAATCTGTGAGGCCAAGTACATCAAAATGAAGCATTTGAACTTCATAATTAAATACAAAATGAGGGAAAAACTGCAAAAAGGTCCACTTCCACTAGGCTGGCTACAGGCGTGTGACTGCAGTTTTTAGCTGGACTACAGAGCGTTTGTGTCTTTTTTTGCTCATTGTTTTGTTTAATTGACCAACAATTTACATTTGATTCATGCTCACTGCTCCTAACAACATTGTTTCCAGCATTCGCAGGCAGCTGTTTTCAGTTTTTAAAAAAACTCACCGGTGTTTCGCACACAATATCAACATTTGAAACCCCATATTGATTTTCTATTTTTGGAGCTACGCAACTTGACCCCTCTCTCTTTATCTCTCTCTCTCTCTCTCTCTCTCTCTCTCTCTCACAATCACATTGGATGCGTTCGTAAATAGTCCCTTCTTAGCAGCAGAGCTCACTCTGGCACAAACTGGACCATTCAATAATTTGTGCGCTGTTGGAATATGGCGGTAATTCAGTGCAGATCGTACTCTGGGCACTCTGTCTGAGGAGATGGAACAGCACAGCGCCATGCACAGTGAAAGTGTAACTTAACTGTTTGTTATTTGTCTGCAGAGGTGGGTAGAGCAGCCAAAATTTTACTCAAGTAAAAGTACTGTTACTTCAGAATAATATGACTCAAGTAAAAGTAAAAAGTAGTCATCCAAATAATTACTTGAGTAAGAGTAAAAAAGTACTTGGTGAAAAAACTACTCAAGTACTGAGTAACTGTTGTGTAACGTCTGATTTATTTTTTAACACAAGCATTCAATCAGACGGACAAAAATACAAAATAATCATCTTTAGGCAAATTATAGTTCATCCAATCAATTAAATAAATAAAAATAAATTAATTACAAAATAGCTTAAATTAAAATAATCCTGGTAAATTCAAGTACTTAAAAATAAAATCAATAAAATAATAATACATAAAAAATAAACAAGCACAAGTAACACAAATTTCCAAACCTTTATACTTTTTTACCAGGCCCCTCAGGCAGAACTAGAACAAGGTAATGGAGCTGCTGTTTGGCACCTTTACTAAGGTAAACATGCTTTCATTATGAGGCCAGAGGCCTGTACTACGAAGCAAGATTTGGGGTTAACGAGGTAACTTCTGGTTCAACCCAGGGTTTTCTGTATTACATATCGGCTATTTCTCGGCTTCAGCGGTTTGAATTATGTTTTTTATATTTTTTATTTGCTCTCACGATCGCTACCTCTGCCAGGGTTGCAACTGAAATAAAAGGCTAAAGCAACGGCAGTTTGTGGAAAGCACAAGTGTAATTATGGTCAGATCTTGGTCCTGACTGATGGGGAAGTGATATTGATAAGAGTTGTGCGCATCTACAGCGTTGGCTATTTTTCTTTTGCCAGCTGTCCTCCTGTTTTAGGAAGCAGCGACTGTATTGCGTTTTGCCTGTAAAACCGTGTCTGTGTTCTTCATATTTATGTAGAATTATAGTTTGCTCTTCTTTTGTAAAATATGTGGCTATTGGTCATGTTGTGCAAACATCACCTCTTTTATGTGAACACGCGCCGCTGGATTGGGAAACCCTGGGTTGATTGAACTAGTTAACCACCGTCGTGACACAGTGGGACCGCGGTGGTTAGGTTAGGTGAAGCCAGGTAACTGAAAGAAATCCAGGCCATGTTGATCTGGCCTCTGGGATGTTCCTCCAGATCTATGTCTGCATTGCCGACGGTTGATTCTGACATTGTCATTTTTGTTTTGCTGCGACTGTAAGCTAACCCATCCCACCGCTGAGTTTGAGTATGGTGACGAGACTGCACAACTACGTTTGATTGGTGAAAAATAGTCACATGGTAGAGCCTCTCTCTCTGTCAAAATAAAACACTAAAAATAAGGTGTACGCGGGGGGATAAAAACAATGATGCGTAGAATACCAAAGAGGTTAAAATTAAAGTAACGAGCTCATTGTAGCCTAATAGTAAGAGTACAGTTTCTTCTTCACAAATCTACTGAAGTAAAAGTAAAAAGTATAGTGATTTAAAACTACTCCAAGAAGTATAATTTTTTCAAAAACTTACTCAAGTAAATGTAACGGAGTAAATGTAACTCGTTACTACCCACCTCTGTTTGTCTGTTGTTGCAACCTACTTTAGATGAAACCGGCTGCGTTTCCATGAAAAACGCAGGATCTATGGCCCAGCTGATGTGTTAGCAGCTCTATTCAAGATTGTTTTTGACGGAAGTGACTTATATTGATTAGTTAAACATTTAACGTACAAATCCAGGCTTCGACCTGTGACCTTACTAATCCTCCTCAGAGTCATTACAGCCACCACACAATTTGTTGACCTTTTCCTTAAAGTATTGATTTTCAATAAGTTAACATTTTTAAGGGAAACGGATGCTGGTTCTAACAGAATATAGATCACAGCGCTAGTTTGTGTCCACTGATGATGAGGAGTTACATTGACCTTCACACTTTCATTTGACTATTTGAAGTTATTTATGACCAATTGAGACAGAAAGGTTTACAGTGCCATATGTGAAATTGTAACAATTTCAGTCATTTAGTCATTTAGTCGCTTTGTCGCTTAACCCTCCAATCTCTCTCCAGGGCCAAAGAGCTGCCTGCAGAATAAGGGTGAATGGAACTACGGCTCTGCTGTGGAAATAATCTGACCTGCGTGATTGTGACACTGATAATACCCACACACGCACACACACACACACACACACACACACACACACACACGCACACAACTGATGTTCACAGACCTGCAGCAGAGGCCGCTGGCCAACGGTCGGTGCATTATTCAACCTAAAAGCTTGCTAAGGAGCGCTCACAATAGTGCTGTAATGAAAGATTGATGTGTAAAAAACAGTTAAGTTGGCCTGTGTTATGTAAAGCAATTAGACAGTGGTTGAAAGATGGGCGTATAAAGGCAGAGAGGGAGAGAAGGAGAGAGGAGTTGAGAGGGAATTTCAGCACAGACACGGAACACAAGGCCAAACACACCAACAAGGAGCATAACAATGAGAATGAGTGACAATGAAAACAAGAGCTTAAAGCGTAACTCTCGCCACAATGCAATCTAGGGTCTTTTTGTAAATGTACCCAAGTCAAACTTTAGTTTAAAAGCATAATTAGGACGGAAACGCCACTTTTAAGATTTACCGTATTCTGGTTTTCGGTCAAATGGCCGAATGGGAGAGCTAGGGGCACTACTATGATACAAGGGGGTAAGCTTCGCTTCACAACTCAAACCTCCTATGGCGCCATTTTGATGCTACAAAACAATCACGACGTTAGCATCCCACTGACTGCCATTCATTTTGACGTCACTTTGACAGCGAATAACTTTACATCTGAAGCGTTTGTCCATTGTTTATTTCTAAAGAAACACGTCAATGAATAAAAGGCTCCATTACATTGTATCTCACGTTATGGCTCCGTAGCAGACTTTTTTGTAAAAATAGGATAAAAAAAACGATTGTGTCATGACCACGCGACTTACTGTCGCATAGTAGAGGAATTACCGTATAGTACAGGAGAAGCTCGCAGGCAGTTTCGACTTACATTATCTGTTTAAGTTTGATTACTAATGTTAACTAGCATTTTAGTTAGCAATAATTAGCCTGTGTCCATGTTATCTCCTTACATATACCTACGCTCTCCGTCTCTGCAAGATTCGGAATGATTGAGATTTCTCTTGGCACAGCTACCAGAAGACTTACAACTTTCAGACAGGTTGCTCACGTCACATTGACGTTATCTCTCTCAGTTGGAGGCTGCGCAGTAACGCTCAGCGCTCACCGGAAAAGTGCTTCTAATATCCTTCACTGGTCTCCGTCCAGAGCAACGGGATCGGTTGGTCCATTCATATATACTGTCTATGCTATGATAGCATCAAAATCGCAATTTAAAAAAAAAAATAAGAAGGCTCGACACAACATGAAACTCGAAGTATCACCAGGGGCTTTACACATGAACTCCAGCATTGAGAACATTGTCTGTGTACACATAGTTTACTAAAAAGAAAGGTGTTGAACGACTCACTTTAGCAGTTGTTGTTTACGCTATTCGCCATCTTGTCAGTCAAATAGTGTCGATCTCTGAATGCGAATGAACGGACTGCATAGGAGGAAATGTCATTCTTATATGAGGCTCCTTTTTCAACTACAACGACAAAACAACAAATTATCTGTGCATTTATATGGAACTAAGCTTTAGGAGATTTCCATCTTTACTCTCCTCCCTGTTATGTTGCATTCGGAGATCGACTATTTTTGACTGGCTGGATGGACGGCGACCGGGAAAACCAAGAGCTACAGTGAGTTGTTAAAACCTTTCTTTTTAGTAAACTCTGTGTACACAAACAATGTTCTCAATGCTCGAGTTCATGTGTAGAGCCCCTGGTGATACTTAGAGCAAAAATTTCATGTTGTGTCGAGCCTTCTTAGTGTTTTAAAAATAGCGATTTTGATGCTATCATAGTAATGCCCCTAGCTCTCCCATTCAAAAGGCCATTTGACTGAAAACAAGAATACGGTAAATCTTAAAAGTGGCATTTCCGTCCTAATTATGCTTTTAAAACGAAAATTTGACTCGGGTACATTCACAAAAAGACCTAGGTTGCATTTTGGCGAGAGTTACGCTTTAAAGAGAGGAAGAATCCCAGAAAAACCAGGGAGAATGAAAGACATGGAGGAGTAAAAGCAAAGCAACTAGACAAAGAGTGAGAGAGTGATCTCAGATGAATTAATAAAGTTCTCCTGAGGCTTGAACATCTCCAGATGAGACACAAGTTACAACCTCTCCAGACCAACGTGCGGCCCGTGTTTTCATATCTGCAGAAGAGGAAAACAACGTTATTCTTCTCAAGTCAACATAGCTCCCTTCCCACTGCCTTTGGGATGGACAAGCTTCTCCATGGACTCACTGACGAGCGAAAACGAATCCGTTTTACCGTGGAGAGACAAGAACTAACAGAGTAAGAGGCTGAAGGTTTGTGGGCAGAGAATACATGTCTGTTTATTAATGTCAGTCATGCTAATGCTGCAATTTTGTACAACATTGAATGTGATTGATTAATACTTATGCTACTGTTGCACGCCTTGATTATTAATCTGATTGTGGGACCACGAGTCGTTCAACACCTTTCTTTTTAGTAAACTATGTGTACACAGACAATGTTCTCAATGCTGGAGTTCATGTGTAAAGCCCCTGGTGATACTTCGAGTTTCATGTTGTGTCGAGCCTTCTTATTTTTTTTTTTAAATAGCGATTTTGATGCTATCATAGCATAGACAGTATATATGAATGGACCAACCGATCCCGTTGCTCTGGACGGAGACCAGTGAAGAATATTAGAAGCACTTTTCCGGTGAGCGCCGGATTGGACATCTTTACTCTCCTCCCTGTTATGTTGCATTCGGAGATCGACTATTTTTGACTGGCTGGATGGACGGCGACCGGGAAAACCAAGAGCTACAGTGAGTTGTTAAAACCTTTCTTTTTAGTAAACTCTGTGTACACAAACAATGTTCTCAATGCTCGAGTTCATGTGTAGAGCCCCTGGTGATACTTAGAGCAAAATTTCATGTTGTGTCGAGCCTTCTTAGTGTTTTAAAAATAGCGATTTTGATGCTATCATAGTAATGCCCCTAGCTCTCCCATTCAAAAGGCCATTTGACTGAAAACAAGAATACGGTAAATCTTAAAAGTGGCGTTTCCGTCCTAATTATGCTTTTAAAACGAAAGTTTGACTCAGGTACATTCACAAAAAGACCTAGGTTGCATTTTGGCGAGAGTTACGCTTTAAAGAGAGGAAGAATCCCAGAAAAACCAGGGAGAATGAAAAGACATGGAGGAGTAAAAGCAAAGCAACTAGACAAAGAGTGAGAGAGTGATCTCAGATGAATTAATAAAGTTCTCCTGAGGCTTGAACATCTCCAGATGAGACACAAGTTACAACCTCTCCAGACCAAACATAAGTCAGCAGAACACAGCACATTACAGCGCAGAGACAAACAGCAGCTCGATGCGCCTGGAAGCACAGCAGCGTATGGCAAAGAGCAGACCAGTATGAAACACACCATTACGAATTCATTATTAAATTGAATTACATTTTAGACCTTAAAAAGTGTTGGGACCACAGAAATGGGAATTAAACTATCTATGAAATAAAGGAGAAACATGTCCAACTGCGGCCTACAGGCAACTCCATAGCTTGACTGCTTTCTGAGACAAAGAAACATGTGGCTCTCTCAAACAAAGAGAAAGGCTTGTGGTAACTGTAGCAGCCTAAAAAGTTCCCACCCCTATGAGAACTCCACGAGGGGAGGGGGTTTCAAACTGGCAGAGGTCTAAAAACTACAGATGTTGTAGTTCACACCTTCTAAAACTATGAATTCCTATTGGCCAGCGGTCCCTGAATACAACAGGGGGGACCGAGGGGATAAAAAGCCCTGTCACCACTGAATCATTGTCTTTCCACTGTGACTTCAGTCACTACAAGGATGCACAGGCGAACATTTGTAATGTACTTTGAATAGCTTAATTTTCCCGGAAAAGTGGACTATTTTTTGGTGTTCTGGAGAACATCTTGGATCCTGGGAAACGTGCGGCCCGTGTTTTCATATCTGCAGAAGAGGAAAACAACGTTATTCTTCTCAAGTCAACATAGCTCCCTTCCCGCTGCCTTTGGGATGGACAAGCTTCTCCATGGACTCGCTGACGAGCGAAAACGAATCCGTTTTACCGTGGAGAGACAAGAACTAACACAGTAAGAGGCTGAAGGTTTGTGGGCAGAGAATACATGTCTGTTTATTAATGTCAGTCATGCTAATGCTGCAATTGTGTACAACATTGAATGTGATTGATTAATACTTATGCTACTGTTGCACGCCTTGATTATTAATCTGATTGTGGGACCACCGAGTCCAATCTATATCTGTGAAAGTCCTAGATCACGGGACATCGTTGATGTGTTGTGTTAGACTGATGTAGCTTGTGTGAAACTGTAAATGCTACATTGCTAACTCCCGCCGCAGAGCTAAGTTACTGTACTGAGCGAGAGAATAAACCGTCTGTTTGTCATTTGGACTACAGCCCCCGCAGTGCAACAAGAACGTTGCCTCGCGGCCCTGTGCAAACAGAGGGACCGGTTATTCTTTCAGTGAACAGATCAGCTGTTAGCTTACCAGAGAGGCTAAACATATAAACATCCCCTCGTTAGCCAAGCTTCTCTGACTCCGGCCGTAATGTCACGTTAGGCACAGAGTCGTGAGTGAACAAGAGGGTGGTTATTGTCAGAACCTCTCATGCCACATGCTCATCTCGGAGGAGCTCCAACCACAGGTCCACACGGTCATCTCGCTCATCCATGAGCAGACTCACCTCTATTACTTTATCAGAGCTAGAAACGCGAGGAGCAAGTGAAAGAAATGGAGCTTGAGGAGTTACAGCAGCACATAGAGGAGGATCAACAAATTGAACATGAGTGTCAGCGACTTCAATCTCAAGCCCGAGAAGCCCAACAGTTACAAAAGGAAGCCATTAGAACACAAGAGTCGCTAACTAGACAGCTGGAGAGGCGAAGACAGCTAAACAAGAGCGTGAATGAGCTGGAGATAGCTAAGATGGTCACTTCTCTACTTAAAGAGAAACCACAGGACCCTGGTGGTGCCAGATGCTCACCATGTCCAGATGTCCAGATTATAGCAATTCAGGTAACTCCTCCCCCCCGCCTCCAGTGCTCCACACAACTCCGCCTCCAGCGATTGTGGTTCCACCTCCTGTGGCCTTGGCCCCGTCTCCAGTGCTCCACACAACTCCGCCTCCAGCGATTGTGGTTCCACCTCCTGCGGCCTTGGCCCCGCCTCCAGTGCTTCATGCAGCTCCACATTCCGCACCTCTGGCTCAGTCTCCTGTGCAGTATCCATCTCTCCCTCCACTGCTACAGTCTGCTCTTCCCCCTGCATCCTTGCCCTTCTAGTTTAGCGCCTGTAAACTACAACCTGGCATCTACTCCATAGTATCACCCATCCAACTCAGCCTTCACCTACCCTGTCCAGGCAACGTCATGCTCTGCTTCAGCCTTGCCTCAATCCAGTCCACAACAGCCACAGGCTGCTGCTGTGCTCCCATTCACCGCCACATCCTATGGCATTCCCAAACCTATGATTCCCTGCTTTGAGAGCGGCAAAGAAAGTGACTTTGCCTTATTGAAGATGGCACTCGACAACCTGCTGAACAGCCATCTGCACCTGAACGAGCATTACAAATACTGAGTGCTCCTTGGACACCTGAAGTTGCAGAGTGCGCTCCAACTAGCCAAAGCCTACATGCACGATCCAAGACCATATACAACAGCTATGCAGGCTCTACAGGACAAGTATGGTCAACCCCGTCAGCTCGTCCAAAGTGAATTGGGTTTCATCCTAAACACTCCAGCCCAACGAAGGACCAACGTCCCTTCAACAAATCGAAGGAGAAGTCGACAGCATTCTTCCTCACTGCCAGTGGCAACCAAGGCTTCAAAGAACAGTCTGCTCAACCAAAGTCCCCATCCAAACCCAAACCATACTGTCCTCACTGCAACAATAAAGAACACTTCCTGAACACTTGTACAGAGTTCAAGAAACTGAACACAAACCAGATAGTGAGGTGGATTACGGATGGACAGCGGTGCTGGAAGTGTGGACAATCTCACAAGCCTGAGGTTTGCACCCTCAAGCGACCATGCAATACCTGTAAAGAGCAGTATTGCACGATGCAGTCCAGCAAACCCAGAAGAGTGTCCTCATGGTGACTGCTCCGACTGCAAAAGTGTACCTGGATAGACCAAGCAGATCCCCCAAGGTGATGTTGAAAGTTGTGAAAGTATCACTTCATAATCAAGACTGGAGACCTATGCAGTGCTAGACGACGGCTCGGAGCGAAGCATCATCTGTGCACAAGCTGTGCAATGCCTGAACCTCACCCTACAGCCTGAAACGCTTACCCTTCGAACTGTTCACCAAGATGTAGTGCAGCTTCACGGTGCCTCAGTTGCTTTCTACGTGTCTTCCCTGACTAAACCCAAAAGGAAGTATCACATACGTCAGGCATTCACCACTGACAACCTGGGACATAGAACATTCTTATCCAGTGAGAACTCTCCAACGGAGATATAAGCACCTCCGAAACCTGCCTTTGCCTCCTGTAGACCACGCTCAACCTGCTAATTTGATCTGACATGCCTCATCTCTTGACACCTATAGAGCCGGTGGAGTTGGGCCCCTCAGGGGGGCCCATTGCAGTCCACACCGAGCTTGGCTGGTCACTTCAAGGTCCCACCAGTATCGACCAAGTTCCTGCATCCAAGCAGCAGTGCCTGTTCACGGCGACAGTCTCACCTACCTCTGAGCTCTTTAAGAATGTTGAACGTCTTTGGCAAATTGATACGCTGCCTTATTTGAGCGAGAAGCAGGTGACTCGATCAAAGCAAGATCAGCAAGCCTTAAACCTGCTCCAGACATCCACTGTCAGGGTCAATGTCTTCGTAGCACTGAGAGGAGACTCGCTAAAGACCCCCAGTGCGCCGAGGTCTATTGTCAGGAGATCCAGAAGCTAGAGAAAATGGGCTGTGTAGCAGAGGTTCCACCCGAGGCACTGACATTAACCTCAGAATCGTGGTTTATACCTCACCATATGCTGTGGCACAACAACAAAGACAGGATAGTCTTTAACTGCTCCTTTCAGTACAAAGAAAAGTCTCTCAACGACCTTCTCCTCCCTGGACCTGCCCTTGGACCATCGCTGCTAGGAGTCCTCATTCGGTTTCGGCAGTACTCAGTTGCAGTGAGTGGTGATATCAAAGGAATGTTCCACCAGATACGTCTTCTGCCAGCCGACCAACCAGTTCTGCACTTCATCTGGCGGGATATGAAGAGGGCCGAAGAGCCAAAGGTCTACGAATGGCAAGTCCTGCCATTCGAAACTACATTCAGCCCTTGCTGTGCCATCTATGCCCTGCAGCGACACGTCCAAGACACAAGTGACTCCAACAGCTATCTTGTTGATTGTGTCGAACAGTCATTCTACGTGGATAACTGTCTCCACAGCACCCACTCAAAGGAGGAAGCAAAGGATCTTGTTGATGGTCTGTGCCAGTTACTCCACACCGGGGGCTTCGAGATATGGCAGTGTGCTAGCAACGTCCCGGCAGTCATAGAACACCTTTCATCCGACATCAGATCTGAGAGCAGTGAGTTGTGGCTGTCCCAATCCAGCATGGTACTTCAGGAACCATCTCTTGGGCTACGATGGGATTGCCTCCGTGACAGCCTGAAGTACAAACATAGACCCATGGAGAGAACTGAACCAACGTTGATGAACGTTTACAAGGTACTTGCCTGCCAATATGACCCGCTACGCATTTACTCTAGCAGCAATTTTCTCCCATGCAAATTCTCTCTCTTTTGCAGCAGCCGCTGTGTTGTTTTTTTAACTCGATGTATGTGCGCATGAGTATTTCCGCCGACCGTTTGTTTGTGGTTGTTACCATGGTGAATCGTAGTATCATGGCTCCATTCATGCTGCCTTCTTATTGTGGTGGTGCACATGCGTGAACCTACTCTGAGTTGATTGAACCAACTCATATCAGCTGTTGTGAAACCGAAAACTCAGAGTTTCCCATCTCAGGGTAAATCAACTCAGACAGCAGGGTTGGACTCAGAGTTTGTTAAACCTCCTTCCTGAAACGGGCCCCAGCTCTGTCTGTGAGTTGTGGGTGTGGCTTATTTTGCAGGCTGCGCCAGGTGTAGCTCATTCCCTAATCATCCACAGCAGTACTTAAGGCCGGCTCTGTGATCCACTTGTTGCCAGATTGCTTAGTCTACTAGCGTGGTACAGTTGCAACTCCTGGCTCCCTGTGTAATTCTGTTTGTTATCTGTGTTTTCTCCTATTGCATTCTGCCTTGCTTGCTTGTGCTCGTGCTTCCTGTAACCCCTGCCTGCCTGCCTGCCTGCCTGCCTGCCTGCCTGCTTGCTTGCCTGCTTGCTTCTCTCTGGATTCAAGGAAGTTTGCCACATTTAGGAATTGTTTGTTGGACTCTGGAGGACGCCATTACCACATGGTTGACGCCACAAACAAAAGACACCGATTCACTGGGCACGCTCTGGAAAGCGCACTGCACCCACCATTCACCACTGGATCCCCTGGACACAACACTCGCCTTGCCCCTTGCACTATTAACTGTGTGTATATGTGTGTGTGTGTGTGTGTATATATATATATATATATATATATATATATATATATATATATATATATATATACATCTTTATTAAATCACTTAAACGTATTTCCTGTGTCACATGTGCTTTTGGGTCCAACCTCCAGTGCCGTTCCATAACATTATCATTATTACATTTTAAATAAAATCACATGGCCTTGGCAATAAACAAGCCATTCTTTAAGCTGCATTCAGACCAAAAAAAAGCAATCTGGCTGTTTGCTGCAGGGTTGTGCGGTGGTGGGAATGTAGCACAAAATGACTTTAAATTTCACAATTACAGTTTTCCGTCAGATCGTTTAGATATCGATGTTTCTGACCACACTTGAAGGCAGCTTTATTTCACAGGAGAGAGAGAAAGAGAGGTGAGAGACAGCAAGTGCTTTGTTGTGAAACATTAAGCTATTACATAAACTCCTGTACAGTTCAGTGCTTTTTTTTTTTTTTTACCGTCAGTGTTTTAAAACTTTGTTGTGGCAGCGGTAAAGGCAGGAATGTTTCCTGTTTACTGTATGGGACTCACACTGCCTCAAACCATAGCTCAAAACACACTGACAAGTCTGATATCCGGTTACATCATTGGCCACCGCAGCGTGGGGTTGTGGATCTATGGCCCAGCTGATGTGTTAGCAGCTCTATTCAAGAATGTTTTTGAAGGAACTGACTTATATTGATTAGTTAAAAATTCAATTTACATATCCAGGCTTCGGCCTGTGACCTTACTAATCCTACTCAGTCATTACAGCCACCAACATACACCTTGCTGACCTTTTCCTGTTGATTTTCAACAAGTTAACATTTTTAAGGGAAACGGATGCTGGTTCTAACAGAATATAGATCACAGCAATAGTTTGTGTCAACTGATGATGAGTTACATTACACAGCGATAAAGGCAGTGATATTTCCTGTTTACTGTACGGGATTCTCACACCGCCTTAAACCATAGCTCAAAACACACTGGCAACATACAACACCACTGAGAAACCAAACAAATACACTATGGCTGCTATGAATTGTGAGAGCTGCAATACCTATATGTTACCCATTGCTCTACTTTTTGCGTGAAAGAAAATATTCTAGTTTCCACAATCTGGGTGACATTAATTCTTTTGTGGATTTTGAATTAGGATTGGGTATTAACCTGATCACTTCAGATACAAAGCCAAAACAGTGGATTAAACCAACGCGTCACAAGAGGCATGTCCTGTGAGATTGCTCAGCATACTGTTTTCCAGGTTTTAACTGTTGAGTGCAGTGGAAGCAGGCTTGGAAAAGTTGCCCAGGTGATCTACTCCACTTCTGCATCCTCCAGGTCTTGTTAGTGGATACCCAGGCTTTACCAGGCCAGATCTTCAGGATATGTAGTGCTTCCAGGATTTTCTAAGCATGGACTGAGTTCCCTCCCAAAGGGAAAGTGCCCTGAATAACTCCTAAGATTCAAGTGGTACCTTCACCTCTATATTGACAAATCGTAACAGCATATTTCTAAATTGATTCTAGCAAGCCCTTTGGACAAAAGCGGTAGTGTTTTTACCATACCTGTTGTCGTAAAGATCTTTTCTAGCACATCCCAGCGTGCATTTTGGAAGCTATGGAAGACATACGTCCATGTTGGAAGCAAGTGAAAGAGAAAGAGACAGCAGGATGTATCACGATGAGGTAATTTATATATATGTGACTATGTCAGATTAAAAATGGTAATCTGTGACCCTTCAGAATGTGTGACTGTGCCTGTAGTGCCTGCTGTAAATAATTTTGTCGGACCTCGGCAAAGGAATAATAAAAACTATATAAAAAAATAGTTTTTTTTCACTTACAGTTACAGGGCATTTATGATCATCACATGGACAATTTAACAGTTTCAGAAACATTTAAAAGTTTTTTGTAGCTACTTTAATGTCAAAACGTTCTTTTGCTGTACGTACAAACAAGGAAACAGAAACAGTAGTTCACAGCGTCAGGTACTGACGCGAAAAGTCTGGCACCGCGGACTGCTGTGATTGGTGATTGGTGGTTGACCGTTATTGGTCAAATTTGCAATGAGGTTGCGGTGATTGGATAAAATTGCGAGTCACACTGAATTCACGGAGATTGGTTGATTTCCCAAATCGCTGAACGTGCGTGCGTTAATCGCACGTCCAAAGAATTTGTGGCGTTAAAAGGAATTTGCATTAACTTGTTATCACGTTCATTTTGACAGCCCTAGTATAAATACGTACAGTACAGGCCAAAAGTTCTTTATTTTCATGACTATTTACATTGTAGATTCTCACTGAAGGCATCAAAACTATGAATGAACACATATGGAATTATGTACTTAACAAAAAAGTGTGAAATAACTGAAAACATGTCTTATATTTTAGATTATTCAAAGTAGCCACCCTTTGCTTTTTTTGATAACTCTGCAAACCCTTGGTGTTCTCTCAATGAGCTTCATGAGGTAGTCACCTGAAATGGTTTTCACTTCACAGGTGTGCTTTGTCAGGGTTAATTAGTGGAATTTTTTCCCTTATTAATTAAAAAGCAAAGGGTGGCTACTTTGAAGAATCTAAAATATAAGACATGTTTTCAGTTATTTCACACTTTTTTGTTAAGTACATAATTCCATATGTGTTCATTCATAGTTTTGATGCCTTCAGTGAGAATCTACAATGTAAATAGTCATGAAAATAAAAAGGAAACGCAATGAATGAGAAAGTGTGTCCAAACTTTTGGCCTGTACTGTACATGCATGCATAAATGTACATCTTAATAGTTTACTTTAATAATTTACTTACACTTTCTAAATGATCTCATGAACCATTAATAACTCCAAAATAGTTAAATGTTATTAATTGATATAATACTTAATTTAGGAATGATGAATCCGTCATTCATAACGTATGAAAATGCAATCATTATTAAACACATTATAGATGAGATTATTAGTCAAGAATAAAACATTTATAACTGTTTACAAATCACATACTAATGTGTATTTATGTAGGAACAATGCTTTATAAATGATAAATTAAGTATTTAATGTTTCATAGTGTGCAGATATTATAAAGTGTTACCCGCATGGGAGCTAAAACCTTACTACTTAAAACACTTACGCATTAATATTCTCATGCCGCTGCGCTATATGCTATGTACTGGCGCTACTCACTATGTACTGTGTTAAGCTGCAGACACACTGACCAGACGGCCGACCCTCGCCAGAAAAGGCAGTTGGACTGATCATTGTCCCCGAGTTGGTCAAAAAAGTGCCTCGGAACACACCAAAGCGAGGAGACGTTATACGTCTCCATAACAGCAGGCGGCGCTAATCTGTACTGTCGCCCAAAAATGAAAACTGGCAGCTGATTGGACGAACGCGTCATGGGGGTCTGGTTTCTCGAGAAATTGTAAGACAGACTGTCATGGCGGCTTGTTCAGAATACGATCTCATATTGTACTAAAATAGTTCACCGAAATCTGTTTCTGAAAACATTAAGCGAGAATTAGGCCATGCAGTTGCTGAATCTGTCTTCATTTCAGATCGAAAAAGGTCAGTTTAAAAGATTTTCGTCAAATTTTGAGAGACTCTAGTCACGCTCATTCCGCTCCCCGTTTCCGGGTTAGCACTGTACCAATCAGATGGGTCATTTGAGTCCCACTGCTGGCAGTGCCCGCCCCGCCAATTCTACATGTCAAATCGGCCAAAATGAAAGCCAACGGCCCCTTGGATGGACGACAGCACGGAACAGACCGAACAGACTCGAGTCACTGACCTCGCCAGACTGTCCGACGGCCGTTTATCGGCTTGGTGTGTCAGCGCCTTTAGAGTTTGTAAATGGATGTTTTGATATAGTTGTTAAACACGGCCCCCCCGTAATTCAATTTCAGTCTTTGGATTCTTTGTTCACAATGTTAGGAAATGTGAAACAAAAACTGTTTTCTTTATGAATTCAAGGTAATGCAGGAGGAGTAATTGATACAATAATCATTTTGGAGGTATAATTTGAAGTATTCCTTTCAGGGTCTGGGTGTCTGTATTTTTGCTACACAGTTTATTGTGGACTTATTATAAGCAGCTGAGGTTGAAATTATAAAAATTGTCCAATGTCTTAAGTTATTATTGATGATGTTATTGTTGTTCTCTTTTATTTGTTTCTTCTCACTCTCGACCCTCCACTTCCTCCCTCCCTCTCCGTCTAAAGTCAGAGGAAATGAACCGCATGCATGCATACGCAGAGAAAAACGCAGCCACTCCCACACACAGCGGGCTCCCCTGTGAAGAAGACAAAGTGGAAGGTATATTGTTGTGGACGGAGCCACTGACCCCCTTGTTGAGTTAATGAGCTTTTATTGACTTCAGCACCTGAAGCTGCTGCTGTAACTTATCACTGTTAGCACCTCACTCCCCAGACACACAACACACAGGGGAGGGTGGGGGGGGCACACACGCACGCACAGACAAGCAAACACACACCTTCTGTCTATGTGTGTAAAGATCCATGGAGCTGCAGGAACACACAAACTGTCAGCTCTCAGTGTGTAAATCTACAGCGTCTCCCAGGAGCTCACAAATAGGACTTTAAACACATTTAATAGTTCATGCTTTAACAGATGAGTTGTGCAAAGATGACTTCACTTTGACATAATTTCAAATGAGTTAGAATGTTGATGCTTTACACTGAAACTGAAGCGTTTCAGCATTCATCATATATTTTTATTATTTATGCGTGTTTTTTCATTATTATTATTATTATTATTATTTTTTATTCAAAATCTATAAATAAATCTCTAGAACAAATTCACTATTTAACAATTTCTTCATGATTTGATAGAACATAATTGGTATAATATGTATAAAAAATAAAGAAACATTCCTATACCCTTTACACTTTAATAAATCCAAATAATTTATTCACTTAATGACCAAATAAAATAAGTATATTTTTTTGTGGAATTGGACTGCATTATGCTTAAAGCTGTTTCTTATATTCCATCCACCACCATTTTTTTATTGGAAGCACTTGTCAATAAATTGTAATCCAGTACTACATAATCTTTTCAAACAAAACCTGGCTAAAAAGGCAGCATCAACACAAAAATAATGGTGGAAGGCAAACAACAGTGCGCAATTTAAAATCTTTGGTATACATGGCAACAAACACAAGAGTAACATACCCCTGCTGACTGAAACGAGCTCCACTGTTCCCAGCAGAATCCCTGCAGTGATTCTTCTGCTCCATACCTGAGTCTTCATGTTTACACATCAATTAAAGTAAAGTCACTTTTATTCATGTAGTCCACCACAAACCATCTCTCAAAGGACAGCAGCTCAGGGTAAGAATGATCTGTTTAAACAGTGTGTGTTTTAGTGAGGATTTACGATTCTGAAAATCATACCTATCTCGTTATAGTAAGCTAAAAACATAAAAGTTTTGCTTTTGCTGTCTTGTGTATAAGATGTTCCCTTTGTAGCTGACTCCTTGGGTCTGAACCTGCACCTCTATTGCCTTTAGGCCACATACACTGACACTCACACACACACACACATACACAACCAATGCATAAACAGGAAGCTGCCATCCTCTGGAAAAGAAAAACACTTCTAATGTACGCAATATGGAAATCTAATCTTCCACTTCCTGTCCCAGGGGCTGAATGTGTTGTGTGTTGTTATGCGTTCATTAAAAAAAATGTATATGTGTGTATAAGTTATTGCACAAGAATCAAAGTAGAACCTTTTAAATGATGTTACTTAACCCACAGTAAATAATTAGGTCTGTTTGTGCGGTTATGTGATCCTGTTGTGTGATAACCTGGGGATGTGTTGATAAATGTGTTAATTTTCTTCTACATTTACATTTCAGAGCACTGAGTGATTACGAGTGAACCTGTGGCTGTGCCACTTTACCAACACATTTGCATATGTGTGTTATTTACAGCCATGTGTATATGATTCTTGTATTGCCAGCCTGTTAGATGTTTTGGCTGGTCAGCAGATTTCTTTGGAATCCTATGTGGGATCTTCAGACTTGTTTCAAAGAGCATCTATTGTACTCTAACGAAATGTGACTGTTATTCGATCGTTTTTATATGATTATAGTTATTGTGGTGGCGTAGGTTCTTGTCATATCCCCATCCTGCAAACAGTGGTTTAAGTTATGATCCTTAAGATTTTCATGTTCACTCCCTTTACACCGTGTCAGAGCTGTAATATATAAGTTATTGGCTTTGCAAATAGTACATTTGCTGTTGTCTTTAAAGTGATGGTTCAGAGTAATTTCATCCTAGGGTCCTTTGCACCATGACCTCGAGCCAAACACCCCCCCAGAAGCTTTTTTCAGCCTGGTCTAACATTGGGCGAGTTAGCGTAGAGCAGCATTATGAGCTGAATAGCTTAGCGCAGGGGCTAATGGACCCACGTTTGTATCTCGTAAATGACCCCACTAATAATGCTCGAAATGATACCAAACTTCTACTGTAGTACATATAGGTTATGTACTCATAAAACGATGGATTGGAAAGTTTGTAAGTACACCAGAAGTTTATGTAAATAACACTTGCCTGCTGGCTTCTCGTCTCTGCTGTTGTTGTTGCTGCTGTAAGACAAGTCCTTAGGGCCGTCTACAAATTACAACACCGAAAAGAGATGCAACAAAAATATTTTTTTATTTAACTTTTTTTTTAACTAAGTGCTGTAGTATAACTAGCAGGAGACAAGTAATAACTGAAGTAAGTTTGGAGACATTACCTTATTTAATCATTAAATTAATAAATATTTTTGTTGTATCTCTTTTCGGTGTAGTAATTTGTAGACGGCCCTAAGCACTCGTCTAACTGCAGGTAGCAGCAGCAGCAGCAGCAACAGAGAGCAGAAGAGAGCAGGCAAGTGTTCATAAACTTCTGGTGTACTTACAAACTTTCCAATCCATCGTTTTATGAGTACATAACCTATATGTACTAGTGTAGACCTTTGGTATCATTGCGGGCATTATTAGTGGGGTCATTTACGAGATACAAACGTGGGTCCATTAGCCCCTTCGCTAATAAGCTATTCAGCTGATAATGCTACTCTACGCTAACTCTCCCAATGTTCGACCCAGGTGAAAAAAGCTTCTGGGGGGGTGTTTGGCTCGAGGTCATGGTGCAAAGGACCCTAGGGTGAAATTACTCCGAACCATCACTTTAAATGGTGAATATGTAGGGTTGCTTTTATTGTAGTGCTGTGACAGGAAACACAGAGGTTAGATCACTCGACGCGCCTAAAAAATAAAAAAAACGTTAATTTGTTGTCATTCAACTCCTTGCCAAGTAGACGTGCTCTTTTTTAAAGTGCCCATATTATGAAAAAATATTTTTTCTGGGATTTGGGGTGTTATTTTGTGTCTCTGGTGTTTCCACACACATACAAACTTTAAAAAAAATCCATCCATGCTGTTTTGAGTGAGATACGGTTTCTGAATGTGTCCTGCCTTCAGTCTCCGGGCGAGCATTTCAAAATCTGCACAGCTTTCTACGTCACAAGCCGAAACAAGCTGGCTAACCGCAACCGTTAGCATGCTTCCTCGTTCTCAATAGCAAAGCACTGCTACAACACACACAAGTTCACTATAATCTACAAAAGAACTACTTACATGTGTGCCCTCGTTTAGAAGAAGTCTCCCAGCTAATCCTGCCTTGTAACTGACCGAAGTTGGAGAAACAACCTTTCTTTTACTAGTACAGAAGAAGAAAAGAGGTCTCACTCTGTAGCTAAAACAGAGACCAGGTGAAAAGAGGATCTGCAGCAGTGAGAGAGAGCTGCGCAGTACAACAAAAATATGTGTTTTTGAAAATGAAATGTAAACCTATTCTGGTACAACCTTAAAATACAATTATGAACCTGAAAATGAGCATAATATGGGCGCTTTAGATTACAACTCTAAACGAGTGATACACATGTAAGTATTTGGCTATAAAATGCTGCGCTGTGCTCTGTAGCCTATATTTTGTTTATTTGACATTTATTTGACGTTAGAAATTACCAAAAAAAAGCTAAACTCATTCTTATCACTCACTAGTCAAGGTTCTCGACTCCTGTTCCAAAGACATTTTTCCAAACATGAACTGTTTACTTCAGGCACTCATTATTCCTCTGATAACAACTCCACTGTTCACAGGATCAAAACAAGCAACAGGGCAACAATGCTCACGGGCCGACTGAACAGTTTATCTATTCTTTCATTTGAGAAGGAGCTGAGATGTTCAGGGAGTAGACCATTGCAGTCACCACAGCGCCAGGTTTGACATTGCTTTCAACAGTTGTTCTCTAATGTTATTGGGGGAATCATTGCAGCACTGAATGAAGAAATAATATTGCAGCTCACCTTATTCCTTGAAACTATCACATGTTGCTAAGCAACTGTAAACAACCCCAGCAGCCTGGCTGCTATAGATACAAATGTAACCTGCAGAAATGAAGGTAAAGTGAAAGATGGAAGAACCATTGCAGACTGTAGCACATTGTCAGAAAAGTCATGTACCAGTGTGTCAACTCTGTTACTTTCACTTTTTGTGACTGTATAATAAATAAAGTATAATCAGAATACATTTTTTTTTTTTTTTTTATGAGAGCTTAAAATAAAGAGTAAAAAACTGTCGTGGTTGATGTACAGATCACTTTGGTTCTTGCACACATTATATCTGACTCTGAGCCCACCTTAATTAATATTTCTGGCTACCCTACTGTTTCACAAGGAGTAGTTGCCTTGAACCGTGCCCAAGCTCGATTGTCCCCCCTCCCCACGCCACACTGGCCTGCACTCACACTGCATATCTTATTCAGGACCAGAGCGCACTTACATCATTACATTTGCGGGACTCGCCAACTACAATTACCGTTCATCTGCAAGATAAGAACCAGACCCGGGCACGTTTAGCGATCACACTGACGCGTACCGTGCCCGGGACCAACCGAACTGTGCCCTGGCCCACCTTTTTCAAGCGGGCCATAAATTACCGTGCCTGGTCATGTGGCCAGTTGTCATAGTTTCGTAGGATATCATGTTGTGGAAAAGTTCTTCGTTATCATACGAAACCGTTCATGAGAATGCGTTGGCCACTCACTGGTGAGACAGGCACTTACAGGATCTGCTTTTATTCCTATTAATCTCTGCATGCTTAGGGGTTACTGGTGCTCAATTTCTGCCCTGCTCAGAAGGTAATAGTACATTCACAAGGTGCTAATGGGAGTGCTGTTAAACAGGACTGCTCAAGAAAACGTGTCACATCCCAGCAAAGGACTACTACAGCAAACAACTAATTTCTACTATTTTACTACTGCAACTACAATGACTACAGTGAGTGAAAATAATGGAAAGAAGAGTAGGGGTCTTCAACGTATTTCAAGCCAAGGACCCCTTAACTGAGAGAGATGGAGCAGGGACCCCTATTACATATTTTGTATACAATTAACTTGCATATTAGGTCCCATGGCATGAAAATTTCACTTTATGAGTTTTTTTAACATTAATATGCATTCCCCCAGCCTGCGGCCCCCCAGTGGCTAGAAATGGCGATAGGTGTAAACCAAGCCCTGGGTATTCTGCTCCGCCTTTGAGAAAATGAAAGCTCAGATGGGCCGATCTGGAATCTTCTCCTTATGAGGTCATAAGGAGCAAGGTTACCTCCCCTTTCTCTGCTTTGCCCGCCCAGAGAATTTGGCCCACCCATGAGAGAGAGACATCATGGCTTTCAAACGAGCTGGTTGGTCAAGGCCACACCCCCCACCCTCCACCTTGCCCCCCCCCCACCCCCTCTCTCCTCCTCAATAGCTACAGACACAGAAATGCCACATCCTAAGGAAAGCTCATTGTGGGACTGGCTCTAGTGGCTGTAATTCTGCACCAAGGCTGAATTTCGGGAAAGAGACTTCAGATACAGTATTAGGGGACCACTAAGGCCTATATAAAAGCATCCAAAGAGCACCATGTCATGGGACCTTTAAACTGGGCCTACATAACGTGCACTACAATAATTGTTGGCATGATTTTGTAAATCACGTTTTAATGTTTAAACATACATGTGGCGTTTGTGGGTGTCTACCTTAGTGATTACCTTACCTATAGGCCAGTACGCCTATCATCACTGGGTTTTTTTCTACAAATAGGCCTATTTATATTTTCTAATAATATGTTGGATTTCTGTTAAGACATTTTAATATTTGACAAAACATTATATAAATTATTATACCATAATTTGGCGGCCCCTTCTCCAGTAACTCTGAGGACCCCCTAAGGGCCCAGGACCACCTGTTGAAGATCTCTGTTTTAGAGAACTGAGGATGTTCAAAAGGTGCAAGGACAGGATGAAGACACTGAAAAAAAGATTATGTAAAAATGAGGGCCCAGACTTCTCTTACTGGTATGTATTTCTAAAGCACTTTGTAAACAAAACAGAAATGAAAAGAAATGGGCTCCAAAGCCTCACTAGTTCTTAAACGTTTATTATGGAAAGGTCATGAGTTGTTAAGGTCCTGTCATCCAAAACAACTATATGTGTCTAAATGTCTGTGAAGGTTGGCTCGGTTGTGAACAACTCAGGCAGGTAGACAAATGTGCCTTCCTTAACCTTCACTTCTTTGATGGCTTTGGTTTGATTTCACCGTTGGCTTGTTTTTCTCTTTCCTTTGACTGCGTCTGGTTTATCTCCTCTGTCTGGTTTCTGAAGGAGTCTGCGGTCGATTGAGGTTTTTTCTTCATCTCTAAGCCTCAAAGACCTCGGCCCCGCAGCCACAAACCTGGGCTTTGTCCACTTCCATCTTCCCCTCCATCCCACAGACACACGGGCGTTCATGCATGCAAGCACACACAACCAAACACACATAGGTATAAACACAGGGACAGGTGCAGGCATGCAAATGCTCCTCCGCCGAGGCATGCACATCTTTTTTTAATGCTCATGTCACTTCACATCCTCGCAGGTTGAGCACATCTTTTCAAACAACTTCCTCTGTCATCCGTCGCAGGATGCAGACAAACAAAAACACAAAAACAGTGGGCCTACTTCAAATTAACTAAACTGGAAGGTGCAAAAGCAGAGTTGCTGAATACCAATCAGTAATATGAATCATCTTGCTGTAACAGAATCGTTCTACGTTTTGAGGAACTATGGTTATTTGCTTACTTTTCGAGAATGAGATGAGAAGATTGATATCAAGCTCATTGGGGAAACAGCCGGTTTGCTTCTCCCCAAAGAGAGAGAGACTCTTCAGTTCCACTCAGCTCTACATGTCATGACTTCACATTGTTTGCAACTGTTTTGGCTTACTTGCCGCTCTCATCGACTTCTTTTTCAGCAGCAGGCAGCAAAACAAAGTTAGCAACTAGCCGGTGAACACAATGGAGCATTTAGCAACTAAAGACACAAAGATATTTCGCTCAAGAGTTAATAGAGACCAGTGATGGAGTACTTGAGTCGCTTTGACTCGACTTGGACTCGCGCACTGATGACTTGGACTTGGACCTCGAGGTTTAATGAAATCAAACGTGAGCATTTATGAAATAGGACTCGGAAGTTGGATGAAGTCTCTGACTTCTTTTATGTGCAATAGGCAGTGATGGAGTACTCTCTCCTGGACTCGGACGACTCAAATCACTATTCTCTGGACTCGCGACTCAGACTCCACTCTTCTTCGGTGACCAGGACTTGGACTCGAACACTGGGGACTCGAGACTTGACTCAACTACAACACTGATAGAGACTAAAACTGATCAAGAAGGAGCGTAAAGATTGAACTTGCGTATGTCAGGTGGCCATAAACAGGACTCCAAATGAATGCTAATAAATGCTCTGTGTCTGCTGGATGTTTAAATAGGCAATAGGAACAGCTGGTTCCGTTGCTCCAAAGTGGACAAAAAAATCCATTATTGCAGCAACAACACCAGCATACATATAAGTGCATTAGTGCACTGCAGTGGTCACCAGTCTGCTCCTGCTCTCGTGCAGGGCATCAGCAGCTGACTGTAGGGTTGTCGGGTAATGCTCTGCCCATCAGGGATAAGATGAAAACATTATCAATCTAAAGATGCTACATCAGCTGGCCATTCATTAGACTAACAGGCATTATCACATTTTCGGCCCATTTAGGGGGAAGCCTGATTACATTTTGACTAATGACGCCATCGTCAGTTGCTACATGCCCCCTTGTCTCTGTTTACACTGCTAATGTACTTAAAGAGGTCTTCCCTTGAAGCTGTCAGGGAAACAGATGCCCACCTCACTCGTCCTTCACTGAGCCAGACTACAGATTTTCTGTGTACTGTCTCTTCTTTTCCATTTCTGTTTTTCCGTTCCTCTCTGGTGGGTTTTATTCAAAGTTTCCAGAGTTGAAGAGCCTTTAGCAGGATCTCTTTTTTAGCTTCAGATTATATTACTGGAAATTGAATTGTCCGGAGGCTGTGGTCAGTGATCCATGGTGTCCGCCTTTTTCTGACAGGCCTGATAAATACAGGCCCTGATCTCTCTCTGCGTCTCTATTCCTCTCACCTCCTCCTTCTTTCGATCTTATTCTCTCCGCCCTCTCTCTGCACTTGGCCTCTCCCGCTCACCTCCATAACATTCTCTTACTTCTCTCTTGGATTATGTTCCCGTAAACTACATTGCAATTTTTTTTCACTTTTCTCTATTTCCCTTGCTGCTTTCAGACTGGAAGCAACTTTCACTCACTGGTGTTGTTGTGTGAATGTGTGTCTGTTTGTGTGAAGGTTGACTAAAAGACAAGAGCTCCACTGACCTTGGATACCCAGTCCTCTCCTCCTTGCCAATAATGCTTCTATATGCTCTCTGTACACACAGCGGGGTGAAGAGTGAGAGAGTGTGTGTGTGCACACACATACTGTATATACATATTAAACACATCAGATTAAAACTTTGGTTTTAGGAGCTATATGCCGACACACACAGACACACACACACACACACACACACACACACACACAGTGAGACCAAGAGATGAATTCAATTTGACTGATTACAATAGAGGACAGTGACTCCTTCATTCCTTCATCCTTCATACAGTATATGTGTGGGCGCATGCCATTCAGCTTTTTTAAACTGTTTTTATAAATGTGTGTGTGTGTGTGTGTGTGTTGTGTGGGTGCGTGTATGTGAATATTCATGCTCAGTGTACTTTGTGAATGAAGGTGGAGTCATGCTCTGCTGATACTTCATTTCTAGGTTTCTATAAGAGGAACCATGACACACACACACACACACACACAAAGCTTGTTTGAATTGTCTTATAGTAATCCAATCCTTTCTTTATTCTACAAATGTGTACACACGCAAACTGTCGCCCTTTGCTTACATACACAACAATCCCCCTTGAGGAGATTAGTGTTAATTTTGTCCGACGAGACGAGACTAAATATGTTCTTCAACAACGTTTTTTTCCACAACTAAGACGAGATGATGACGAGACCGCACCAATGTCCAAAAACGCTGACTAAGACAAAATTAACATTAAAAAAAAGACGAGACTAAAATGTTTTGCATAAAATAAAAACTAAGATAAAATCTCTCTTCATTTTCGTCTACAATCGTCTCTACTTTTCCATCATGAGATAAAATATTCAGCTGGTACTAGGGTTGGGTACTGAGACCCGGTGCTAATACGGCACCGGTGCCTTAACGACCGTTATCTACCGGACCGAATAACAACGTGTATTTCGGTGCCTCATTTCGGTGCCACTGAAATGCCTGCGCTTCTCTCTGATGCTCCTAAATGGACGTTAGAGGTAAAAGAAACATCGCCGCATGTCACGCTAGTTAACACTACACTTGGCAGCAGGTAACGTTAGCCTACCGCTAGCTAGCAGCTGAAGTAAACACGGTTAAAAGGCTGACAGCTAAACGGTGTAAAAGCGTGCCTGTATTTCACTGTAGAGGATTCCTCTGCCGTTGTCTGAAAAACACAACATGGCATCATGACTTTGCGTAAACATACACGCCACTTTCCTAAAGCCAAATGGCGTGTTATCTGTAAGCATTTTGAGCTATCCACGTGTATAAGTACGCTGTATACAGCGCATGTAAACATACACGTGGCCATGTGGCGTGTTATCGCGAGAACGTGCCGTACTATCGCGAGAACAGCGTCACACGCGTGTAAAAAAACAAAAACAAAGGTTGGGTTTAGGAAAAAAACATTGGAAAGGCTTTAGTAACACAAAAAATGAAAAAAACACAACGGTGACCAACGTGACACGCTTAGAAAAACAATAAACGGTTGTGTTTAGGAAAGAAACATTGGGGAAGGCTTAAAAAAAAACACCACACGCGGGACGTGATCCCGGCTTTCCTGGGTGAAAGTGCCTGTGCCTGTGTTTTACCCATCCACCCTCTCTCCACGGACGTATGTCCTTTCATACTCATCACTACTGTGAAAATTCACACGTAATGTAGGTCAATGGCGGCCGTACAGCGTTGATAAACACGCTAAAAAGCGATTATGCGTCTTGATAACACGCCACAATGGCATACGAATTGGCGTGCCATACATACGCCACTTTATGAGATCAGTCTGGAAAAACAACACAGATGTTGCGTTCACTTGAAACTCGTCTCGCCAGCCTCGTGCTGCATTCAAAGTCATTGTAAAATACCCTTTTCCCATCCAGTGGTTGTTTTTGTCATTTAGCAGGAATTTACAGGTGAAATAAGGACATATTGACAAAAAAATCTGAATGTGTCATTATAACTATTTGACTGAAATGGTTATTAGAACTAATCTCAGAAATAACTTATTTTAAAAAAGACTAAAATGTTTTGACTAAAACTTGACTAAAATGACAAGACTTTTAGTCGACTAAAACTTGACTAACAAAAAAAATGTGAATGACTAAATATGAGTAAAACTAACAAGGTCTTTTCTGCTGCAAGTGGCCAAGAAAAGCACTTACTGCAGGTTGAATGTATATGCCATAACAACAATCTTTCACTAAACGTAAAGCATTGTGTAGTTTCCATGCACAGATAATGTAGAAAAGAAGATATTTACAAGAATGTTCTTTCATTCTCTCAGTCCCCCGTGAGCAGAATTCTGACAAAAAATTGTGACACAGAGACACTGACGATTCAGTAGACTCATTCTCAGCTTTAGGAGTGATCA
Source organism: Perca schrenkii (assembly GCA_025617405.1). Lineage (NCBI taxonomy): Eukaryota > Metazoa > Chordata > Actinopteri > Perciformes > Percidae > Perca > Perca schrenkii. Next base: position 8,475,413 of record CM046794.1, read on the forward strand.
GGCTGAACTGACTGAAGGACGAGACGACATGTGCAGCTGCTACCTGCCTCGTCTTGTAAAATCAGGACATACAGCAGCGTACTGTACATCTTCATGGTGAACTGTTCCAAAAGCTGTTTTAATATCAATTGTGATGATGCCAGTGTGCCAATCACTTAGACAGTGTTTTAACCTGCATGGTCAGTCAGGTTAAAACATCATCAACATTCTCTACAGAGCTTGTTCCTATTGTAAGTTTGCAGGTCAGATTTCAACATAGGTAAACAGACAGTCCAAGCTCAGAAACTAGACACACGTTCTTCAATTCATCCATCACATACACACGCTTCAATGGAAGTGAATGAGATGAGGGGCAAATGTCTCCAGTCTTTATTTTTATTTTCACTACATCTTTGGTGCAAAGTAATCATTGCCATGTTTCCTCACTTGTGATCACATGAGATCACATGTTAGTCAAACAGTGTGGTTCATGAGATATGTATATCTTACCCCGTGAAGTCTCTTAGATCCCTATATATATATATATATATATATATATATATATATATATATATATATATATATATATATATATATATATATATATTTATATTTTATATCCTGGAAAGGCTTTTCTTTGATTTGAAATGTGACGAAGGAATCTCTGTATCAGATTTATCAATATTTGTGAATTTCTGATGAAAAGGAAGAAGAGAGAACAGAGAAGAGAAGAGTAGGAAGAAATGATGAAAGAAGCAGAAGAAGAGAGACGAGCAAGTTTTAAATAAAAAAAAGAACAGGAGTAATGGAGGGATGACAGAGATATTACAGTAATGACTGCAGAGGCATGAGAAGTAAAGAGAAATGAAGAAATGAGGTGTGCTAGATGTAAGGAAGGAAAGAAGAGGGGGATGAAGGAAGTAGAAGGAAGAAGGGAAAAAAGAGGAATAGAAAACGTGTGCAGTGTGGCGGACACAGCTGTGTGTGTGTGTGTGTGTGTGCGTGTGTGTGTGTGTGTGTGTGTGTGTGTGTGTGTGTGTGTGTGTGTGTGTGTGTGTGTGTGTGTGTGTGCTCAGCGGTAGAGACTGTGGTCCCTGTGAGTCAGATGGGGAGGAAAGGAAGGAGGAAGGTAGAGGGGAAGCAAAGGCAGTTTCCCATTAGACTTTTAAACCTTTTTTAAAGGGGCTGTACTCGACATTCAGAACATTAATACAGCAGCAAACACATATTTTCTATATGTAAAGATATAGCGGAGTAACGGCATTCTGAGCAAAGAATGAAGTCACACTCCCTCAGTTTGTGTTGTAATCCAAGCTTCTCTGTTCTTTTCATAGTCTGCCGCGCGTGCATGCAGCCTGTGAAGAAACAACATATTTGGGAATGGTCTCTGTGAGCCGTGTGGAGGCAATCCTAGCCCTTTTTTTTTTTCTTTCAGTATTTGAGTACAGTCCTTTTAATGAGGAATCTTTCACTTTATGTCTGTGCCGCATAAAAAAAAAAATAACACCTCGAAAATTGCTGCAGTCGACCCACTGAGGGGAAACTTAGAGAGAGAGGGAAGTTAGGACGTGTTTCCTTCGGAGAACAATTAAAGGTGCTCTAAGCCAGTGGTTCCCAACCTTTTTTCCTTGGCGCCCCCCCCCTACTCATGTCTAAGAAAAGCTGAGCCCCCCCCTATCATCCTCGTCTTTCCTGCCGCCACGGCATCACTATTTTATGAATGAAACATGTCAGAGAAACGTAAAAGTGCTGATAACTGCTCTGTATCAAAAAAGAAAGTAAGGCTCTATCTCAAGAGTTACCTCAACTTCTGTTTCTGCTCAGCTTTTCTTGACATGAGTAGGGGGTGCGCCAAGGAAAAAAGGTTGGGAACCACTGCTCTAAGCAATGTTGGGTGACGTCACTTATATATATATCTATATATATAGATATATATATCAGCCTGGGCTGTCTTCAGAGGCCGCGTTATTTTTACAGTGTGTACAGGGGACAGGCAGCTAGCCGATAAAACATGTGACATCGCTTAGAGCAGCTTTAACGGTACTTCCTCTTCTTTCTTTTTTTTAAAGATGATTTTTGGGGCTTTTCCGCCTTTAATTTTTGACAGGACAGCTAGGTGGGAAAAGGGGAAGACATGCAGGAAATTGTCAGATTCTAAACCTGGACCTCTGCGTCGAGGCATAAACCTCTCGGTACATGTGCGGCTGCTCTACCCACTGACCCAACCCGGCCACACGTTACTTCCTCTTCATCCCCTGTGGGACATAAGGCTGCAAAGATATCTCTCCATCGTATTTATTTTTTTGGCAACATGCTGCGAATCTCCCTGTGACAGGTGCATCTTGTCTAGCAGCTCCTCCAACTTTCAGACACACCAGCTAGCAAGACCCAAAAGGGGCCAACTTCTTCTGAAGAAGGACAGCACTGTTGTTACCAACTTGGCCTTTGTTTGTGGTGTTACCATAGACTGTAAATATCAACAGTCTATGGGTGTGACTGATTCACCTCTAGTCTCTAATCTTTTCCGATGAATTTAAATAAAAAGGTTGATGATTGATCATATAATCATTTTCAAAACATTCAAAACTGTTTTTTACTGTGTTGTTTCTGTTTCAAAAGCTGCCCTTTAAGTGTTCATGTAATTTCATACATTAGCAGTGAAATAAATTAATGCATAATAATCGTGATTATTGATTCATTCTGATTTTTCAGACTATAATCGTACCAACAAAATCTATCATCGTTGCATCCCTAGTGTGGACTAGCCAGACCCTCTTCTACAGCGCTGTGGAGGAGGGTCTGGCAAAACAAGACTACCTTGCTTCCTGCTTTGCTCCCTTCATACAACCCAGTCTCACGGCAGTTCGTGTAAATGTCAACGTTATTCTTAATCTATTGATACGTGTTCACTGAGTCGTTTTTCTCATTTTTTACGTGTAAATCTCACGTTATTTTTCTTGTGTTCGCGGAGATGTTTTTCTCGTTTTTTACGTCTAAATGTCACGTTATTTTTCTTGTTTTTTACATGTAAATTTCACGTTATTTTCTCGGGGAAAGGACGCCGAGAGGCGGCCGAAAAGGACGCTCCATAAGCCGGGAGGCACCCGCGAGGCGGCCCGCTGGGGAGGCGCCACAAAAACGGGATGGCGGAGGTTGGTTTAGGAAAAACCTTACAGGGAAAGGGCGCCTTAAATGCCGGGAGACGCACCACAGTAACACGCGGGAGTCGGGACAAACAAAGCACCACACGCGGGACGCGATCCCCGCTCGCCCGGGTGAAAGTCCTGTGTTGTTTGACCCATCCACCACCCCGACCAACCTCCCTACGCGGATTTCGGCTTTTTATATCACTCCCTACCATTTTCGTGCTGTGGCCACAAAATATGCTTCCCATTTAAATACATTACTTCACATTTTCGTGTTGTCCGCCACTTAAAAACCGACAAAAACGTCTCCGTGAACACGTATCAATAGATTACAATAACGTCACATTTACACGAACTGCCATGAGACCGGGCTGCTTCATAACTACTAAAGCCACTAGAGGGCGCCGCCACTATAAACGTAAATATAGGTTGTTATTGCTGCTTGAACAAACAACTTATGTGGGCGTTTGCCTTTTTTTTCTTCTTTTTTTTTTGGTATTACAGATTTTTTTTTATGATTTTTATGTAATCAGTATGTAATTTCCTTCTTTTTCTTTATTTCCATAGACACCTAGGAACAACCCTCTTGATGCTGCTGAGATAGAGTGCCCAACCTGAAACATGTTAAAATCAATGTGCCTGTATTTGTGCATTTGTGCTCACTCTCACTGCTTTTAATCCTTCCTTTTTTCCTTTGTGAAACGTTTTACAAAAAGATCTTTTTATTTTTTTATTTTGCAACATTTGCACAATGTTGTATAAATATTGTGAAATGTCTCCCCCGGGACTGAAACAAGATACACTGAAAGACATTCTACACTGGCGCACTCCTGTATGACACAGGAATAGAAGCACTGCGTTGTAAAGATCCATAGTGATCAAAGGCAGCTATAAATACTAGTCCTAATTATAGGCACGTATTAATCTTAGCCAATTTATGTTATAATAGTTGTTTGTTTCAGTGTATTGGAAGCATTGTGGGATTTTTTTTTCTGACAGGTGTATAATCTTCAGATAAGGCATTGTAAGAATTTGTGGCTATGGTAGTCTGAGTCAAAGGTCACGGGGAGCACTGCTCATGGACACATCAACACACAAACACACACACAGTTTTATAGGAACAAAGATATTTGTATGTAAATATCAGCCCATATTAATACATAACAAGCCTACACTTTCCCAGTGTGTCAGTACTGAGGGACAGAGTGAGTGAATGAGATGACAGCAGCGGCAGAGGAGTGTTTCCCGGTAAGGTTCAGATGCAGCGCTGAACGGAGTCTCCAGAGACTCTGCTTAGCAATAGGAGGGACACAGATGTGATTCATTCATCATTCATCTCCATCGGTGGGACTTTTTCTTCCTCCCCCCCCCTCCCACGGTATGACACGCTCCCATGGGATCCCCATCCTACCACCCCTCATCCACACTGCTCTGACATCCGCAGCAGCATGATGATCAATCATAACAACGATGATAGTGAATTTGTTTTGAACAGATACTGTAGCTTAAAGGGGATTAATTGTGGTTTCAGATCACCAATTCCATATTTCTCATTAAAGACCCACTCCACCAATTGTACGCATCGAGTTCAGCTGACTCCTCATGAGGAGTAGTACAACGTAGCCTGAGAAAACAGTTTTGTAACGTCTTCTGTGGCTCTGGAGAGAAGTTTACAGACTACAGATTATTTATTTTTTTTAACAGAAACGATTGGTTACAAACTGTGGGCATGGAGTTTGGAAGATGTGGGCATTTGTCAGACAAGGACAGTAATGAAAGGTGCTATCAAGTTGCATTATGGAGAGTGTATGATCCAGAGTTTTTGGAGCTGGACCCATTCTGGGGACTAAAAGTCAGGATATCTCGACCACTGCTGCACTGATTTTGACCATTGTTTTTTTTAAATCTGTCTTTTGTAAATCCCCAACTTTGAGGAAGTGCAGTACAAAATTGCTGTTGTACCCCTTATCATTTAACACATTTAGCTTTAGCCTACTAAACATTTCATTGCATAGTTAACTTGCAAGGTGGTAGGTGGAAATCACAAGAGGAGCCTCTCCTATCGGTTTGTCATAAAAGGTTCCCTTCATCTGCCTATTTAACATGAATGAAGCTACCATAGCTGCACTATTATACATGTACAAGTTAGTGGGGGGGGGATATTATTAAATAATAATTTTCTCTCACGCAGGAACAACCCTGCTGTATCCACAACCTTTAGGCAATTTTCTGTACGATCTCTCCCTGATCGGGTCGCTCCTGGAGCAGGGATGCTGCAGATTAGTGGGGAAAGCTACGGGACCCTCGAACTTCAAAAAAATAAAATTCACTGCACTATCTGCAGTGAATAGGCTTAATAAACATCCGGTCTAAGTCCAGATGTGCATCTGTGTTACCCGCTTACTCACAATGACTCGCAGCCACAACTACTCCAAACATTCCCGCTAAGCCTATACTGACGCGTAAATTGCGCATTGTTCAGGAATACAAGTTTGAACAGAATCGCTTTAAATGTGCTCAGTATAGACTACTTACTTAGTAGCAGAGCAACAGGCAAGAAGAAGAGGCACGCAGAGTTCATCAGAGATGTCATGCTGAGCCGACAAGTCGTCCTCCGCGCTCACAGGTTTCAGGCTTGCACCGCAATCCCGAAGTAGTTCTTCCGAAAGAAAAACAGGCAACCCACGCTGTCCCGCTGCTCAGTGCTGGTCCAAGTGCTTCCCTCCTGTCCGAGGTGCAGCTCTGCAGCCTACTCTCACACAGTCTGTGTGAGCAGGGAGCATCCACGGTGCGCTCATCCGCTCTGCTGGAGGGGAGGGCGCGTCCGCGTCTAGGAGGAGAGGAGAGGAGAGGAGAGGAGAGGAGAGGAGAGGAGAGGAGAGGAGAGGAGAGGAGAGGAGAGATGACAGGATAAAGGGGAAGGAGAGGAGAGGAGATATGACAGGATAAAGGGGAAGGAGAGGAGAGGAGAGGAGAGGAGAGGAGAGGAGAGGAGAGGAGAGGAGAGGAGAGGAGAGGAGAGGAGAGGAGAGGAGAGGAGAGGAGGAAGAGAAGAGGAGGAGAGGAGGAGGTCTACAGCAGCTCACAGAGTCCCTGATGGAAGAAGTATTCAGATCTTTTACTTAAGTAAAAGTACTGATACCACACTGTAAAACATACTCTGTTCCAAGTAAAAGCCCTGCATTGAAAATGTTACTTAATTAAAAGTGTGTAAGTATCATCAGGAAAATGTACTTAAAGTATTACAAGTAAAAGTGCTCAATGCAGAAAAACTTTCACATTTCAGAAACTGGAAACGATCAAATCATTTCTGTCAATCAACTCAGTGTTTAATCACTAATGATTTTAGCTGGACCTGTAGGCCTGTATATTGTTGGGTAGTTTAAATTCTAATAAAACATTGTATTTTATAAAGTACGTGTGTTTTTGTGTGCAACAATCTTAATTTGCAAAGTAACTACTAACTAGCTGTAGTGGAGTAAAAAGTGCAATATTTCTCTCTGAGATGTAGTAGAGTAGAAAGAGGCATGAAAAGAAGACTTAAGCAAAGCACAAGTACCTCGAATTTGTATTTAAGTACAGTACTAAAAGTAACCAAGAAAAACTAAATCCTCAGCAAACATATCTTTCAAAAATGATTGTATATATGACTTTATTTGATGGTTGTAGCTGGTGACCTAGTGTAATCCAGTGGTTCCTAACCTATAGGTGTCTGGTGCCAACAGACAGTTCACAACATGAGATAAATCAGGGGTTGAGATGATTAATGGGAGGAAAGAAGAATAAACATATGTGCTTTATGACCTCATAGACAGACACACTGCTTTTTAATAAGGGCCAAAACAGGTTGGGAACCAGTGATTTAATCTTTAACATATATTTTGTAAGCTTCTCATTCAGTATTTTTTAATTGTAAAATCTTTGTGAAAAGCTGTTGAATAAACAAATAGGCGTATGATTTACATTGTTACATTGTGGTCCAGTAAAAGTATAAAAGAGCATCAAGTGGAAACACTCAAGTAAAGTATAAGTACCTCATAATTGTGCTTATGAGCAGTATTTATGTAAATGTATTTATTTACTTTCCACCACTGTGGGCCACTGAGGTGTCCATGAGCAAGGCTCTGAGTCCCTTCTGCAGGGAATGATGCTGTTCTAACTGTCTCTGGAGGGAAAAGACTTAAACTAACTGTACATAGCAGCTCACCTGAACATCATCAGGTTTGTCAGGACTAGGGCTGGGTATCTGTACTCAAATACCTTAAAGGTCTGATGACATGGTGCTCTTTGGATGCTTTTATATAGGCCTTAGTGGTCCCCTAATACTGTATCTGAAGTCTCTTTTATATAGGCCTTAGTGGTCCCCTAATACTGTATCTGAAGTCTCTTTTATATAGACCTTAGTGGTCCCCTAATACTGTATCTGAAGTCTCTTTTATATAGGCCTTAGTGGTCCCCTAATACTGTATCTGAAGTCTCTTTGCTGAAATTCAGCCTTGGTGCAGAATTATAGCCACTAGAGTCAGTCCCACAATGAGCTTTCCTTAGGATGTGGCATTTCTGTGTCTATAGCTATTGAGGAGGAGAGAGGGGGGGGCAAGGTGGAGGGTGGGGGTGTGACCTTGACCAACTGCCACTTTGCTCGTTTGAAAGCCATGATGTCTCTCTCTCATGGGTGGGCCAAATTCTCTGGGCGGGCAAAGCAGAGAAAGGGGAGGTAACTTTGTTCCTTATGACCTCATAAGGAGCAAGATTCCAGATCGGCCCATCTGAGCTTTCATTTTCTCAAAGGCAGAGCAGGATACCCAGGGCTCGGTTTACACCTATCGCCATTTCTAGCCACTGGGGGACCATGGGCAGGCTGGGGGAACTCATATTAATGTTAAAAAAACTCAAAGTGAAATTTTCATGCCATGGAACCTTTAAAAGGTATCTGCCAAAATAACCCAGTACAGAGTAGTACTCAATTCTTATTGTACGCAGATATAGGAAAAAAACAAACATTTGTATGGTTTTGCTCACAGCCAATCACCGCAAGTGCTCCTCAATTTAATGCAACGTGTGATTGGCCCACTGCTGTAGCAGCTACGACCCATACACTCCGTGGTGTGGTGAAATCGAGAATGGTGTATTTGACGGAGTTGGCATTTCAGATGCATGAAAGCACACTGAATTGCACAAATTAAACAATACCCAGTCCTAGTGAGGACTGTTTTCTGGAAGTACAAAACCCGCCAAACGAATAAAGACACAATAAAGTTGAACAAGTCTTTTTTTTATTCCAAAATGTTTAGGGTAAAATAAACTGTAAAAGATACAACATAAGCATCCAAGCAGAGGGAAATGAACAGAATGAAAAAAAAATAATAACCTACACACTAGCCTCAGTTGTTTCTCACACACAGCTCCCACTCAGGGTAACACAGGAGTCAACCTGTCATTCTACTCTGAGGACAATAAACTGGGGTCTGTAACTGAAAGGTGAAGGTGGTAGTAGTCAAAATAGTACATCTCTCTCTCTGTGTTGCATGATCAGTCTAATATCTAATCCAAATCAGCCGTCTTGGTGGTCATGTTAGTAAACCAAACATAGATTCTCCTCTGCTGTGCTGTTTGAGTCTTACTTCAGAGCCGACATTTTAACGACGTAAATGCTTGTGAAAGCGAAAAAGGATAATGGGATAATGCTCAAACATTACAAGTGTTCTGAAGGCCCAAATGGGATCAAATTTTTAAGTGAAACATGTAGAATACAATAAGGCACTTGCTAGACAAATCCAACCTAACAGAATCGACAGAGGTCAAATTAGCAGAACTTTTGTTTTACAATCAGCTCAACGATGTGGCCACCCTGCAACTAAACAATGACGCGTGTGTAAACGGGCTGTACACAAATCATCATCCGAGACCCACTTTTAAAAAAGGTGAACAAATGAGTGCAGGCTTTTCAATGTCTGGTAAAACCGATACTGAAGAGAGCAGGAATGACTTCTAAAGCCAAAACCTAAAATGACAAGAAGGGTGATCAGTCCAACCAAGTGCTGCCTCCTAGAGCCTATGAGAAGTAACTGCACATTCAATTTACAAAACATTATTTGGGAATAGCCTGATAAACTAACATCATTGGTAACAATTAGGCTTAGGAAGTGTTTCATTATGTAGTATAACTAGTTTGACAACTCTTAAAGCAAGTATACAAGTCTTACAAATGCTAAATGTTTTATATAAAAAAAAAAAAAAGGGACAGACATACAGATGAAACCAATTCACAGGACAGAGCTGTACACATGGACGGCTGCCAAACTGGATGTTGGGCTCCAAACATTTTAGATTCAAAAAAGGTGAGTTCTTTTCAGCCTGGAGGACCTTCACACATATTTGTTACATTTCAAAAATGCCATTTCTCATCCTTTCACCTGATTTGTATTCTTCAGAGACCCTCATTAGAATGATTTGTGAAAACAAGGCCAGAGTGCAAACAGTATGATATACTTCCCATCCTGAATACCAAACGCAGGGACAAATTCAATTAACTTTCAGTAAAACAATTCAGCATGTTGATCCTCTTCAAAGCACCGAGACTGATTTGGCCTAGCAAGGTTGTCGTCTCCAACCTATTAAGAAATAACTGAAAGAAAATATGCCACAAACATGAAATGGCTTTGAATGTTACATACTTTTGGTTGCCCGGATTAGCTTGGATGTTTGAAAAAAAACTTAACCGAGGACAGCAAAATCCTGCAGTAACCAAATTCCAAGTTGGCTCTAGCAAAGATGCTGGTCTGTATTGAAGAAGAAAAAAAAAAATGTGTCCAAGCCTGCTGTTTGCTCATTAGGCCAAAATACAAGGGGACTTTTTGAGGCAAACCCATCTCTTGTCAAAAGAAACAGCGATGTTTGGTCTTGTGGACCAGTCAGCTGAACATTCTTGGAGTCTTGTGCACATTTGGATGAAGTGGCATCAAAAGGAGTGTCAGGTACGATGTGTCTGGGAGACGGGGGCGACCAGACATTTCAGCTCGTTTCTTTTGTTTCTTGATGGTGATAAAAAGGATGAGAGACAACCAGAATGCCTCTTGGGGGAGGAACAAGCAGCAACTTCAGAGTTGTCCAAACCATTATTGTCTTGCACTGAAGGTATGTCCAGGAGAAAAAAAAAAAATTCTATTTCCTAACTTGACACCTCACTGGTACAGGTAGAACAGGGGGAGGAATAGGAACAAATGGAACGGGGGGGGGAGAGCTGGATTAGGGTTGTGTGGAGGGCCAGGTGGGAACAGTAATTCTTGAACCAAGCGAGAGGTTTCAAGCTCAGTCATTTAGGAGCACTCGTCTTCCATCTCCAACCAACGGCACGTCCCCCATCCTTAGCTCCAAGAGACTGCTCCGAGTGGGGGTGAAGTTGTCGCTGCTTTCTCCTCTAAAACGTACGTGGACTCATAATCAAAAAAAAAAAAAAAGGACTCATGATCTGTATCCATGTGCATGTGTGAGGAAAACGACTCCCCTTGCACCACTCTTTAAATGGAGGACTAGTGGCTGACGAGACCCTGCAGCATCATCATCAGGCGCCGCGCCCTCTTGCTGAGCGGGCTGTGTGGGTCCTGCTGCAGGAAGGCAAAGAGCTTCGGTCGGACCTGGGCCAACACCGAGGACATGTGGTCTCTCGTCAGCGGGTCGCTGTGGTCCAGATTCATCACTGCATCCTCCAGGTAGCTGAACAGGGGACACAGATGGGACAGAGACATTAGATAATGAGGACGAAGGACCAATTTCCAGGCGGGCACATACAGCATCATCTACTGTAGGCATGAGCAGGAAAGAAATTGTTAAAGCACCCATATTATGCTCATTTTCAGGTTCATAATTGTATTTTAAAGGTTGTACCAGAATAGGTTTACATGGTTTAATTCTCAAAAAACACATATTTTTGTTGTACTGCACAGCTCTCTCTCACTGCTGCAGATCCTCTTTTCACCTGGTCTCTGTTTTAGCTACAGAGTGAGACCTCTTTTCTTCTTCTTCTTCTGTACCATCTTTGATTGCACTCAGACATGCTCAGTAGTTCAGATGTAGATCATGTCAGCTAGTTAGCTCCATAGACCGTAAAAGAAAGGCTGTTTCTTCAACTTTGGTCAGTTACAAGGCAGGATTAGCTGGGAGACTTCTAAATGAGGTTGCACATGTAAGTAGTTCCTTTGTAGATTATGGTGAACTTGTGTGTTGTAGCAGTGCTTTGCTATTGAGAACGAGGTAGTATGCTAGCGTTAGCATTAGCGTTAACGCTGGCTAACCGCAACCGTTAGCTCATAGCGTTAACGGTTGCGGTTAGCCAGCTCGTTTCGGCTTGTGACGTCACAAGCCGGGCCGATTTGGAACAGCTCACCTGACTGAAGGCCGGACACATTCAGAAACCGTATCTCACTCAAAACAGCATGAATGGATTTTTTTCAAAGTTTGTATGCATGTGGAAGCACCAGAGATGCAAAATAACACCCCAAATCCCCAAAAGTTTTTTTCATAATATGGGCACTTTAAGCCAAGAACTACAGTCTTTGGTCGTGCGGCAGGACCAAGGAGGATAGAAAATAACTCAGCACAAGAGGCCATGGCCATTTTTGTTCTATATGGAGAAAATTGTGAAATAAATGAAGTTCCCATCAAGATTCTGACACTTCATTAATTCTGATATAAAAGCAGCACAAGGTTAACTTGCATATACTGTGTTTTGACCCTTGGAGGGGCTGCCGGGTGTGGAGAAAGGCCACTCTATCAGTGGCTCAACTAATCTTTCGCAGTTTGAATGTCGAGCACCGTCCTTGATCACCTACCTGGCTGCCGGCCCACTGTGGGAGTGTGTACCTTGTGTTTTCACTCAAATATCACGGCAGAAATGGAGTTATGCCACCTGTCCTCTCACTCAGACTACACTACATTTAACTCCTCAATTAATCGTTTTGATTAGACTCTCCCACCCTCTGCATCTTTACAGTTTAAACGAGCATTTATCTCCACGTCCGGAGTTCTACCTGATCACAGTCTAACATTAGAGCTGTTCCCACATCGCCACCTGGCCCACACACACACACACACACACACACACACACACACACACACACACACACACACACACACACACACACACACACACACACACACACACACACACACACACACACACACACACACACACACACACACACACACACACACACACACACACACACACACACACACACACACAATCAGACCTCCATAACACAGTGGCAGCATGCCATTTGATTTTACTGCATAGAACTCCCATAGATACTGACTAGCTAGTTTGTTTCCACAACAGAAATTAAGTTTCTCTTTATGCACCCTCAGTTCACATTATTCTTGCATCCGTTTGGACAACAATGTGTTCTTCAAAACCAGCTTATGATCCTACAAACGATCCTCGATGGTGCCGACAATCCTAGCGTTGCTTTTATTTCTCTTTGGGAATCTTTCATGGATTCTTCTAAGATACTATCAATCAGAAGAACAGAAAAGGAAGGCTCCTTTATCTTGTGCAAAGCCTGAAAAAAAAAAAAAAAAAAGTACAGTAGTTTTTGTCACATCCCAATATTTTATTGACTTTCATTTACTCATGAGAGCACAAAGCTTTCCTGCATGGCTCAAATCAAATTTGCCATTTGCAAGAGTGAGAAGTCGTTAAGAAGTTTTGTGATTTTTCCTGTTTTTATTCCATCTACTGAACTCCCTCGCACCACAACCCATCCAATCAAGACTGTGCTCTGTCCTAATAATGCCTCAGACTGAACCTCTCTCTCTCAGCGGCACCGGAGGGCCGTACTTGCACTATTGGGCAGCTGCAATGTCAACACAGAACAGGTGATCCAGACACACACACACACACACACTGCAAAGGGACTCTAATAGAGAAAGAGGTTTTTCTGGGGGAAGAAAAGATCAAGAGCTCTCTGAGCAGTCATATTCATATGCATCTTGAGAATTGCAGCACGACACTTTTCAGTTAAAAAGAACAGAAAAAAAAAGACAGACTGGAGTGCAAGAGTGAACAACAGAAGGACATAGAAAGAACAGAACGATAGAGGCCATCTAAAAATTGTGAAGCTATTCACAGAATCATTCGCACTCCCAAGACAGCCATGTAGCAGGGCTGCAGACGGGGCAGGGTGATAGGGTCAGCAGTTTAGCACCGTTTAGCACGCAGGAGACGAGGAATAATGGACATACAATGGAGATGAGATAGGGAGCAAAAGTTTATGCAAAGACTGGCTTTATTACTGATCGCCGATAGCACAGCATCCAGCTTGGGTGGGAGAGAAGACGTGTAATGCAATCCAAAACGCGTTTACTGCTATCGCTTTGTGAGAAAATGGACTTAAAATTTAGGCATTTTGGAAAAAAGAAAGCCGTTTTTGATTCAACCCAAGTTATGGCTACTGCATTGTAGAACAGTTTTCACCTCAAACTACAGTGGTGTGAGATGATATACTGCATGCATTTCATGTATAGTCACACATCCTGCAATTCATTTCCTTCATGTATTGAGGGTTGTTTTAATTACAATTATAGAAGATTAACAATACTTAATTTTAATAACTGTAATTGAGACTATAGTGGATCTGATGTGCTGTGTCAATAAATGGGACAAGGTTAACCACAATATTGTACCTGGGCTTCCTTTATCACGCCTCGATTCTTACTAGGTTTACAAATTGTTTTTAAAATGTGGTATTGCAGTCACATGGAGATTGGTTGTAATTGAGTTTGGCGGGTTTGATGCCAAGCAACCCAATATCACTGCCAACATTTTTATTTCCTACTGCAAGTGTAGGGTAGCCTTCCTGCTCTGTTGACGCTCAAACCTTTTTGCTGCTTGATAGAAAAGTAAACTTTCACCGTTCGCCTTTTCCATGATTGTTACAGCCTGAGCCTTCTCCTTTAAGACAGGTGGCCACGTGGGCGGCGTGTGTATGTGACGTACCGTTAGTCCGACGGGGTTGGTTATGGGAAGTGAGGCTCTCCGTGTGTAGAAAAGTACCTTAAGCGGCAGCTGACGCAAGACACAGTGATGCACATACTTCTCCATGGGTAGTGAAGCTACAGCAGTCAGTGTTTCATGTTTGCTGCAAATACAAACTAAATCACTTGATTAATGCTACGTTATGACGACGTCTCCAGGGCCATTTTTCAACGCAGAAAGCTGCTACCAGCCAGGCTAAAGCTAATAAAGTTAGCCTAAAGAAACAAGGCGTCTGTCCCAACTAACGTTACGGTTCGGGGCCACGACGCTGGAAACGCTCATCTACAACAGAAGTCTGTGTCTGATATAACGGAATATACACTGATTTAAGTGTTCTTGGATACACGGTTTGTTGCTAGTGCGTGACACGCAGGTCTGCATGCAAAGCAAACCACCAATCACAATCAATGTTGATCACTTTATCAAACAAGCCGCTAGTCGACCACAACCTGAAATTTAGAGGAAGCGTCATGCATGCATTATTAATATCATTCACTTTAGCCTGGGTTGATAGTATTATATGAATACAATGGTGTCATGTCAGTCAATCAGTGTATTTCTACCTACTTTCCCTCTCCAAAATAACTTCAGAAGAGTAGTCACAGCGCTTACTTGCTTTGGTGTTTGTGAAGCATTAAAGTTCAACAAAGAATGCATTGCATGCACATAAGAAAAGTTTTTCTATGTAGATGCACTCCCCTACAAAATCAAACCAGAAGTAGACAATGATTTATTAATTCCAAATAGAGCTATTTATGTCATCTTTTTTGATATCGCAGTACCAAAACATAACGGTACCAAACATAGCATCTGTAGTGTGTTCACCTGATTTTAAGCTCAGAGCGGGTTGTGAGGTTGGAGGAGAGCTGCTGGATGAGCGACAGCAGCACAGGCTGGCTGAGAGGGCAGGGGTGCTGACCAAACACCTGCTGAGAGTCGATGGTCTCACACACATACAAGACCAAGTTCAGATCGGTCGCTGAAAGAGCCTGGAAGAAAAGAAAGAGAGAGGGCATTATATTTAGACCCCCCCAAACGCATAAGGATACATTTCTTTTCATTTATTTTGGACAGGCAGTAGTGCAAGTATCAAACAGACATCTGGGGACTGGGGTAGCCAGGGTTTTCCCTGCCATTATACGGCGTAGGAGCAGGTTTAGGAGCAGAAAAACAATGTGGAGAGCATCACGACGAGCCAACTTACGGGACGGCATTTAGACCACTGGCAACTTTAGTAAACTATTTTAATTATAAAAAGGTAACACTTTATTTGAAGTGGGGCATGCATTAGACTGACATGACACCATCATTATTATGACATGACACCCGTCATAAACATGAAGGAGTCATTTTGAGTGTTCACGGCTGTTTACAGATTAAGTGTCATTCGGTAAATTATGACACCTTTAATGCAAAGTTAGCATCGTCAGAGATGTCTTTGTCATGACAACCTGACATTAAAAGGGCAACTATTATATAGCACTTCAGGATTATACTTGCATTTTGGGTTTGTTTTTCATGTTCACATGCTTTAATGTTAACTAATTGGACAGCTGTAACTAAGCTAACGGCAGCTAACTACAGTTAGAAACGTGTCCAAAACTCAATAAATCACCTGGGTACTGTATTCACTGTCGTCAAACTGGTCTTATAACTTTTAAGACATCTTAATGACGAGTCCAAATGGTTCCACTTTACTTGAGGTCAAGGATATCATTCATGACACCGTCATATAAGCATTTGATGACGAAATCAAACTTCATGACAGGTCCAAATTGTTTCACTGTACCTTGAGGTCAATCAAAATATTCATGACTCAATTATAATGCTCTCATGACAGCCAATGTCAAATCCAACCTCTTCATGAAAGTTTAATGTATAGTTAACACTTGAAGCTAAATAGTTTATTAAAGTTTGATAATTGGGCCTGTCATGACATATTTATGACTCTAGGTTAATGTCAGGTTGTCATAACACAGATTGTTGTCTTCGTTAAATTCAAATTGTCATGACAAAGACATCGCTGACGATGCTAACTTTGCATTAAAAGTGTCATAATTAGATCTGGAGTCAAGTTAGGAAAAACTCTGGCTTACAGGGCCCTTACGTCTTGACCCCACTGCTTAAAAACCATGTCTTTAGACCTTCAAGTTCAGACCTCACATTTAAGACCTCGCACAATAATGGTGTCATCAGCGTCAAAGACCTATACAAAGATGACATATTTTCGTCCTTCACAGAGCTTGCTTCCCTCTATGGTTTGCCAAAGTCACACCTCTTTCACTTCTTCCAGATTAGGGAAATTGTCAAGAAGACATTCCCCCACTTGCCCGAAATTAACTACTTTTTGGACAAATATTTATGACACCTTGAGCAGAGCCTACGATCGCATTATCCCCCCTAACCCTAGCCATTTTCAGCATTTCCTCTGACGCTGGCCTCCCGGTTACACTAAGGCAGGCCCTGGCGTTTACATCTCTGCTAGCCCCCCCACAAACACACACACACACACACACATGAGCTCCTTCTGGACCGCTCCACTTGAAGCCAGGTTACAATAGGCTATAAAACAAAAAAAAATCTCTTATGCTAGGAAATTGAAAATATAAAATTAGGTTTGCTTTTTCCTTGTTTTCAGTTGAACAGTTGATGAATGTGTGTTTGCATGTTTGATGCGTTTTCATTCACATAACCTACAATGGTGAAGGAACACCGACACACTATCCTTGTCTTATACACAACTCTCTTTTCGCTGCGGTTGTAGCTGGCCAGCTTTCATTGCGCTCTCCATAGTGTGACTGACTCGCACGTCAATCAGCATATTGTGCTAACCTCAGCATATGCTGCTAATGGCGTATGGCTAAAGGTTTCTGAGCAGAACTTGCGCTTGTGAACTTTGGTTCTGCATTGTGCATTAATCTACATACTAGAGCTGTGACTGATGATTTTTTCTTAAACGCAATCTTCACATTAGTTGGTTCAGTCAGTTCTGCTGCTGCGGCTTAAATATGTACAGTGCTACACCTACCTGTGTGTGTGTGTGTGTGTGTGTGTGTGTGTGTGTGTGTGTGTGTGTGTGTGTGTGTGTGTGTGTGTGTGTGTGTGTGTTACCTGCTGGAAAGCCTGGTTGAGCTGGCCCTGCTGGAGGAGCTGCAGGATGTTGGCCTGCTGTGTCTGGTAGTCTAGGTGTGCTGTGGGGACAGGTGTGCTGGCCGCTGACCTCATTGCCTGCATGATGCTGGAGGTGACCACTGCCTGCTGCTCCTTCATTGCCTGGCTCACCTCCCCTTTGACAATTCGTTGCACATGGCTAAGAATAGACTCCTGCAAACTGAGGAGGAAAAGGACCAAAGAGGAAACGTGAGAAAGAGGTTTATCCCTTGCATTTTCAACCACTATCCTGCTGGCTAGGTAAAAAAAAGTGTGAGTCTAATCTTGTCTTTTTGTTGGTACAAAGTTTATTTGAATCAATGTACTTAACATACAAGCTAATACTTGAATCGGAGTTAAAAAAAAACTGTCCAGTGTTGTCGTTTCCTTTTCAAGATTTGAAAGTTTTAGTTGGCCAACTACTTTCTCTCTGCTCCGCCCCCAACAAATCTATAAACTCTAGAGGCCATGAAATAAATTGCAGAGGGAACAAGAGACTCGATCAAATTTATGTTCTTACATTAGCCCCAGGATTAAGCCTTGCTTGTTTTTACTCTCCAGCCCATTATGCACCTGAATAAGGCCAGAGCTGCTGGCACAGGCATCTGCTGATATGCATATCTGATATTCAAATGATCCCCTTGGAATGTCAATCAATGCTACCAGATCCATCGCTGCAAGTATCAGTTAACAGCAGGATTCTTTAAAACCTTGATGGTTACACTAAGTGGGCAATGTCAGTGTTTTTTTGTTTAGTATTATAAACTATAAACAAGTGTTTTGATGAGAGCAGGTGTGCAGTGTCTAATTACAGCATGATCATATTTAGGGAAATGTGTAAATCTAGTTAAATGACAGATGGAAAATAGGACAGAAAGGTAAATGGTTCAGAAGAGATTCACTTCTAATAAAATGTGAAGAAAAAAAATTAGGTTTCAGAACAGCTTTTCAATCACAAGTAGCTGTCAGTGTGGTCGATGAGGGATAGCTAGGATACATACTTTCCCACCATCATCTGGATCTGGTGCTGGACCTCTGCCCGGACATTAGCTGTGATGTTATTGGCCAGCTGATCGGTGGAGCTTTGGAAGCTGTCAGTCATCTGCTGGAGCTGGCCAATCATGGGGTCTCGTGTCTCCTGCTCTTTCTGCTTCCTGTTCTTCATATGGGTCTCAAGCTGTTGGATGTCTACACAGATGAAAGTCAACAGAAAATCAGTTCTCCGTTAACACAAGCAAACATATTACACAAATACACTGAAAGCTACATGCTTCATGTGTTGCTCTCTTAAGTGGAGACAGAGTTAAACTGAACACAACTACACTGACAGTGAAAGCAGAGTTGTTTGGGTCATTCACGGTGCGGAAAGATGAAGGTAGTCTGTGTGATTGTGGAATGTATGTAGTCTTAACACCCTAGTTTGAAATGTGCTATGGCAAAGGCTTTGGAAAAATAAAATAAGATTACCACTTCTGTCCGACCTGAATCTGTCTGGATAAAGAGCTATGTGGAGCAGCTAGTCATGCAACTCCATGATGTCTTGTATTGTAATCAGAAAAAATGCATCATTAAAAAAAATTCAGAAATGCATCATACTACATTTCTTGGCTGAAATTCCACTTTTACAGCAACAAGCTAGCAAAGCGTCACTGGGTCTTTTCTTCTGTCAGAGGCTTGCGGCTTTTAGTTAAAGTCTCAGTTTATGGTCTGTTAAAACTAGACAAAATGTTGTTGAACGTCTTCTAGATTATTACCTTCATTTTAATGGCTCAACAGGGTCTGCTGTACAGATTTCTTGACAAAAGCCAACATGGTTTCAAAACTTTATAATTTTCATGCAAAGCAAACAGAATTCTGAACTCCTACTTGTTGTAATAAAAACACTCATGCACTACAAAATTGAAAGTTTTCAAGAGAGTAGTCTGTAGTGCTCTACTTATTCTAGCTAATATTTTGTTCACCAACATGTGCTTTTGTATTAAGTTTAGTCTATTTTAAATCAATTCAATAGTTGTTTTTTTTTAAATATTGCTTTACATTCAACACCTGCACCTAAATATGACAAATTAAACAAAACACCGCATGATGTATCGATATTAGGAATGCATTCAAGTCAAAAATCTATAGAAAAAAAATTTATGTATTGCTCAGCGCACTTTAGCCTCACAGATTGCAGTCAAAAAGCCTTGTGCGGGGGGGGGCTAGCGTCATAGTGAAACTGTAGTTGGCATGGCTGGGGTGTCTGTCTGTCAGTCTTAGTTTGCTGTATGGCAGCATTAGGATTTATTGTTGGATAAAGCGGCTGTGTGCAAGCACTGTGCCTCTCTCGTGTGACTTACTTCCAATACGGGGGTGCATTCACGAAGACATGCCAGCGTGTCTGTTGACGGCGCAAGGAGAGATGTGGGCGGGTTTATAAATAAAGATATGCAGTCGTGAAGAATGCGGGATTTCAGCATATGATTACAGTAAGGTTACTTGAGCTGCGCTATAATATCCACTGACATTTGAGCAACCCAGTAAATTCTCAACTGTATTTTCTTATTTTTCTTGCAGAGGAACATGAAAATAGATTGATGAGAGCAGTGCTAGTTTGAAAACTGTGTTTTTTGGTTATGTGTAAGTAACACTGGCACTTTTTCTTTTGATAAGAAATCCAACCATATTCTTCTCATTGTATTTAAAATACTGCACTTTAATTTCAAACTAATATTTCATCATTTCATTAAGAACTGACATGTTATAGGCTAATGACATTTTATAGGAAACTGTTAAAACGTTTAGTGCTTATGTTTAGCTTATGCTTTACTTCATGTTAATGGACTTAGTCTAGAATGTGGCTGAAGACTTGCACAGTTACTAGATGGCAGTGCAAATGTTAATGCAGCATTCACAAAGTTACAGTCAATATTTACACACAGAGCTAAACCCTGAATTTGATCATGGATTAAATTTAAATTGGAACAAGCTCACGAGTGCACACATGCTCAGGGGGGTATTGTGCTCTCCCTATTTACCGCAGAGTTACTGTGCGTGTCTCCCCTCTGTGAACAATACGACAGCCTTGGTAAAATAAAATAAAAAATCTAGCTGCAAGCTTACCGAGGTGGGCATGAGCACAATCTCAGAATAAATAGACTGCTTATCAACACATCAATGCCCTGGCTCAGTCTAAAAAGGCATCATCACAAAAGCTGTCCCTGAGCTTTTTGGAAGAGATGGTTATTTCATTAGACTTCCAGATAAACAGACCCTGATTTCAGGGCTAGATACAGGGAACAACCAATGTAAAGAAAGTACCGATACAAAGTGTCTCAAAAGGACAAAGGCCATGGTGAGCCACCAGAACACCTTGAAGGAACAGTTCTAAAACTTTGTGTCTGGACAGCATGCAAGTATAAATTACTAAGTTAACCTTGTGTAAAAGTAGGTCATCTATGTCAGGGGTAATCAACGTTTTTAGGCCAAGGACCCCTAACCTGAAAGAGAGACGAGCACGGACCCCTTACTATATATATTGTATAAAATGAAGTTGCAGAATAAACTGGGCCTACAATAACATGTAGGGTGGCCTATACACATACTTTTTTGGTGCCCTACAATACTAAGCTACTATTTAAATATTCTTATATTATCATGTTTTAATGTCAAACATACATGTGGAAGGCATAGTGAAGCTCCTTAAGCTTAACGGTATCTGTGGATGGCTACTATAGTGGCTACGCCTCTGTGTAGGCCAGTAAGCCTATCATCAATGTTTTTTTACAACTAGGCCGATTTATCTTAGCTAATAATGTTGTGATGTTATATTTATTCTAATGCATATTTTCAGACATGTTTTAATTTTTGGGAAAAAATTACCCAATATGTTGGCGGCCCCCCTGCAGTGACTGAGGACCCCCCTGTTGAGGATCTCAGATCCAGGTCATATCTTGATATCTGTACTATATTTTGATATTTATTTGTTGAAAAAAACACACATTTAAATGTTTTATAAGATTGCCTTACATTCTTGTGTGCCTTGTTTGAAGCTGTCGTTGATTTGTTGAAACATGGATTGGCAGCCTCTTTCGAAAACAGGCAGCACAATGCCCTGGAAGGCGTCTTTATAGGCTGCCTGGATTGGTCCCTGCATGGCTTCTGCTGCTGCTCGACCGATTGCATCTGTTGTGTTCTGTAAACAGGAAGCGGGTTATGGTGAGAAGGGAAGGAGAGAGAGTAGGTGATGTTATGAAGATTTTGGATAGGACAGGATACAGGGCCAGCCACTCACCTTGGATTTGACCACCTTGCTGACATTTTCCTTCAGGGTGACCTCCACAGCGGTCAGCTTAGCAGCAATTGTATTGCTCAGCTGACCGGTCACTGGCTCCAGACTCTTAGAGATTGCTAGAGGGGAAAGAATAAGCAAGACAGATTAGTATGAATTCCCCTATAATTAGGTATGTGATCAAGGCTGGAGGAAAAAAGACAGGAACATGTCATTCTCGAATTAGAGGGCAGGAGAGGCAAGGCAAGAAAACATCTCTCCAAAGAGTGCTTAGTTTTAGTCTGGCAGTCCAACACACCTCAGCTGCATTATTATATCTTGCTCATCTTATGCCTAGGGTGACCTCAAGCACAAAAATAACATTATAATTAATTGATGTACAGCCTGGTGTGCACTGTCAATTTTTTCCATGCTGCAAAACTACTTTTTGCAGAGAAGATAAAAGAAAGAAAACAAATTACATACATTACGTAGACAAGATTCACTTACACTATCAAGAGTCTGCAAATCAGGTAATGCTTACAGTAGGGCTGCACGATACAAAAAAAACCCGAAAAAAATATTTAATTATTTTTTTATTTAGGTTATTGCAATTGCGATATGTTTCACAATATTGTAGTAATGATAATTTTTGTATCATTATTCCCATTTTCGTTAAAAAAATATATTAAAGTGACCATGGAGTAATTTCTGCGAGGATCTGTAGCAGACAAAGTCTGTAGAATACAACTTTTAGGGCGGGACATCTCTGCAGCACCACAATATTTAATTGAGAATGGTCTTTTGACACATAATTTGCCTTAAACAAATATTGCACCCCCCTGCTATATGAATATTAAAACTAGTCCATATTGCAATTTCAATAAAATTGCAATTAATTATGCAGCCCTAGCTTACAACTAATTTAGATCAGGGATGTACTAATCCGATCTGTCAGATTGCTGACCTTATTAAGCAATGGCCGTGACATGAGCGATCCACATCAAATATTTCCGCTATCTGTTCATTCAGTCACAGCGGGCCACCCAGTCAGTTTATACAGCCACAGCAATCCCTGACCTTACAATATATAAAACGTATTCCAATCCCTCATAAGGGATTCCAAACATTATTTCAATTCCTCACAAAGCCAGGTATACAGATTTTGAATGCGGCAAAAAGAGAGCACTAGAGTCAGAATGGTACTCAACATCAGATACCCTAAGGTGAGGTATGGGAATCGGGAGAGAAAAAGTTAGATTGGTGCCTAATTTAGATTTGGGCAAGATAGGCATTCAGCAAGGATTTGTGGTATTAAATGGGCACTGTTGCTTTCTAAGACTAGAGAAGAAAAGCTAAGCACAGGAGACAATAGAGTGTGCAACATATGCAGACGGTTTAGATTTATATGTAAAATCATCCTTGTCTGCAACTGGCAAACAACGAAATGGTGCAATACCACCATCGTCTGGTAACAAATGTGGATGACTGTTCTTACACACAGTCCACTTGGTCTCAGCAGAGTAAAGCTCTGCCGTCTCATTTTGTTGTTGTGCTTAATGGCATGTTTATGTGTGCTTACATTGTGGGACCGTTTTCTTCATTTCCTCTCGTATCACTTTATCCATTCTGTTGGTCAGCACCGAGCTGAGGGTGTGGCTGAGCTGCTGGCTGAGTTGTTCCTGAAGCTGCTGTTGATGATTCTGATTCTCTGACAGAACTCGCTCTAGTCTGCGCTCTGAGGTCATGAATGGTCAAGGCTCACAAGAATATGTCCACTATGGTTTGGTTGAAATAAACCCTTAATTCATCCATTTACATCTGGAAATATTTTGGCTCTATACAGGCTAAAATTAGTGTTTCTTTAAATGGAGACTGATGGGTTTGGCAATTTCAGAGCAGTTTCTGGTTAAACAAAAAGCATCTTACTCTTTAACAAAAATGCCTCTCTCTGTATGAATCCTTTCTATAATGTTGCCAAAAACAGCACTTTTAGTGGACAGAAATTGACAATGCACATTTGCCCTATACGATAACATTGCAGCCCAGTTCTAGGCTTCCATGCTCGCTCAATACTGGACCAATTTGAAAGATCTTTGCTCAGATTTTTAATTTAGACACCAATGCATGAGGAAAATAGGTTGAAAAAACAACAAAATTACCCTCTAACTGTTGGAAAAAATAATTACGAATGATGGCAAGTGACATTAAGGAACAGTTAAGAGGAAAACTGCTGTAGCTCACATTTACAATGTACTGTAAAAACATACAAACCCCAATTCCAATGAAGATGGGAGGTTGTGTAAAACGTATGTAAAAACAGAATATAACGATTTGCAAATCCTTTCCAACCTATATTCAATAGTATGGGGGTGTGTAAGTGCCCATGGCATGGGTAATTTGCACACCTGTGAAGGCACCATTATTGCAAAAAAGGTACATACTGTAATGGCAACAACAATACAGGATTTGGAGCAACATATGCTGCCATCCAAGCAACGTCTTTTTCAGGGACGTCCCTGCTAAGTCACATTCTGCATGTGTTACAACAGCGTGGCTTTGTAGTAAAAGAGTGCGGGTACTAGACTGGTCTGCCTGCAGTCCAGACCTGTCTCCCACTGAAAAAATGTGGGGCGCATTATGAAGCGCAAAATACGACAACGGAGACCCCGGACTGTTGAGCAACTTGAAGTCGTACATCAAGCAAGAATGGGAAAGAATTCCACCTACAAAGCTTCAACAATAAGTGTCCTCAGTTCCCAAATGCTTAGTGAGTGTTGTTAAAAGGAAAGGGGATGTAACACAGAGGTAAGAGTGTATTCAAATGAATACACGTTGAAAAGGATTTGTAAATCATTGTATTCTGTTTTTATTTTACGTTCCCAAATTCTCTGAAATTGGGGTTTGTATTTAAGACTAAAATATTTAATACTTTTAATTTGCCTTAAAATAATACTGTTAAATATTAAATAGAGTTAAAAAGGTAATGTTGATTTACATTTGGGATAAACAATTTTCATTCAATGGTAGCTCAGACCAGTAACGCCATGACATAACACCATCATGTGATGCAGAGAAGATGCATTACTGGAGTTTTCAAATAGCACATTAAATCGGTAATTTAGTAGGCATTAAGCAGTACATACAGATTGAGTATGTAGTATGCAATTTCACGTTGTTCAATACGTTTTTGACAAGTGTCATGGGTGGTGGAAATTGAAAACTACTAAAACAAGTTCAGTGAGTTAGAAAAGTCTGAAGGATACGTTCTTGTTCCTGGTGGTTGGTAAGGACATGCTCTACTTGGGCCATAATGGTGCTCTGCATGGCTTCAATCTGACCACGCAGTTCAGTTAGTTCTCTCTGCTGGCTACGCAGGAGCATCAACAACTCGTCCTGCACTTCTGCATTCATCTATCGGATGGAGAGAATGATTGAAAAAGGAGACAAAGTGAACCAAAGGAAAGTGCTGCTGAAACATAAACTAAATGAACACTTCTGAGTTTAGCACTGATAAAAATAGACAAGTATTTGATGGCAGATTGGAAATGTATTTTAAATCTGGTGGATAGGTATCTGCCAGCTTGTTTTTTTTTTTTTATTTAGCTGTCCCCTAGTGGACAAAAATCAATTACTGGTAATGTGTTTCCAAGAGTACAAATCATTTAACAATAGAAAATAACGTTTCTTCCATTCATAGTATCATTGTGGCAGTTAATAAATATAGAAGAAGCTAACCAATATGGTTTGCGTTTACCTTACCTGAACTGAGTCCATTTGCCTGGACTGAGACGATTCACTAAGGAGAAAGGAGAAACCCCTTTAGCGATTAATTAATACTCAAACCAAGGACCTAAGAATCATGTATATTATATCAATAGGTATGTGTCTGCCTGACAATCTCCCGATACCCACACAGCCAGCATCATCCATCAAAAAAGTGGGTTTAAAAATACAATCTAAGATAGAAAGTGTTCACATTTGTGGAGATTTTCTTATTTTTACATTAAAGAGTGGGAGTAATTAGGTCTACAGAAAAGACTGATTCAATGTTATGAATTGTATGTTATGGTTTTAGAATTTATTCTTTTTTTTGTAAATATTTTGTATATTTTTTATACTTATTGTACCGTGGGTGGGGAGAGAAACGCATTTTTGATTCCTCTTGATGTCTGGCACATATTTTGAGAGAATTGACAATAAAGTTGAATTGGCTTGATAAAACATTAATATTCCAAGGAGTGTTATTTTAAGAGGCACTTTATGTATTTATTTTTTTCCTCTCTACCTCACCTCTGGATCAAGGGAAGTATGTTTCCCAGACAATTGCCTGACTTCCGGCGTGTGACCCTTACCTTCCGCTCTCTGTTTGTTGTGGTTCTCAAAATCACTTTGCTTCTGTAAACAATTAACTTCGAACTAGCAAAATGGCAAGTGTTGAAGAAAATGTGGATCTTGCAATAAGGTAGGCCTGCTTGGATTTTTCGGGGGATGATTCTAAAGATTTACAAAGAATATGTTTTCGTCATTTACTATCCAAGTGGAACATTTGGGGACCGATTGGTAGGGATTGCTATGAGAGTATCGAAGTACACATGATGATACACTAGTTTAGGTCTAGGCACCGTCTTTGTACCTGAACTAATAAACACCATTTTAAAAACTACACGTCCCACAGTGTACTGCAAAACAGCTTTTATTACATCCCCACTTACTCGTCCTTTGATTCCTTGACTATTAAACATCATCATACCTGTCATCTTTCTTGGTCTTCCTCTTTACTTTTGGCGAGCCTCGTGGTGAGGTCTTCCAGTCCTTGACTGGTAGTCTGTGAGAAGAACGAGAGCCACTTTTTCCTGAGGATGATGCCAGGCTGGCCACCTCATCATCAGGGTCACTGGGTCAAACACAGAAACACACAAAGTAAGACAGCTTCTGTAATCTATTTAGCAGAGTGTATGCCACATGGTCTGTAATCACCTTGAAAATTATGAATAAAATCAAAACGTTATTGTGCCTTGAATAAAGTACTTGTGTTGTGCCTCGTTTTGGGATATCTTCCATCTAGGATGACACTGCACATGTAGTATTTGCATAAAAAAGTGATGGCGTGTTCATTTGTGTTACCTCTGCTCTGCGCCAGCGTCCTGACTGTCATTCTGTGTGAGGTGATAGGAGCGTCGATGGTAAGGTGAACTCAAGTGTCTGTCCTTCAACTCCTCTCTTGAACTACAACACAATAGACATGTGACACAATCTCTTTTTAATAAATGTTTTCACACTGCTTTTACAATTTCCACACAGATATGAAAGATAAACTGACCTGGCTATTTTGTCAAAGCCATCACTTTGCTTTACACCTGCAAGCCTTATGCATTTGCTTCTCTGTGTAAATGTGTGTCTATGTCCAGGTACTTGCTATGCTTTTGTATGTTAAGGGTTTTGTTAACAGTGAACAAAACTGGTTCACCTGTAATAATTTTCCTGAAATTTACTTTTATCATCATAAGTAATTTCTAAAAAGTTAAGTAGACACATTTTGCAAATGAGATTTTAGAACTTTGTGCAATCCTTAGAGTGGATGTTAAAAGTTTATATTTGTTAAATGTATTTGTGCATGCAAATTCTTACCAGTCTCCAAGACCATTGTCCCTGAGACTGTTCCTGGTTTCTCGAGTGATGTCAGGGGCAGCCGGCCAAGGTGTGTGGCTGACATTACCATCTGAGGACCCTCCACCAACCCCAGGGTTCTCCTGTGATAAGGCATTCTCAAGTAGAGATGGTGTGTGGCTGAGTCTGGGCTCTGACTCTACTGCGCCGCCCACTGGCCCATCAGAACCTCCTAGTTCAAGGGCCAACAGGCTGAGACAGAAAATACAATCGTTTTGTCAATTCTAAAAAGGCCTATACTGGTTTTTGCAAGTTTGACTCCTAGAATTTCTGTATGCTTAAAATTACTGGTAAACATTTTTTTAATGCATGATGGTTTAAGGATGGATGGACAGACCTTGCCAACAGCTTTAGAATTATGTATTCACTGTGAACATCAAGTCAGCATTTATTTTTGTTTAAGTTATGATACTTAACGTGTTGTTGATGTTGTTGCTTGTCATCAATGTACCTGTTGTTGTTGGCTGTGCGTGGCGAGGTAAGTAGGTGCAGGGCAGATGCAGCAGAGGCCATGCTGTCTGTCTGGAGAGCAGACAGAGGTAGGGGCTCCAAGCTGGACACTAGTCCACGCTGAAGCTGCAGGGTCTGGGATGCAATCTCTGGCATGTCCTGGGACATGGCGGTGGAGGCGGAGGAGATGACGTCAGGGGAGCGGGCCCTGGTCGGAGAGGCCAGAGGCGGCAGGAGGGGAGAGTCCAGAACCTGAGGGTTGTCGAGTGTCAGAGGACCAATAGGGGATGCTAAGGCCTGGAGTTGGAGGTGAGGAGTGTAATGAAAAAGAGACCATTCCATTCAGAGTACTAAGAGGTTGGTAGAAGTCTGAGAGTGTGTCAGGTCTTACCTGTAGGTTCTCCAATCCAGGCATCAGCACAACAGAAGCAGCTCTTGGGCTGCTGGTGGAGTTGGAGAGGGCCAGACTGCTGCTGCTGCTGCCGTTGTTCTCTGCTCGGTTAGGACTCTGGTTGACATCGTCAATAGCTCTGTACACAATAACACAGACATACTGTACTCTTAGATAAACATACACGTGACCAAAAGAGCAGGCGATTATTTGGGCATTATTTGTTCTATTGGTGATAAACATAGGCTGTATGTAATTAAAGCTCCATTGCGTAATCTTTTGAGTTTATTCTTAGCAAAAAACCCTTCTTTCACAAATATGTGCTCATTCATGTGTAATTACTTCCACCAACTAATCACATTATTCTCGTACGCGTAGAATCTGCCATTTAGAGTCATTCAGAATACATACGAGCGAGTCGCTCAAATGACGGGCGCCATGTAGCACCTCCATGTTTAAAATACATTAGCCAAAGAGGGACATAACTCCGCCTTTCGCGCTTTTCAGTCAGTGACACCGTGACGAATGGCAGGGAGGGGGAGAAGATTACTTGCGACTGCCGGGAGATTTGAAAGCCTGTTGAAAATGGAGGATTGCGCCTATTCTCGAGGACATGTAACGGAGTCGCCAAGGAAGTTAAAAAGAGAATTAAAAACGACAAGCAAAGCAACAAGACCAAAATTAATATTGGAGTGGCTTTTCCAAGATGGAAAGAGCTCATAAGGAGCAAAGATTTTAAAAAGGGAAACCGAAGTTGCCTGCTTTCTTCTCAAAAGGTAATTCTGCCTATTTGTGTAAATTCAAAGTTCTATAGTTGCTACTTGCTTGGCTAACTACTGTATAGCATGGTTGTGCATAACGCTAGAACGACGTCTATGATACTTTTCCTCGCGTCAATGATGAAAAAGAATTGTCTATCTTGTAACATAAAAGTAATCATGTGGGTCGTGATTTCCGTTGCAGCTCATGTCATATGCAGTTGTAACATAGACTAGCTACAGCTAGAACAGCTGCATGTAAACAATGGAGATACTAAGAGCTAATTTCGGTTTCATTGACACTGTTCATACTGCTCAGAGAAATATATTAAAAGCACAAACCTCTGTTGCTTCTCTCCTATGCTGTAAACATTGCCTTACACTATTAATCTCATACAATATACAGAATGATGATAGCACTGATACTTTGCATATGTTTGGGAACGTGATAGCTGATGTTAGCAATGAAATGGTACCACAAACTATTATTACACTGAAAGGAACACTCACGGACAAAGTCGTACTTCTTGGAATAATACGGCCACCGTAGGAGTTAGAACGCGCTCGGAATGAGGGGGGCTAGAAAAGTAATATTCAGTTGGTTGTCAAATACAATTTCACCGCTAGATGGGATAAATTCTTACACAATGTAGCTTTAACAATAGGAAGGAAGAAGCCGATATTCTCTAACAATCCATGTTCCAAATGAGATTTCCAACTGAATGTGATAATTACATAGATGATGCTGGCCACTACTGATCCCTTTGTTATGATCTTATCCCTTCTATTGCACAGAAAAGCTCACCTGTTAGTGGAGTCAGAGTTGCTGCTGATAGCGGTCACAACGGTCAGACTGCTGGCGCTGCTGCCAGGAGATGCCGGTACCTGAAAGGTGACAAAAAAGTGATTTACAAGCAGCAAATATAATAATGAAGTGTTTCTGAAAATCAGTACGTGTTGGTTAAAAAAACACTGTTGCTTTTTTTTTACTTTGTGTTTGTATTTCTTTACTTTTTTTTTACATGTTTAATAAATTGACTAAATAATTATTAAAAATGCCACTTTCTGATGTTAGTCCGTTAACATTTTGTAGGAAATTCCATGAAACTGAACAAGACTAAAGCAACATGCAGATAACTGGGATCTCTCTCACTTCACACATGGTTGAAGACTACTAACTACTAATGTTAAGCTAAAGTAGCTAACAGAACTGAATATCCTGTAAACAACTGTGGGATCAGCGAGAAAGAAAGAAAAGAAAGAGACCGATATGACTGTTAACTACAGTAGTTGGCTGGACAGACATGGATGTATTTCTTGGCGAAACATGGATGCTTTACGCACATCTTCAACCCGGCAGCACAGAAGCTCTATATCATTACCACAGTTTCAAGATCAGTGTCACCAATTCAGTATCCGACCAAATGTCTCCGCTTCTGTTCCTGAGTTATGGTGTTGAATAATGGCCACGAATGCATTTTTTCACATTATGATGTCACAGTGAAGTTGACCTTTTGGATAATACGTCATAACGTGATAACTTTATCCTATTAGACATTTGTCTCAACTGTTGTCATAATTAGCATAGAAAACGTGTTGTGTGAGGTCAGTGACCTTGGCCTCTAGAATCTAATCAGTTCATCTTGAGGTCCAAATGGACCGCTGTCACTGGCGCAGAGTAAAAAGAGTAGCACTATACAAGGCTCGCGAGTGTTGGTACCGAAGTGCTTGGTGTCATAAAGGCGTCGGGAGTCATCAGCTTGGTCCCACTGCTGGCGCCCGAGTTTGACAGGAAGTCAGTGGGAGCAGGAAGCGATGGGATCTTCCTTAGGTCAGTCTGGGAGCCACTTCCTGAATCCTTGTCAGAGCTCTGGTCAGTGAGATGGTCTGAAAACCCTGCTGAACAAACAAAATGTAAATGTAGTGCTTCCTTGGTATGAAATGATTTGACATTCGCAGAAAGCACAAACACAAAGTGCTATACGACACACATAGAGCAACAAAATCAAGTCTTCACAGCATCTTTTCTACTATTCACAATCCAGGATGGAAGATCTGAGAGGGAGCAGTAGGAGATCATGAAAGGTAAAGAATGCTCTAATACTGGATACATATGCCTTCAGTAAATAACTGAGTTATACTTTTAACATGTTAGTCAGCTCTGGAGAAGAAGAAAAAAGCAGCGGATTGTGGCGAAAAGTTGACAGATTTAATTTACAGATAAACGCAACCCAACGTCACCCTGCGGTGGCCAATCAGACTTGTCAGTCCTTTGTGAGGGGCTGTGAGACTCCCGTACAGTAATAGGGCTTAAATTGAAAAAAAATCCTGAGCCTGAAACTTTTTTGGAGGGGGTAAAGTCCTTACATAACGCATCACAATCAGAACTTTGCATTGTTTAGCTTTTCATAAACTCCAGGACAAGGCTGTTCTGTATAAATAACTCAGGCCTGAAAACGGGTCAGGGGTGAAAAAGGTGAGAAGGATATTACCCCTCAAGGTGGGTCCGGGAGCATGCTCCCCCGGAAGAAAATTTCAAATATTCCATATTTTAAAGCATCAATCTGATGCATTTTGAGATGCATTTTTTGCCAACAGTGTAATATTTCAATATGCACTCATCAAGCTCATTTGACTGGCAAAACAGTTAAAGTCCTTCTGACATTACACAATAATAAGTCATAATTTTTACTTCTTCCAACCATATGTTAAATAAAGAGTCAAAGTGGATTTACATATTGCAATAATATAATCCTTCAATTTACTACTTTGGCCAGGTCATCATCAAAAAAGCAAATTAGTACATTCATGATTTTGTCCATGTTGATATTAGCTGCTTTATTTAGGCTACATTTATTAAAAACGTCGCATTGTTTATCTTTTCATATAGCTGATGAACGTGCACACACGGTCGGTCAGTAAAGGAACAGTCGCAGCGGTAGTGGTCGTTGCCGGTAACTTACTCAAATGAGTGCACGGACCAAAGCTTTGTGACTAGCATCTAATGACTAGCAAGCTCTTTCTTACCGCTGTTGCAGTCCAGTGTCTTCCTTGAACATGCGCTGCAGAAGCACCCGACTCCCTCAGTTTGAGACACCAAGTGCTGAACAACTACCCGTCTCCACTATATATTGTCTATGGTCTCCATCCTTTTCCTCTTGTCCTCTATTCATGCCCAGCGGCATTTATTTTTTAACTACTTTCTCAACTAAAGCTGCCTGTATCTACATGCTCCAAGTTTGATATCCTACTTTGCATCCATTTTTTTTAGCTGCGTTACCACGGAGACCACACCGCACTCTCGCTTTTCGGCAAAGACCCGCCCTACTTTGCATCTGATTGGCTAGAACTAGTTCGATTGGTAGGTGGAAGTTCGATGATTGGTTAAATCCAGCGCATCGAAACAAATCCCATGTGGACTTTTTAATTTATTTATTTTTCTAAAATATTCATATGCTAGAAATCCGGCACCAAACCAGATTACTTTCAACCCTGTGTTAGTTAGAGCTGCGTTGCTCTTATATGATTGGTATGTGAAATCAATTGACTCAAAAATATTAAACTGCATGCAAGTTTTGTTTTTTTTTTGCTCCTCACGGCCGCACGCCGGAGATCCGGCACGGTGCCGGAATACTTTAAGCCCTGCAGTAAACAGTAAACCTCCCTGCCACTATCGCTGTCACAAGAAAGTTTTAAAACACTACGAGATAACTACAGCACAGCAGCTCGTCTCTTTTCTTTCTCCGTGAAATGAAGCTGCTTTCAAGTGCAGTCGGAATTTTGAAATATAAAGTCTATTTGTGTTACATTGGGGGGTTAAGGAACACAACAAAAATGGGCCATTTAAGTGACAATCCCACTGCCGCACAAGCCTGCGGCGAATCGCAGAATCACGTTTTGGTCCGAATGGGCCCTTTTACTGGTCCCACGGCCACGAGGTTGTGTGCATTGTAGTGGAAACATTCAGCCACTTCTCCAGAATGGACCGGCTTGTGCATTTGCGCTACCGACACAAGTCTTGTATTCCCCTCCCGGTGGGCGTGGCTTTCAGAGTACGACACATCCACCTGTATGGTTGTCAGCTGTGTGTCTGCCTGGCACACTGTGTAGGACGGCTGATTCAACCCGCCAGTTCTCGACGAAATAGTGGCATGGGTACGTAGCTAGCCGTTATGCAGAAGAAGAAGAAAAAATAAATAAATAAAGAGCTTAAAAAGCAACTTGCTAGTGCAAAAGTTAGCACAATGTTTTACCATGCAACAAAAAAGAATATGGTTAGATTATTAAATTGGTCAACTTCTTACTGTTGGTTAACAGGTAATTCTTACCTTCCCTACCACTGAGGCTTCTTGTTTATCAACACTGACCTCTATTTTGCATAATTTTGATTTGACACAATTTAATTCAAAGTTATTTGTAAGACACCTGTGTAAACATAAATCTGTGTCATCCCCATGGATTGGGATTTGTCCTTCTGTGTCTGCATTATTTTGAATTCTTGAGACTGACTTACCAAAACCATCCTGGGAATCAGAATGGGGCAGGAAGACTGTTGAGCTGGAACCCAAGTTGGGCTGAAACCAGATCTGGACATCCTGCAGACTCCTGAAAAAACACAGACACAAAAACACAAATTTAAGACTACTCTAATCAAGACTTTATTAAGAATACCCATTGCAGGCTTACCGTGCCGGACTCCACAAACATGCACACGCTAGGGGTCGTACGGTTCACAAAACCCACGGTTCGGTTCGTATCACGGTTTTAGGGTCACGGTTTTCGGTTCAGTACGGTTCTTGTTATTTTTTCTTTTAATCTCTAACACTCCAGAATATACTTCAGCATATAGCTACAATTAGCATATTGAATGCATGTTGCACAAAACATGCACACAGTGACAGAACTATATTGTTTTATTTCATCATAGGTAACATGAAATCCAAAATGTTCCCACACACCAGACTATAAACGACGCTGGCGCATCCTCCAGCTCTGGGCAGCCTCTCTCCCACTGGACATTTCTGCAGGTGACGTGACCTGCAGCGGCACCCCACTCGGCTCGGTGCCTCTCAAAATCTGACGAAAATCTTTTAAACTGACCTTTGTCGATCTGAAATGAAGACAGATTCAGCAACTGCATGGCCTATTTCTCACTTAAAATGTTTTCAGAAACACGTTTCGGTGAACTATTTTAGTACAATATCAGATCGTATTCTGAACGAGCCGCCATGACAGTCTGGCTTTGAAATTAGGGACCAGCCAGACCCATGTGACGCAATCGTCCAATCAGCTGCCATGGGTTGTGTTTGTCACGCCCATCCCGCTCGTCATTTCCAGTAAGTGTTTTAACATAGGTGTCGAAAGTGGCCACTACGGCAGTAAGAGGTTAGTGCACATTAACAGTGTACTGACGAACCGTGCGGTACACACACGCTCCGAACCGAGACTAGCGAACCGAGCGGTTCGGGTGTTTTTTCATGAACCGTGCCACCCCTAGCACACGCATCCCCACAATTACATACAAACATGAAATTTGAAACACTGATTCACTAAGGGTCTGTGTCCACGTAACGTTTTTTTTTTTTTTCTCCTGAGAGCCAGCTACCTTTTTTTAATTATTCCCAGTGTGAAGAGAGGGTATGTAGACCCCTTCAGAAAAAGCGCTTTTTTTAAGAGCACACTCCGAGTGCTTCTAGTTGAGAATCTCTCAACTTTTTAGAAAAGTGTACGTGTTGTGAGCTGGGTAATCAACCCCCTGTTAACATAGCATTAACTTAAATACCTAGCTAACGTTAATTAGCACTATCATAGAAACAAAACCCACAGGTAGTAATTCGAAGAGCTGGGATTAAGCGCTCCCTAGCACCCTGCAAGAGCTTTTCTGCCAGAGAAAATTGAACACAATTGAACTGTATGAACACAGCTAAAAATGAAAAGCTAGCATTTAGTAATTTTGTCTATTATCGACTTTAACCAGTGACTTTATATTGCCCCTTGGGGACATATAGCTTAACTCAAGCCAACATGATCTTAACACAGACATCAAACAGTGGGAAGAAACTTACTTGGTGTGAACACAGTAGAGTTTAATTTGGATGCCAGACTTGGACTCTGTTGGTCCTTGAGTGCCCTCTGGAAGAAAACACAAACATACAAAGTAATGCTGTGTTAATGCTGCTACGTATTTAATGCCCCCTTTTAATTCACCAGGGTTCCCAAAATGTCACCAATAAAAGCTGAAAAAGCAAATAAATCGCCTTATTTTAAAGTGTTATGAACATTTGAATATCTAAATGACTAAGAACATGCCATATATTGATAGAAAAATACATACAGGAATTATTAAAAGGTGTTGTGGAGTGTTTGAAGAGTTATTTGCTTTTTGCGATGCATTTGTGTGTGTGAGTGCACATGCACACCTGTTGTCATACTCTCACTCTCCTCCTCTGCAGGGAGGACCTCTGTGTGTCGCAATCGGCTGTGGGTGACATCCCGGACCCCAAAGCTGAGCACAGGGTGGGTCAGCAGGAACTCTGATACTGCTGTGAAACTGGCCTTTCCTTTATCCAGATCCTGCCGCAGCTCCATCACATACAGAACCTGGCAAAGAATGACATCAGTAAAGTATGAAGCTAGACGCAGGATGAAGTGGTAATGTGGGATGCAACGAAAATGGTTTGGTCCAGACACCAAGTCCAACACTTTTTAAAGGCGCTGTACTTGAAATACTGAACACAATTCAGTGTGGGCTGGGATTGCTTACACATAGATCCCACAAGAGTATGATTGGCATTCAGAGTCTGGGCCACGAATGGCTGCACACGGCTTTTGCAATTGAACATGACAAGCAAACATGGAGGTGGCTGAGACGTAATGGTGGTGGCTAGCACCGCTAACCGCGCCTGCTGCCTAGTTAATTGCTGCCGCTCCGCACTGCTCACTAACCAGGCCGGGCGAGTTTGGTGCTCATACAGAGGTTACCACTGAAACAGGGAGCGCTAACAGGGCTACTGGCAACAGTGCCAACCATAGAGTTGGCACTGGTAATGGGGGTTAGTTAGCTCCATGGTTGGTTCACTCACCGGGGCGACCCGGCTTCCGCGGGAGAGCAGTGCTCATCAGCAGTAGCATTAAGCGTCCCAACAGCATGTTCAGCAGGTAACCTCCGTATGAGCACATATTTATTCTTTTTCTTTTTAGGACAACCTGGGCAATCAGGATATGTATGCAGCAGTGATGCCCCATGAATGTATAAACTATAAAGACAAAAGAAAAAACTAAAACTAAACTGACATTGAATCTCACAGAAATGTATTGAAATCACAGAGAGAACAATAATGAACAAAACTTTTGGCCTTTGAAATTGTTCTCCCAAGTCTTGGCAATCAGGAGAAACAAAAAATAAACACTGATAATAACGCAATTTTGATTTATTTTGTTTCAAAAAGGATTTGAGAGGGTTAAAATGTAAATCTCCATTAAGGAATAACACAAGCAGTTGATCAATAGTATTTGTTAAGACAATTATTTCTGAACATTAGTTAAGCCACACAGCTGACAACATTGCGCTGACCTTCCTCTGTACGTCGGTGAGGATGAGATACTGAGCAGAGAGGTCCAGACTGGCCTTTAGACTTGGCAGAACTGATGAGTTGAACAGATCTGGAGAAAACCTAAAAAAAATGAAAGAACACCACAATAAGTCTCTTGACGTCTGCTGCTCTTAAACAACAACGTAAATTCACAGGATGAGCTAGTTGAGATAGCAGCAATAATCACCAAAAAAAAAATCTTTTGACCCGAGAACTAAATTTGGACTGGTCTGAAGCAGCTATTTGATGGGAGACGTCCAGGAAGACGTTTAATAAGACGAGACAAGCCTTTATATCAATATAGTCCAGAGGGGAACTAATGATAATGACATCGTTGCCGTGCGTACAGTAGATGGGCTACTGAGATAACACTCGCATGTTATGGATTCACAGTGTACAGAAAATTAACAGTTATAAAACACAGGCATAGTACTTAAGAGACAGTCTTCTTGTAGGCCTCCGTAACTGCCTAGCTATTTGGCACTCAATTAGTGTGATGGACATCGTTTTATCATTCTGTATGATAAACAACCGGTTCCGACCCGGCATTCTAACAGAATGACTGGTTGATGATTCACTGTCATCTGTGAGGTTATGTAGTGCAGTTGCATCGATACTTTACAGCTCCCTCATTCTTTTTATGTTTCTTTGTTGTCCCAGGCCAAAATATTCTCTGTATGAATTGAAATGTATTGATAGTATATTTAGTCCATTGCTGTATGCCTGTGCTTGTGTAGGATACAGTACACTCCCGCTCCCCCAAAAACTGGGCTCCCCGAATGCCGCGGTGTAATTTAAACACTGGAATATACCATGCACGTAATGTTTTATGTGTAAATATAATGAACATTGAATGACTTTTTTCTTTACATTACATGATTCCTAAATTATCAAAATTGTATTCATTAATTTAATGCATATATTTCAAAAGTGGCAGACAAGAAAGAATACGTGCCTCACGCAGTGGCAGGCAGTGAAAAATCTAGACCCTGGTATATAGTCATGCTTTTTACACAGTGAATAAAAAGGATTGAAAGTTATAATGATGGCGAAAAGAAATAACCTGATGGTCTGTAAACAGGTCCAGGAAACAGTGCACCACATTTTTAATTCTTGGTTCTGATCCGCTCCAGTTATCAGGAACCGCCAGAAAGGAACCCTACAAAGAGCGAAGTGGAAGGGACCAGCAGTGACAAAGAGAGAGAAGGAGAACAAGAATGTAAACAAACTAAAATTCAAACAACAAAAGCCTCGGATGAATATATGTGTCACAATTTTCACTGAAAGCGGTGTGTGCACCAATGTATACTAACTCGGGGTCCTGTCTTTTGTGGTTGTCACAGAAAAGAAGGCAAGAGAGGGGACGTCCTCCGTGAGGCCGCAACTCATGAAGACATCTGGACAACAGAAAGTAAAGTGACAAAGTGAAGAGAAGATAGGATGAAAACCACAACCACGGAGTGGGTGGGTGGGTAAAACACAGAACAAGTGTCAGACTACATCATAGACCTTGTTTTATTGCTTTTGGAAAATTCAGCTATTTTTTGGTTAATAGAAATTACATTTACATTTCATGATAAAGTGTAAAAGTAAATGAGACTGTACATCAATGTTCATTTGAAGAAAAGAAAAAAAACTCCTTGCTTACCTTGGCTTGTCCTGTACCCCTTCTATGTATATCTGCCAGAACTTGATGTATCCATCATGGCTGGCTGTGGCTAACACGGTTCCATCTGGAGACAGGGCCCCTTCACTGACTCGCTGGAAGGGCAGACATGAAACAACATAGCCAATCAGTAGTGCAAGGAATAGTGCTGGGTACTGAATTCAATATTTTTTAGGCACCGACCAAATAGCCTCTAAAGCAGGAGTTTCCAAACTTTTTTTAAAGAGTGCCAGACTTGATAATGTGAAGATGCCCAGGGCCAAAGGTACCTTCTGATGTATTTTTAAAAACAAGTTACATACAAATGCAGTGATCTATAACAATTTTTATTTTCATTGTCACAATTATAAAAAATGTTTTAATGGCAATGTAACCAAATCAACTCCACTCAGGCGTGAAAAAATCTATAAAAAAAACAACCTAAAAAAACAATTGTGACTTACTTTTACATCCCTAGTCAGATAACCAAACATACTTTATGGACTACCTTAAACTTGAAGTTGATAAATATCTTAACCCCATTTTCATTTTAAACATGACTTATTATGCGTGATGCAATACTTTAACATAACATTTAAGCTTACAACATATGACTCTTGCTCTTGTATTTCACAAACCGAGGCTGTGGGCCATATGAAATCTGGCCGCGGGCCATGATTGGCCCCGGGCCGTACTTTGGACATGCCTGCTCTAAAACATTGCACATCGAAAAATGCCTCGCCATTCAATACCGAATTTCAATACCTAGGGAGTAAATCTCATCACGCAGCATGCTTCTACCACGATTGTGATTGGCAACGTGTGGCTAACGTCACACGTTGCAAAGGCAAGCAGGAAAAGCTCTATGTTAAAAGGGGCGCTATGCAATTTTGGCCATTTCTTTGCCATTCTGTGTCGCTTTTTGCTCGCAGGTTTCTCTATGGAGCTCCCCTTACAGCTTCGGAATAAATATTTGGCAGCTCCTATGTTTACTTGTGTCTGACTCCTCGCTCGGTCAGTCTGCCGTTTCCTCTTTCTCGGTTCCTCCAACAATGCTTTCTGATTCTTTTTTTTTTGCCAAAAAGGTGCTAGGGGGAAGTGAGACGACCACCATTCAACTCAAAAAAAGTCATAACCATTCCAATGACTCTGAAGCTGTTCAGTTGAGGTAAATTAAGCTAAAAAAAAAAAAAACTGCATAGTTCCCCTTTAAGCACAGATGAGGCTCACTTAGTAAGAGCTGAAAAATAATAAAAAGATTTGTGCCGTAATGTGTAATGTTGTCATTTATTTTTGTTTTATAAAATTGGTATCGAAAAATCGTTGAGGAACCGATATCAAAGTGACAGTATTGGTATTGAATATTTTTTTTTATGATATCCAGCCCTAGCAAGGAATGTACAGTATGTTAAACTCAAAATCATACAGCATACCACTTTGTACTTCTTGTTTTTTCTTCTTATGTATGTATGTATGTATGTATGTATGTATGTATGTATGTATGTATATATATATATATATATATATATATATAAATTTAATTATGAAAATAGTTTTATGCATTTCATAGAAAAACACTAGCAGAAAATCATAATTTAAGTGTACTGCATTGAATGAATACTTGACTGGTTAAGCACTATTCAACAGCCTGCAGGAGTTATCGCATTACTGTTTCACCCTGACCCCATACCTGGTTATGTCCCTTGATTGTGATGAGGCCTTCTTTTAGGTCTGTGATATCGACAGGCCAACTGCTGTTGTTGGCTCTCAAGACTTCCAGGTCCCACACCTCAGCCTAGATGGAGAAGGGGGGGGGGGGTAAAATTAGGGATGCAAAGTTCACATATTTCTCTCCTGATATGATTCCGATACCAAAAACACTGATACCATGTCTTCATGAAGCAGGGCTAAGGTCTGGCTGGTGTCATCCTGGTTCTCCTCATTTTCATCCTGGATGAACGGGCACCAGATGAGGCGACGGTGGGAGTTCAGTGGGGAGTCTTCTGGCCGTCGGATATGAACCACCACCTGATCACTGTAGGGAGCACGGGTTAAGGAAAATGGGACAAAAGACCAGTTCTTATAGGATTTGTTTCTGTGATTACTACACCCAAAGCAGGTTGTAATATCACAGGGGTTTGTGTAAAATTACAAGGGCGTTTCGGCAGCTGTGAGTGTTTATTTGCACTTAAAAAAGTACACACAGAAATAAGATTAAATAATCAGCAGAAAAGGTAAGCACAAACTACTTCTACCATAGACATACAAAGACCTGCACATCCTCCTACACACTCCTTATTAATTTCTCCCATGTCAGGATACAGTATCTTGCTTCCAGTGCAGGTGATCTGCCAGACCATCAGGTTGCCCGCTTCATCTACACAACCCAACAGGGAGGAGTCGAGGTGGGCAAAAGCCAGATCTGTGACAGCTCCAGTGAAGCCCTTCAGTAGGGAGCGCTCAGCAAAACCCACACTCAGGACTCTAATCATTGCATGGTTGTTGGCTCCTGAAGAGATGTTCATTTTAAAGAAAAAGGATAAAACAGTGAGCCTGGTGTATCACAGCACTTTGATTTATGCAACTACAGACTCACAGAATTCGATTGGGGCTGCACAATATATGTTTTTTTATTGTCATCGCGATATCAACTGGCGCAATTAACATATCGCAAAAGGAAGCGACATATCGCAAAAGACACTCAGATTATTTTGAGATAGTTTCAGGAGAATACTGAAGGCAGCAGAAATGCAGAACTGAGTACGTACGCATTAATATGTTTATCGCAAGCAATATCATTATCGCGATATTCAACAACGTCATCGCATATTTTCCTCAAATCGTGCAGCCCTACAATCGATCATGTTATATCAAAATATATATTTAAGTAAAGAAAATCTAAACTAGACCTGTGGCCCTTTTACACACACAAAAATACAGCAGTTTTATAAGGAATACTTTCCACCAAGGAAATCAATAAAAAAATGTCAGATGAAATCTTAAAAAATACAATTTCAGTAAAATGTAATCATGCAAGTTTCTACAATATATGCATTAAAACAGTTTTTATATATATACACACATACATACACACACACATATACAGTGCCACATTATATATATATATATATATATATATTTATATATATATATATATATATATATATATATATATACATACATATATATATACATATATATATATATATATACATATATATACACACACACAGTGCCCTCCACAATTATTGGCACCCCTGTTTAAGATGGGGTTCATGGACTTCTAAAAATTCTCCTTTTTTTTTAAACAACATAGAACCCAAATGCAAAAAAAGAGAAAAATCCAACCTGTTATTTAGGTACATTACTTTGGTGGTAAAAAAAAAAAAATCACACATTTAGAAGAAAAAAAAAAACTTTAAATCATGTGTCCCACAATTATTGGCACCCCTGATGTTAATACTTTGTACAACCCCCTTTTGCCAACAAGACAGCACTTAATCTCCTTCTATAACATTTCACAAGATTGGAGAACACAGAGAGAGGGATCTTTGACCATTCTTCTTTGCACAATCTTTCTAGATCATCCAGAGTCCTGGGTCCTCTCTCATGCACTCTCCTCTTTAGCTCACCCCACAGGTTTTCGATTGGGTTGAGGTCTGGGGACTGAGATGGCCATGGGAGGACCTTGAGTTTGTGACTGCTGAACCATTTTTGTGTAGATTTTGCCACATGTTTAGGATCATTATCCTGCTGAAAGACCCAGTGACGACCCATCTTCAGCTTTCTGGCAGAGGCCATCAGGTTTTTATTTAAAATGTCTTGGTAGTTCAAAGCATTCATAATGCCATGCACCCTAACAAGGTTCCCAGGGCCTTTGGAAGAGAAACAGCCCCAAAGCATCACAGATCCTCCACCATACTTCACGGTGGGCATGAGGTGCTTTTTCGTCATACTCATCTTTTGTTTTACGCCAGACCCACTTAGAGTATTTGTTGCCAAAAATCTCAATCTTAGTCTCATCTGACCAAAGCACACAATCCCAGTTGAAGTCCCAGTGCCGCTTAGCAAACTCCAGACGTTTACGTTTGTGAGTGTTAGTGAGAAAAAGCTTTTTCCTTGCATGCCTCCCAAACAGCTTGTTGGCATGTAGAGAGCGTCTGATGTTTTTTTTTGAGACTTCGTGACACCAAGATGCCACTCTTTGATGCAATTCTGTGACAGTGAGCTTAGGACCTTTTTTTTTACTTCTCTTACCATCCTCCTCACTGTGCGTTGTGGCAAGATAAACTTGGGACCTCTTCCAGCCTTGTTTGTCACTGTTCCAGTTGTTTTAAACTTCTTAATGATTCCTCTGACTGTAGATACGGGCAAGTTAAGGCGAGTGGCTATTTTCTTGTAGCCATTGCCTGACTTATGAAGGTCGACACACATCTGCCTTACTTGAATTGTGTGTTCTCTTGTCTTTGCCATGTTGACAAATGGGTAAGAGAATAAGGACTCTGTGTCACGTCATATTTATACCCCAGGGAAACAGGAAGTCATGAATTACTATTTAAAAGTTCCTAGATACCCTGACCAACTTTAGCAACTACAGAAAAATATATTTTAAAAAAAAATCAATAAAATTTTTCAGCAGAATTGTTAGGGGTGCCAATAATTGTGGGACACATGATTTCAAGTTTTTTTTTTCTAAATGTGTGATTTTTTTTTACCACCAAAGTAATGTACTTAAAAAAAAGGTTGGATTTTTTCTCTTTTTTTGCATTTGGGTTCTATGTTGCTTAAAAAAAAGGAGAATTTTTAGAAGTCCATGACCCCATCTTAAACAGGGGTGCCAATAATTGTGGAGGGCACTGTATGCGTGTGTATGATGGGGTGGGGGGTGTCCTCATTTAGGATCCTAGTGGCCTGAGGATAGAAGCTCTAAAGGGCGTTTTACATGCATCAGGTTTGCGCCAATGTGACGTCAAAATGATGTAGATCTCGCTGGCGCGCCAGGATTTTGAGTGCATGTCCAGAGGGCGCGCACCACTCTATTTTTTTCAGCGCCGCGGGACAAAGCGGAAACAGGAAGCCTGAACGAGCTCGAGGGAAACCAGATGCCAGGACTCTCAGAGTGACTGCAAGTCTCTCTTGTAAACTTCCTGGGTTAAGATGAGTTCTTTTATGGCGAATGAAAGGCTTGATCCGACGAAGTAGGTCAATCAAATTCGATTCAAATTGAATCATTGACTTCAAAGCTGCTGCCAGTTCTGCTGTTGTTTACCTTTTTCTTCTTCTTCTAGTCCGTAGAAATAGCAAAGTTGGTAGACTGCAACTAGTGTTACGCCGACCACGCGGGAGTATAAAGAGTTACGGCGCTCCCATGACGTCACACTGGCGCTCGACAGGTCGGCTGCGGCGAGTATACCCCACGTTTAATCCTAACCCTTAGTGCTGGCCTGGTGCATCCGGTACATTCTACCTGACCTCAACAGGGAGAAATAACAGGCACTCCAGGGCTCTCACCTCTGATGGCATACGCCAGGAAGGAGTTGGACACGGCTATCAGTCTGCCATAATAATACTTGTGTTCCCAGTCGTACTTGGCAACGGGTTGAATCTTCACCTGAATAATAAAAAAAAAAAATTCACCATTCAAAATGGATTAATGCTCTCTGAACAAAGGTCTTCAAGAGCCAAAGCCATGCCATTCAAAATGAAGACTAGACTCAAAAAACATTCACTTCTGTGATAATTTACATTCCTTAAAACAATTAAGCCATTTCCTTTTTAGGGATTCGGGGATCTGAATTTCTGAGCACCTTAGCTTGTCTCTAGAGAGTCATCACAACCACCTCTGACATGGTTGGTGTTATAGATTTCCATTTTAGTCTTGCTGATTTCTACACTTAAATGGACAGTGCCATTGCGTTTCTGATGATTTGGCTTGTTACCTTGTTGCTGCCGCGAGCCTTGCTGTTGATGCTGGAGTCTTGACTTGCCACAATCTCCACGTTGTTGGAGGTGATGGGGATACAGGTGGAGCCATCGTCACCAGAAAGGCAGCTGAAATTGCAGCACATACATTAGTTCTATATGGATTTGTGTGTGCTTA
Source organism: Perca schrenkii (assembly GCA_025617405.1). Classification (NCBI taxonomy): domain Eukaryota; kingdom Metazoa; phylum Chordata; class Actinopteri; order Perciformes; family Percidae; genus Perca; species Perca schrenkii. The sequence continues at coordinate 8,519,578 of CM046794.1, forward strand.
CAAAAATGTCTCCTGCATTTTTAATGATCAAATAAAAAATAGTGGAGACATATCTATTATGCTTCATGTGACAAAGTCAGCCAAACTGCAAAGTTGTGCAAGTGACCCTAAGTGATTGTAAAAACCAACTCACATTATCTGACACTCCTGAGCGCTGCTGAGGTCTGTGGAGATGGGTCTGGTAGAATTTGACATGGTTGACCGATCAGTGCTTCCTAGAAGACCTGCTGCTCCCAATAACCCATTCAACTCTCCATTAAAAGATGGCATTCTCAGACTATCACCTGATTGTGTATCTGAGGAAGGACATAAAATGCAGGGGTTATATTGGGATACTCTGTACAAAAGATGTAAATTAAACCCAGCTGGGGAATTCAAAGCCTGCAAACAGCTCATGTTTATTCTGGAGATCTCTTACTGTATTATTTTGACAGTGCTCACAGCCTAATACAGAATCAAAAATGTTACGCAAATAAGATTTAAAGAAATAAACATTAAACTTCAAACATTTGGCGTTTCAAAGTGCACATTTTGACTTTAGTTGTACTTATTAGAAAGTCATCATTTCCAACTTGTATTTGTAAAGCCCCGCTCAGATGATATCAATATCCCAGGGAAAAGTGGTTAATAAAATCAAACTTTCCCTTGTCCTTAGTAACTTAACTCAAATAGGGAGGTGGTTCTGTAATACAACAAGGATCTTCCATGACAAAAACCATGTCACAATGACCCATATCTAATTATTTAATATGATAATATTATAAATATTAGTGTGGTTAAATTGTTTAGCTAAAGTTTTATTTAATTATTTGGACAGTAACAAATTTAACTAAAAAGGCTTCTTTTACATAACTGTTAGGTGAAGAGAATGGTGTCTGCAAGATGCTAATCACATTATTTTCCCTGGCATACACCAATTAATCCCCTTCATTCTGTAGCATAATACATTTTGCACACACATTTTGACACGTCAGAGCAGGAAAACCGCAGGTGGAACTATTAACATTATTAAGGACTACATTCAATTGACATTTCCCAGTTCCAAAGCACTGTTTATGTGCATGCTGGCTCACAGCCATTACTTTCTGGGACACTTCAGTCAAACAGAGCCATGACCAATATTACACCTGTTCTTTACCTGAAACGACAAATCAAAATGTCTATTGTGAAAAAGATCTATTGAAATCAAGAAAGAGCCATTAGAGTAGTTTGCAGTCTGTCCAAATTTGAATATTCCACAGCAGAAGATCCACATCTATTACAGAACCACGTCCAGTAAAATGCATGCTAATATGTTGCACACAACAATAAGCTCAGGAGTGGGGCAAATTTTGTATTAGTCACCTTTAATATTAATCGTGTCCAAGAGGCTGAAACCGATTTTTTTTTTTATTATGCTTAGGCTATAATGTTGGTCCAAACCTACATATAGCTTGGGGGGGAAAAAGTTTTTGCTTCGCCACTGTCTAAAATTATATAATCATGTGTAGCTATGTAAATATGGTGTACTTCCCAAAACAGATAACGTTATACAGCAAAATACCAGAATACAAAAGTAATGAGATTAGAACAGGAACAGGATAGAGTCTACACTTTATGAAACCTGTGATTTATTTTTCTCCCTCCTTCCTTATGCCAGTAACGTTAAGTGTCTTCGTTAAATTAACGTTACTTGATCATTTTGACAGGTACGAGTTTTAAATGACCAAGTATCACCAGTACTAGGCTGCGGGAACCACAAACAAACATGAAATGAGTGTATCCAAATTAAGCAAAAACACTGACCTTCTACGCAGTTATAGAGGCTCAAGCTAATTCTTGATAGCAGTAAAATAATTCTGGCTAAACGATGCAGTATAAAGACACACCACAATTTACTGCTTTGAAGTCACAAATGAGCAGGTGCTACAGAGATAAGTTTGATTAAAGAATAATTGGTTCTGCTTTGTCGTCGTCTGACTGCAAAAAAAACCCAGCATCCCTACTAGCTCGTAACGTAACGTTAACGTTAGCCAACACTTGGGACGATAAAATACTAAAGCCATTTCCAACGCAGTTAGCTAGCTAGCGCTCTAACATTACGACAAACCTGAACACATTTCGTCGCTCCGCGAAAATTATTGAGAAAAATAGATGTGTAAATTAATTTACATCGTAACGTAACGTAAGTGAAACTGCTGTTGAGCTAACTTTACTCCAGTACAGCAGCGCGCTAAACCAACTCACGTTAGCTAAGTACCAATTTAGCTAGCTAGCTAGCTAGCATTCATTTAGCTTCTGCGGCCTAAACTAGCTAGCTAGCTAGCTCAGCCGCTTTACATTTCCGATTCAACTTACCGGTGATGTTCCCGGGACGGTCGAGCTTGAGGATGTCCCGGAGATGCTGGGTCGCACCCTCAATATCCATATTAGAATTGGACGCCATGTGTGAGGGAAAGGGGAAACTGAGTTAGTTTAGGAGGGAGATAATTATTTCTTATTTGACGCGATGCTGTGAGTTTTCCCTTTCGTTCACCCAGAGCAACCGTCTAAACTTCCGTTATGTCCGTGTCTAGATTCCGACTCGTGTCTGCGTCAGGTCAATGGTTCCTATCTCTTTTCTAATCAGGTAATTTACAGACTATAAATACGGCATAACGTTAAGTAACACTGGACTTTTCAACGTCATGTCTGTAGCTGTTTTCTCCTTTTTGGTATGTTGCTCCTTGGTCATTTTACAGCAGCTCAGCATGTCAGATCAAACCATCTATCCCAAAACATACCAAACCCTTGGTGTCCACTCTGTGGCAACTCAGAACAGATTAACGTTAACCTTTTCTGGTTCCTAGTCTCCAATTATAACCATAGCCTTCAATGGAAAATGGCCAGTATTAAATAGATATGACATTAACAATTATATGACTAAATTAAACTTGAACCAATAAATTGAAAGATCAAACTCAATCAAAATCTAACATGAAATCATATTGTCATATTAATGTCCAAATAGAAGCAAAGTGGTTGACACACATACATAAGTTTAGTTCCCATTTGCTTTTATTAATTTTGAATGCAGAAAGGCATCTCACTGAGGCCTCCTGGTGGCACATTGCTATACTATATTATAGACAAATCCACCACCCATGTGATCTGTGCATGCACTGGAGCTCTTTGATAGAAAGGGGTTTCTTAAGTGAAATGTCTTGCAATAAATAAAGTTACACATTTGTCAACAAGTTTTACCTACATACACTTTAGAAAAGATGCTTCTGAAGATATAAATAGCCTACTACAAGTTTTTGATTCTTGCTTACAAATTGACATTTTTTACATGAGATTTGCACTTACTGCAAATCTCATGTAAAAAATGTCCATTTTCACTTATAATAATACAAATAATTTGTATTCTCGGACAGTGAAGATCCTCAATAAATTAAATGGAAATTCCAGTTATATATACACTACCGGTCAAAAGTTTTAGAACACCCCAATTTTTCCAGGTTTTTATTGAAATTCATGCAGTTCAATGTCTTAATGTACTCTGAAATGAAATAATAGAACAAATGAACCATTTAAGTTAAAAAAGAAATCATGGAATCAATTTATAAACCAAAATGTATTCTAAATTTTTGACTCATCAAAGTAGCCCCCTTTGGCAGATATAACAGCTGAACACACTCATGGCATTCTTTCTACAATGGAAATCAAATATTCCTCAGAAAGTTCTTCCCAACTCTGTTGCAGAAGTTCCCATATATGTGTGGCACTTGTAGGTTTCTTTGCTTTGACTTTTCTGTCCAGTTCATCCCAAACAAGCTCAATGGGGTTTAAGCATATGTCAATGGGTTTAAGTCTGGTGACTGTGCTGGCCACTCCATGTTTTTAAGCTTACCATCTGTTCTTTTTTGCTAAGGTAGTTCTGGCATAGCTTGGACTTATGTTTTGGGTCATTATCTTGCTGTAGGATGAACCCCTGACCAACTAGGCGCATACCAGAGGGTACTGCATGGCGCTGCAAAATGCTGTGGTAGCCATTTTGGTTCAGGATGCCTTTCACTCTGTACAAATCACCGACCGTGGATCCAGCAAAACAGCCCCAGAACATCACACTTCCTTATCCATGTTTGACAGTTGATGTCACACACTGAGGAACCATCCTTTCACCTACTCGACGGCGTACAAAAATCCTGCGTGACGATCCGAAGATTTCAAATTTTGATTCATCAGTCCATAGCACCTTCTTCCAGTCTTCAGTAGTCCATTGGCAGTGTTTCTTGGCCCAGGCAAGCCTCTTTTTTCTTATTCTGACGTCTTAGCAATGGCTTTCTTGCTGCAACTCGACCTATCAAACCTGCAGCTCGAAGTCTTCTCTTTACAGTTGAAACTGAGACTTGCTTATTACGATCACTATTAAGCTGTGCTTGAAGCTGTTGTTCTGTGAGCCGCCTATCACGCAAACTGGACTCTCAGAAACTTGTCTTCTGATTCTGTTGTGGCTTTGGATCTGCCAGACCTCTTCCTGTCAGAGTTTCCCCCAGTTTCTAAGTGCCTTTTGTTTCTCTGTAGGAAAGACCAACATTCTTAAGTGTTATGGTCTGTCTCTCTTCCATTGTTAATTGCCTTTTTCCCGCCATTTTCATGGCAACACACTACTTTCTGCAGTACAATACTGTTCAAATAATGCTCACGAGGGTATGGTACCACAGTGTTCCAACAATACTTTTAAACAAACAGAGGGGGTTGTAAGTAATCCAGACAAGTTGGAACACTTGTGGGAATTGGTAGCACCAACTTTCAAAGCTTGATCAACCTCCATTGCTGTAGAACAGCTTTACGTTGTTAACCCATTTCTTGTTCCCTGAAAAAGGCCTTTTTGTAAAATTCTGAAATGTACATTATTTTTCAGTTTTGGGTAACCTTACTTTTTTTTTTTAACCTCAGGCAGTTCACCACTTACCTTTGTACCATTTCAAGCTATTCATTGGACTTTAACTGCTGAAATTTAAATAAAAAACAAAAAAATTGGGGTGTTCTAAAACTTTTGACCAGTAGTGTATATATATATATAAAAGATAAAATGAATATTTAACTTTGTCTGAGCAACTTTTAAAAACCTATTATTTATTCAGCGCACACTCCAGAATCTATATATGGGCTCTGACTCATGAGCATGTCAGGTGATTGACTCCTACTTCCAGACCTGAGTCATCAGTCTGCTGCCCTCCACTCACTGTTCAAATGTAACAGGTGTTTCAGCAAAGCACTGATGCACCTTTGGAGGAAGGGATTGGTTCAATGAAGAAATTAATACCTGTTGTGTCAACACATGAATGTGGATTGTGAAAAACTTCTGCCCCCTACAATCTTTGACTTGGGTCACACACAGTCTCTAGTAGTAGCCGTTGTGGAACTACTACTTAAGCTTGTGGAACACCCAGAGGAGCTATTAGCTAGGGCATTAACAGTGGTAAACTTTTTAGAATATATACTTTCTCCCAATACAGCGACTCATGGTTTATCTTCCGATACTGAGCACAGATTCAATACCAGTGCTCTCTTTTCCCAAATTTAAAATCTGTACACCTCACTTTGTGGAGCACATTGGCCTGCATATTTATGTAAGGCGATATAAGGCCAGGGACACTAAAAACTGAGTCAGCAGCCCATCATGACTCAATGAATTCACTAATAGAGGAAATTTCATAATAACAAAGAGAAAATGCATTTAATGTGGATCGGTCACATCTGGTCGACACACAATCCACTTGATAAGGTCAGTACCAGCCCAATTACGAGCTGGCGGACGAGCTGGCGGACCAATGGCTGACGTGCATTTATTTTACAATTCTCAATCAACTGGATCACAATACACATTAACTAGGTATTGTCCTGTTTTCCAGCTGATCCTCAATAGTAAGGTCACTGAAAATAATACATTTGCAAAAAGCTAAAATAATATGCACTTAAAGACAACACTTGTAATAAGATTTACTGTGGAGCGATAAAGGATAGGAAAAACAGTCAGCCATAGAGAATGATATGGACAGATGAGGCCACACCATTAAGAAAAAAAGTCCAGGTTTTATTGTCGATCGTGGCTGCAGTCCATGTTTAACTGCCAGATGTGTGTTTGAGAGAGAGAGAGAGAGAGAGAGAGAGAGAGAGAGAGAGAGAGAGAGAGAGAGAGAGAGAGAGAGAGAGAGAGAGAGAGAGAGAGAGAGAGAGAATGCAGGGGCCAATCACACATTATGGTCAAACTTTATGTCCATGATTCTTTGGTTTGCAAGAGCAAAACCTGGCATGAGAAAGAAACACGACAAAGTTAACAATTGTGTAAAGGAAGATAAAACTCAGTTAAACACACTTAGGTAACACACAAGTGGCATCTAAAAACAAACTTATAACACAAGAAGTCAGAACTGATAAAGCCAACTCTGAACATGGATCTACAAACCAGTCAACAACAGTGCTAAGAACTGAGTTAACAGCAGTGGAGTCAAAAGTGGAGTAGAATGGGTTAGAATTAAGTAAAGAAGGGGGGGGGGAGCAGAGCATGAGTTAATGGCGTCGGTCTTTCTGGTGGCTTGAGTGTAGATATTGTAATGGGGGACTCCCAGCATCATGCAGATCAGCGGAGTGACAGACAGGGGCATCTGATTGGTCGGCCGGCTCTCAGCAAAGAAACGCGTCGCAGTTCTACTGGCTGGGGTGGTCTGAAAACCCACCTGGATGAGGTTCAGTGATTGACATCTAGAAATCCGGTGTTTGCTTGTTTGTCAAGCAGACGTAAATGAGACAGCAGGAGGGAGGGATGAGTTCTCTCTCTCTTCTCTCAATCCTCAACTCCTATTTCCACTCCCTCCATACTTCATCACATGGTGCCCTTCACTATGGCCGCCCCTGTCCACCAGAGTGGGGACGGGGGTTAGCCAAAGTTATGAATGGCCAGCCTGAACATGTCATTGGTGCACACCCATGCATCATTAATGTTCTTCAGGATGAAACTCTGATGGAAACCCATGATGGGGTCATCGTCTGCCTGCAAACACACAAAAAAATTATAATTGGCAGGGGTTCAGGACAAAGTCAGCATTAAAGTAATTTAATTTATCAGTTGTACACATCAAAGTCAGTATACTAGTTGTGGGGAGTACCATTCAGTGAAAACAGTCATGGAATTCCTTCTGTGCCAAGTCAGAGAAAATAACGCCAATAACGTCACCCAGGACTGGAGTTGGAGTCTACCATCTCAAAATTGAAAGCCCACCTTTAAGGTTGGGTAGTGGTTTTTGAAGATAAGAGAGATATGAGAAAAGAAAAAGACATACTTTATTGATCCCACAGGGAGGGGGGTTTACATTTTTAAGGTGCTTTGTGAGTTTTCTTGTAAACAAAGCGTCTGATTTCAGTGTTTCCCACCCACCCAAACACATTGTGTGCATCCTTGAGGACATACATGTTAATGCATTTCCTTCCTTCCTATTTGCAAAGGGGATACAAAAAACAAAAAAACAATGCAACTGTAATGGTTGCAAATGGGGTATAAGAAAAAAAAAAAATAGTCTGATTCAGGTTTTCCCTGTAAAGGTACAGCAGGAAAAGATGCTCAAGTGAGGCCAAACACCAGAGCAGAAGTGCAAGTCACCCCTGAGCATATGCTGAAGATGTTGGCTGAAGCCACCAATTTTATTTTATCTATCAAAGTCGGTTTACAGGTCTTGGGGAGTACTACTCCATATTATGTGGAAAAATAAAAAGAGTGAGTACTCTTAAAAAGCAACCTACATAGTTTGATAGTATGCTAATAGAAATGTTTTAAAAACATAAGGTGCAAACATGAAACAAACCTACTTTAGAATTCAATGTGTGATTATTTGGCTGTAAAACAGATGACATGCGTTAAAATAAGGTGTGAATGATAGTGCTACTTACTTTTAGCTGCCCTACAACCATACTCAAGATGCAGCAGTCTGGAGTTGGCTGGTGGTCCTGTGCTGTTATACTATGCGCTATTTTTGTGAAGGGTAGACTCTGGCACACACCGATGGAAGAAAAACACAAAAGAGGAAAATTAATACAGATATATGATAATGTAATAATTAATACTGAAAGAATTTAAGAAATGTAAACATTTACCCAAGATTCCTCTAACTTATCTTGAACTATTTTCATTAAAACGTAAAATAATGATTAAAAAAAATAAGTAGAACCTGTAAAGAAATTGTACTATTTACTACCCCAAAAAGGTTGGGAAGAAATCTGATTACTTGACTGCTGCATGCCTACACAGATTAACAATAAGCAGGTTACTACAGTGCATGTAAAAAGGGTTGCCCAGTAACCTACAGTACAGAACACCCTGGTTCCTTGTGTGCATCTAAATGCACTGACTGACATTGTCCGTGTTTCTCAGTTGGGCCACCCACCACCTGTTAACTATTACCATACATATATATAAAAGTTACCAGACAGACTCACAGCGAGTTTCTCAACAATTGCTCTTTTTCCCTGGAACTGCTGTCCTTCCCATGTGAGACATGACGCATCAATCTGTGTGGAGCAGGACAGAGAGACAGATATTATTTTTTTTTTGGGGGGGCGAAGATGAGTTGCAGAGGATGCCATTTACACATGAAAGGTAACACTAATTCATTAATACATTGTGTATTGTTTCTTAGTTACACTGTAGATAAAAAAAAAAGGTCTGATGTAGATTATTTGATGCATGAAACTGAAATAAAAATACAGAAAGTATTATTTGTTGGTGTATAACAACCTACTTACACACAAATAGGGCTCAATCCAAATATTCCAATATTCGTTCGATGGGTAGGTATTCAATTTGGATATTTGTTTGTTGTTTTTTTTTTTTTTTTTTTTAAACGTGTATGCAGGCTGAAATTTACTGTTGGGTTTTGTCGGTATCAAGCCGCTAGCTGCTGGCTAATTTATGCAGCACTATGTCGTCGGTGGGGTCATTTCGGCGGAGATTACGGTTAAGTAAGTAATGAAACAACTAGTTAAAAAAAGAACTAATATTAGTCCCTGTCGCTGCCATGTTTGTGTATCTCTATGGCAAACTCACGGGGGGAGGGCTGAGCCCGTTTGGAACTACGGGAGCCCAGAGTGGAGCGTCGGCAGATGTTAAGGAGAAAACCGATTTTCATTTAAACAAATCAACGTTAACTACACATTCGAGTTAATCAATTTATCGCCCAGCCCTAATCTCAGCCAAGAACGGAGAAATGTTGAGTTACAAGCGAGCAGTCTGATGTGTGTAGACGTCAGTAATGGTTATACTGTATAGTAGCCTGGTGTTTTCAGGCGATCTGATAAAAGGTAAAGATAGTTTGACTGTTCATAACACTAATGCTCTAGTGAGGCACTGGCTGGCTGAGCATTCATTCACAAACACTGCGTCGGTTGTCACTTGTCAGACAGTCTGGCAAAAACGCAGATCTTTCCATTCACCCAGCGCTGGAAAATCATGTAACCGGAGATCACACTTGTCAGTCTTTATCGCGGCATGAGAGTCCCGTTAACGTTACTGTAAACAGCAAACATCACTGTAACAAAAAAACTGAAGGTAAAAAACGAAACACAAGCACTGAACTGCCAAGGAGTTTGTGTAACAATAGGTGACTGCAACAACAAAGCAAAGTCGCTTCAACTCTTTTCTTTTTCTCTGCTGTCTTCACGTGCGTTCGGAAATTTGTGACACCACCCCCTCCCCCGCTGCTGCTGACTAAGCTTAGAACATCGGCTGTTGATAAGTACCGAAGCTTCAAAGCTCAAAAAATGGTATTCAGTACAGTAAAGGCTAAATATACTATATTTTCCTATCATGACCTATGCATTACAGTTCGATTGTTTTTAACATGGCTTGTAAGTAAGTAAACTTTATTTATATAGCACCTATCACATACAGAATCACAAAGTGCTTTACATGCAGCAAGTTTAATAATTTAAAAACATCATACAAAACATAAAAACATGATATGAATAGTAGTGTCTTCAGCTGTTTTTTAAAAGAAACAATCGAATCAGCCACACGCAGCAACAGAGGGAGGGCATTCCACAATTTGGGAGCAACTGCCTGAAAGGAGCGGTCTCCCCGAGTTTTAAGGCGGGTTTTAGGGACCATCAGGAGATTTTGACCTGAGGAACGAAGAGTGCGGAAAGAAGAGTAAGGGGTCAACATGTCTGCGATATATTGAGGCGTCTGTCCATGTAGTGCTCTAAAAGTTAAAACTAAAATTTTATTATCAATTCTGTATTTTACTGGAAGCCAGTGGAGAGTAAATAAAATCGGAGTAATGTGTGCCCTTCTGTTCGTTCCTGTTAAAAGCCTGGCTGCTGCATTTTGCACCAATTGGAGACGGCTCAGAGAAAATTTGTTAAAACAAGTAAAAAGGGAATTACAATAATCTAACCGTGAAGAAATAAAAGCATGAATGATCATCTCCATGGTAACTTTGGGCAGTATTGTTCTCAATTTAGAGATATTTCTCAAATGATGAAAACAGTTTCTGACCAACTGTCTAGAATGACCATCCAACCAGTTGATTGTGTCCCTGCCCAATCTTACTTAGGCAGTAGGCTTATTCTTTTTTTTTTTTAAAGATGATTTTTTTTGGGCATTTTAGACCTTTATTATACAGGACAGCCAAAGATGTGAAAGGGGAGAGATAGACGGGAAATGACACGCAGCAAAGGGCCGCAGGTCAGAGCCGAAAAGGCGGCCGCTGCGACAAGGACCTATCTTTAGGGCTACTAACAATTGTTATAATTTTTTTCAGAGACATTTTTTGGCATTTCTGCTTAACTGGATAGTGATGGCTTCGAGAGTGACAGGAAAGGCAGGAGGGGGAGGGAAAGAGAGAGAGAGAGAAAGAGAGAGAGAGAGAGAGAGACCTGCAGCAAAGGGACCAGGGTGTAATTGAAGCAGGGACGCGGTGCTAAGGACTTAGCCGCGATGCATGGTGCGTGCGCTCTACCAGGTCAGCTACCGGGGGCGCCCCCCTAACAATTACTTTCATGAACAATTAATTTGATAATTAAATGTTCTGAACAACTAATTTGATGATTGATTGTTCTGTCTATAAAATGTTAGAAAATAAATGAGAAAATTACAATTTCCCAAAGCCAAAGTTTGCTTGTTTGGTCCAAACAAAAATAAAACAATATAAAAAGATTAGATCATCAACCTTTATGGAATTTAACTGAAAAGATGAAAGGCCAGAAAAATAGGCAGGGCTCCAGACTAACTTTTTTCAATAGGAGCACAGTGGCCCCGAACTGAAAATTTTAGGGGCGCAACCAGAAGATTTAGGGGAACACACCGTAAGTCAACTGTCAAATGCTAACCAAATATTCACATTTCTACTAATTTCCACTGTATTACTAATAAATACTTTGACAATAGATGCTTTTGTCACATTACTTCTGAAGATAGATGAATTCAACTTAAAATTAAACATGCATTGTTTAGGCTACTACCTTTTGCATCTGAACCAATATCTGTACCGATACCTGAAATTCTGTTCCAGTACCCAACAGTACTTTTTTTCAGAACTTTCCCTCTGTAATTACAAAACAATTATTTCAGTTGTAAAAATAATTCCAAACCTATTTATCCTATGTACTTAGAACATTATGTTATTTTATTAGAATGTTACACTTTAAGAAATTAAACAAAATTAAAATCCTACAACCTATTAAATTGAATAATTATTCATTTCTTACTCACTGTAACTTTTATTCTTGTATTTGTAGTTTATATTTTAGCCTGTTTTATTTTCATCATGACCGTTTTGAATTGCTGTTTAATGTTTCATGTAAAGCACTTTGTTGCTGAAAGGTGCTGTAGAAATAAAGTTGCCTTGCCTTCATACCTCAGCCTGTCAGTCAGTCATCAGGGCATAGAAACCACTGTGCCTGTTTGTCTCAGAGGAAGTGTAACGTCAATAGCACCGCGTCCGCTTTCGGCTCGCCATTAATATATAGCAGCAAACGCTGTCCTGTCTGCATGAAGTTTTTAAAAACTGTAACCATACTTGCAACCGCTTTCTCGGCATCGCCGTGACTTCAACAAAACTGCAGAGCCGACGTAATTTGCATCGTCTGCAGCTCTGCATGTGTGCGAGTGTGTGTGTTTGGGTCAACTTTCGGAGAGGACAGATAAGCTTGCGCTTACGCGCTCAGGTACCGACATTAACATGTAAAAAAAGGGGGCAAATTTACTGGTCGCACATGTGCGACTGGATATAAAATTCAGTCGCACACTCTCAAATTTTGGTCGCAAAATGCGACCAATTGGTCGCAGTCTGGAGCCCTAATAGGCCAAGTTAAAAACAACAACAAGGATGTTCTTTCTTAAGAAGTTGTGCCTTTTTGAAAAAGTTACAAACGGCCCTGCTAGCTGGTGTTTCTAAAAGTTGGAGGAGCTGCTGGACAATATGCACCTGTCATAGTGAGATGCACAGCATGTTTGCCAAGGATTAATTGCGATAAAGAGATCCATTTGTAGCCTTATGTCCCATAGGGGATGAAGAAGAGAACCAAAGTAACGTTAAGCGGTAACATCAGTATCATGTCTGACACTTCTGAGTTTTGACACCATCACGTTGTCATCCGCGCACTTGCTGTAAATGCAATTGTCGGCTGCTGTCTCGTTAGATTAGTTAACTGTAACTTACCATTAAACAGGCTAAACTAACTGGTTAACAATAACGTCAAACAGTAAAGTCGCCAGAAAGCTTACCGACATGGTTATAACTCCCCGTTGCAGCTGCTGTTAGGTCAGAGGCTGGCAGTTCAGGGTCTCTCTGCTCCAAGTTTTTTCTGTCGTTTGTTTACTTGATGTAACGTTAAAATCGCAGCAGTATCTCACCATGGGACGCCGTTGCCATTGTACATCACTCTGACAGTTAATACTCGCGGTGACCTGCGTCTGAATTCACGTGTCTAGCAATGTGCTGTGTGCGCGCGTTTACAAGTGTGGTTATGTTGTCATAGAACTGTGCGTGCTACACAAAGTTTCTGTGTTCGGTTTCTCATTTTCATCGCAGTTCATTGTAACGTAGCAGGTTTTTTTCTTTCAACTATCGTCACAAAATTAATTTTATAATAATTTTTTCTGGCACCGGGCCGACAGGAGGTCCTTGAGCTTGAGCCCTGTTGCATTGCACACACAGCAATTTTGAGTGACATTATTTTGTCTCATTTAATCCATAAATCAAGTAGTTTACTTGTGTGTATTTAATATATGATTCAAATACTTAATTAACTTGGGTTGTGCTGTGGAAACTATGTAAATTAAAACAAAATAATAATCATAGATTGTTCATCTGGTAAATTGTTAATGATGTATCCATTATTGATCAAGTGAGACTACATTAAAACGGGCCCCACTCCTATTTAAGCAGGTTCCGTCATCAATTACATATGCACATGTAGGAGGTACCAAAGATGTTGTTAGATTTGTGTTGCATTCATTAAAAAAAAATAAGGTTATTTCATAAGTACAGCCCAACCCTGTGGTAAGACATTTCGTAACTGAACGAATGGTTCTGTCACACTCACATATATGGATCCAAGTTGTGATCTGTCGGAGTCGAACATCTGGTAGTAGTGCTGCACAAAGCTGGATCCTATCTGCTCCCACAGAGGCTGGTCCACCATCCTGAATCACCCTGCAACACACACTGGGAAGATAGAGAGAGAAGGAGAGCCAGTCAGAAAGACAGCAGAAAAAAAGGGGGGGGCGGGGGGGGCAACAACAAAACAGCAGGCTCCTTATTCATTAGGCCACTATAAGTTGGCTGGCTAAGAGAGTATGAAAAAATGTTTGTCATATGCTAAACACCTTTGGGAGTTCTTATTTTGTCCACCTCATTTATGTCAGTAAAGTTTCACTTAATATTAGAAATACTTCTCTAAACCATTTAAAAAAAAACAAGAAAAAAAAAACATAAAAATAGTAAAAGTACAATTCATTATAATTTAAGCGAATTGAGTATAGGTATTCACATGTAGCAATATCGAGCCTAAATCCATTGTATATACCTTAACGCCGTAAAGCCCAAAATGTCAAAAAGGCAAATATATAGCTACACTATAAACACAACTGTATTTACTGACTTCTGTAACAAAAATCCTTACTTCCTTGATGCTGACCATCATTTAAAAAAAACAAACAACAACGACCAAACACGGCCAGACTAAAAGTGTATGAGTAACGTTACCATCACACTGTTCGTAACATTAAAACTACTTTAGCCAGCCGAGTTTTGCTAAACACGCCGCTTGGGTGACACTGACAGCACAAGTCATGTGCTTCCACATATTAACCATAGACTGTAGCTAGCCAGCTAGTTACTGGAACAATCTGAGAGTTCTGAAAATTAGCGATGAAGTTGAAACATCATACGTACCGACGGGACATATAGCTATAGTTCTAGGCCCGCTTGGTAACGTTAAAAATGGAAAAGCTCTTGTAACGTTATGCCTAGCTAGCTAGTTAACGTAACGTTAAGCTAACTAACGTTAGCTGCTACTAGCTAGCTTGTGAGCTGTCTTGTTTGCTAACGTTTTAGCCTGTGCTGGGAGTTCATTCACATAACGTTAGCATGCCTCCGCGTTGGCAAATGTTAGACGTCAGGTAAATTATATTTCCAGGCGTTAGCTAAGTGGCTGGCGTTGGCCTTTTCACCAGTTGCTAAAAATACCCCGTCTTCTCCAAGTGTTGATGCCTCCTCCGGGCCCGCGCACACAGCTGTGGAACCCCGAAACAGCTAACGTTACCCTACACAGGAGTGCCCAACGTTAACGTTAGCCCTAAACCGGTTAGGAGCAGCCAATTGAACTACTTATACTACCTTACACTTGTTCAAATTTCAGACTAAACTAGCGCTTTTTCTTTTCGTACATGTTTCCATTCACTATTCCATAAGACGGTTTCCTAAGAATTAGTAATAATAACTTACCTCTAACCAACGCCTAGGCCGAGGCCGGCTTCACGGTCTCACAGTGCAGTAGTGTCTGCTGCCCGACGAGGGCACGCACTCAAAGACGTAACCGGCCCGGTGGTTTGTGGGGATTGTAGTCATTAAGTACAATAAATGTTTATGTACGTTGTGTTTGTAGGGCTTAAACGAATCTTAAAGTTACCCATTAGTTAATTATACGTTTACTAGTTATTGTAGATGCACATCATTAAAAACCCTGACATGACTACATTTAAAGAAGCATCACATTACATCACCTACAATAAACTTAGAACTATGTATTAGAGGGGTAGAGAGGTATGGCTACTGTGTGGTTCATTAGTAAATCTTCTGAAAGTGACAATTTTCTTTGCTGTGTTGGCAGTGCACCCAGTAGGCCTACATTGCATTTGAAAGGACATGGCTATAAGAACATGTAGCCCTTATGTTCCCCAATTTAAGGGGAAGAAACAAAGTGCATTGAATGACTAGCAGCTTATACGTTTCTTGGCCAGGTGTGTTTTCAAACATTGTTACTTCTTACACAAAATTTCTAAAGTTGATTCTGTGTGATATTTCAGTCTGGAATTGCTTCAACACGGGGACCAAATTGGTGGTGGAAAGTAATTTGCTCAGGGACTATATTTAAAGGTACAGTGTGTAGTGTTTGAAGTATTTTATTAGCTAAAATCAATGTCTTCATTCATAAATATGTCCTCATTGGTGTAAAATTACCTCTGCCAATGATCTGACTTATCCTCGTAAGCGAAGAATTTCTTATCTGTATTTACATTGGAAGGGCAAGTCCAAGGAGGCTTCCATGTTGTTCCGCCATTTTGAAAAACTATAATCGCTGAGAGGGACGTTAAGCACTAGCCTACCTGTCTAGCTAATCCACAACGCGTTTTCGTTCAGAGCCAGCGTCACATGACTGAAACCAGCTGAAATGGAGATCAGTGAGAGGTGCTTGTCACTGCCCCGGCAAATTTGAAAGCCTGCACTTTAGTTCATAATGGAGGATCATATTCACAGGAGAAGGAATCCTCGTCGCCAAAAAAAGCGAAAATTGGAAGACATGTTGTCATAGCTTCTTGGTACATAATGGAACAATTTCACCGCTAGATGGGAGAAATTCCTAGTGTACTTTTAAGTAATGTTTAACGGTACTTGTAATTTATGGAGTGTATCAACTTTATGTAAGTTTATACTTGATACTACATCACTACATTTAAATCACAAATTACTAGTTTCTTTACAGATACTTATATATCATTCATACAAAACCAAAATTGCGTATTTTTATGATGATAAAACCAGAATATGGCACAGAGAATTATGTTGTATAGTATAATTTGTCAAAAAGGCAAAGATCTTTATGTGCTCAAGTGAGATCTGGGGTTTTACCTCTGACTGTTGAAATAGGAAGATATGTTAATGTAGAAGACTAAAAAAGGATCTGTCCCATGTGTTGTTTGAATGATATAGAAAATGAGTTCCATTTGGTTTTCTACTGTCCTTTTTATTGTGAACAGCGGGATTTTTTGTATGTATATGTGTGTGTGTATATATATATATATATATACACTTGTATTCATGTATTTAGGCATGACACAGAAATAAAATTTAACTAATTAACATACCTTGCACTCTGTATGTACTGTAGCATATGTTATTTATTCATACTGTAGCACGTTATTTAATATGTATTTAATCACTGCTTAAGCACTTCTGGTTAGACACTAACTACATTTCGTTGCTCTGTACTTGTGACACGTGCAATGAAAATAAAGTTGAATCTAATCTAATCTAATAAAGATTTCAAATAAAGAAACACGTGATAGATTTATAAAATAAACACTCTTAAAGTTAAACCAGTTGTTACCACCCATTTGGTTTGTGACCCCTTACAAAAAAACAAAAACAAGTGTCTGGATTGGCATTGCCAAATTTTAGATGACTTGTTAGCGACATCTCACCAAAGAGAAGTTCCTCCCTCTAAACTTCTTAGATGGTTTCACTTAACCCTTGTGTTGTCTTCCCATCGACCATGCAACTTTTTGTTTTTCTCGTTTTTTTCAACGTTTTGGTCGTCTTTTTCGACACTTTTGTCACTTTTATCCAAGTTTATTTGTCACTACTTCCAATGTTTTTTTGTCACTTTTTATGTTTTTGTGTATCCCCCCACCCCATTTTGTCAAAATTGTCAATTTTTTTTTTCAAATGCTATAATGAACACCCAAATTTATTAAAATGATTGAACTGATTTTTACTTGTGAAGAGCATTGTAGGGAACCATCCATGTTACTTTTTCTTATTCTCACAGAAATACAAAGTTATTCTTTTTCTCTTTTTTTTTTCATCAAACATGGTTCTGAGATGTAGACATTCACATCTGCCGCATCAAACAAAACCAAAGTCATCTGGCAGGTGCTAATTGACAAATGGACAGAGAAGAAAAAATGGCTGGAATTGAGAAAAATACCTTCATATTACTTTGAGAATAGTTACTGTTCTGCTTTCAGGGAGGCTGAGCAAATGCATCAACCTCCCTGAAATAAACTGGACAGGTAACTGGAATCCAGCTAATTTGGCTGCATAAAGTAACTGTGAATTAAATCTCCTTAATCAATGATCGATTAAGTGTGAACTAATCACATAAAGCAGGGATCTTCAACAGGGGTCCGGGACCCCTAGGGGATAGGCCCAGTTTAATATTTTAACTTCATTTTATACAATATATATAGAAGGGGGTCCCTGCTACATGTCTCTTTCAATTAAGGGGTCCTTGGCTTAAAAAACATTGAAGACCCCTGACAAAAAGTCATAGTGACTTGATCATTTGTTAATGGTGAGCAACATGAATTCATGACACATCCTGCGTGAATTCAGGCATTAAATCCTCATGAGTCATGCATTATATCATCATGAGTCATGCATTATATCATCATGAGTCATGCATTAGTTAAACTATACTTAAAGTGACTCTGTGTAACTTTTTAATGTTTCTGAAACTGTGTAATTTTCCATCTGATGTTCATAAATGACCTGTAACAGCAAACGAGACTAATAGTGAAAAGAAAGCTATTTATTTTATTATAGTTTTATTACTAATGCCTTTGCCCGGGTCTGATTTTTCCCACAAAGTCACAAAATGATTTATGGCAGGTAGACGGCGCTACACAGCAACACATTCTGACGTGTCACAGACTTCGGCTTAATGCCGGAAAAGCCTGTGTTAGTGTATCCAGCCAGGTAAAGGGTAGCAGGAGATTACTTTATATAAGCTTCATTTTATTTTAGAAGTTATCTGCTGTAGTTATGGCTGATACTGGGGCAGGACCATCACAGAAAGGAAGGAAATTAAACGAAGAAAAGGAAAAGTGAAAGACAACGGGCGAAATCGAGTCACACTCGGTCAAGCAGATGCAGACAATTACAGGTATTGTAAATGATTCAAAAACGTCCCCAAATTTATAGTTAAAGTTATATGTCTATTTCATTCATAAAATAACATTACAATGAGCGATGTGGTTGTACGACAGTAGCCAACATTAAATGACGTCCCCCTTCCAATTAGCGCGGACGTTTCATTCCTTTCAGTCCGTGTTTGTGTTGGCCTATTTTTGAAATTGAAAAATTTTTTTTGATACTTATACATGGCATTTAGGCAATCTTTATTGCAACGTTGGCACGGTAAGATGTCCAGACTAGTGCAACAGTAATTTTCTTTTTTTTTTGCGTCCAGCATATGCGTCGACAATGGTCTCAGGTGAGAGCCAGAGCCCTCAAAACATTTTTGTTTTACTAATGCAGTAGGCCTATATTAAATCAGATGTATTACCTACCACCATTTAGTTATTTTGTGTTATTTAAAATATTTATAAAATATCTGGTCATGCCAGAAGTAATTATTCCACTCATTTTTGAAACAATGCAATTACCCGGTTCAGCCGCAAACTCTGCGTGTGATGCTTTGGCTCGGGACACAGGGACAGTGATACCCGGTTTAGCTCACGATACATCCAAAGTAGGCTAAGTTACCGTATGCAACACTTGAAAGCAACGATGCATCTGTAACGTACTCTCTTATTGTACATTAATGATTATCTGTCTGAGCAAAACATTCATCACAACTACATGACCTCACCGTAACGCTAACGCCTAGAACTATACCACAGCAAGTGTGGTAAAAACACAACTGCTTTTGTCCAAGGGGCCGCTGAAAACAACACAAACTGAAAGTTCCATATAGCTACTTTAACTATTTGATTTGTACCCTTTAAGTGTTACCGAATTATAACGTTATTATAACGTGTTATCGAAATGATGATGTATCACTTCCTTGTTTTTGACCAACAGGCTTGAACATAGATAGATAAGCATCCTCCTACTCATTAGTGTTAGACAATATAGGTGTGCAAGCTACTGCAGACAATGAGCGTGATGAAGACTTACATCGGTCACAACAAGTTGATCATTTTAAATACGTATTGCCATTTAAAAGAAAGTCATATTAATTTAAAAAAAAGTGTGCCTTGGATTGCTTTTGCCATATTCCACTGATGAAATGAGCCCTTCACAAGATGGAATTATAATGTTGCTCTGCTCTGCTGTGTGAATACGCAGCTGTTTGCTAAGTTTCACATATCAAGTTCAAAGGTGATGATATGTCAATGTTGTGTTCACAGCATGTTTCTGCTGCCCCCAAGTGGCCAACAAAAATCAGTTATTGCAGGTTTAAAAAAGAAAAGAAGTTGAATTAATACGCAATAAAACACATTACAAAAGCTTGCTTGGTTTAGTATACTCGGGGTTTGCTACAGCCCTAAACACCTTGTTCCAAAAAGCTACAGTTTGCAAACTCTACATGTAAATACAGTGAAACGAAACCTCAGCAACTCCCTGGTGTCTTGGCTGTCCCCATTGGAATGTGATGTCACTATGTGTTGCCAGCAACACCAACAAGACTTTTTTGTTAAAGAAGATTTATGTGTACAGTACATATGCTGCAGCATAACATGCTACCGATCTACAGACACGTCCTGGTTGTCGAGAACGTCAGTTAAGCTGTTTATTAAAGGTCCCATGGCATGAAAATTTCACTTCATGAGGTTTTTTAACATTAATGAGTTCCCCCAGCCTGCCTATGGTCCCCCAGTGACTAGAAATGGCGATAGTTGTAAACCGAGCCCTGGGTATCCTGCTCTGCCTTTGAGAAAATGAAAGCTCAGGTGGGCTGATCTGGAATCTTGCTCCTTATGAGGTCATAAGGAGCAAGGTTACCTCCCCTTTCTCTGCTTTGCCCACCAAGAGAATTTGGCCCACCCATGAGAGAGAGAGAGACATCATGGCTTTCAAACGAGGAAAGTGGTCAAGGCCACACCCCCAACCTCCACCTTGCCCCGGTCTCTCCTCCTCAATAGCTACATAAACAGAAATGGCACATACTAAGGAAAGCTCATTGTGGGACTGGGTCTAGTGGCTGTAATTCTGCACAAAGGCTGAATTATGGGAAAGAGACTTCAGATACAGTATTAGGGGACCACTGAGGCCTATATAAAAGCATCCAAAGAGCACCATGTAGTGGGACCTTTAAACAAATATATTAAATAAAATAAAATAAAATATTTTCGTATTTTTGATTGGTTTTCAGATAATATTTTTTGTGTTATGTCTAAGTCAGATGTATGGACAGGTTTTGTCAGAATGTTTTGCGCACAACCTTTTAAAATCTAAACTCATTTTCAGCCATTTTTACAAAAGTAGTGCAGTATATAGTTTGCAAAACGTACACCAGAGTCAAGTCTGTCACTTAAAAAATTATGTCGGTGATCAAACTCCAGCATTTAAAGATCCTCTGCATGTATTTTACATTGTGGCCGTGTAGAAAATGCTCGACTAGATTCTGGCAAATTGACAGGGCCACATTTTGGGTAAAAAAGACTGGAGGACATTTTCAAAACATGACGTCAACATGAACGGGAAAACCGGCATTTACAGATTACTGTCCATGACTAAAAGCAGCTTATCTGGGGTGGCCACTTTATCATTAACAGCACATTCATTAATCTCTTTCTCCAGACCATGTACTTCAAGGGCTTTTAAGGCTGGCTTGGTTCCTCACTTTCTTTATGCAGATGTAGTCATACATACCATCTGCACTGCTATCTGCCATCAAGCTGTAAGAACACAACACAACTATGCTTCACACACACTAGAATGAATCCTGTGTCCTTTTAGTGTTTCACAGGCTGAAGCCATCTGAATGACCATTATACATTTATAGTGATTTATTTATGTTTTGATCATTTTTATTTGGCAGGATATTGACCCATTCTACAAGACACACCTATTTAAAATAACATCACAGGGTCAGGTCACTCAAATCACCAAAAAATATCCCAACTGATTCCATATCCAGATTTTGAGAATATTAATGTACATGTACAGTACGTTATTTAAATATCAGGAACTGTTAAAAATGTATTGTGGGGCAATCGATAATCTGTGATTTAAGAATAAAGGTTCCATTATATACCTTTTTTTATCTTACATGCCCTTCTTAATTGACAATCAATAAAATTAACAACATTATACAGTTGCTGGCATGAAATGGATTTGATGCAGCATTTTCTTCTGATTATTCAAGAGCTGGAGGTAAGGCTGCCACACCAGCTTCTGCTAGCTGTTGGAGCATGTCAAGAGAGCAAAATCTTAGAAAGTAAGCAGACAACTATTCTAACTCTATTCCAAAAGTACAATGCTGCTCATGAGCATAGGAACCCATGCTAAAGTTGACTAAAAAGAGGAATAAAAAAATCATCTTTTGGATCTTTGGATCCTGATAAAGTTCCCTTGGCCTTTGGAATTAAAATAGACTCACATCATCACATACCCTTCACCATACCTAGAGATTGGCATGGTTTGATTTCAGCTAATAGCTTTGATTTGCATTGAGAGATGAATTTATGGAAAGTACCCCATGCCAATCTCTAGGTATGGTGAAGGGTTTGTCAAGGGAACTTTATCAGGATACATAGTATCCTGGATCCATGAAATAATTGGCCTTTAAAAATAAAAATCTGTCTGCCTCTATGGGAATTTAACATAGGGGTGTCTATACTTATGCCCCCTGTATTTACGGAAGAACATTTATTTATTTACGATACATTATTCATTCACAAAGAAAATTGGTGTTCTCCAGGGTTGGATTTTTCCTAATTTTTTCAA
The DNA here is from genome assembly GCA_025617405.1 of Perca schrenkii. Taxonomy (NCBI): domain Eukaryota; kingdom Metazoa; phylum Chordata; class Actinopteri; order Perciformes; family Percidae; genus Perca; species Perca schrenkii. Next base: position 8,541,774 of record CM046794.1, read on the forward strand.
TTAAGGCATTAAGATAAATTTCCAAAAGATGATTTTTTTTTCCTCTTTATATTCAACTTTAGCAGGGGTTCCTATACTCATGAGCAGCACTGTACAATGCATTTTAGGAAGTATTCAGACCCCTTCACTTTTGTGATGTTGCAGCCCTATGCCACGAGACCTTCTATAGACAGGTGTGAGCCTTTCCACATCATGTCCAACCAGTTGAATTTGCCACAGGTGGACTCCAATTAACATGTAGAAACGAGTCAAAGATGATTAAGAGAAATGGGAGCCACCTGAGCTCAATTTAAATCATCATAGAAAAGGCCCTTAATGCTTAACATTCAATATTATATTATAGTTCAGTTTTTTCTTTTTAATAAATGAGCAAGAAATCCTAATGTCCCGTTTCTGCTTTGCCATTACGGGGCATTGAGTTTAGATTGAAAAGGGGAAACATTCACAAACAATTATAGCATGCTACAACATGACAAAATGTGAAAAAATTGAAGCGGGGTGAATATTTTCTGAATACTGCACTGTGACTGCATATTTAACATTGCTTCACTAATTCCTGTACATTTTGAAGTGTAATTCAATGGTTTCACCAAATGAGAGCACAACTGTCTTAGAAAAGCTACAGATGCATGTTGTGGATAACATTTTGTGAATTATGCAAACTAAAATCAGCCTGAAAAAAAAAAACAGTGAAACCTGTGCTGGTACGTACGAGGCTGTGGAGTCTCTGAGAGGAGATGGTGTAATTGCTGTTGTTTGGTTCGCTTTGAGCCGAGGCCACAAGTTCATCTATTTCCTGATCTGACTTCAGAGGGAACGCTGTCCTCAGGGCCGCCCTACACATACATGCACAAAACACACACTTTTGACAGAGACAGCCATAGAGAACAAAAACTCTTCTGCCGAAGGCTTTATTTTGAAAGTTTGTCCTCAGCTGAATTTAGGTCTTAGGATAGAGGGCGTCATACATTGCACAGATAGTAAGGCCTCTGAGGCAAGTTTGTGATTTTAGGCTATATAAATACAACTTGACTCCAGTTGTGTGTGCTCTTCTGTGTGCCTCTTTTTATATCACCTAAACTCCTGGACAGTGAGTGTGCTGCTCTCAGGGGCATCCGAGTCGATCAGGTCTTTTAGGTTGCGAGACTGAATCTGGCTTTTCCCTTGGGACACACTCTCATCCATCTGAAAAACAACACACAGCTTTTAAAGAAACAGTTCAACATTTGGGGGGAAATGTTTCTTCTCCTTTTTGCAAAGAGTTATCCGAGTTATCTGTTAGTTCAATATGAAACTGGAATCAGAAAATGGTTAGCTTAGTTTAGCTTAGCTTAGCATAAGTAATGAAATAGGGGGAAACCGTTAGCCTGGCTCTGTCCAAAGGTTCAAAAATAAATAAAAAAATAAAACACCAACTAGCATCTCTAAAAAAATAACCATGTTATGTGTTTGTTTTTATCTGTTAAAAAAGCAAATTGTAAAAAAAATGACCTGACCCCTCGTACATTTTTTTAACTTTAACTTTTAATTGGAATAAAAGTCTCCTTTCTCCTGTTAGCTAGACTATCTGTCCAATCTGAATTTTCTGTTGCATGACTAAAACAACTTTTTAAACGAGCACATGTTCCATCCAAAACAAGTTCCTTCCCGAGGCTATTTCGCAGCGGCACCGTGGCTCTCTCTGGGTGCTTAGACGATTGTGATTGGTTTAAAGAAATGCCAATAAACCAGAGCACGGAATTCTGTGTGGACTAGCAAGACATACTCCACAGCGCTGTGGAGGAAGGTCTGGCAATGCGAGACTAGTCAGGGTATTAACAAGTACCTGCACAGTGATGGGGTCCTGTGTCTTGTTCTGCATGCTGCCACTTTTGTGGAGCTCCAGCAGGGTGTCATACTCTTTCTTCAACTGATCAAAGTCACCCTGCAGCGTCTTCAACTGGACACCATAGAAAATACAAAAACATGACCATGGTGAGAACCGTTAACATTTTAAAACATGCATTCTGTGTACGTTTACACGCAGGTGCGTACTGTGTGTACAGTGTATGTGTCTATATAGGCCACCTGCAGGAGGTTCTGTCTGTGTGTTTGTTCCAGGGTGTCCCAGTTGCGTCTCGGCACGACATCCCAGTACTCTGCCTTCATCCTGTTGAGCTCCACCTGGGCTTTGGTCAGGTCTTCCCGACACACCTTCAGAGCCAGCTGCAGCCCTACAGGGTCTTTAGCCTCTTTACAATGAAAACAGATTTCAGAAAACATAATACTTAAATTTAGATATTTATAGTTTTTTTTTTTTTTCTTTTTATAAATTCCTAACATGAGAGGTATTCGTATTTTTTTGTTGCTTAGCATTATTTGGGAAATATGCTTATGCACTTTTTTTTACTGAAATCTCAGCAAGAATTCATTTAAGTCTCTGAAAATATTATTTGTTGCCACATACAGTTTGTTCCCATAGAGTTTTCTTCATTAACCGTTTAACCCAGATTTGCTCTAAAATATGCTGGCTTAGGTGGACCCTGCAGGCACAATATCAACCCAACAAACTTGATCTTTTCTTGTAGAAATATATTCAAATTCTCCAAAGCATAGCGCATTAATATTTCAGGTCTTCCTTAAAGACAGAACTGGCTTTATTATAACTTATAGATTCTTTGAGGTACCTAAAGTGTTTTCATATTCCTTTTTGATGCCAGAAAGAAGGGGTTGGTAGAGAGGTGTCGGTACTTTTTGTTTTTGTTTTTTTGCTTAGCATTATTTGGGAAATATGCTTTTGCAATTTGCCTTCTTGCTGAGTTTTCAGTAGAAAAGTGCATAAGCATGTTCCCCAAAATGTTAAACTATTCCTTTACAGACTTTGCAAGAGCCTTAACTATACGCTGTAAGTCAGTGGGCAAAGTTTTCAAGGAATACAGTATAATAAACATACACTACTGGTCAAAAGTTTGGGGTCACTTAGAAATTTCATTACAGACAGAATACCAGCTGAAATCAGTTGCATTGTTTTTTTTAACCAGGGCAGCAGTTTTCAGATTATATTATGTGCTTACATAATTGCAAAAGGGTTCTCGACTGTTGTAGAAAGAAGTGGCTGATCTTTAATGCAATATCTACCTTGCCCATTATCAGCAACCATTCATCCAGTGTTCCAAAGGCACATCCTGTTTACTAATCTGATATTTTAAAACTGAGAAAACATTGGAGAACCCTTTTGCAATTATGTAAGCACATAATGTAATCTGCTGCCCTGGTTAAAAAAACAATGCAACTGATCTCAGCTGGTATTCTGTCTGTAATGGAGTGGAATGGAAATTTCTAAGTGACCGCAAACTTTTGACCAGTAGCGTATGTACGGTTTCAAGCTGGGCTGCAGCTAAATTATTTTCATTATCGATTAATCTGTCCGTTATTTTATTGTTTAATCAATTAATCATTTGGTCTATACAATGTCATAAAATGGTAAAACATGCCCATCACATCCCAAAGCCCAAGGTGAAGTCTTCAAATCTCTTGTTTTGTGCAACCAACAGTCCAAAACCTAAACATTTTCAGTTTACAATCGTAGAAGACTAATGAAACCAGGAAATATTCACATTTGAAAAGCTGGAACCAGAGAATTTGTTTAAGAACAAAACGACTCAAAATGATGACTTGATTATCCAAATTGTTTCCGATTCATTTTCAGCTGATTGACTGATCCACTAATTGAATAATGGACAACTAGTTGCAGCTCTCTACCAATGTTGTCATCTGCAGGATGCTCCTCCTTCACAGAGCCTCTTGTCAGGTCATCGAGCTGCCAGATCAGCAGCTTGCGGGCATCCCGCTCCTCCCTGTACTGCAGATACTGCTGGGAGAGTTGAGACTGCAGGCGGTCCACCTGGAAAGGCATAAAAGATAGTGGGGTGGGTGAGACAAGATTAGGGTTGGGTAGCGATACCAATACCGTGACTTTGATACCGGTTCCTAAACGATACTTTTATCGATACCTATTTTATATAATAAAAAGAAATTACAACATAACGGCGCAAATGTATTTATTTTTCAGCTCCTGCTACGTGAGCCCCGTCTCTGTGCGTAATTTATACCTTGGGTTATTTTGAAAAACTGAGACATTTCCCTTCGTTTGTCACAATGTGAACCAAACAAACTTGATCTTTTCATGTAGAAATGTATTCAAATTCTCCTAAGCATTGCGCCATAATATTTCAGGTCTTCGTCAAAGACAGGATTGCCTTTATTATACTTATAATGTGAGCCCCGTCTCTGTGCGCAATTTATACCTTGTTTACACGTACACGGTTATTTTGAAAAACTGAGACATTTCCCTTCGTTTGTGCCCTTTGTTTACATGCAAACGGAGAATTTGCCTCTGAAAATGATTCTTTCTAATACCTCCAGCCAGGGTGGAGATTTTGGAAAACTTTGTTTGCCCGTTTGCATGTAAACTGAGAAAAACGGAGGTTTAGGCAGTCGAGAGAGAGAAAGAGGAAGTGATTCGTTGCTGTGGTTGCTATTTTCGAGATTCTGATTGGCTAACGTGGGCTTGAGCTTCTCGTTACACTGCTACCTCAATCCGGTCTCACGCCAGGTCGTGAAATAGTCACGTTATTTTGATTCATTGATTTGTTTACAGGTCACGATTTTGACGTTTATTTCGTGTACACGGCACGAATTTTGAACGTGTACAGGTCACGATTTTCGAACCTGCTCTGGGGGACGCAACTACAGGGAAACGAGGTGCCACATGCCGGCCACAACAACAGGACAGACCGCCACATGTGGGACGCGATCCCCGGTCTCCGGGGTGAAAGTCCTGTGTTGTTTGACCCATCCACCCGACCAACCTCCCTGAGTGGACTTTTGTCTTATCAATACTACTCGCTACCGTCATCGTTCTGTGATCACAAAATATGCTTCCCATTGAAATACACAAAAAAACGACATTATCGTGTCCTGTCCACGACTCAATAGATTCAATAACGTGACCATATCACGAACTGCCATGAGACCGGGCTGGCCACCTACAGGTTTGGCATGCTCTTGACGGAATATATACACGGGTACATGTGAACAAACACTTTTCTGAAAACTGACAGCTGTGCACGATGTTATTTAAAAAAAAAAGGAGAGGTTGAAATGTCCGTTTATGAAAATAGCCGGCCTCGTGTAAACGTAGCATTAGAGTTTTTCCTGCGTGTCTCTGCAACGTGTAACATTAGACTGCCAATCACAGACATTATTAGATCTTGGTAGAAGCATGCTGCATGCTTATTGGCTCACTGACGCTGATGAGATTTACTCCCTAGGTATGGAATAACAAGGCATTTTTTGATACTCGATACTTTAGAGGCAATTCGGTTGGTGCCTAAAAAGTGTTGGCGTCGGTACCCAGCCCTAGACAAGATAGTGACAATCTACCATTGACGTTACTATCTGAACTAAAGGGATCTCCACCTGTGACCCTGAATAACTTTTTCATAAACATGTTAGAGATCAGGAACGCACATGAAATGCTTATTTAAGATAATATTTAGGAGAGTTGTAATCCTTAAAATGCCACATGAATGAATAAATAAATTGTGGTTAGAACACCCTTTTACAAGTATGTCATGTACCACCGCCTCCATGGCCTTTTCTTTCTCCCTCATGGCCTCAATGTGCCTCTGCAGTTGCTGCTTCTCCCTTTTCAAGGCTCCAATCTCAGCCTGCTCCTCTGCCCAGCGAGCTTGAATCTTCCTGTCACATTCCTCTGTCACAATCCTCAGATGGGATCGCAGTGGTTCCAGGTCTCGGATTTGAGCCTGCAGATATGCTGAACAGATGTAAAATGGAATAAAATTATCTATCATTCATGGAACTATTATGGGCTGAAACAAGTATTTGGTCAAATGAAACATAAATGATTTGAGCAATTTGAAGACATCAATCACTTCAGGATCTGAGAAGTTGTGATGAGCACTTTAAACATGTTACAGACTATATGACTAATGGATACACTGAAAAAAAATGGATAGATTAATGACAATGGCAATTTTATTTATGGAGCAGATTTCAATACACGTAAACTCAAAGTGCTTTACGTTAAAAGAAAAAATAAAAGATATATAAATATTAGAAAAAAGGCATAGACAACAAGCATCCAACAAGTTCAAGCATCCACACAGCAAGACAACCTACAACAAATTAAAGCAAACAGAAAACAAACAAGTATGACCATAGATATTTACACAAACACAACACACTCATTCAGCATTTTTATATGGAAGTAACGATTAAAAACAACTGTTTACTGTTTCTACAATATGTCCTGCATGTGCACTTAACTAACATGTTATGCTTTAGTAATTTTGTTACTTTGCAGCACCATAGGTTATGATTTTTGTATATATATATATATATATATATATATATATATATATATATATATATACAGTATATACTGTATATTAAATAGAGAAAAAAAATTTAAAACTAAATATTTTCTATTATTAAAATAACAAATTAGAAGACTTTGGGTGAGTAATACTCTCTCTGATTTATTTATGGTTTTATGTTTATTTTAACTGTTATCGTTTTATTATTTTATTATTATGACTCAATTTCTTAAATGCAGCTCAGACAGTGAGGTGGCTGGCTGTAACTTGACTGTATCAGCGCAACTTAGATAGTACCAAAATACATTAACTGTTCACAATTTCATATAAAAAAAATCAGAGACTTAATTTAAGTCTCTGAAAATATTATTTGTTGCCACTTACTATTTGTTCCCATAGCGTTTTCTTCATTAACCTTTTAACCCAGATTTGCTCTAAAAAATGCTGGTTTAGGTTGGACCCCGCATGCACAATGTGAACCAAACAAACTTGATCTTTTCTTGTAGAAATTGATTCAAATTCTCCAAAGCATAGCGCCATAATATTTCAGGTCTTCGTCAAAGACAGGATTGCCTTTATTATACTTATAACCTATTTTTTTTGTTTTTTTCCTCCTTTATCAAAGGCTGTTCTATCTTATTTTACAGCACTTTAAGACAGCATTCAGGAAAGTTTTATAAATAGTGTAATTATTCTTAAATAATGAAAATTATCAGGCTGGCTTACTCATAGAGGTACTGACCTAAAGTGTTTTCATATTCCTTTTTGATGCCAGAAAGAAGGGGTTGGTAGGTTTTGAACTCTTTGATGAAACAACCAAAGACATCACGGTAGACCTGTAGCCAAAGCAGATTAAGATATGTGAGTACTTTCTCAGACAAGAAAAAGTTTGTATGGTATGGCAAAAAAACAACAACAACAAAACAAAAACATAGCACCTGTAGTTTCAGTTCCTGAAATGTTGGCTCATGGGAGCTGATTGTATGCAGCTCCTTGTTCACATAGCTCTCCAAGTGCATCAGAAGTTGAGGCTTTCTCCCCGGGCCTGCATAAATGTAACTGCTACCTGTCCAGCACAACTATAGGGTTTATCACACACACACACACACACACACACACACACACACGCGCGGGCACGCACACACACACACACACACACACACACACACACACACACACACACACACACACACACACACACACTAGTTTGTGGCACTATCTTTGTGGGGACCCATCATTGACATATTGCATTCCCTAGCCCCTTAACCTAACCTTAACCATCACAACTAAATACCTAACCTTAACCCTTACCCTCACCCTAACCTTAGCCTAATTCTAACCCTAATCCTATAACCAAGTCTTAACCCTCAAACAGCCCTTTAAACTTGTGGGGTCCAGCATTTTGGCCCCATAAAGGTGTCGGGACCCACAAGTATATTGGACTCCCGGTTTTTGGACCCCACGAATATAGTTAAACAAGCCCGTACGCACGCACGCACGCGCGCGCACACACACACACACACACACACACACACACACACACACACACACACACACACACACACACAGAGCTACTAGATCTATTTTTCATATTCAATAATAAAACGTAGGCTTAATGAGTCAAATTCTGCAAGGTTTAATGAACCTCTAGTTACCTGGTTTGCTTACCTTTCTTGCTGCAGGTTGGACAGAAACAGCACCAGCACTTTCTCCTTCCTCTGATGTCTGGACAGTGTCATTTTGTAGTCTATGCTCATATGTAAGTCTAAAATAAAAAAAAATAAAAGAGCAAAGATACATTTAACATTGTAGCTAGCTATGTTAAATCTAGCTATATATAGCAGGTTAGTTAGTAACTTAGCTAGCTACAACAATCAACTAGCTGCAATATTTGTGCTTTATGAATGTCAATATCAATCACTTGCCTTTGTTTTTGTGACGGAGTTAAAGGTGGGAATTTAATATCTTTATGTGGTGACATCTCCAGCGGCTAGCTACACGAAGGCCAACATGACATAACAACCTCTTGTCCTTTTTTAAACTGCTGAATGTGGTCCGTTTAGCTCAATGTTTGGCTTTAGCACACAGATCACAGCATTGTAACATGGTTCCCATGGTAACGAGGAGGAACACGCTGCAAGACCCACAGGCGACCCATAGGAGACCGAGGCGCGCCTAACTAGTTTTCAAATTGTGTGAACTTTCCTTTTAAATAGAACATATAAAAACTTTCTAACCACGGGAAACGTGTGTGTATAGGGCAGGCCAACGCTGACTAGTTTCCAATAACAAATATGATGAATAAACAAACAAACAAACAAACGGGCAACTACTTTATAAATATCACATACGAAGTGATAGAGCAGAAGATAAAGAACACCATATGCCAAAATCACATAAGTAGAAACTCTGTCTTTAGGAGTAATGTTAGTCACATTTTGAGAAAAATACACTGTTTTCGTTCTGTAAATAATGCTGTCAATTAATTTTCATCTAGCTAGCAAATGTATGTATGGGTTACACGTTCTCCATATGTGGCACACACACACACACACACACACACACACACACACACACACACACACACACATATGGATACAATTAGAGATAAGGTGGATACAATTATATAAATGTTCTAAAAAACGGTCTATACATTTACATAGCTGAAAAACTACATTTCCTAGCTACCTTTCTCGATGGACGTCCTAAACCAGGACAACGGTAGTGGAGGTGTGTAGTCATTATTAGGGACAGTATCATAAAAGCGAGCGTGCGGCTGAACTACAGTACCCAAACGGCACTGTTCCAGCCTACAGTACGTTCTGCTGCTTATCCGGGGATGTCACACCGCTGCTATTTTCTCCCCTCAGTCCTTCTCACTCTCAGCCTACAGCTCGAGCGGACTGACACGGGGCTTTGGATAGAAAGAAACGAACAATAAGATACAAAACAGAGGCCAAAATGGCAGAGCTTGGAGCGGGAAGCTTGTCGTTAGGGGATCCTGCTTTTAATTATCAGGAACACGAGCTGAACGAGCGGCTGAAACGGCTGTACCCGGCTGTGAACGAGGAAGAGACCCCTTTACCCCGATCCTGGAGCCCCAAGGATAAATACAGCTACATTGGGCTGTCACAGAACAACCTGCGAGTCCATTACAAAGGTTAGAGAGCTGGCTCAGTCCTGATGACAAGTAACCTTAACGTTAGTCACAACAGCAGAGGGTCTCAGCTCAAATCTGTCACTCTCACACACACACAGTATGCGATTATGTTGATTGTGTACTTGTGTGTGTGTGTGTGCGTGTGTGTGTGTACTCCTGGTAAATCTAGTCTGAGCTGCCTCTCCTGTCCTGTAACCTTGCTTTGTTTCACAAATGAGCAGAGGAATGCTCAAATGGGTGACAGTGAACTCGCTAACCCTGACAGTTGGTCTTATTACAACCTCACTGAAATTCACCTTCAACAACGCGGCTGTCCTTTGTTTATTTGCCGTTTATGACGTTATTTGTTTGCAGTAAACCGACTGTACATCTGACGTTCTCTGTAGTTTGTACTGGAAGGGGGCATTGGCAGCAATAACGACGCATACACAATGCTATGTCAATAAGCTAACTAATGGTATTCAACAAACAGGAGCTAACGTTAGCAAACAGCAAGCTATCTCATAAGCATATAGCTATAGCAGTTGGCCTTGTGGCTAACTAGCTAACGTTAGCTCCTTGTAACTAACATGGATTTAACTAAACAGTAAGATAAGCTGGCTACAAGATGGACACGAGCCAAACTTGTTGTTAACATATTACAACGTAGCTGAGTACTGAGGGTAATGCTGCAATTGTTTAGTTTTTGACAACAGCAAGCACCAAAATGGAATAAATATGGCATTGTTATTTTTCTCGCGTGATTTCAGTGGCAGTGTTCTAGAAGTCTTTTCCAGAATTCGTAAATCATTTTTTTTCCAGCCTGGAAGCAACCGGTCCAACTCCATTCAGATCTGTGCCCTGAGCTCAACAACAGTCTCATGTCCAACCTCCAGCAGGCAGCAGCTCGATTTCAACAGCTGCTGTGAGGGAGGAGGCCTCTGCGCATTACATTAGGCCAATTGTACCGATCTTGTAATTCATATTTGGTATCGGAAGATTTTGGCATTTTCACCATAACAACAACTTTACTCGTCAGACGTAGTCAATCACTTATTCGGATGGCTAAAACCGTCAGTATGGACTGCCAGGCCCATCAGCTGGATTATTTTAGGCCTATATATCCAGCTCTTAAATCAAAACAAGATGACTGTGTGAAGTCCTGTTCTCAGTCTTTTGCCTGTTCCCTTATTTTTCATCAGGCGACACGTCAGGGCAGCCCCCCAATAGCTGGCAAGCTAGCCCTGCATCTCAGGCCAGGCTATGAAAAATCCTATGGAAAAATCTCCACAGAGGCATTGCAAGGCCACTTTGGGCCCTGTTGGCTGTTTACATCAGTGAAACATGCAGAGGATGAGAGGATGCAGGCAGGCTGTGTAACCCATTTTGGAAAGCTTATTTGGCACATAGTAATAGTCCTGCTGTTTGCGAATAGCAGGGAAGGCCTTTTATTTGTTAAAATCAAGACTCTCAGGCAGATAGCCAGATGTAACCCGAACAATATTTGATGCATAATGGCTCAGTTCCCTGCTGTTGATATGAACAGTGGTCAAATTTAATATAAGCCTACATTCTGCTTATCAGTGTTGTAGATTGCATAATTTATTTGTGGATGCTGTGCTCCATGTTGATCCCAATAAAGATGTGACAAAAAAAAAGAGTTGTGAAAAAGCTTTTTTTTCATCTAGCCTTACTTATAATCAAGGATATTGAGATCCTGGCATTCTGTCTAGAATTACCCATGAACTTGTCACAGCTATGGAATTGGCAAAAAATGATGAATGGGCCCATGTATGTCTGAAGATAAGACATGTCATGTCATTTTGTGGTTATCTATGTAGGGCACAGTCTTTATGTGTATGAAAAGTGCACAGATTAAGTGACCCTGCACAATTGTTCAGGGATGATGTATAAATAGGTCTATTCTGGATTGTGCAGGATACTTTTTCACCTCCTGGTAGTTTTAGCTCCTGCTCTCTTCCCTCACCCTTGTGGTTTGAATTCTATTTTGACCAATTTGTGCCAATTTTCTCTGTTTAAGACCTTCCTAGTCCTGCTGTGCACAGACAGATTCATCTACCCAGTCTCAAGAGATATATACATAAATACACAAACACTGCAACACACAAACTAATGAACTTAGTGCGAATGATTAAATCAAGTGAGTGATGTAATTTTGTTTTTAACGAGTGCTCTCGTCCATGAAGGATTCCTCTGCTTTATTTTGATGTAGAGGATTTCATTGTTCTTTTAATAGGCCTTAAAGGGACAGTTCACCTCAAAATCAAAAAATATATCTTTTTTTTTCTTCTTAGCTGTAGTGCTATTTATCAATCAAGATTGTTTTGGTGTGAGTTGCCCAGTGTTGGGAGATATCGGCTTTTCTTAACAAAAACGTGTTTGTTGTAAGTTCCGACAGTATTCTTCCACTGTTTATATACCAACTTATACCTGTTGATCTTGCGCATTTGCTAACGGTGCTCAGTTAGCATAATGACATGTTAAAAAGCACAGCCGAAATGATTTGTCATTAACTAAGTAACAACAGTGTTAGCCATTATGCAAATGGCATTGATTACTAGCTAAGCCAAATGGTGCTGCAACTACTATTTTAGTGATTTTAAAAGCAACCTGTTTCTTGCAGATTGTCTTGTTACTGAGAATACAGCTGTAAGAAGGTAATCTATGAAGTCAAAGCTAACTCTGACAGCTGTAGGGCAGCTAGCATTAACTTTAGCTGTCTCCATGAAGCTCCCAGCTAAGCTCCTATAACTCGCAACGCAGTTAGGAAACCAGAACAAGCTAACTAATGATAACATAAACATTTTGGCTCAGTGGATGTCGATTTTAAAGTCCTGTTAAAACTATTTCCCATCCTTCTTCCGATTTCCAGCCACAGCCTGTCACTCTCCCCTGTACTAACATTACTCGGTACATAACGTGAGCTCACAATGCCTTGTTTCTCACTCCCGTAACTTTTTGTTCATCAGACGTGACATGAGAAGAGGGAGATTAGCTAACATTAGCCAACCTATTTATAAAAAGAAAAATCACATTTGAATAGTAATTTCAGCATTCAAATAGTATTGATGTTTTTTTACTGTTCAAATTACTGTATATTCGACTTTCGGAATTCATTCCAACAGCCCTAAGGTAGAGTAGGTCTAGACACACACTATCATTTACAGAGACCCAACAATTCCCCCAAGAGCAAGAATTTGGTGCAACAGTGGCAAGGACAAACTTCTTTTTAACAGGCAGAAACTTCGGACAGACCCTGACTTTTGGTGGGCGGCCATCAGCCACGTACAAAAAAATATAGAGTTTATTAGCATCACACTATCATACATGGTAATGGCATAAAATACAGTATATAGCCACTACATGAACCATCTAAAACTCAAACACATAAAACAAAATAAACTGGATGGGGTTAAACTGCACTAATAGAGAGACAAGTGTAGAGTTAACTGCCAACACAATTTGTCACAAAATGAAGGCAATTTATAGATAAACCCAACACGGCACACTAGGGCTGTGAGCTTAATCACATTTTTAATCGTGATTACGATTTTGACTCCTATGGATCACAAAAACAGAGTAATCGAAAAAAACGATTGTTTTGCACATTACGCAGTGTTTCCGCTATAAAAATGTGGTCCGCCACTAAAGGAGCGATTGCTGCAGCTCCTTCAGTGTTTTAAAAAAATGTCATGAAGTCGTAATTACACCAAAGATCCTCTATACTAAACCGTTTCTGATTACACGACTCTCGCAAAGTCATGGCAACCAAATAATCAACAGCGGCGAAAGCCTTGGCGGCTGATTTACCATGGAAACCGTGTGAAATATGACAGCTCCAGTCACTTGTAAATTAGCGCTATGGGCACTGACTTTGATGAATTTACAGTTTATCAGACCCCAGATGAGACAAGAAGCTAACGTTAGCTAAACCTGCGGCCCATCTGCCTTTGACTCCCCCCTGCAGGAGACGTTGTATTCCCCCGACGCGCTGTAACGTTATTCACTTACTGTTTAAAATGGTTTCCAGGTTAGTGTGGATGCATACCACTCAAAACCAACATGAAAAAAACGTAGTAATGTTCCCTCAGCATTTTGTTTTGTTGTTAAACTGTATGTAAAGTGCTGGATTTTTCCTTAGCGGAGGTTAGTTAGCAAATAAGCCCACTGACGGCGACGTTTTTGTTCATATTTTGGCACAATTTATATTAATGACAGTAGTATTGGTCATAGTGAGTGAAAATGTGATGTGAGATGCACATTGTGTTATGTATCTGGACTTGTTCATTAACTGTGTAACGTTATGTGTGATATCTGTAAAGCTGAACCGACTCACAGTAGTAAAACAGATTTTATTCTGATCCAAAGAGTCTTTCTGTGAGAGAGAGGACACTAACATTATATCCTGGAATGTAGGCTAATGGTAAAATATATGATACCCCCAAAGGTTAATGAGTAATTGTGTTAAATCATTGTGATTTCAGTATTGACCAAAAATAATTTATAATTTTTTCCATAATCCGCAGCCATACGGCACACGCCACTTTAAGCAGTTTTATACACTCAAACTGCCTATTCACAGCACACTAAGCCACACATGAAACACGCACGCTGTTTTACACATCATACGTTTTACACAATGTCCCAACTTCATTGGAATTGGGGTTTGCAAAATATTAGGGTTGTATTGTTTACCATGGTTATTCATTGATAAGGAAGTGCGATAAACACACATGATTTTTCACCTTAACACACGTGATAACACACATGATTTTTTAACATGGGTCCTGGCGATGGAAATAGGTCCCAGCGGTGGGCCGAGCATGGAGCTCTGCAGTGGGACGCTATCGGATAGACCCACTGGATCCTACCTGCCCAGCACCTAATGGCTGACAGACAAAGTTAGCGACTAGCTGTTAAACTTAGGATAGAGGCATTTAGCAGCATAAGAGATATTTCCATCAGGAGTCAACCCAAAACAGAGCTAGAAACACAACCTAAAAAAATGAATGATCAAGTTTATTTGTTTTTTTCTGGATGTGTAAATAAGAAATTGTCTGCAAACCCATTGGTCATAACGATTTTTAAGATCAATGATATGCAAATCCCCCAATGCCCCCCCAACACAACACACAATACAACTTTAAGCTTCTGCCCTTGTGGCAGCACTTCACTCCAAATCCATTGGGGATAATTCACCTTCTTCTGACCATCATCTAAACCATTTCACAATCAGAGGCAAACCAATGAGTGATGTAGGTCACAGCCTGACCAAGCTACATAACAGAACGAACTATATAGTCTGTACAAATCTGACACGGAATCCTGAGATCACCAAAGAAGACTGGACATCCTTTAATCCTTGGCTGTGCTTCACAATTCTTACCTTGAAAATCAGAAAACAGAATGACAAAGCACAATGGAATCATCTGTTGAGAAAGCGCTTGATAAAGTGCCAAGGATGATTTTGGATCCAGGATTTTGGTCCAGTTATACAATGCCTAATTGCTCATAGTAACAGCCCCAGTGGCCCATAGTCCCAGATCTGCCCCTTCAGGACACCTTGGACTAGTCCAAGTTCATTAAACACACTTTTACTTTAACAGAGTTAAGAGTCAAAAAGAAAGGTACTGCAGATAGAAAAAGCAACTTTCAAAGTATTGCTAAAAGTTAGAAATCGTAGCGGTGTGCTTATCGAAGTTATGGCTAACAGCTATTTTTTTGAGGGCTATTTAGTAATTTATCACTATGTGAAAGATGTGAAACACTTCTAAAAAAACATTTTCCTGACATTCTTTTGATTCCCCTTGAGTTAGTAGAAAGACTAGCTTTCAAAGTTTTCAATGAGCAGTTAAGAGTTTACAGTTTTAAAAGGTCCCCCATATTCACACAGGTGTGTTCAGTGATCCTGGCTGATTCAGGTTTAAGTTTGGCAGATCTTTGATGGGAATTTTGTGAGGTATCTAAATTCCACATACTACTAATACAGAGGTGTGGTTCAGGAGCGGGTAGTATATCAATCACAGATTGGATGGTTCAGTCCCCGACTCCGCCTGTCTTTAAACAAGATCCCGAAACGTGATTGCTCCCAGCCAGGAGGCCAGCACCTTGAATAGTAACTTCACCACCACCGGTGAGTGCTTCAATTTGTGGCATATTACAAAGCACTTTGGGTAAAAGCTCTTTGTAAATGCAGTTTTATAAATGCGTTTTGGACAAAATGCTTTTCTGTAATAATAATCTCTCTTTGCAAAATATTACAGCTAACATTAACATTAGCTGTCTCCATGAAGCTCCCAGCTGAGCTCCTATAACTCACAACGCAGTTAGGAAACAAGATCGAGCCAATTAATGATAACCTAAGCATTTGACTTGGATGTCAATTTTAAATTTGTGGTAAAACAGTATTTCCCATCCTTCTTTTTATACCCAGCTGCAGCCTGTCACTGCCTCTCTACTCGGTCTCTACCATAGCTCCATGCCATAAGATCTCACAATAGTGTTGCTCACTCCCGCTGACTTGTTCATCAGACATGGCAAAAGCATTTGGTTATCACATGCGGGTGGGCCAAGGTGAGAATGGCGAGATCATAGAAATAATTGTATTTCTTTGGGGCAAGATTCACCAACGTTAGCCAACACATAAAAAATACACCTTTGAATAGTAATTTAAGCATTTGATTAGTACTGATTTTTTTTAATTTTTTTTTTGCTATTGGAATTATATTAGACTTCTGGAATTCGTTCCAACAGCCCTACAATGTTCGTCCTTTGAGCCAGATTAGTCGAATCATGACTAATGTCTTGTTCCTCCCATCAGACAAAAACTACAGGAAGTAAACTAAAATGTATTTAAATATTGTTCTGTTGAATACATACTGTATACAGAGACAGAGTGCAATTAGTCACACTGGAGGAAAAAAACAGTCGTTCTCCATTGACTTTGTATTGCGTGAAGGTGCCTCCTTGTCAATTATGTCTGCTAGCAAACAACAGGAAAATACCTTAAAGCTGACCAAGTTTTTTTAAGCTGCTGAACCGAAAACCTGACCCTTTTAAGAAGACAAAAGTGGACACAGGCAATAAGATGTGAGGCTTGAGCAGGAAGAATGAGAAATTGGTGGGATCCTTACATGTTACATTTGCAGCAATCATTTTGTCACTAAGTTAAATATCCAAATGTCAGTTTTAGGCTAACTATATTTTATTTTGACAGAATGTAACTTGTGTTATAGTGGAATGTGGATAAATCAGAAAGCTATGCAGTATTATGTTTGCAAGTGCCTCAGCCTTGCTAACACAAAGCTAACATTAGCATACAGCTAACATGTCCTCTCTGCTAGACAGGGGGGCTAAAATAATCATTCGACACGCTTAGATTCAATGTTTTTTGCTAGATACAGACATTTTGTTAGCATTTCAGCCCTGGGTTGCATAGTGGTGTCGATTGTTTTCTTCTTTTTTTAAATCTGCTGTATCGACTATATTAGTATTAATATTGAATTTTATTTTGATGTAGGCTAACTTCCAGAGATGGAGGCTTTGCAGCCATTTTGCCACTGGTCTGTTGTCATGCCCATTATCTCCAACAATTACAGTCTGAACAATTTGGCGTGAATGTGGCATTAACCTTTACTAAACTAGGCTGTTGCATTTGTAAGTGGCTACAGTGTTTGTCAGTTATGGGGCAGAACTGTAAACCCTTTTCTTGTTAGTTGTTAGCATTTCTTGTGTGTCATACTTTCTGCTTTTGGGGCTTAACAATACTTGTAAGTGCAGACTAAACCGGTGTACACAAACAGGAAATATGTAGCCCTGCAGTGCATGGCCAGATATTAACTTTGCCTTCAGATCTTCAATAAAAAAAAAAGACTTTGAAATTGTTCTTGAGCTTAAGTAATTTTTTCCACTTAACACTAAAATGACAGAGAGTCTGTGTTTCTTTAACCAATCGAACAGTTCATCAAATCTAAAAGAAGGGGTTGTTATCTTTTGTGTGCTTTGGCCAAAGTTTGATTGCTTCTGAGATGTGAGTACTACGTTATGTGTGTGAAGAAGGTGTCCGGTAAAACATTAGCAAAATGGTTTGATTTAAATGGCAGTGATTCTTCTTTGGTCATTTCTGATGCTGACAAGAAGAGGCAGAGGACACTAACTGATTGATTGTTGCACTTTCCCCTGCTTGTGGTCAAGGCTAAAACCTGGGGTGGGATTACTGGTTTCCTAGTAAGCAATTAAGGATTCACTGCTGTGGGGTAAGAACAGGACATTAACCTTTGATCCTTGACCTATCTGCCGGAGAGGTTTGATGTCACATAACAGCTGAAAGGTGTAACCCTGCAGTGTCTGTTTCTCAGAGGACATTTTATTTCAATTCAGGAGGCTTATGTCTCACCCGTAAACAGTTTCTCCTAATCACCTGACGATGTGGAAAATCCTACAAGATGTAAACGTTTTGCTTTTGCTTTCATAAACACAACATTTTGAATTTAAGATTGTCATTAAGGGGGTGGTTGGTGCTGTTAAAAGCAGTAGCCGTTTCTCCTACCCATCTATGCAGTTGTAAAGAGACCTATTGGCCTACTGACAACACGTTTTTCACGAGGAGCAGCTAAAAATAGACGCCATGAATGTTGCTGCAACCATTGGACCGGACAATCACACACAAACACACATGCACTGGCGTGCTGGTACCATGAATAAACATGGATTTGTTGAGTCGTAGAACGGGCAGAATTGAAAGTAATAGTATATCGTGGTTACTAGTGGAGTCACTCATCATATTTATTTGGTTATTCCTTGGCCGTTTTACTTGATGACATGTGTAGCCTATATTTTATGTAATAATAGTGGTCTGCAACTTCTCATGTAATAATTTAATTTATTTGTAAATTTGAAGCAGCATTTTTTTGGGGGGGGGAATTTACACAAACATGCATGAAATGTGCAGAGATGTCAGAATGATAGGCCGAGCAGTTAGAGGTTTAGTGTCTTGCTCGAGGGCACCTCGGCAGTGCCCAGGAGGTGAACTGGCACCTCTCCAGCTATCAGTCCACACTCCGTACCTGGTCCGTCCTAGACTTGAACTGACTAGGCTCTGGTTCCCGAGCCTGGTCTACTGAGCTACTGACGTCCCCCCATGTACTTTAATTATTCAATATCAAAGTGATGCCAGTTTTAAGGAATGATCGCATGACATTTATCTCCTGTAAACATTGTCTGTACATGGTGTGATGATGATATCATGAACGGTAAAATCACTACAAGCTTAAATGTTACATAAAATAAAAAGAAGAAGTTAAATATTTCATAGTTAAATATAGACCACAACACTAAGCTTAGTTTCAGTCAACTAGCATATTTGATCATTACTGTATGTCCTGTATGTTCCCATCTGGCTGTGTGTTAATGGCTGGAACTTCCATGCTCTCTCTGTGTCTTAAACACACACACACACACACACACACACACACACACACACACACACACACACACACACACACACACACACACACACACACACATAGCCTAAAAGTGTCCGCTGACAGCCAGCTGCTTCGTTTAAGATTACAGTCTATCTACATTTCAAACATTACATATGTAGAGCTCACAACTTTATCAGGACAGGTGAACTCAGTCAATGGTGTGATTATATGTAACAGAAAGCGATGCACATGTTTACTGCAGAGCCTAGATGGCAGTTATACAACAGCTACTGACCATTGTAATCTCTCTCTCTCTCGCTCTCTCTCTCTCTCTCTATCTTTCTACCCTCATGACCCGAGGGATTGCATAAGCAGCCATCTGAATATAGAATGGCAGACCGTAATGACTGTTGTACTTAAATCTAATTGGTCCAGAGACAATACATGAGCCCTATGACCCTGTTGCTTACATCTTTACCACTTATTGTAGATAAAGTGTATTATCTTTACACACACAGACAAAAGAAAAAGTCAAAGTAATTTGTAACCTCATTATACAAAAGTCACCTAAACAAAAGTATGGATTATTGGGTGAAAGTCAGTCCTATCGGAGCTTATTATATTCTGTGCATGACTGCATGACATCACTAGAGTTCATTGTAGATTGCAGTACATCAAGTCAAGATAGTTAGATGTGACTATGTGATATGTGCATTGATAAGCTGTCCTAGAATATTAAGAATGATACATAGGAACTTCTTCATCAAACTGGTTCGGGGATAAGCAATAAAGCACAGTAGATCAGTAAAGTCACAGCCCTAACAGAGTATTGTCACAAGGTTGACAAGTGACCCCCACCAGTGCTTGTACAGCGGGCAGTCAGGCTCTGGTCAGCTGGTAGGCTGTTTCTTTACTTGACCACTATATCAGGTTTGCCAAACCTAGAACTCCTGGATAGAAGGGAAAAAAAACTGTCTGGGTTGTTTGCCTTTCTTTAAACCAAACACAATCGTCTTGGGAGGCGTTAATCTCCGTTCGCAAAGACCGTGGATCTGCAAAATGGTCTTGTGAAGGAACTTGTTTTGGTGGAGCATTTGCACCCCGCAAAAGAAAATGCCAAATACAATATTCAATTTCAATTTCAACTAAATTTTATTTATAGTATCAAATCATAACCAGAGTTATTTCAAGACACTTTACAGATAGAGTAGGTCTAGACCACACTCTATAATATACAAGGACCCAACAATTCTAGTAAATCCCCCAAGAGCAAGCATTAAGTGGCAAGGAAAAACTCCCTTTAGGCAGAAACCTCGGAGAGACCCAGGCTCTTTGTAGGCGTTGTCTGAAGGTGCCTGTTGGGGGTGTGATGAATGGTGGCAATAACAGTCACAATAAAAGATAATGGAACAGTGACTAGAAATAGTAGTTGTAGTAGTGTCAGCACTGCTCAATTGTTTGTCCTCCATTAAGGATTGGTTGGCAAACAATTTCTTGCAGCTTAATGAAGATAAGACCGAAGTCCTTATTGTTGCTGATCTTTTGGGGTCCCTTGCTTCAGTGGTACAGTCCAATCTTAGAAACCTTGGTGTTATATTTGAGCAGAATATATTCGCAAGGTGAACTTGAGATGATCATTCTTGGTTTTGTTTCATCACGGCTTGATTACTGCAACTCCATTTTCACTTGTCTTAGCAAGTCATCTCAGGACCGTCTGCAACTAGTGCAAAATTCTGCTGCTAGGCTGTTGACCAGGTCCAACAGAATGTCACACATCACTCCTGTGTTATCCATGTTACATTGGCTTCCAATAAAGTTCAGGATCCAATTTAAGGTTTCTAGTTCTTACATATAAAGCATTGCATGGACTGGCACTTGTTTATATCTCTGACCTGCTCCAGCCGTACATCACTAACAGGTCACTTAGGTCTTCTAACCAGGGACTACTGGTGGTCCCACGCACTTGTTTAAAGACTAAAGGTGATCGTTCCTTTTGAAGTGGTAGCTCCGACCTTGTGGAACGCTCTCCCTGTTAACTTACGTTCTGCAGTCTCGGTTGACGCTTTTAGAAAGCAACTGAAAACATACTTGTTTTAACTGGTTTTTGTCTAATGTTGGTAATTTTGAGTTTTATTTGTTTAATCCTCATTGGAACTGCATTTGTTGTTGCTTTTTTATTTTCTGTTTTGGATTCTATTGTATTTTACATTGTATTTTTCAAATGTCTTTTGTGTGAAGCACTTGTGACTGTGACTGTCTGTGAAAGGTGCTATATCAAATAAATTACTTACTTACTTACTTACTTACTTACTTACCTACTTACTTACTTACTTAGTTCATGGTGTAGCAGGGCACTGCAGGGCGTTACAGGACGTAGCAGGGCACCGCAGAGCATAGCAGGACACTGGAGGGCACCGCAGAGCGTAGCAGGGTGTAACAGGGCTTAGCAGGGCGTGCAGCAGGACCACGGCGACAGCTACAACCATGATTTTGGTGCCACCCTAATCCAAGGAAACATGCTGGGTGAAAACAACAAACATCCGGGGAATAAGCTCCCCAGAGTTAGGTTAGTAACAAGCATTTCTGGGACATAGATGCACACAAATGGAAAGAGAGAGGAGAGAGAAGCTCAGTGTGTCAAAGGAAGGTAACTGTTCACACAACACAGTAACGTGAGGTATTTAAATTAGCTGGATACATGGTTAAACCTCATTTCCTCTTACCAGTTTATCGCCGTGTATTTTGTCCATAGCAAATCCCAGCCAATACGTCCAAGTTAGATAATAAATGCATTAAAAATATTATTTGTAAATCTTTACAATCATTCTCCGAAGAACCAAGCTGGCCTGTCTTGTTGCATGATCCAAATTTTCTTCAAAACATTTTCAGCATGTAGCTTGCGAGGTTCTGGTAGTTGTTGTTTACCAAAGCACACAAAGAAAGCAAAAGGTGAGGGACATCGGGGCGGAACTTCCGGCAGCGCCGGAACCATCCAGTAAATGAACCGTTGTCCATCCAGAGTAGTGGAAAGCCAAGGGCAATACAAGATTTGTGTCATAGAATTTGTTTATAGGTTAAGTTCAAATGGACATAAACATTTTGAAATGTAAAAAATGCATACAATATCCATGTAACATGCAAATAAGGATATAGTTTATCCACACTACAATTTTAAAGATGCTGAACAGCCAGTTGGTGTAAACAAAATACACTGATAGAAGTCTGTGTCATATTTTGAGACAACAGAGGCAGATTTATTGCACAAATGTAGGATTTTTACGAGCACTCGGCTTTCCCTTTGCTGCTTTTGGGATTAAATTTGGCAACCAAACACATATGGTGAAACGGTTAGTCTGCTCTATCAGCTTTGGTAGAAAATCAGCAATCAAACCCAGGCCAAAAATTATTCTAAAACTCAATTTTGCTAGTGAAATAAAATTTGAAGCAGCAGGCTGATGTCCCTTTGTCAACTGTTGGCTTATAACCTGACTCCGCCAGATGGATTGCTTCGCATTTGCTCGGCATATCCATCTGGGAACTTTCCGTTGGAGAACTTTTGGGAAGGGGCAAAAATACTGGTTAGCTGATTGGATAAACCATCTGTCTATCACCTATGTTGGCGATAGACGGGCCAAATCAACCAATCAGATCAACGAAGCGTTTGAAAATACAACCACAAGCCCCTGCTGCTGCAGGCAAAGCATAGCTCGTTAGCTCAGCAAGCAAGCAAGTAACATGTCGGTAAAGGATATTTGCCGTTTTTGTGTAACGAGAATTTACGAATAAAAGGCACCCTTTCAGGTTCCTGGTCCATATTCCAAAAGAAAGAATCCAAGAGAAAAAAGCATTAGCGAGCAGCTAACAGAGTTAGGGCTACCGGTGGCTGAAAATACTGGTTAGCTGATTGGATAAAGCATCTGTCTATCACCACCTAAACTCGCCTCAAAACCAATGCTGATTGGCCTGGTCGTTTGGCGAACGGCTCCAAATTTTTTCTACCTCAAGATGCCAGACTGATCTGCGAGTGGAAAACTGGAGCTCGCGAGATCAGGACGGTCTCACAAGGCTAGTTGGCTTAAACCCCTTTATGATCGGAGGAACGTTACCCAGGGACTAGGAACCTTTTGGGTAACTCATTGGGCTTGAGCGCAGGAACCAGTGTCTAATTTAGGGGCCGAGGACATTTTCCAGGAGCATTTCACCCCCCAAAAAGTACCTGCTCGGTTGGTAGTACTTTATAAAAGTACAGGCTGCAGAGTTTTTTTACCCCTGCGACCACCAGCAGGTCATGTTGCTTTTTCATACGTCAGCGGACGGATTTGCATAATCTTAACAGGTATCTAGGCAATGGTGGAAACCCAGATAACGGGCTGCAGGAACCTTTCAGTTCCTTGAAAAGTTGTTCCTTGGACGGAAAGTGGGTGGAAAGGCAGTTGTAGTTATTTTCAGTGGAACTCAATGCCAGCACAAACCTTGACCATGCATTTTCCAGAAGATTTTACTGCTGACATGAAATTGTGTTACCATATCGTTCATGAACACCTTTTATATTTCTCTTCTTGCAGGCCATGGAAAGAACCACAAGGACGCAGCATCAGTGCGAGCCACACACCCAATCCCTGCTGCCTGTGGGATCTACTACTTTGAAGTCAAGATTGTCAGCAAAGGTCGAGACGGGTAAGGAGATTCTGGAAACATGTTTTATCATTTACCTTTTTGGGCCTAAATGAAAATTATAGCTATTAGCAACAAACAATAAGGGACCATTCGGTATTAATGGAATGGACCACCGGAGGAAAATAGGGGAGGGTCATGTCTTTTTATTCTTTGTTGAGGGGAAGGTCACCCCACATTTTATAGTCTAGAAGGGGGGATCACACAGCTTTTGTATTCATGAAACAGCAACATTTCAAAGTGGCTTGTTTGGTGCATATTTATCCATGTAGTTCTTAGTCTCGGCCCCTGCTACCAGATGGGTCTGACCCTTGAGTTTGCTGTGGGGCAGGGGGAGCACTGCCCCCTAGGTGGCTGAAATGGGTAATTGCATGGTTTAAAAAATAAGTGGAATAATTATGTCTGGCATGACCAGATATTTTATAAATATTTTAAATAACCCAAAACAACTAAAAGGTGGTAGGTAATACATCTGATTTTATATACTGCTTTAGTAAAAAAAAAAAAATTAGCCTACCTGGCTGACAATGCTGCAAGACGTAAAAAACGAAGATTACTGTTGCACTAGTTTGGACATCCTGCCGTGCCAATGTTGCAATAAAGGTTTCCTAAATGCCATGTATATACATTTGATGTCAGCTTACTAATTGATTGTGTGTTTTGTGTAGATTTGGACTTGTATACGTTTATTCCACTTTGTTTAAACGGTGAAGTGGAGAGGCCTCATTCAACTGTTTGGAGCTGGCTGGTGAATGTGACTTGTGTAGGACTTGCTGGATACACTGTATAATTTACCTTTTTGTGGATCTACTGATCGCTGTGGATTACTTTATTTTCGTGTCATTAGATTCCGGCAAAATATGGATCTTTTTATGTGATTGCGCTTCATTTCTGCGTTTGGAGAGGCATCTCAACAGGCTGTAGGTCCAACACTGAGTGTTCACTGTTACATTTTAGTTGAATTTAAGTGTCGGGGCATTCCGCCACCATCTGTCTATTGTGTTCCAAGACAGCCGTGACGCGATTGGATTTCATAAGGGCGAATGGTTAAATTGTTACAATGTGATTTAAAATCTGCTTTAAAAATAAACATATGTTTTGGAATATAATAATATACAGTCTATGGTTCTGCTTTGGCAGCTTTAGCTATGTGCTAAAACATACAATGACTGAGGAAGCCTAGTGATGAGTCCATAGCAACCAGTTTGTGTGTTGAATTTGTTACCCAGTGTCCTTTGCTGAATGGTCTCAATGTTTTATTGTTTTATTTAATGTGAATACTAGTTTACTAGAGGAGTAACTTAGTATTTGAAGTAATGCAGTAATGCAGGAAGTGTGCATTTAGTTTCCATGCTTATTGTGTTTCCACAACAATGTTAGTGAGTAAATCTACTGAAATGGCCACCACACCATAACAGAGGAGTGGGATGTATAAGATGAGAATGCAGAGGTTAAATCATGTATGTCATGGCTGTAAAAAAACAATGGCGTCTGCACGTCTTTACGAAGTGCTAACAAGTACCGAAGGCATCCTCAAATTGATGGGGAGGGTCATCCCTCTTTTTGCAATCATTTTGGAGGGTCATACAAATTGTTTTACTGCCGAGGGGAGGGACAAGTCTGTTTTTATTAAAGATCCCAAAACTCCTCCGGTGGCCCTTTCTTTATAAATAACGAACAGTCCCTAAGTGATTATCAAAACGCAATAATTGGACAGGAGTCTAATTTATCTCAGTACCATAGCGTTGGCTCTAGGGATAGCAATGTCTTGACAATTTTTGGAAGGATTCCTGTGAAAATGGTACAGAAATTCAGAGTTTGCAGAGGATGAATGATAATGTCTTTGCTCATGGTTACCTAACAGCACCACTTGCCCAAAATTCATAACAGGGTACTTCGAAAGCAAAAGTAACAGCATGAGAAAACACACTCCGTTGGTTCAGTTTGTGCTAAGCAATAGCTATACACACACACACACACATTTTCTGTCTTACTTGAGATGACTTAAGTCTCAACCCTGCAAAGCATTTACGATAAATGTTAGCTAAAATGAAAAATTTGAACATGCTACGCTCTCATTGCCTGCAAACATACCACAACAAATAGTCAGTTTTTCCTAGATGTGGGTACAAAAAGGATCAAACGCAGGTATCGTTTTCGAAGTTTTGATACTATTATGTTTTGTTATTTTGGTTGATACCGATACCCAGCCCTAATGCTCTTGGTATGGATGTTAATGTGCAGTCATGCTTACCATTGAATGCTAAATGGTATCGTATTAGTAAGATCACTTTGTATGTTAAGATGCTAATATTGGTGTGCTATCAATGTTTGTGGGCTCATAGATTTCCACACACCTAGAGTATGACAATGTATAGGTCCATTAGGGTTGGAACAGTACACTAATTCACGGTTTGGTATGCCCCTCGGTTTTGGGATTGTGATTAAATTTTTTTCCATTTATTTATTTTGAAATGCAAACATTTAACAGTGGCCCATTGACCATCATTCGTACTGTAAAGACCTTTTCACACCGGGGGCGTGGCGAAATAATCGCCTGCCGATATTTTGCATCAAAACTATTCATACCGGCAGCGATGCAAATTTAAGACAGTTGTTTAATAAAAGGTTTGAATATTCGCGTCCGCTTATCTACCATGTCGGTGGGATAGTTTGAGGTTCTTCTGGGGATGCTGCTGAAGCGAGAGAGGAAGTGACGAGAGAGGAAGTGACGAGAGAGAGCGTTTGGAGCGGAGGAGAGTTAACGTTTAGCGGTGAAGATATCAGGTGAATGTACAGTAGCTAGAGTCTGCAGTTTGAGCACAAATAAGTGCTGCAGCTCCTCAAGAGAGCAGTGTCCTGTCTTGGTTCCCCGGCTGCTGAATGGAGTGACGGGGACTAGTTTCGGAGACTCCAGCCCAGACAATTTTGACAGTAATTGTTTGGGTCACAGTTCGTACTTGGCCGAGGAAGTCACATAACAAATGTCCTGTAGCGGTTCGGGATGAATACACGTACCATTACAGCCCTAGCAGTTTTTCTGTGAAGTGTAGTATACACTGTGAAATTGTCAGCACCAGTACATTTTAATTTCATGTGTATTGTAATGTGTTTTCAGGCCAGTTAGGTCCGTGTGTAGTTCTATGGTTGTATTTTCCTCCATAATGTGTCAAACATTAGAGTGCACTTTCTTTGCTCGTCTTTGTTTCCTGTGGTTGTTTTGGTAAGGTCGGACATCCCTGGCTCACTGTGATGGCTTGTGAATTTGTAAACTTGCTTCAGCAGCATTTCCCTCACCTTGAGTCTGCATAAAAACAGCAATCTTGGTACCACCGTTCCAAGTGTATTGCCAAATACAATAGTGCCTCCAAATATGTCACTCACGACCTCTATCAGCCTGGTCTCAGTCTTGTTGCCAGTATCTGCATCAGCTGTCCGGTTCTCCAAATGTTAGTGCCACGACAGAGAGAGTTGCATCAACAGTGGTAGACATTTAAACTCAACTGCTGTGTCAGGGAAAATCGCGATGTTACAACCCAAAAGGGGTTAAGCAACTCATCAAATCTGAGGCACAAAACCAACTGTTGCTGAAAAATCAAAAGATGCATCATAACTGCACCAGAGTTATCTCCACATTAGGCCCATTTGATTCTAGAAGCAGGAATGGGGCATTGCAAATGTACATAGAAAAAGAACATCCAACAGAGATGCAATGTAGAATAGCCTGTTTTAGGGGTTCAGGGTGATACATTTTTTGAAATACTATCAGAGACATTTTATTTGTAGGCAGATTGTAAAGCCTTTATTCTACAGGCTCTACAGGCACTACAAAAATGTGCTTCACATCTGGTCACACAGTTTTATCTTGCTATTGCTTGTACTGATATGTTGACCAGAGTACACTCAGCGTTAACCAAATGTCTCCCCCATGATTACACCAATCCAGTTTGCTCCAAGATAGCAGCCAAAATAGGTGACATCATGCACTTTTCCCTGAAGTAACTAAATTAATAACTGATTTCAAACTGAATTTTATAGTAAGCCACATTACTGGCCCTTAGCTATAGCATCTGCTGGGGTTGTTGTGGTTGTTGATTAGTACCAGCAACTCTTTTCTCTCAATTACTTTGCCAGATGCTTAGATTCCTGGCTTTCAAAGCTCAAACCTTTTTGACCTGTCCTCTGCATTGGAAACTCTCCTCCATCATCCCCAATAAAAGTCTCAGGTTACATAATATACTGTTTAGTTACACTCCCCAGTTCCAGTTGAGCAGCTCTGAGCGAACAGAACAGTGGTGTAAAAGACGTGAGGAGTGTATCTATGTGTAACTACTACGTTAGCTGTAAATAGGAAAGCCTTCCGAATCAACTTATGGCGTTTTTCCATTACATGGTATCTGCTCGACTCGCCTCATTTCTCTCTCGACGCACTGTGTGTCCGTTTTCCATTGCAGATTTTAGTACCGCCTCAGCGTGGCTGGTCATCATAGCAGCGCCGCAGTAAACTGCCGTGACCTAACGTGACACACACACACACAACGTCGAAGTGTGTTGTTGTTGCCACAGCCAGAAGACAAATTTTGTTTCAAATGAAGCTGGAGGCGGCAAAAAAACCCACAGCTGGCTAAAATATTTAAAAATGATGGGTTTGTTCAGGACAGTCTGTCGCTTTCACGTCACCTTTTGGTATCACCTCAGCTCACTTGGAACCTCGACTGAGGTGGCACTAAAAAAAGTACCTGTTGGCAGGTACCGGGTACTTTTTTTCGTAATGGAAAACCAAAAAAGGCTAGTAAAGGCGAGTCGAGCAGGTACCGTGTAATGGAAAAGCGTCATTAGCTGCTTGATTCGAAACACCAGACGGCAGCAGTGTGATCGTATGGAGTGATTTTCTGGTTCACTGGATTAGAAACAGGACTTAAACTAGCCTGGGAAAACCCTGACAAACTTCCGGCAAATTTGAGATTTGCTCTGCAAGTCAGTCTGGCCAAGAGCCCATTCAAGCCCATTTCCATTTTTCTAAATCGAGGCACCAATCACAACCGTTGAGGCGGGCTTTACACCAATCACAACCGTTGAGGTGGGCTTTACATGATGACGATAGCGCAGTGACGGCGAGCAGCTTTATGTTTACATTCAACATGATGGCTACCGAAACGCAGCAACCCGTTGACGCCACTGTCGCTGCTACGTCACCCGGATCGTTGGTCTGATTGGTTGAAGGACTATCCAATGCGCCCAGAGGCATTTGAGCGGCGTCCGTTGGTGACGCCCCTTTGGAAATGAGCTGCGAATGTACCTGGCCCAGACCCACTTTCAGTTACAACTGAGAAGGGTCTGGTTGTCAACCAGGCTAGGACTTAACAACATCTTGAATTCATATTTGAGTTGCAACATGAAATAATGACATAAACCATATGATGCACTTCACATTTCTTTCTTTATGTCTTTTTGTTTCATTAACATTACAGTGTAGATAGAAGTGGTATGTCAGAAAATACTGCATGAGTAATGCCATGACATGCCACTACAAAACAATCACTGCATGTGTATTTCCAAGTTAGGATCTTGGCTATAAAATTAAAGCAAAGTAAACCCAAATATGATATTGACTACTGAACTCAAAAAACACAATGTCAATACTATGGCCTCCGTTCTCAGGCTTCAGTCTCTCAAAAGCATGGAGAAAAGTCTAACTAAATGTGAAATCTCCTCACTTTTTGTGTAAGGAAATATAATTATACTGTAACTGTTGTGCATTTAAACATTTTCAAGAACAGGATAAAACCGCTTCTAAGCTTCAAGCCTCTGGGTGGGTGCTTCACTTATCAGTGGTTTACTGACATTATCAACAAGCTTGACAATTAGTGCTTATTAGTGCCATTAGTGATTTAAGATGAAAGTCCCTTTACAACAAGTTACTGAGTCCTAGTTGCCCACTAGTAGTTAGTTTTCATTACATATACTTCTGGCTGTAAATTTTAAGTTAACTGCCATTTCTTATTATACTTTGCAGCCCAATAAAATATATTGGAATATTTTTGGCTTCAATTTAATGTTTAAATGTAGCCATGGCATACTCCATATTATTCATGTGAATTGCCATTTAATTTTTTTATATATTACTTTGAGATGTCTTTATTCTGACTAACACTGGCCTTGCCACAGGGACAGATTGGCATCAGTAGAATTGCAATGAATAAAGAGCCTATGGGGGAAAACAAACCTACTTCCTGTAAGTGGGTGAGACAAAAATCTTGCAGTTGCTGTTAGGACATTGTCTTTAAGTGAAAGCCAGGTTGATGACTCACAAATCTCCAATGAATGTCCCAGTGCCTCCTATCCTTTTTAGAATATCTCTGGGTGCTGCACTCATTTTAGTAATGTCATCACTTTGGTAGTCTATGTCGACGGCGTTTCATTTACGGGACAGTTCCGGTGCCGCCGCAGGTTCCGCCGGATTTCCCTAATTTTCGCCCTGGATATCCCTCACCTTGCGCTTTCTTTGTGTAGGCATTCTAAAGTCGATTCGGGAAACATCCTCTGAGCTACTACAACCAACAAGCAAATTATGGAGTGGATTTTTTGGAGTAAAATTCTCATCACACACTTGACAGCCATATTAATTCCAGAACTCGCCTCCCTACGTGCACATGTTCCACCAAAACAAGTTCCTCCCCAAGGCTATTTTGCAAAGGCATTGTTGCTGCGCCAGGCGCCTAGCACCGCCCAAGACGATTGTGATTGGTTTACAGAAATGCCAATAAATCAGACCACTTTTTTTGTGTTCTGTGGAGATAGGTCTCGCTTAGTAAACACTTTTTAGACATGCTAGTGGCTTAAAGAATGGCAATCTTGGTCTGTCCCTCTGCCCCTCTACTACTTTGATCCAGACTGAAATAACTGTACAAGCATGCGCCAACAGCATGCCAGTTCTTTTCTCCAGTAAAATTGGCTCAAAACCTTGCTCAAAGCATGGGTCGAGTATAGCCTAACAGAGCTGATAGCATTGCAGAAAACTATGGAGGGATTTAAGGGCCATAACTAAATAAATGAATATTTATACTTTTATTTATACTTTTAGTTATACTTTAATCTTTTATTTATTTATTTATGTATTTATACTGTTATACTTTTATTTATCCATAGCGTAACTTGCTACAGGGACAATATAAATCTGTTGACTTCAGCCATCAAAAGTCAGGGGGCAGGCCTGCCCTGATTGTTGAACCTGAATGTACTGCTTTTGCCTAAATCAAGATGGCTGCGCACACACCCTACCCATAGCCAAGAACTCAGAACTCGAACCTTCTATGGCGCCATTTTGATGCTACAAAACAATCACCTCCCGTTAGCATTCCACTGACTGCCATTCATTTTGACGTCACTTTGACAGTGAATAACTTTACATCTGAAGCGTTTAAAGACTCTATTTGTCCATTGTTAATTTCTAAAGAAACACGACAATGTATAAAAGGCTCAATTACCTTGTATCTCACGTTATGGCTCCATAGCAGCCGTTTTTGTAAAAATAAGCTAACGATTGTGTCACATAGTAGAGGAATTACCGTATAGTACAGGAGAAGCTCGCAGGCAGTTTCGACTTACATGAGCTGTTTAGGTTTAATTACTAATGTTAACTAGCATTTTAGTTAGCAATAATTAGCCTGTGCCCATGTTATCTCCTTACATATACCTACGTTCTCCATCTCTGCAAGATTGGGAATGATTGAGATTTCTCTTGGCACAGCTACAAGAAAACTTACAACTTTCAGACAGGTTGCTCACGTCACAGCTACGTCTTTGAGCTCAGTTGGAGGCTGCGCAGTAATGCTCAGCGCTCACCGGAAAAGTGCTTCAAATATCCTTCACTGGTCTCCGTCCAGAGAAACGAGATCTGTTGGTCCATTCTTATATACTGTCTATGCCCATAGCCCGTACCTGAAACTGGTTGCAAGTGTGGCACATACTAGTATATTTTGGGCTGACACTTTTTTCATTTTTACACAGTATGTATTATTTCACTTTTAATGACAGACCCCATTTAATGTATTTCTTATGAGTACAAACACACAAGCAGCTGTCACATGTTTCCATAGCAACTCCTCAAATCCTGAGTGGAGATCGTGTGATAACTAATAAAAGATATCTGCTGTAATTTTTCTGTGGATAGATTTAGCTACTATACGTCCGTGGACTTCAAGCACCAGAGACAATTTCCGGTTCCTGCTTAGTCAGCCAGTCAACTTAAGCTAACGTTAGTTTTGTAGAGATCGTGGAATTTCCCAAACTAAATAATTAAAGCACACATAAACACAAAACTGCTTTGCTAGCTCAATCGTGTTGCAACTAATGTATCTGCATTAAAAAATATTTTTTTCCATTGACCGATTTAGCTCCTGTATGTCCGCGAACTACACATGTAGCAGCTATTTTTAACATAGTGCCCTGTCAGCGACACAGCTGATGGGATCCAAACATTTCCAGTTAACTCCAGAGTGTTGTAACAAATATATTGTTTAATAATCCGATGAATAACTTTATAAATATGTTAGTTTTTGTGTTCCGATGTTGTTCCTGATTTATTTTCATGAATACAAATGTTTCAAAACCAGTTTTTCGATTCAACTCCGTTATGTTGACATGGAAATGGAAGAGTAATATTTTTAGTGATGAGCCTGTGGTGTGCTCAAATGGCTTTGTGTGTGCTATCATGCTAATTTGAGCACATTCTAAATGTTACCTGGTCTGATCTGCTTGTTGTATAATAACAATATTCCCAGTTAATAATGATCATTTAAAAAAAAAAACATAGTATACATATTTTGAATTGTATGTCTTCCCCTGAATCTCTATTTGCTGGATGGTAGCATTACAGTGCAAACCAAACTCATAGCTATTTCAAGATAACTCTATTGACTAGATGAGTCTGCTGGGTTTGTAATACGTTCATTAACCAATCCAAAGCTTTAACCCGCCCCCTGACCTTTGATGACTGAAGTTGACGGATTTATTTTTATTGTGCAGCAAGTTACCCAAACTATAAAAGTATAAATATATACAATTTTAGACATTTAGTTATACATTTATGTATGTATGTATTTATTTAGTTATATACCTTTAGACCCTCCATAGAAAACTCCTTTTCTTGCTTTATTATGCCAGACAGAATAATGAAATCGTCCCTAGATGAAATGTTGCTGAAGTGACAATGACTTCTTGTCCCACCCTTAGTTCAATTATTTACTTCCAGTTGATTGATGTGACACCAGTGTCTTTTTCCTCCCTTTTACATCCTAGAAGTAATTGAGGAAAAATCAGGAAACTTGTGAATAAGGCCATTTATTCGGCTTAGACAAGAAATAATTTATTGCTGGGATGATATCAATATTCGCAAAGTGTGCTGAGACTATGCCACACCCATACACCTGACAATGTTGATGACTCGTTCAATTGAGAAAAAAGTTTTTTTTACTGTGCTTTCATAAGTTTGCATACATGAAAAGGATACAGGCCAAGTTCTTATCCTTGTGTTACGTACAAATGATGTCACTGCTTACCCCTAAGCTTCGCTCGCTGTCACTTTTGAAGTTCGGACGTTCCATCGGAGACAGCTCACTCTGCCATAACTCGTCCACACATTTGAGATATGAAAGGAGATCAAAGACAGTATGTTTAAAGTTACCTCTGCCTGACACTCATCAAAGTATGATCTGAATATTTTTTCAACGTTAACCTGAGAAAACGCCTAAACATTGCTACTCTGGGGTGATTACAGATATGGTGAAATCTGGGTGCATGCTATAATGGGTAAAATCTACTACAGTTTGAATTCTTCTTCTCTTGTTGTGTGCAGGTACATGGGCATCGGCCTGTCTGCCCAGGGCGTCAACATGAACAGATTGCCTGGTGAGTAAGGTGTGAATGTTGTCACCATGACATAAACAGTATGGAGTTGGATGATGGACAGATTTGTTAGGATAGGTCGATGCTGAAAATAAGGATACAATGGATACAAGGATAAGGATAATAAGGATACAGGTTACAATGGGCGGGTGGATGTCAGAATGAATTAATAAAAGCATGGTAGAACAACAGGACAGAGTCTGTGTTTGGAGCAATCAACGACATGGGGCCAAATAAGGATTCCCAAGGTTTCTCAACATGAACAGAGTGTATGGCGAGTACATAATGACGCCTTTGTCTAGCAATAACATTGGCTCGCTGGGCCAACGCCAGAATTACAAACATTTAACTGTCTGATCGAACCATTGCTTTGTTTAGTTTTGGTTATACGTAGGAAAGTCTGAGCAGCTCTGGAGTGGCTGGCCAAAACCTTGACCCTGAATGTTTGTAATTACTTATTGGCCCAACTTCCGAGCCCCTCGGACCCCATTGGTTCAGATTACAATCAAGCATCGACAGTGCTGTATGGTTGGTTTACTTTTAAAATTTACATAACTAAATAGATCAACAATAATCAACAATTAGAAGGGTTGATTAGTAGCGCTTGGGGGAGTGTGGATGGAAAATATTTATCCACGTGTCGAGGTAAATATAGATGAAAGGAATGAAGAAGTGCCAAGAAATGGATTTTGTAAATAAGTGAAAGAAGCAACATTTATGAGATTTGGGGATGAAAGTGGGAGGAGAGGAGGACGTGTGTCATTGTTAGAGTAATTGGATGTGGCATGTGGATTGAGTCTGAACAGTCTGACAGCTGCAGAAAGAACATGTCAGGACATGTCACTGAACAGTGGTATGGATCAGTGACAGATGATGTTGACTTGGGCTTGCAGTCTGACCTTAGTCTAATTTGATTTAAATAAGCACTGCTTCTCACTTTGTAATGGTAGACTGCTCAAACAGTATTTTCCATTAAAAAAAAAAATAATTTTGTGCCTGAGCCTTAGCCAACACCAAACTATATGGATTTATGACACGGCTTGGTTGAACTCGACGGCATTCTGCTGTCTGCTAATTCTCGATAACAGACCACTGCTGTTCTGATCACTCTGGAGGACAGCTGTCAATCTGCTGAAAGAAGTCTGGTTAATTTATTAATTTATCAAAAAAGTGGGGAAAAGTGGAGCAACTCCTGTCCTTCAATACAGGCAATGACAGCAGATCTGGTGAACCCCTTCAGGGTGATTTCAAGACCGTCCTGATCACCCCGTCAGGGTTGTATTCGACCACCTCGCTCTACATTATCCCTTACATAATATGCATTCTTCTATACAGGATATTTGTGTGATTGTGTTTCTCACATATCCAAGGGTGTCATCATCACAAGCAAAAGCAAGTGGTGCTTTTGCATGATTCTTTGTGCAGAAAACTCAGTTTTAAAGAACTGTTGATTGAATCGACTAATCGATTAGTAGACGAAATGGTACGAGTGTTAGTCGACTAAGAATTTCTTTAATCGAGGACAGCCCTAAATTGGACGCTCCCAGCTTGGTAAACTCCCATATTTTTAAAAACTCGATGACCCAGGGTGTCTTTCTCATAAAAAATTGTTTTCTCCACGCCCAAATTGAGATAACCTAGACCATGATCGCGGAGTCCACTGCCAGGGTCTAGGGAACGGTGTCCCAATCGGCAGCGGCAGATGGCCGCCCAACCAAGAGTCAGGGTCTGTCCGAGGTTTCTGCCTGATAAAAGGTAGTTTTTCCTCGCCACTGTCACCCCCAAATGCTTGCTCTTGGGGTGACTATCTGTAAAGTGTCCTGAGATAACTCCTGTTGTGATTTGACACTATAAATAAAATTGAATTGAATTGAACAAAGGTGCTACTATAAAGATTTTAAAGAAAACAAGACTGCCCACGATCATCCAAGCCTTTGTCTACTTAAACATTTATTTTGTGCTGGGCACTGACTATCTGAAAGTTATTTGCAAATAAATTGGCAATGCAGACTGTCACATGATTGTGTCATTTACATTGCTGTGAGTTGAAAATGGATTTGGAAAAAGTCTTTTACTTTTTCTATGTGAATATGTCTTTTTATATGTCTTTCCTGTGCAACCCCCATGTCCACCATATCCCTATACACTCAGCAACACCCCCCCTACACATACAATGACATCTGTGAATGGTTCAGCGATCTCTGATGACAAGGGAGGAAGTCTAGTAGCCATATAGCAGCCTAGAGCCTGAGTAAAGCCCCTTGCCTCTCCCAACCAATCAGACCACTCCTCTGCTCTGACCAACCACATTCTGGCTGGGGCCATTTGACCTGCTTATTGACTAGTCAAGATCTGTCCGGTGGCCGAGGTTTGTGGAATGCTGTGGACACCAGGGCAGCCAGTTCAGCAGACTCTAGAAACACACACACACACACACACACACACACACACACACAAAGATCATTCATTCTCCTTGATTCACGTGTCAAATGTCACACAAAGTTGTGTGGATGAGTGTTTTTTCCAAACCTGCTCACACATATTATATTATATAAATATTTATGGTTGCTAGGTTTCCACTACAGATGGTCTGTAGCCGTGGTAGACAGATTACTGTTGATTGCCTTAACTCTAACTAACTCATTGTGTTTGTGTGCCAGTGTGTGTGTGTGTTTGTCCTGAACTCTGTGGATTTATCTGTGTGTCCTGGACTGACTGATTGCGTCTCTAAATGTGTACTTGTTTGTGTCTGTGCCCACTCGCCTGTGTGTGTTTGTGAACTTTTATGTCCATCTGCATGCACTGTATGTGTTGATGCATTATTTGTATCCCCCCCCATCCCCTCAAACTTCACCAATAGACCATACCTAAAATAGAAGTTATTCAAACTAAGTAAAGTGCTGTAACACAAACAGTCTATAGTGTGATAGAACGATAAAATCCGAGCGGCAGTTGCTGATTGTATTTAGCCGCTACAGAGCTCCGGGACGCCGGCTACCAGCGGCAATTGTTTAGACGCCAATAGGTGACTGTGATCCAGGTACAGGCACTGCCAGATGACGGTCCTTTCAGGGGCCATGGTAGTTGAGTGAAGCCAGAAAAAGTGAGCGTCAAAACGACTCCTTAAGGTTAGGAAAAAGAAAAAACACTCCCAAGAAACGAATGAGCCTCTCTTGGGTGAAAGTCTTTTGTTTTAACCGCGGAGTGAACTCCGCTCTCCGGCTTAAAAGTGCTGTGTTTTATGTTGACACCACGGT
This sequence comes from Perca schrenkii, assembly GCA_025617405.1. Lineage (NCBI taxonomy): Eukaryota > Metazoa > Chordata > Actinopteri > Perciformes > Percidae > Perca > Perca schrenkii. Next base: position 8,578,576 of record CM046794.1, read on the forward strand.
GTGCTATTTCATGTTGAGTCACTTTCCATTGAATATTGAAGTTCATAAGTAAGTGTTTTGGCATGCCTGGCCGAGTTGCACTATATCCATGGTATTGAAAGGGGGATTTAATTCTTGCATGTTTTGTTTTGTTGTGCATGATCTGCTTTTTTCACAAATCGCACCCTGTGTATATACAGTATGTGTGTGTGTGTGTGTGTGTGTGTGTGTGTGTGTGTGTGTGTGTGTGTGTGTGTGTGTGTGTGTGTGTGTGTGTGTGTGTGTGTCCCTTAATAGTAAAACGTTCTCCACTGCTGACCTCTGTGTCTGATCCTGCTGTGGAGGCCTGCCCATTTCATTAGCATGTTGGAGCAGTGAGCCTGTCTTTAGAGGCAATATCCCTGTCAGCAGATTAATCTAATACCTTAACACACACACACACACACACACACACAAACACAGAAGTATATACGGATATGCACAAAAGAATGCATGAAGAGACGACACAGTATGCGCTCAAGTGAAAAGATACACACCAATGCACATGACATAGACACAAAAACAAATTCACACATTTGGCTTATACAGGCTTACGGATACACTCATACAAGTACGCATCTAATATCTCGGCTCACCCACGACCTACTTTTACTAACCCCGCTTTGCTTTTTGGCAAGGACAGACAAGCTGTGATTGAAGAGAGACACTGGCGGAGCAGCAGTGAGCTGAAGCTCAACGCTGTCGGGTTCCGGTCCCTTTCAGCTCGGTCAGTTCAGTAAGCGGAATCCCAGCAAAACTCGACTAGTGTAAAACTTAAGGCATGACAAGCCTGTCATCCAAATAACTAATAACACATGTAGTGGTTTCCCTTTCGTTCTAGGGGAGTCCTGCCCTGTTGTCAACTCCTTGCTGTGCTGAAATCACAATGATATGATCTTTCTAGACTCAGTCTGTATGTTTTACTAGACTTTAGACAGCAGGTTTAGTTTCACTGGACCAGTGTGACAAGTGACAGATCTATCTTGTTTTCTCTGTTAGATTACAGTCAAAGAAAGACAAAGTCATTTCTGCTCTGCTCTAAAATGCTATTTCTGAGATTGTATTTTAGCTTTGGGGGGCATACAGGAATCGGTGTCCGTATATTTCTCTCGGATAGGCAGAATACTGACCCTGTAGAGATGGCTTACCTGCCGTTTTAAGAGAGTGGTGTGAGAGACACACACACACACACACACACACACACACATACACGTGCGCGCCATAAAGGCTATTTGAGGTCAGACTACGCGTTGGCTATTCTGCATGTTCGTATTGTAGTTAGTAGCACGGAGAACATAGTTATGAGAGCCTCCTCATTTTTGAAGGCCTTGGAAACCACAACCTTACTTTCAAAAACTGAAGGGTCATGCAAATTTTTTATGTAATGCTGTAGTGGGTTTGAAGTTTCCTATTGTGACATTTTAAGGAAACCTATATCTTATACTTGAAATATGTAGAAACACTTTATTTTATGGGTCTGTAATGTCCTAATCCTTTCTAGTTTCCTAGAATGAACTATGTAATGTAATGTAATTATAGGTAACCAAGTCAATATTTCTGCATTATTCATGTATAATTGGAACCTTTATTCTCCGTTGAATTGTATGCTTAATTGTATCGTAGTAATTGCTTTCTTGCTGAGAGTTGGATGAGAATACATACCACTCGCATGTCTGTATGATAAATATAAAGCTAGAGACAGCTTGCCGGTTTTAAGTAAAAAGTAAAAAGATCTGTCTACCAGTGTCTACCACTAATGAACATGTATCTTAGTTGTTAAAGATATTTCTTGGACGGACCAATTTATTTCTTTTCTTTTTTTTAGTGACTTTGAGCATTTTCTCCTTGTGAAATACTTCAACCTCTTTAGGCATGTAAAAAAATCTGTCAAATGAAACAATACCTGAAAGAAAACCTACTCTCATGTCCACACTGAGGCCATAACCTTTGATGAGGGGGGGTCACAGACACATTCTGGTTCCTTTTATAATGGGATTAGCCTAGAAGCCAAAAAGCTTTGTGAACCACTGCTTTTAGGTTACACTAGCACCTGGTGTTAACTAACTGGAATTCAAACGATAGGCATTTTTTCACAGCCAAATTGTGTCTCAGTGGGAAAAGCACAGGTGTAAAAAAAAAAAAGAATGATAGCTGAATTCCATTTAGCTGCTTCAGAGTCCTGCTATTGATCATTCTGTCTCAGGGCCATTGTTAATGTTATTAGTTAGACCTGTGCTTTTCCTACAAGTCAAATCATTTGCTGTAAAGAGAGAACTATTAAACACTGTCTTTTTTTTTCTTTTGTATTAAATTACATCTATCTCCAGAAAACCTCCTTGGAAATTATAGGGAAATTACTAATTAAAAAACAAAAACAAATACGTATACTGAGCGGAATACTGAATAATGGAGTTTTTTTTACTCTACAGCTGCAGTAAGCTAACAGTCTGGTTGAATAAATAACACATGCATCAGTATGAGCAGGAACAAGAAATTAGGGATTTTAATGAGCAAGACATGACATCCTCTTCTCCCTTCCTCTGTATTCTCGGTTCAGCCTCCTGAGCTGCTGTTCCTGTTGGCAGTGACTCACCAGTTTCTTTACATAGACAAGATCCACCTGCTGGTCATACACAGCACTGCACCGCACATGCCATGCCAAAGTGTGTGTGTGTGTGGGTGTGGGTGTGGGGGTGTGTGTGTGTGTGTGTGTGTGTGTGAGTGACGCCCTGCAGGCAGTGTTAGTCAGATGGGAAAATCTGAGCAGCAGAAGTCAATGAGTAACTGTCTCCCCTCCTTCAGCAGCAACTACCGTTAAGAGTGGCTTCGAGCAAGTCACTTCACCTCAGATGCTCCTGTGGATTCACAAACTGTTTATGCTGAGCGGCATGATGTGTGCAATGTGCAGTGTTAGACTGAATAGGAACTAGCAGACTAAAACTGCTGTAAAACAACATGCATACTGATCAACCTTTTCCAGTGTTGTTAGTCATTTTTCAAAATGGGTCAAGTATAAAATCACAAAACTAATCCTCGTCTCTGTCCTATTTTAGGATGGGACAAGCACTCATACGGTTACCATGGAGATGACGGCCACTCCTTCTGCTCCTCCGGGACCGGCCAACCATACGGTCCAACGTTCACCACGGGGGACGTGATCGGATGTTGCGTTAACCTCATCAACAACACTTGCTTTTACACCAAAAATGGCATCAGTTTAGGTTGGCGAACATGTTGTGTATTGTATATTTAGGTGAATTGACTATCATTGTGTAGGGCGGGGTTTCGTTCAAAAATGGCCGGTACCGATACCAGTACCCTGACTTTGATACCGGTTCCTAAACTTTTTTTACGATACCAATTTTATAAAAATCTATTTTAAAGCTGTCTTTGAATTCTAAGTAATGACGACAATTCTGTCGGTGCATCCACATGACACAAGTCTTCTGTGATCGCACTTCGCCCCCACTCCTCCTCCACACAGTTGCTATGTAGTCAAGGAGGACACAGAGGATTTAAAAAAACATGATGAACTCTTCAGAAGAGGTAATTATCGAGTTTCTGTGCGCGAAAGCCGCAGGACAACACAAATTTCTAAACACAGCCATGCTGAGAAACACAGAGAGAGTTGTGTGGAGCTGATAGTCTGAATTAGCTTTGTAGCAACTGATTTGGCAATGGCTTGAATGTAACGGACGTTCATTAATATCAACAAGTTACGCACAAAAGCTTTAACAAAAATAAATTACATTACACATTTTTTTTTTTAGCTCCAACTATGTGAGCCATGTCTCTGTGTGTAGTTTTTCCTGCGTGTCTCTACAACGTGTAACGTTAGACAGCCAATCAGCAGTATTATTAGATCTTGGTAGAAAGCATACTGCATGCTTATTGGCTCTCTGACGCCGATGAGATTTACTCGTTCGGTATTGAAATTTGGTATTGAATGACGAGGCATTTTACGACACTCGATACTATAGAGCCAATTTGGTCAGTGCCTAAAAAGTAGGCCTATTGAATTCGGTACCCAGCCCTGTAATTGTATCACATACTAATGGATAGTTTTTTTTTCATGCCTCTTTGCTTAATTTATTGCTTGAAATCATCATGTATACTTTATTTTAACTGTTTGTCCTTTTATCCCTTAGGTGTAGCCTTCACAGACCTCCCTGTAAGTATCATTATTTGTGCATCACATAATCATTTTCATAATATATTATCTAAACTATTTTCCTGTTAAATGTTTTTATTGCTGCACTTTCATTGGCGTACCTGATTTCAGTTATCTCCATCACTGCCTCAGTTTTGATTCTGTTGCAGCTTGGCAGCTACATTTGATAATTTGTCCTTGTTTGTTTTCAGAGAAAATGTTTCAGGAAAATACTCAGTATTATATAGTATGATTAGCATACTATTCCTGTAACTGTAGTGACTGACACACTGTATAATAATATATAGCTAGATCTTGACCGTGCAGGTCCATAACTAATTGCAGCTTATGTTGGCAGTTGGGTTGGAAACTAACCTTTTTTTGTCCAGTGGCCACAGAAACTGGAACGTTCCCCTGCAAAGAGAAAAAAAAACTGTTTTACCAGCCAAATACCTTTTGAGAATAGAACAGGAACTGAAAATCCCAGTTAGTTGCTGACCACAATTGCTGCAAGAGCAGATGGAGTAACCAACCACTGTCAAAGCTAAACGGCATTCACCCGGGTGTTGGTGTTAATTTCATTCCCTGTTGGTGGTTTTTGCATATACTATATAATATAATGATAGCCTAGTAAAGACAGCCTTCGTCGTTAGCCAGCCTGTTTACCCAATAACAGCGTTCCATTACAGGAACATAACAAGCCGTGACCGAGGCTTTCCATAATCAATGTTTTTAAGAAGTTTTGAGGCTTTGGCATGGAGTTGTTATTTTCATTTCCAGTATATTTTACAAACCAGGATGTTTTTCTAAAATATATTTCATTTAAAAGGCAACAGTGGACCGACTGCGCTGTTCAGTGTCCCAGTTTGGTAAGCTGTAGGTAGACAAACAGGCTTGCTGCCACCAAAAACTAATAACTATCACGCAGCTTATAGCTGTCCCAAGATTGGGCAACTTGATACTTAATTGGTCTCATTCACAACTATAAATGTTTATGCCTTTTGAGTATTTGAAAGAAATGTTTAAAACAATGCACAAACTGACAGATTTTTTTTTTCTTCTTCTTTAATATCTTCCAGCCCAACCTGTACCCCACAGTGGGGCTTCAAACTCCGGGTGAGATCGTAGACGCTAACTTTGGCCAGCAGCCGTTTGTCTTCGACATCGAGGATTACATGAGCGAATGGCGAGCCAAGATCCATGGCATGATCGCTCGCTTCCCCATAGGAGAGAGGCTGGGGGAGTGGCAGTCTGTCCTGCAGAAGTAAGATTCAGTCCCCACATCTCCATGAACACACACACACACACACACACACACACTCAAGTATCACGATGGCTATTTCAATGTCACTCCCACTCTTTTATAAGATTGGCTAGAGCATGGAGAGAGATCTGTCACTATGAGAACACACTGTATTGAGTGATGCTACAATAATTTCTTACACTGAATACTCTATTCTGATTGGTCTAGCACGGCATTTTATGGTCTGTATAGAAGAATCTGCTTCCATGGCCTAGCTAATTGCTGCCTCTCTGCACTGCGCAGTACCCGGGTCAGGCAGTATATTGCAGGTACAAACAAAACAATTTAAATAATAAGCAGCAAAAGCTGACCGTGTTGCACCAGACAAGGGTACCTTTTACACAAAAGACTTCAAAAACATTACACTACACTATTTACACTGTATGTCCAAAGCCAGATATATCTTATTCCTTTGTGCCATAGAGCTCCAGTGTTGCCCAACAACGTAAGAAGAACAGTAAGAAGACATCACTAAACTTATTGTGCATTAATATAGAATATCAGCATACCTATCCTTTTAGAAATTTAACTTTAATTTTGGCTGGACTGCAGCGACCAGCCCTAGGACCTCTATCCCTTTGTCCCTCTGTCACTCTCTGTCAGTCTGTCCCCATGTCACTCTGTCCTTCTATCACTCTGTCTGTCTGCCACTCTGTCACTATGTCCATCTGTCTCTCTGTCCCTCTGTCACTGTGTGTGTGTGTGTGTGTGTGTGTGTGTGTGTGTGTGTGTGTGTGTGTGTGTGTGTGTGTGTGTGTGTGTGTGTGTGTGTGTGTGTGTGTGTGTGTGTGTGTGTGTGTGTGTGTGTGTGTGGATATTTCATAATGTAAAATTTAAACTCCAGGAGAATAGCAGGGAGAGGGGCAGGTTGATAAGCAGGGGATGCATATTTCATCATTTATCAGAATCCCATCATTTATATCATCTATAATATGTCTTCTATATTGTTAATAATAGATATAGATATCTGTGGGTTTTCATGCAAGATTTGCTCATGGCTCGCAGAAAAAAAATAGACCAGATGCCGAAGCAGTCACTCCAGATCGGCTCCAGCACAATTGCTTAACATGGGCGCTGGTGTGCGGTAAAAGATAAACTACTGAAATAACAAAAAGGCCTAAACACGTTATGAAGAAGGGACAAATCTTCTCTAAAAACAGAACCATCTGAAAGTTGCGCAATTAAACGATGCCAGTGGAACTTAAGTTTTCACTTTCAGTTTCCAGCGAAAATATATCAGTGCACTGAAAAGAGCACAGAGTGAAGTTCAGTTTGGCTGTGAATAAGTTCTGCAGCTCATCAAGACCCACAATAAATTCATAATTGCCATGGGCTGAAACCTAGGTCTGGTCTGTTAAACAAAGTAACATTCATTACACATCAACACTTTGGATGAGTAATCCAGAACAATAACTTGTTGAAAATAGCATAATTACATTGAAAAGCAGTTCTCAATGATTTTTCTCAAACGTAACTTTACCATGTCATGTGATGTGCTACTTCAGTAAACAACAAACCCATATTACTGGGAACACCACAGATGAACATTTAATATCTATAGTCACGATATAGACACCACCGCTGACTAGAGCTGGGCGATTTTTTTCCCTTTAAAAAATCTGTGATTTCTTTATAAAAAACTCGATTTACGATTCGATTTTTACCCCCTTCCATTTAAAACAAAATAACTGCAAACTGTAAATATATTTTAAAAATATATATTTATTGTATTTAAAGTGCATCAATATAAACAAAATTGCACAGGAAAACCCTTTCTCTAACTGAAAAGTCACTGTGCAGTGTGCAACAAAGATTGTTAAACATCCAAATTATTTATACTGTATTTGGACTGAAAGAATCTAAAAAATCTAAAAAAATATGAATCGATTTGACCTACCAACTTGATTTTTAAATCAAATTGATTTTTTTCCCAGCCCTACCCCTGACTATCCCTTTTAACAATTTGGCCACTATTAAGCACGTTGACCGTAAACTATGGACCGTGGTCCAGCCATATGCTAGGTTTTAAACTTAGTCTTGTTTCATGTTTTGTCTCCAGTATGGTGTCCAGCTACTTAGTGCATCATGGGTACTGTGCCACCGCAACAGCCTTCGCCAGAGCCACAGAGACCATAATACAAGAGGAGCAGACATCTATAAAGAACAGACAGAGTGAGTAAACGGAGCAACCACGCACACATTGTTTCACATTTTCATTTGACTTGTTGCAAATATAACATACAGTGTTAAGTCATTTAACAGCACCAAAGAATGTTCTGGGCTTGGTGTTGTTGTTGCTGTTTTTCTCCTAACTATGTAAGGTGTAATCTTACATAGTTACTTACTACACTTACTACATAAAGTAAGTCTTAACCCCCCCCTCCACCAGGTCTAAGCCACTGGAAATAATGTTTTTTAATGTATTTTAAAGCTTTAGTGCATCATTTTTTGATATTAATGAAGGTCCGTTACATTCAAGCCATTGCCAAATGAGTTGCTACAAAGCTAATTAAGACCATCAGCTCCACACAACTCTCTCTGTATTTCTCAGTATAACTATGTTCAGAAGATTGTGTCGTCCGGTGACTTTCCTGCGTAGAAGCTCGAGTGATGATAATTAATGTGTCCTCCTTGGCTAATCGCAACTGCGTGGGGGGGGCTGTATCATGTGAACACAGCGACAGTTTCGTTGTCATTACTTAGAATTCCTCATGCAGAAACTACACACTATAGCTTTCAGACGTTTTTAAAACGGTTGGAAACTTAGACGTAGTCATATTTTCAAATCTTTATGTAGGGTTCTTTGGAGTCTGTCTTATAGCTTTTTTAAATTCTCATTTTTGCGATTCCATCCATGATTCTGTTAACACAGAAATTATTGTGCTCTACATTAATGCTGCCATCAGAAGAAAAGAAAAAAAGACACTTGCCACCAGGCTAAACAACTTTTCTGGGGGGAAACCCTGGAATACTTCCTGTACTCACTAGGTTTTACAAGCAAACTTTTCTTATCATCGAATAATACATTTCCGCTATTGATATCGGATATTACATATGGACTAAGGGTGCACCGATCCGATATTAAGATCGGATATCGGTCCCGATATTGACAAAATAGCTGGATCTGGGATCGGAAAAATTAACCGATCCACGGGCTGATCCAGTTTTGTTAGTTTTTTTCCCCACGTGTGTTGCATGCTGGAAGAGTTGAGTGTACCAATAAATAAGAATTCAATACATTACGTCTATGTTATTTTGTCTTAGTTAGGAAAGTAATGTTTAGTTAGGATAGTCTGGTGTCTTTAGTCTCTTCCACATTGTCGAAGGAAGGTACAGTTTAAGGTGGAAGGTGTACAGTGTATTATTAATTCAACAATGGTATCCGATCGGTATCGGGTATCGACAGATACACAAAGCCCAGGCATCGGTATCTGTATTGGGACTGAAAAAGTTGGATCGGTGCATCCCTAATATGGACTAAATGTTTAAGTATCCCATCATTTTGAAACAAACAACATCCAGAATCAGATAGCAATAGCACCCTGTTTCTTTTTCTTTTGTCTAATAGGAATACAGAAGCTGGTGCTTGCGGGACGGGTGGGCGAAGCCATAGATGCTACTCAGCATCTTTATCCCGGCCTGTTAGAACACAATCCCAACCTACTATTCATGTTGAAGTAAGTCAGATTGTTTTAAAGATTAAGATCGAATGCAGGACAAAAGAAGCTGTGTGTGTGTGTGTGTGTGTGTGTGTGTGTGTGTGTGTGTGTGTGTGTGTGTGTGTGTGTGTGTGTGTGTGTGTGTGTGTGTGTGTGTGTGTGTGTGTGTGTGTGTGTGTGTGTGTGTGTGTGTGTGTGTGTGTGTGTGTGTGTGTGTGTGTGTGTGTGTGTGTCCAGCAATGATTGTTTACCGTCACTAATGCTGCTGTGGATGTTAAATTTGCTTTGATGAGAAACCAGTGGTTCCTTTTGCTTAAAAGCGTAGTTTTCCAGTAAATGCCAGTAACACCAGTAAGTTGCTTTATAGGTGTCGTCAGTTCGTGGAGATGGTGAATGGTACAGACAGCGAGGTTCGCTGCTTGACTATTCGCTCCCCCAAGTCCCAGGACAGTTACCCTGGCTCACCCAGCCTCAGCCCCCGCCACGGAGCCAGCAACACACACCTGCACACCAGAGGTACACTTTATTAGTTATTTATTTAGAGTTAGCTAACAAGCTCATTTTCATCTGCCGTCCCTGGGCAGGCTATTACAAATGGCCTAATATTATGGATGGATGGATGGATGGATGGATGGATGGATGGATGGATGGATGGATGGATGGATGGATGGATGGATGGATGGATGGATGGATGGATGGATGGATGGATGGATGGATGGATGGATGGATGGATGGATGGATGGATGGATGGATGGATGGATGGATGGATGGATGGATGGATGGATGGATGGATGGATGGATGGATGGATGGATGATCCCAAACTGGGAAATTACTGTGTTACAGCAGCAATTTACAAGGACATACCCACTCACACACATACAGAAACTACAAGAAATATACTAGAAACAATAAATAAGAAAAAAAAGAAGATACAATACCTGCTAAAAAAAAAACCTTAGATCATAAGTTCATGAACCCATGCTAAAGTTGACTAAAAAAGGAATACAAAAATCATCTTTTGGAAATTGATCTTAATGCCTTAATTAAAAGAATTAGGAAAAATCCAACCTTTAAGGACACTTCTTCTTCTTTGTGAATGAATAATGTATCGTAAATAAATAAATGTTCTCCCTTAAAATACAGGGGGCATGAGAACTGTATACACACCCCTATGTTAAATTCCCATAGAGGCAGGCAGATTTTTATTTTTAAAGGCCAGTTATTTCATGGATCCAGGATACTATGCATCCTGATAAAGTTCCCTTGGCCTTTTGAATTAAAATGGCCCCACATCATCACATTTCCCGTGCGACATTGAAGCTCTTAGAGAAGGTGCTCCACTGTTGGACCAGTGTGGAATGGAGAGGGTGGTCAGGCTCATCCATGATACTACATTACTACAGTACAACACTGTATGATACAATACAATAAAATAAAGTACATTACAAATGTAGCAGTTATATGTAAAAACAATGAACGTGAATTCATTTACAGTGGAAGTCTCCAAACACTCCTTCAGTTTCACAGTGGCTTAAAGATGTTTTGTTTTTCTCAAAGCTTGACAAAATGAAGTACACAATGAGAGGAGACACTGACAAACTTTTTCTTTAACGTATGGCAGCCTTTTCTATCATATTTCGCACACTTGCAGGTCTTACCAGACTAAGTTCTGTTATATTTTGCTGTATGTATGCATGCATATGATTCCAACTAAGACAGGGTGGGGTAGGGGTGGTTGGGTTGTGTGCTTTTATTTAGTTCTCTTTGCCTTCTGTGTATAATTTGTAGTGGTTGGCTCTGACTAAGAAGACTGTTTGCCCAAACTTGTTGTGCCTGTATTGTACAACACTGTCCCCACAAGGGTAGTTGCCCTTGTTGCCCTGCTGCTGCTATCCTTCTGCATTATGAACTGACTCAGTGTGGGTGATGCAAGCCCATGTAAAACTTTAAACATGAGGCAAGGATCTGCAAAATGTTAAAAACTATCAATATTAGATAAATTGTACTTTTGTAATTTGTGGCAATGGTGGAAGCAATTGGCCTTTCGGTCAGGGTTTTTTTAGGGTCTGTTTGTAAAGAACCTCAATTGGTTTCAGTTTAGTTGTCAGTCTTACTTGTGACCAGCTATTAAAACAGTATGTTACTGTATGTGGGAGAAGATCATATGTAGAAGGTTGGCTGCCTCTGTTGTTGTTAGATAAGGTCTTATATGCCTGAAGTTCGCAAGGTTGAATTAGATGGTACTGGCCACCTTTTTTAACATGCTTTTTAAACGACCGATTTGAATCTAGAATGATTCCAAAGGCATTTAAAGTCAGACCCCACCTTGAACTTTTAATGCTCATCTCCTCTAAACTTCTATCCTTTTCTCAAGAGCAACCACCTGACAAAGATGGAAATGTGATTTTCCCCGTCACTGTAGGAAATGAGATATGTGTCTGTGTTTTACTGTCACCCCTCCGCACAGAAGCAGACAGCCCAACCTGCAGTAACGGAGTGACTCCCCCCAACAAGTCAAAGATGCACAGTGGCACAGGCAGCAGCAGCATCAAATACCCCAGTGTGTCCTCCTCTGCCTCCTCTTCCACCTCCTCCTCCCCTTCCTCCGTCAACTACTCCGAGTCCAACTCCTCCGACTCCACAAAGAGCCAGCCACACAGCGCCAATAGCACCCAGGAAACCAGGTAATCCGTGCAAAAACAACCGATTTGTCCTTTTATCAAAAAAAGGGCTGGTTTATTGCTAAGGCCATATGGTTACATTTAAATGATTTATTTAAAATGGCAATATGTAACTTTTTGAAAAGTTTGTGTTGATTCTAGCGTCCCGCTTTGGACAAAAGCAGTAGTTTTTTTTACTACACTTGCTGTCGTAAAAGGTCTGTTCTTTACGCTGATGTATTACCAAGTTAGCGTTGCTTGAACAGGAAATTATTCGTTTACAATAAGATAATACGTTGCATTTTAAGTGTTGCATACGGTAACTCCGCCTACTTTGGATGTATTGTGAGCTAAACCGGGTAACGTTTTATCACTGTCACTATCACGAGCCAAAGGATTACGAGTTTGTTGTAGCAACCAACGTCGTAATAACTTTCGATTTTATATAGTGCATTTCATGAAACCCAAGGACACATTACACAGGTACAGGGGGACAAGGGAAAAGAAAATAGTAGGCCAACACAAAGACGGACTGAAGGGAATAAACGTCAGCGCTAAATAGAAGGGGGGCGTAATTTAATGTCTGCTACTGACGTAGCCTAGAACCACATCGCGCAATCTAAAGTTATTTCATGAATGAAATAGACATATAACATACCTGAGGGCCAATTCGGGGTCGGTTTTGAGTCATTTACAATCCCCGTAATTGTCTCCGTCTGTTGAAAGCCTGACAGAGTGTGACTCTGGTTTCGTCCGTTGTCTTTCACTTTCCCTTTTAGCTTTTAGTTGTCCTTCAGTTATTTCCTTTTTTCTGTGATGGCCCTGCCCCAGATTTAGCAGATAACTTCAAAAATAAAAGTAAAATACAATTAGGCCTATATAAAGAAATCTCCTGCTACCTTTTACCTGCATACTCACTAACACAGGCTTTTCCGGTGTTACACTGAAATCTGTGACCCATCAGAATGTGTTCTGTAGCGCCGTCTTCCTTCGCGGGGAAAATCAGACCCGGGCAAAGGCGTTAATAAAAACAAAAAAATATAGCGTTCTTTTCACTGTTAGTCTCGTATGCTGTTGCAGGTCATCTATTATCATCAGATTACAGAAACATTTAAAAGTTACATATAGTCCTTTTTAAAATGAAATAACAATAACTTCTTTCCCCACTCATTTGCTGTTAAACAACAAAAATAAGAAACACTAGATGGCAGAAGGGTATTTTATGGTGTACATGTAACAACCTCTTCATGACAGGAAGCAACAGGGTAGCAACTTGGAAGGACAGTTCTGTTTCTTTTCCAGTCTCCTTCAGCATAAAATATTAACATGTTCATATTCCTTTTCATCCTTTGAGTTGAGTTTAACGTGTGTGTGTGTGTGTGTGTGTGTGTGTGTGTGTGTGTGTGTGTGTGTGTGTGTGTGTGTGTGTGTGTGTGTGTGTGTGTGTGTGTGTGTGTGTGTGTGTGTGTGTGTGTGTGTGTGTGTGTTTAGTGACAGTGAGATGGAGATCGAAGCAGAGCACTATACCAATGGGGTTGTTGAGGGCTCCTCAGCACGGATCATGAATGGCACATACAAACACGAAGAGATCCTTCAGCCAGACGACAACAGCATTGGCAATGGGGTCGCAGGTACACACACACACACACACACTCTCTCTCTAAACTCTGCATGCTCCGGTTAGTAGCATATAAGCATTTCTTGCTTATATGCTTTTTTTGTATAGCTCGCCTTTCCTTTTCCTAATATTTCCCTATATTTTACATTTGACTTCCAGCAAGATGTTTCTATCTGTCTACCATTAACTGTGTGTTTGTTGCCAGCAGATGAGGGCTGTAGTAATGGTAGACAGCTCTGTGGGGGCAACCAGGCAGCCACAGAGAGGATGATCCATTTTGGACGGGAGCTGCAGGCGCTAAATGAACAGCTGGGCCGCGAGTATGGCAAAAATGCCACACACAAGAAGATGTTACAGGTACACGCTGCACACATCTGCACATGCACACACTTTTGGTTTCAACAAAAAGCTGTGCCATAACTGATTATAGTGATGCCAAAACTGGTCTGAAGAGATTTCTTCTGTTGGCACAAGTTAAAATCTTGGTTGCAGCATTCTGTACACGCTGCAGGAATTTGAGCAATGTTTGATTTAGGATGTGCTGTAATAAAGCATATAGAGTCCCAACTGCAAGTTCTGTGGTGCACCGGAGAAAGACGAAATTACTCTGTACTCTGTGTCCTCTGATTCGTAAGCAGCCGCTCTAAGAACAATAGATAGAGTCTGTGGAAAAACACTATAAACTGCATGGGAATGATAAAGCTTCTGCCAAGGGGGCTTGTCTGTTTGTTAAACACAGACCTTTTTCTAATATAAGAATTTTGTACTAATTGCATTATAGCAAAACCTTTTTTTTCTGGTTTTCTTCTTCTGTTGCATTACGTAATGTTAACCACTAGGGGTCAGAAAGATTACAAACTGAGAGACAGAAACGAAGCCCTGGCATACTGTACTTTGAGTTAATTAAGTTGTTACCCAGCAGACACAGAGCAACATTATCACGCCATTGGAGTCATGTTTTTGGCCACTTGAATAAAGTTAGAAGAATATCTGTGATGTATGACTATGCTCACTGGCCTTTCAATAACAACAGTCCTCTGCCATGTGCTGGGCCAAAAGCATACAGTTTAGGTTTGATATGTTAGATGACACGTGGGATTCAAACATACGGTCCGTGCACAGTGAGAGAACCAAAACACAGAGCTGAAAGAGGCTAAATTCTGTCAACAACTACTAAATTGAGTGTTAAACCGGGATCACACCGCCAGCGAAGCATCACAAAGCGCAGATTCGTACCTGATCGTGCTACTGGCTGTTTATACCAGCCGCGTATTTTCTCCACGCCGGTCACAAAGCCATCCTTCTCATCTCCACTCTACAACACGTCTCTCTCTCTCTCTCTCTCTCTCTCTCTCTCTCTCTCTCTCTCCCCGTGTGTGTGTGTGTGTGTGTGTGTGTGTGTGTGTGTCACATGTCTGTCTGTCCATCCATTGGTCTCTCTCTTCTAGTGCCTGATCGCTAGACACAGCTAAGAAGTCAAGACAGCCAAAATCACAATATACCTGGTTTTATTTTGTAAAGTATCCGGCTGCACTGCGGCCTTCTTGTATGTGATTACCTGAGACCCCCGAAACGACTGCTGCAGTGTGCGGGCCGGCACGGCCCGGTCACGGCCTGGCACGGCCACTCCGCTCCTGATAGCAGCTAGTGTGGGCCGTAAGATTGGATAGCATGGGCGCCGAAATGAAAATGGCTCCGCTTTACAGCACTTCATGGCTATTTGCGGCGCTTCCGCATGCTGTGTGTTTTTGCTGTTAAAGAGATATTTTTCTGATCCAAATCCAGCTCTGTGTCATGTCAGTGTGGGCAGTGTGTGCAGATGAACGGTGTGTGGCTTCAGCTCCCACCTGAGCAGAGACAGGGAGGTCTGCCGAGATCCGCCTGGTCATGACAGACCTCGGCTGCTCCAAGCTCTTTGCATTGCGCCACTGAGGGAAGTGCCAACACAAAGATGACACAGAGCTGGATTGAAATCCGCAAAGTATCCCTTTAAAACTCAAAGAGTTCAACACTACGAGCAACAGACGTCCAGAGTCCAGAATTGAACGGCAGTCTTTCTGTCTTTCCTCGTCAACTGACGTAAATAGTCTCAATAACTTGTATTTAGCAATAAGTAAACACTAATAACTCCCCATGTAATCATCTCAGGATGGGTTCCGAGTTGCCTGGGTGAGACTGAAGTTATACTGTAGTTTGTGTCATCATAATGTTAGTCTATGTCCAAGACGTTCCACTTCCTGGATTGCTCCGGTGCCGCAGGAAATTCTGCCAGATGCATGTCTTTTCGCCGATGTCCGTTACCTTTCGCTTTCTTTGTGTCGGAATTTTAATTTTGCACAATAAAATCAAGATAACAATGACACAAAAAAGTTGAATAATAAAAAATAAATTATTATATACATAGATTGTGCAGGTGAGATTAAGAAAACCCCTAGGGGCTTATAGAAGGAGTTTCACCCAATGAAAAGAGGAATTATATAGATAATGTACAATTTCAAGTGTCCTAAACAAAAAACAACAAATTGAACACCAGTAAGCACTGAATAAAAATAAAATTAAAATAAAAAAGCATAAGGTTGGCTACATAAACATCAAAGGCATAAAATGAATTAGAATAATTTAGATAAAATGAAGATATGTGGACTGATGTGTGTATCTGTAAGTAGAAAATGACAGACAGCAAGGCCAAACAAAATGTGATATGAATAGTTCAGATCAAAGCTAGCTAGACTATCTGTCCAATCTGAGTTTTCTCTCGCACGACTAAAGCTACTTTTGAACATGCACGTTCTACCAAAACAAGTTCCTTCCCGAGGCTATTTTGCAGCGGCTCCGTCTGGCGCTTAGCACCGCCCAAGACGATTGTGATTGGTTTAAAGAAATGCCAATAAACCAGAGCACGTTTTTCTCCCATCCCGGAATGCTGTGTGGACTCGCCAGACCCTCGTCCGCAGCGCTGTGGAGGAAGGTCTGGCAAAGACAGAGGGGGTGTCCCCGACTAAGGATTTACACATTCGAATCAGAATTGACGAATCTTTCTATAGTCGACTGATAATTGAATCATCTGTGTGTGTGTGTGTGTGTGTGTGTGAATGGGTTGGGAGGGGCACGACACTAGTCAGCAGGAGGGTAACATGTAAACCGCAGGCGCGTATGGACGCGTATTTCGCATCCGCCGCATGCATAACTGTCTCTATTTTGGGAACTGTGTATCCTGGCTCAAGTGTGCGCAATAATTCTTTATAACCTTTACCGTCCACAACATTCACTGGCCTCATTGTGAAGCGAAATAAACTCTGCAATTTTGTCCGGGATTTCTCTTTTCCTTTTCTATTTTTTGGCGCAGCTCCGGTACTACTACTACTACTTCTACTAGATGAACTGCTGTCGTCAGTCTGATACTATGGGTGGATCTAGAAAAAGGACTAACATATTTTAAGTCCCAACATATGATATTGCTATTCGTAAATTAAAAGCGCCATTATATATGAAAAAGTGAAACGTCTTTATAATAAAACTTACCCGTTTTAAGTGGAAAGCCATGTTTGTTGCTGACGAGTGGTAGGACATGAGCTGTTGGCACAACTTGCATTTTACTTTTTTTGGATCATCTTTTACCATTTGAAAGTGCATCCACACTTTAGATTTTCTTTTTCCAGACATTGTTAAGTTACGTTAATCTCCTCGTCTGATGCTCCTCGTATGTCGCGGATCAGGGAAAGTGAAACTTAAATCTTTCACAGGGGTGGTTGGATATACACACACACACACGTAAAAAATATTTA
Source organism: Perca schrenkii (assembly GCA_025617405.1). NCBI lineage: Eukaryota > Metazoa > Chordata > Actinopteri > Perciformes > Percidae > Perca > Perca schrenkii. The sequence goes on from CM046794.1 coordinate 8,595,770, forward strand.
TTGAACTTTTCTTTCTTTCTTTTCACGTTTTTTTTTTACAGCATTATCATAATTAAAGGCTGTATATAACTTAATATAACCGTACAAAACCAGTAGTTTTGTGTGAAATTAGACATTGAGCACCCCCATATTGCCAAAATGGTATGATCCTCGTTTCATAATAACAACCGCGAAGATCCGACTGTGAGATTGGTGGTTGCATCAGGCTCCGCATATCGATGCATCGAATCTTCGACTATTCGGGGTCACCCCAATATATATAATATATATATATATATATATATATATATATATATATATATATATTATGTGTACTGTATTGAAATTACATTTATTTAGGAAGCACTGAGGACAATCTTGTCATTCATCGACCATTTGCCCTCAGAAATGTATGGATACATGTAGGAAAAGTAGACTTAGTGCCAAATGACACATTATAAGCCCAACCTAGGAAGCTGCAGAATGTATTCATATTTTTTTGTTTGTCTGCGTAGGATGCATTCAGCCTGCTAGCGTACTCGGACCCGTGGAACTGCCCCGTGGGCCAGCAGTTAGACCCTACACAGAGAGAATCCCTTTGCTCCGCACTCAACAGCGCCATACTGGGTAAAGAGCAAACACAGAAACATACTGTGTGTTACACTGGTACATATGTATTCAAACTATTACTGCTTGACGTTGTCCCTGCCTTGGATATTTGAGTCTTTCATACCCAGCACACACAATTGGATCCATTGTGACTCATGTGTTGCACCCCTGGCTTCCTGTGTTTTTTTCTGCTCCAGAGTCCCAAAATCTGCCTAAGCAGCCTCCACTGATGTTAGCGCTCGGCCAGGCCACAGAGTGTGTTCAGCTCATGGCCCGAGTCCGGTCTGGTTCCTGCTCCTTCGCCAGAGTAGACAACTTTTTGCACTAGCCCAGGTCCAGGTGAGTAAGTTTAAGTAGTATAACAGCTGGAACACACCGCACGCATAAGCGTATAAGTATAGCAGCTAGTTTTATTTCGCCACCCATGTTATCAAATCTGTCTGCGCGCTGCAGCGATAGTTTCTGCGTCTCCTCTATTTCTTGCCCGAGACGCGAGTGTAGGTGTCATGCCGGGAAGGTAATCCATACAAGAAGACCACAGTGCAGCCAGATATTTTACCAAAATAAAACACATTTCAAAATAAAACAAACAGGTTTCTGGTGATTTTGGCTGTCTTGACTTCTCACAGCGATACACGCAATCAGGCACACGGAGAGAGAGAGAGAGAGAGAACGACAGACGGACAGTATCTACGCTACGCGACACTTAACCCATGCGGTGTGTTCCAGCTGTAAGACATGAATACCAAGGCCGGACAATTCTTGTTTCAGACTCAAATCTTTTATTTGACAGTTAATCACAGCTCTAAATTAGTGTTCATTAATTCCATTGTATTTCAGCCTAGATCTGATTCAAAGTTATGGCCGTTCTGACTATGGGTCATGCTAACTTTGCATGATTCAGCAAGGTGGACACCTTTTAAAACAACATATTTCATGGCACATACTTTTTAGGACTTTCCAGTTAGACCTACATTTTACACAAATCCTTTCAAACACTCAACTGTCCAACTGAAAGTAAACTCAGAAGTTAGCTCCCTGGATTAGCAATTGTAAACGTTTTACATTGGTTGCACTGGTGCACCAGCACATAATTTAGGTGCACCCAAAACATTTTACATTACATACGTTTTAAGTGTTAACTTGTGTCACTATACACATTGGTCGTTTCTTAACACATCACCTAAATGATTGTAAATGGTAATAAAGGTGCAGATACATGTCTATTCTTTATTTAAATCACAGCACAAACATGAAATTGCAATAACTTCAATTGTATAAAAAATATACTGAAAAAGTTAGAATGATTTGGGACTAAAACTTAGTAAAAGGTAGCTCTTCTTTGGCTATATTATAAGTAGTGTTGAAAAAAATTATTGTTTCTAACTCCTCACTGTTTCAGTTTGCCGCTGCCTGGCCCTGAAACACTGCAGGGAGGGGGGAAATTTCGCTTTTTTAACTGCAGTGCCTTTTTATCATATCTGAGCCACGGAAATGGAACAAGCCATTTTTTGCAGAGGGCATGTACTTTGGCCTTTTTTTTGTGAGTAGGCTGAGGCTAGGAGTCAGATGAGGCCATCTCCACTGAAAATGTTCAGGGAGGCATCTTACCGGGGACAGGGGAGACAGTTACGTCTGCCAATGATGTTGGTCTGGGCATTTGTTCACAGCGAACCACACATGTTAACAAACCGGTGTGCATTCAAAGCTTGGTTTGCCCCAAAGTGGATCCCTTTTGAAGTTAGCTAAAATATTTAATCCAGACAGTTCTGTGTTTTTCTTCAGTCAGACTTTGAGACAAGCATTTGAAAAGATTTCTGCAAAATGTAGTTTTTTTTTTCCAAATGCTTTAGGATGCTTGTGGTGCTTTCTCTGATATACATTGTTTTTCCAGGTTCACATTTCACGAATCTCTACAACAGTGGCGAGTGCAAAGTTAACATAACCCATAGGAAAAATGGCCACAATTATGAAAATGAGAACCAGGTTGAAAAATATCAGAATTTCCTGTTTACTAAGCCACGTGTGACATTTGGCATGTTTCGAAGCATATGGAATATTAGTGAAAATACTGTTTAACTGCAGGGTGTACGCAGAATGAACCACCTAAGTCTCCGTCCGTTATTTCCCTACAGTGGAACATGTCATTGTGAATTACATGCATGAAATGAAAAATCATTTGAATAGCATATACACTGGTCAAACAGTATATGAATTAAAAGAAAGGGCAATTACTCCCAAACAAAATAAAAATACCAAAACACCAAATCAGTGCTGTACACGTAAAGTTTTAATTGTGCTACATTCATTCATTACCTTGCTTAGATGATTACCCGTCTCTCCACAGGTTAATGTTAAGTAGCACTGAGAGAAGAAGGCATGTCCAGCAGGTAGTTGTCGTGGCAACGGGGGAAAGAGCATGCGCGTGATTGGTGTGTTTGGCTGTCCGTCAGACCGAGCCAGCGGCACAGACAGCGGAACAGAGGAGAGCGGGAGAGAAGAAAGCTTCCTTTTTAATTTAGTATTATCAAATAAAGAAATGTGTGACACTATTTAAAGATAATTAATTATTATTCTGTTTATCTAGCCATTTTATAGTTCTTTTTTTTTTTGTCAGTTTGTTGTGCTCATCCTGGACAAAACAAATTGTGAATCCCCTTTTTATTTTTTCTTCTGTTTTAATGGGTGGATTTTGATTCCTTCTGTTCAGTATTTTACTCACATTGTTGTTGTTCACCATATCACAGACCACAATACCCACATCTGGCTACCACGGTAACCCCCCACAACTATAGGTCAACTTAACAAAACCTGAGGTATATTAAACATCATCTTTGATACGATACAGAAGACAGACAGACTCTTAGCCCTTTGTCCTTCTAAAATACTACAAAGTGCATTCATTACTGAAATACATTCAGCAAACGAGTGCTCAGCATGAAAAACACCGTTGATTGTGTGGAGCAGATCATTAGCTCTGGTCAAGGCCAATGCCATACAGTAGTTAACACTGCCACTGATGTAAAATAGAATATGGACAAAAGTGGGTCCCTAAATTATTCCATCAGGTTGGAAATAACAATTGAGTGATGTGTGTCACAGTATTGGAATTCCCTTAAGAACAAAATACTTTGCACAGGTTAGACACATCCTGAAAAAAAAAGCATCACCTGTGTATTAAAACATAATTGAAGGGCCTCTGTAGTGGCAGAACTGCCAGTAACTAGGCGGAGAGGGTGGTGACAAGGGAATAAATTGGAATATTGAGGTGTTGGAGTCTTAATTTTACTGTAACAACCACAGCACCGACCAATCAGTGATGTGATTGCATGGGGCAGAACTCAGTACCAGCTGCAGCTACAACACCTGCTCTCAAATCCCAACCTAACACTATTATCATGGTTTGCCTTGATGCCAGCAAAAAGGAAATCACTATCAAAGGCAGACTAACGAGCACAGTGTATGGCTGGTGAAAAGTCAAGTCACCCCTGGGGATTTCATTTTTTTTGCCTGACCTGCTCTGTGCATGTGCTGTCGCAATTGGAATTTTGAATAAAGAGGTAAAATGATTTGCCTAACAAGAAGGTTTTTAAGTCTCGGGTGATAATCATGTGATAATTAAGTCACGGTCTCACAGTTTCTTTCATTCTGGGCGTTTAATTCCAAACATCTCAAAGGTTGTTAAAACCAGTTGTGTGGTTTTTTTCCCCCACTCAGACCCCTCCATTTTTCTAACACCCATAAACTTGACTTGATTACAGTATGTCCTGTTGGACAGGAGGACAAAACCGGGTTCATTTATTGAGTCCAAATACACAACTTTTTCCCAGAGTGCCTCCCAATATGTACAATAACTAACTAAAAAATGGAAAAGAAGGATATTTTTTTATTGTTTAGGTTCGCTGCTGGCCACCATGAGATTTAACAACATCGCTCCTGTTTTAGAGTCAGATCAGTGGTAAAAACTACGAATTACCACCAATAGCCACCAACCACATGACATTAAAGCTACGACTCCTCACTGTCAGCCACTTTGTATGGAGTCCCAAAGTGTTTGATAGTAAGTGAATAAATAGGACATTATGAAATATCATGAATGAATAGAGTAAAATGTTTAATTGAGCCAATAAATCTGAAAAATCTAATTTTGCATGCTTTTCTGTTCAAAAGTCTCCTGTCACAAGTGCCCACCCCTTTCAGCCAATCACATGTCTCCAGCTTCTCTTTGCAGGCTCAACAACTACTACCAAAATTTAGCCCGCTATCTCATATTAGCTAGTGGCTAACTTACTAGCTAGTTAGAAATTTTGAATCAACCAACTAGTTGCTGCTGCTCGTAAACACACTGGCCAGTAACCACACTTTCTTTTTATTTAGCTTAACAAGGCTACATGCTACCTACCTAGCCAGCTAACTAGCTAGGTTGGCTTGTAGGCTTGGATTTATGAGTCAGCATCAAAGCAAAGAGCAAGTGTTAGCTGCAGCAGCTTACATTTGCTGGTCAATTCAGAGTTACTTAGGTTGTGATTCTGGAAATTTTCCTGGGCCTGAGTTGAGTTTTGATAATTTCTTAAATTATTTCATAGTTTATTGGCTCTTTTATGTCTGTTCATGAGATTAATCATTTGATAATGTCTTGTTCATTAAGTGTTGGAGTTTATTATTGGATTTTTCATTTTGACATTGTATCATCATCCCCTTGATCAGCTTTCTGTCTCTGTATCTAAACAGATGATTGTTCATTGAACAATAACAAATTAGACTCCACTTCACCCTAGGTTCAATCCAATAATTGGATTTTGATAACAAACTTGTTTTGTTCCATCCCTTAGCTTTATCTCAAACATTTTAACTCTTGTTTTTACACCAGTTTTTTTTTTTTTTACCATATAGCACTGACTTAATGTTGTCTGACTGTGGCAATCTGTCACTTCGGCTGCTTTGTTGTGACCTGGCAAATGGCTTGTGGATCCACTCTGGCGTGTACATTTCCATTTATAAGAGAATTTCAGTCTATGGTAGAGAAATATGGAATAATATGTGGGATTTACTACAGGGTATATGGTCAAACCTTTTACCAAGCTGGTTTTTATAAAGATCTTCTGCTATAATAGGAACTATTCTAATAACCATACATACAGCACACACTCCTGACATCTGCTTCTACAGCTGTAAAGGACTTCTGTTACACACACAGACACACACACACACACACACACACAGACTCACACCTGTATGTGAAAGAACAACCTCTGTTGCATACCTGTAGGGAACAAGTCTCCCAGCTGTCCTTTGTGTGTGTGAGCCTGGGCACTGTTACCACACACCCTTCCTCTTATCTCTGCATAGACATAGCCACTGATGTGATCAGTGATTGTTTTAAGGAAAGAAGGAATGTGAATAGTTTTCAAAATGGGCACGAGGCCTTTAAAGCCACATGGACTTCTTCAGGAGAGGCCGGATGAATGGATTTAGGCATCGCAGACAAGCTGTGCGCACTTGACTTCTATCATGATTTTAATTTCATATTTTGACTTTTGAGTTTTAGCAAAAAATAAAAATAAAAAAACAATTGTGAAATGAGTTACCCTCTACTTAGCATGACTTTTAAAACCTTTAAAACAATATAAAAAAGGAAAAATGATAATTGAAAAAAATACCTATGTACTGGAAACATGTTAAAAAAGAAAAATTGTATTCTGTTTAATTTTGACAGAATTATTTTTATTAAAATACATCCATAAGCATTTTATTGATCTCCTGTTTTTATTTGGTGTTTTTTTTTTCCTTCATTGCAAATATGTGCAAACAAGGTGAAGAAGTAGCAGGTCACAAAAAAACATGGGCACATATTAATTTGGATGCATAGACGCATACAGGTTTGGATGAGGTTGAAGTTTTCGAAGAGACCCATTGACCCGTTACAGTATTTGGACAGCAGAGGGCAGAAGGAGGTTGGGGAATACATAACCATTACAGCACTGTGTTTTCTAAGTTTACACATTTCCCAAGCAGTTTATCATATCCCACAGATAAAACGATACACATACAAAATGTGCAACTTTCATCTTACAGTTTATGCTTTCATCACATTTTTGATTGAAAGGACATATTGCACATTCAAATGTTAAGCATAGAGTTGTAGTATAATTCCCAGTTTTACAAAAAGCACTAATCTGAAAAGTGGAAAGTATATTTTGAAGGCATAAAGCGAAGGAATTACTATTTCATTTATAAGTCAGTTTTGATATGAATCTTTGGTTAAGGACGAATAGCACATTTTGTGCTGTTCTTTGCCAAAAGCTGAGATGTGCTGCTTTTGAGACTAATTTGACATATTTCTCTGGGAAGCATGGAGCTTAGAGGTTGAAGAAAACTGGGGGTGGAAGTATCTCAGTCAGTAGGGCGTTGGTTTGGGAACCAGAGGGTCGCAGATTCAAGTCTCCATATGGACCAAAGTATGGTAGTGGACTGGTAGCTGGGTGCCAATTCACCTCCTGGGCACTGCCAAGGTGCTCTTGAGCAAGGCACCGAAACCCCAACTGCTTGGGGTGACTTTCTCACTCTTACATCTCTCCATTAGCGCATGTATAGGTACTGAGAATGTGTGTGTGTAATAACAACAACACGTTGTAATTTCCCCTTGCGGGATTATTAAAGTATGCATTATTATTATTATTATTAAAGAAGCCCTTTGTAGAAAATCTGAAGAATGTGAGGTCATGGGGAAATCAAGCTATATAACTTAACCACACTTCTGATGATAGCTAGAGACTATCACCTGTCCTATCACTACCTATCACTGCGACAAAGTGAATTTGTTTTTTCCACCGTATCAGTCATGACTCCCTTGACTTTATCTTTAAAAATATGTACTTGTTTAATTTTAATTAGATGAGAGCAGTACGTGGTTCGGCTCGAGTTGTAGAGAAATAATTTTATTAAGTGTGACATGTACATTAATGAGGATGCAGCAGTGAAGCAAATAGAATAGAAACAACAAAGGACCAAGAATGGAGCCCTGTGGGACACCACATGCTCTCGGTCAAAACTGTCCTCCCAGGAAGAACGACACATCAGTTGTTTCAGCAAATGCAGTAAAACAACATATTTACGTTGAAGTGACAAAGCCCATAAAAGGCCGAAGAAGTTAAGACCCAAAACCTAAACTATGATCTTTAAACTTAAACGTAACCAGGTTGTTATTGTGCCTAGCAAACCTTAACCATAGCATTGCCACATCGTAAAATGTATTTCTTTTTCAACAGTGATTTGTAGCTGTTTTGGAAGGAACAGACAAACAATGTAGTCCTATCGATAGAGGTGTGAGATCTGAATTCTATATGTCGTTAGAGTACTGGTGATAATTTATTTCCAGCTAAAGTTTGTTGGCTGTCATGTATTTAATTTAATTGTGGTACAGCAGATTAGCCAAGAGCTGTGACCTAAAAAAACAATATCAAAGTCTTCCAATTCTATCCTAACCACATGGTCATCATTAATGGGAAATATCGGATTTTACCAGTAAGCTATTGAGTTTTATAAAATTTTCTGTAAATACATCTAAAACTATATTTAAATATATCCCTACATAAACCCCATTGCAACCCTGTCAAGAAGTATTTCTCTTTTAAAACAATTTGCTCTGAATTAAAGGTCTGTTGCTCAGAGCAGCACTGCTGCTGCTCTCCAAATATACTGTTAATGACATCCCAGAGCACAGTCTTGGATTCCTATGCTGAAACTGATGTGCTGTTCCAGCTATCATTGACAACTTTATTTAAAGTATTTTTCTAACACTTGCCAGTCTGTCTCTTCTGAAGTTGGAGAGATCTTCAAACATTTAACTGAGCTTTAATACCAAACTGAGCTGACAGTGACAGTTTAGAAAAAGAAAACAACTACTTCATTATCAAATAACTCAGGTAGCACTTGATGACAAAAGCTGTCTGTATTGTCAGTATTCCCCACAAATGCCAGAAGGCAATGCTATTTATATAGCACCTTTCATTATGAGTAAACTCAATGAGCTTCACATTAAAATGGATACAATAACTGTCATTCATCAACATCAAGTCTTGGGCTTGTTTCTAATAACAATATTAATCATTTTAATAATTTTAATATCAAACCACACATTTACAGCCTTAGAGGGTTCCAAATCTGCAAAGATTCAGTAAAGTAATTGAATGGGTTTTTCACTGGACCTTAGGCCATTTGCGGTCAAGGCCGGTTAACAAGGAGACATGCATGCATGTTCTTAACGGTGTACAGGGCTGCGTGTCCTTGTAATTCTTGTAAATAGAATGGAATAGAAACATGTAAACAAGTGCAATTTGCTCTGGTTTATTCAACCTCTTGACCTGCAGCCAAACCGACCAATGTGAACATTTGGCTGCAGGTTAGATATTCAGAATTATGGACAAAACATCTACATGATACATCATAAATATGTATGTATATATATATGCGTATATATATATATATGCGGTATCAATGTTTTCCCCCACCCCTATATTAGGGGTGGGGGAAAACATTGATACCGCATAGTATCGCAGTATTTTCTGTGGCAATACTGTATCGACACACAGATGCCAAGTATCTATCTATTATTGTATATGTGTTGGTCAGTTTGTCTGCTTGACAATCCCATTTTACAGCAATAAACTTGAACTGAGATGAACAAACAGAGAAATCTATCTTTTTAGATAAAACAGATGTTAACAAAGTTTCCTTTCGGGGATATAATTTGAAATTGGGAAAAATTTGAAGTTTGAAAAAAGGTAATAAACTGCTATATGTCACAGAATATTGCAATATGTTTAAAATCGCAATAATATAAGTATCGTGATGATATCGTATCGTGATGCCTCTGGTGATTCCCACACATACTATATATATGATATATATGATACATATGATAGCGATATAGACTGTCAGGCAGTGTGAATGAGATTTTTTCAATCTAGAAACTACTTAAGGGGAAACAAAAGGCCAAAACTGGATGTTGAGCGGTTAAAAAACAAGCAATGAATCAGTGATTATAAGGCCCCGGACCATTTTGACTGTGAACACCACAGTGAACACCAGCAGTACAATTCCCATTCCAGTGACACAGAAATACACGCTGTACAAATACATGTCGTCTAGAGGTTAGTGGTTCAAACATTTGCTTAGCATTTTTTACTGGAAGCATTGTTAAAATCCCTTTTCTTGTGCAGACAGAGAGCTGAACCTGTAATTATGCACGAGGTGAGAGTGGTGGGCCGTCTCTGTCACCGTTGCGGCCAATGAATTTCCTGCATCATATATTACGCCCTCGAGGCCTGTAGACATCCTCGCAGCACTGCGAGACCTCTGGCCTTCAGAATTGGGATGGAACATTCAGCTTGGTTGCTATGGTACACGTAAGTCACCATGGCAACCTGCTACAGCGTTCTCAGAGGGGGGGGTGTAAATAACAAAACACCTACTCTTATTGCCCAATCGCTGTAATGCATATTCACAGTCACATTCGAGTCATTAGGGACATGTTTTATTAGTCTGCCCACCCATCTATCCATCTATCCACCCATCTATCCATCTATCCATCCATCTATCCATCTATCTATCTATCCATCTATCGTTTCATCCTTCTATCCTTTTGGCTTGACTAAATAATAATTACTCTGAGGCCAGTTGAAGGATGCAGCCCCCGCCTGCTCTCAGCTAGATTGTAATGGGTTCATAAGCGCTGCTGATTGAATTGATTGCCACAGTTGGAGTCTGGCTGAGATGTACAATGGGGTGGAATATGCAGAGCGCAGAACATTAATCAGCTCACACGAACGGGTTAGTGGCTTTCATTTTATTTCAGGTACAGTTGAAAATGTATACAGTACAAGTCATATGCAAGAAAAGACAGCAAAGAAAGAGACACAATTCTTTTTTTCTCTCCATTGGGTTTGACATATGTCTTGTAGTGTTGCCTCGCAGTTCTGTCGTATCCACATATGCAGAAGAAACTGTTTATTTGTCTGGTATCACGAGGAAAGTATTGCAACTTTACCAGGGCATTTGCAGTTATGTATCCTCTGTACACAATAACATACAGCAACAAAGACAAACGTTGGGAAGCTACACTATAGCGGTACAGGGTTTACAGTGCTTACCTTTTCAAGAACACAATGTCCAACAACAACAAAAAAGATGCAAATTTGAGGGTCCACTTGTAGGGCCATGCACAAGAATTGTAGGGGTCAAGATTAAATTGGAAATGGGGTTGTACATTTTTCAGATTACCTCCATTTCTTTAAAGTTATAAACCCTTATATATAACAATATTTATGACTGGCATGTATTCTGGTATAGCTATTCAATGTATTTGGGTTCAGTCTGGGTTCTGTTTGTGAGCATATTTAGTTTCCAGGAGCAAGTGGAGATCCAGGGGAGCTGATTATAATTGTAAGCCGCAGCCATATGGACGCCGGAAGTCAAAAACACAAACCAATACGAAGAGGAACAGCTAAGGGTGGAGGAGAGGAAGGACGTGCAGGCGTGACTCACTGAGGTAGACTGTGACTTGTTGTCAAGAACATGAATGTACAACAACAAAATCACTAGTCTTCCACAACGTGTCACACTGTTCTGACAGGCCTGAGAGACAAAGAGCTGCCTCCTGATTATCTGACAACAGCAGCCCTGTAAGTCAGATATGAGGTGTGACAATCAAATATTGAGGATTTTCCTGATTAAAAAAGGACTGATTTGCTCTTTAGTGTGGGAATCAATAGTAAAGTCAGTTGCTGCACATTATTATTAATGGTGTCAAATGAAACGTAATAACATATCCTCATTAATCAACAATCATATAACTAAAGAGAGAACATACTTACTTTAGGCTAATCACATAAACACATTATACGTACAAGCAATGACACAACAATGGCTAAACATATGGGACATTAAGGCACTTTGGGTTTGCATGTGTTGATGCAAACAGGAGGGCGAGGAAACAACATACAGTGGGAGAGACAAAGCAACCATGATGACTTCAATTAACGCATTCTCATGAACAGTAATAATGTAATGTAATAATGCACCGATAACTACAGTACAGCTCACACACACACACACACACACATACATACATACACACATAGTCTCACTGTGGCTATTTTATTATAAGTTGGGCTAGAGCGTAGAGAGAGATCTCACACACACGCACAAAGCTGAGCAGAAAGTTGTGACAGAGTCACAGGCTGTTTTAATAACAGAAGAGTTTAGAGAAAATCCTGCACACTGACCATTACGCAAGCAATCATTTATTTAGAAGAAAAATACAACGTTTCGGTCTCAGACCTTCATCAGATGAATTCAGAAGAGTAAAAGGACACGTGTAATCTCCTGATATTTGTTCTCTAAAGCACTGCCAATATAGTGGGATCTCTGCAGGATAAAGAGGAGGAGGGCAGAGGAGTGGGTAATGCAAAAGATAAGGTAAGGAAAAAGGAGAGGGGCTGAAAAGGGAAGAGAAACAGTAAAGGAAACAAGTGGTAAAGGGGAAGAAAAGGGAGGAGGAAAGAAATAGAAAACCGGAAGAGAGAAGAAAAAGAAAACAAAGAAAAAGAATAGGGGAAGGAAATGAGAGGAGAGGAGAGCAAACATAAGGAAACGATGTTGTAAGGAAAGCAAAGGTCAGAAGAGGAGAGGATAGGAAAGAAAAGAAAGAAAGAGGGGAAATAAAAGGAAACAAGGGATCATAAGAGGAAAAGAGGAGCCGAAAGCAAAAGGGAAAAAAAGGAAAGCAAAGTGCAAATGAATAGGAATACGGCAGCAGGATAACTGTTTTCATGTTCAGCAGTTGTCTGTTATTCAAGTCAAACATCACAACACTATTTGTGGGTGCAGGTTGTGTTGTGAATGACAAATATCCTGTAAATGAATGATAATGGCTTGTTTAGCTGATGCCCACCTACAGCGTCTCTGCTCCATCCTATTTCCTGTTAATATCGCTGGCTTCAGCCTCGCTGACCTCTCTGCCGTTCTTCTATTTCTATTAATCTTTAATGGTGGGTAAACGGCCCAGCGCCACACACTGACTGACATGGCTTTCCCACCTCATTATTGTCCTGCAGGAGAAAAGAGAACAACAAAAATCACTTATTTGTCTGAAATGTATTGAGGATGTGGACTTTCTGTGATGCCTGTAATGTTTTTCCATCATCTGTTCTGTCTTCGGCGAGCTGTTTCTCTCTATTTTTACCTTGTCTGCCAGGTCAATTATGTGTAGCCTATACAGTGCACACACACACACACACACACACACACACACACACACACACACACACACACACAAACTCACTGGTTCCCTGCTTGCTGATCTCAACAAAGGTCTGTGACACTGTGACATTTGGAAGTAGATGAAATGACCGGCAGGGTCGGAGAGTGCTGCACTCCATGTTTTACTGCTTGGAGACAAGAGCTCTTAACACCTGAAAAGAACAAAAACACACACACGCACGCACACACACACACACAAACTACTTCAGGACCTCAATACCTGCTTCAAATCTCAGTCGGAAGCCTATTAAGGAGCTGGACCCGGTGCTGTTTCAACCTGGGCCCAATTTCAACTCTCTCTCTCTCTCTCTCTCTCCCTCTCCCGCTCTTCATCCATATACTTCATCCATGGACTATAGCCGACTCTGGCTCAAATGAATACGGGCGGCCATCCGATTATAACAACCTCATCCACACTGTCGAAATCATTTAAATATTGAGCCATTACATTTAAAATCTTTAAGATAACAGGAGCCCCTAATATCTGTAGCCTACTCCGAAACAACAGACTACCTGAATGCCTTTTTCTAGTCTCGCGTTTCACTCTCCATACTGCTGTCTTTGGACAGGTCACGTCCTGAGATCGATAATGTTGTCAGACCTATTAGTAATAATCTGAGTTTTAGTCAGTAGCACACACAAAAAAAAAAAATTGCCCCATTAGGTCACATTGAAGCTTGGTTCGCGCTGGCCTGTCAATGCGATCTCGCTCAATACTAGGGGTGCACGATTCAGAAAATGTCGATCGAATCGATTTTTAGGCTCACGATTCGATTCAAAATCGATTTTAGATTCAAAAAACGATTCACAGTATGTAAATGTAGTTACTTTTCCCATGTGATTGCAGTAGACATACAATATATATATTTTTTAAATATGAATGAATTTTGAATCGGTAGAGCTTGAATCGCGATTGGATTATGAATTGATTTTTTGCACACCTCTACTCAATACTAGACATCAGTCTATTAAACACAAATGCATGTGGAAATGGAGTTGAAAAAAAAACGGTAGTTGCCCTTTAAGCTGTTCAATGTATAATTTAAAATGTGTATATTAAACTGGAATAAAAAACTTCATAAATCCTTAAGCTCCATGTCTCCTTATGATGAACATGGGCACTGTAGTTTATCTTGATTCAATCCACATACACCAACCTGCTGCATACACTCACAAGAGCACCAAATGTGGATTAATCCACAGCTGAAAATATTCCCCCTAAAAGACAGTGTTGGGGCAAGAAAATGGGTTATTAAAAATTCTTTGGACCTTTCCTTTGACTTGAAAAGACTGCAACACCCTTCCCCCAATAGCTTAAAATATTACTGGACAGCATAGAATAGGCACAACTTATGTTTTACCCCCAGATTCCAAATTTTAACAATAAATAACAATAAGATCACATGACATTGTATAAGGTGAGTTTTGTCCAATTGTCAGAGTCGCATAACCCCTATGTAGCTATTTATGTAACTATTAACTAACTTAACAAGCAAAAATATAAATACAAATGATAAAATGAATAAAAGAACTCCCAGAAACCTCAAACTACCCTCCCTGTGGCCAAAAGAACATTTGTGGACACTCCCTTTCCCCAAATAATTTGTGTACAGTCCCTAACCTAACTCATATAAATCTTTATCATTTTGTGGTGAACAGCCTCCACATTGCACCACGCTATGTCTGTACTTTTCTGCTGTTCTGCTGAGTTTTTTTTTCTCTTTACAATGCCCTCATCAGACGCTGCTGTCAGAACCAACAATACATAGAATGACAGCTGCCTTCGCTGGACTGCACCGCCACCAAGTTTCAGTTACAGGAGCCATTGATTCTCTGTGGGGTGCTGGCTGCCTGGGTTAGCATACAATTCCGGGGCAACAATGTGGCTGTATTGTCCAGGTCACAGCGCTGAGCAGGAGAGTGACAGCGTACAGCCGGCTATGAGTTCATTAGACCAGCGCTGCTCTCCTTTCTTTCCCTTGCTCTCTCTCTGTGCCCTAAGTACTCGTCTCTCTCCCCCTCTTTCTCTGCCTGGCGAGGTGTGCCCTTCTCAGTACTCATTAACGTCCAGTATGAGCCACTGAGTTACAGGTATTAGCCGAGGAACATTGAAGAATGCCACATGAGTACATGCCGCCCGGTTAAACCCATGACCCCCCCCACACACACACACACACACACAACACACACACACACACACACACACATGAATGACACATTAGAAATTAGCTCCACGTCGAGTCTGCTTCTAATTCTCACATTAAAAAAGCATATTAAGAAATAATGGGCTCCCCATAGCTCACATAACTTAGTGGTTCTAGTTATCTCTGTCTCTCTGTCTTTCTGGAGGACTTGGGTCACTGCATATACTCATACTCGTGCTGGAGAAAAGCTCGAAGGGTGAGAGTTTTGGACTATTATTCTCCCAGCCCTGGTCCAACAATTATGGGCAGCCTGCTGAATAGTTCTATGTCATTAGAGCAGGCTAAATTATGCTCTTCACTTTGGGATGAAGGTCCTTTCACTCAGAGCCAAAGAGAGAAATAACTGGGAGAAGACTATAGTGTTCACAATGAAGCTGACAGAGTTTTCAGGCACTACAGGCTTTCATTTCTCTTCTGGTAATGTTCTATATTAGACTAATGTTCAATTAGGTTGTCAAGGCTTCTTCAAGGCTGTTCTTTTATCATATTCCATAATATCCAACATGAATAATTTCCCTTTACATGTACGGTAAGCTAATCAAATCATTAACGGTTCGTTCATGATGATGATTTAGTTTACGATTTCATGTTAACGACATGCAAAGAGAGAGCCTCTCAAGTTGATCTTAATTCATGCCGCCACTTCATTAGACAAGGCTCTTAATGTGGTCATGATGCAGGGCCTTCACATTGGGTTTTTAAATGAAGTCCTAGTGTGTGCAGATGGGGGGCGACAGGGGGGTGGAAAAAAATAACAGCTGCACCTTAAAATATAATGCAATCCAACTCGGCACCACCGAAGATGAAGTTCTCACAGTCTCAAGAAAGAATCGTTGTAAGCTTCACCCATGGATGTGCAGGGATGTTTGTTCTGTTGGATCACATCACGTTCTGCAGGTGTTGCTGTAGTATAGTATATATAGTACGTATATCCTGCGAGTATACAGTATCTAATTTAGCTTCCCGGCTCACTCTCCTGCCTCACCAGCTCTTGTCAACATATAATCAATCACATTCCTTCTTGTGAATCGATGTTTTGTGTCAAATGATAATAGTTGGAAGACATTCTCCAATGCAACATCAACTGAAAATGCAGCATGTTGTCCAAAACATTTCATTTTGTTGTCAGAGAAAAATCTGATAACCAGCCTTGGTGATTTGCAAGAATTTCTCACGTCGGAAGAACATTTTTTCCATCCCTTTTTGTTCATTTTCATATTGCAGCTTGCAGCGTGAACAGTTGGTGACTATGAGCTATGAATCAAAGATTTGACCGTATTTGGGGTATTACATTGTGTTGTATGAGCCGGAACGAATAAAAAGGACAAAAACTGGCAGTGGCGGATAATTTGTTGTTTTTCTGCTCTACTCTGATGATGCTCGGGATGGACTCTTAATACAGTACATTATGTCTGACTGGCACAGCCTTGATGCTTGTTTTTACGTTGTATCTAACTGGTGGCCGATGGCTCCCAGGAATCGTAAACCTAAATGCCACGAGGGCAAACGTTACACACGGGGTCGTTTAAGTTGTGCTGTAGCAGTAAAACGGCCGCAAGCTACACTCAATAGACAAAACATAAGAAAACATCTCCATCTCCTAAACAAGCTTCTCCAGCCGTGAATAATTCCTCAACTTCTCTTATGTTGTAGATTTAATTACAGAAATCAATATGGAAAATAGATTTCACTTTGATAACCTGTGGTTACAAGATTTTTTGTAACCACAAGAATCCTTGGCATACATCCTCTCCTCTCTGCCCTTCTTCTCCTCTTCTGTCCTTTCATTTTCCCCTTTTTCTTTTACGATCCTTTCCTTTTTCTCCCTATTGCTTTCCTCTTCTCTTCTGTCCTTTCATTTCCCCCTTGACTATCTTTCCCTTTTCCCTCCCTTTCGTGTCCTTTCATTTCCTTCGCTCTATTTTCCCCTCCTCTCGTCTCTTTCCTCCTCCTCCCCATCCTTCTCCACACTCCTCCCCTCCCTGTGAACCCTCCCTCCTCTTCCTCCTCTTCGTCCTCTCTCACCTCATCCACAGTTCCTGTCCTCCAGCCTTTTTGCTCCACCTGCTCGGATCGATTCTATGTTAGTGAATCTGGAGCCGCGGGGGAGCTCGGGGGAGGGATAATGACCACTGAGCGGAAGTGAGCAGAGCCGGACATGGCTACTTCCTGCACAGCGGGGCGGTCATTTCATCACATGGGTCATCTGTCTAACACCCACAAGCCCCCCCACCACTCTCTACACCATGGTCTTCTCCACTCCTCCTATTTTCTTTTCCTTGCTTTTTGCCATTCTCTCATTTTCTCTCAACCTTCAGGATCTCTCTAAATGCCATGCGGGGCTGCAGACAAAGAGATGACAGACCATCAAGGGCCGCTGTGGGCTGATCATTAGCAGTGCCCTGTGGTTGACTTCAATTAGCCTGCAGAGACACTGTGCTGCAGCCGAGCGCAGTGAGAACATGCAGTCAGCTGGGCTTCTCGCCTCTCAGATTTCCAGTTAGATTTAAGTTTTGGCACGCTGGAGATACACAGAAAAGCTGATGCGAATTAGACAGGGAGATTCCAAATTTAAGTTTCATTTTGTTCCCCTCAGTTCATGACTCTAGAGGATCTTAAGGGCGATTTTGTTCTTGAAAGATTTGCTTCATGAAGCTTTACAGAATGAAACTAATACCCAAAGATGATCATATTTATAACTACATGTAATAGCTGCATTAATATAAGCGCTATAAAAGTTGGGTAATTCAATCATTGTCATTCATTTGGATGTTGTGAAACTGCAAATAATCCTGATTGACCCGACAGACTCTTTCTACATATTTTGACTAGCTATTATTGTAAAAACTACGCCAGTGAAAATGTCACTGAGCACGGTGGCAGTCGATGAGGAGGAGGAGGGAAAGTCTGTGGAGTGGGTAAAATGGCATGATGGAGAAACATCGAGGACGAGACAGAAAACTAAAATAAAAAAAAAACAAGGAGAGCAAATGCGAGCAGGGAGAGCCAATCTGCTGTAAAACTGAACAGACAACTCTGAGATTATCAACAACAGTGACAGCAGAAGATGATTGTTGTTAATGCAGGCTATGTGTGTGTGTGTGTGTGTGTGTGTGTGTGTGTGTGTGTGTGTGTGGGGGGGGCAATTATGTATAACTCCCCCTTCTCTCGCTACATTTTCCTCTCTCTCTCTACCCCCTACGGTGGCCCTGATGGGACACAACCTTTCATTTGCTCATTGCGGTAATTGGTGTGTGTGAGGGGGAGGTACATGTGTTCTGCTCCCCCTCTGCGTCTGTCAGAGAATTAGAAAATGGAATTCTCTGAAGAGCAGTGTGCGTCTGCCTTCCTCATCCAAGATGACACATTTTCATTATTCGCTCTGTGACAGAACAGATTTCTCTGTCCTCTGGCCACCAGCATACATTATGATTTGCAATTGTGAAGATAATTTCTATTGTGATTAATTTTCGCAAAAGTACATTTAAACAAATGGATGTTAAATAAAAAATAAAAAAGGTTCAGCAATTAAGTCATTTTTTGCTACAGGTCCTTCTCAGCTGGGATGGAAATAATAAATGACAACATCTCTTTACAACTGGTAACAGTGTTCAAATTGGTTCACAAATGAGTTAGCCCTGTAGAATGAATTCAAATGTCTGCCTCAAATGTCATCAATTCATGCTACCTTTTCCCTCTTACATTAAATCCCTTGTTAAACCTAATGGCATTGAGGCAATATTCATAATCAAAATGTATAAGCTGTATTTTAAGAATACCTAGGATTCTTATTTTTACTTTTGCTAATTTATAATGCAAAACATACAGTATTGCACCAATGTGAACAAGTGTGTTTGAAATACTGCCGTGGCCCATGTAGTGCTGAAATGATTATTTTATTACTCGATTTCTTGGCTATTATAGTGACTTACAAATAAGCAGTAACTAAAAAAACACTAAAGTTGAGGAAAAAGAGGGTTTGACATTATTAAGACTTAAGAAAAAGAGGGTTTGACATCATTAAGACTCTTTGAAAAGTCATATTTTCTGCATATGCTTCCACAAATGCTACAATTGTTTCCTTTTTTTCTATTTGACACGATCATACTTTTTTTTTTTTATCTCACATGCATTTTGTTTATTGTCTTCAGAAACACAAAGAGAGGGACAACCTTTGTGTGACAACGCGACATTCAGTTGAAATAAGTACTTCATTTAAAAAATAAATAGCACTACCAGTGCCACCTGTTTCGTGTAATTATACGGGTTCACAGTTCATCCGAAAAAGCCTGTATTCATCGATATCAGGATGGCTATAAATTCCCTGTGTGTCTCTGCAGGGATCAAACACAGAGCACAGTGTGTAACTGCCTCAAATAACCGGAGTGTTAAAATGTATCTGTAAAACAATACTGGACATATAAATAATATATTTAACCCTATGGCAGCCTATTCAAGAGAGAATGAAAGACTCTGTGATCTCCAGTCATGGTTGGAGAATCGCTGAGGGGGAGAAGAGAGAAAACAGCCAGACCACTGACCTCTCACAGGAGGGAGCATCCTGTACACGGCGGCCTGAGACGAGGGCTCGCCGCAGGGGGAGAAGCAGCCAGAGATGTGGGGGGGGTGGGGGGGGCGGGGGGCAGTTGCTGGAAGAGCAGCGGGGAAGGTGAGGTGGAGCGGCGAGGGGAGCTCTCGAGAGCCGGCGTTATTGGGTTAGGGGCAAGGAGCGCGAGTGAAAAGAAAAGAGGAAAAGCGGGGACCGGGGAGAAGAGGAAGAGGTGGAGGAGGAGGAGGAGGAGGAGGAGGAGGAGGAGGAGGAGGAGGAAGAGGAGGAGGAGGAGGAGGAAGAGGAGCGGCACCTTGTTGAGTGAGGAGAGGTGAGGGAAGTGGTGCAAGAGAGGTGCGAGGTAGAGGAGAGAAATGGGGGAGTGATAGTGGGAGAAAGGTGCCATGTTGGGATTAAAGCTGAAATGAGCGACATATGGAAAAGGTGAAAGGGAGAAGATGGAGGAAGGAAGCCGTGCAGGGAGAGAGGAATGGCAGAGAAATCTTTTATTCCAAAAATTGCATTTCGTTCCTCACTCCGCTTAAGACCCCCGCATGCACCTGGCACCAGACTGCAACCTAATTAAATCCTAATCAGATAGAACAAAATCAGATCAACTGCAGGTGTAAATGCACCCGGAGCACACTGAAGTTCAGACTGCATGTAGTAATTGTGTACACGGAAATAAACTCACAAACAGGTGGGAGGCAGCTCAGACTGCAGCCCACTTGTCAATATGGATTTACGGGTATACTTCTGGGCTGAACAGCTGACTGAACAAGACCAAGCGCTTCCTGTCAATATTAATTATCTTGTGAATATTATTAGTGCTGGTGATGTGCAAAGCAAACGGAGGGAGAGCAACTCACCTTGGGAAATGCACAAATACACCCAGGAGATGTATTTTAATATCACATGTAGCTCTATCCTGAATTGTATGAGACGTACTTTAATTCCAGGTTGAGAGGAGGTTTTAGAGGTAAGGGCAATTCTTTTGGGGGAGCTTATGTTTGTCCTTTCAGGTTTATTAGATGGGATATAATGGAAGAGAGGGGCGGGAGGTGTAGCTTTATCGAAAGCAGGATGCCTCACAAGGACCCGCGGTTAAAGTGGCCGCTGGAGGATGGAGAGATGGTGCAGGAGGATGAATAGGACAACAGGTGCTGCGTGTAGGCCGGGGGAGGGTGCCGTTGTCGTCAGCACAGCTACAGGAGAGAAATGGCTGGAGGGAGGGTGGGAGGCGCGGTGCTCTTGGCAGGGTCTGCAAGTCAAAGAACCCTCACTAGGTTTAACAATTTGATACAATCCTTTCTTTTTCTGGCTCTCTGGCCAGGCCTCAAGCACTTTCCTCTGGCCCTCAGATGTTCCCAGTCCTTTCAATTAATTTGATTCCCTTTCGGTCCTTTGGCGACATGGTGTTGCTCTGTTCGTCAGTCTGTCTGGTGTCTGTGGGTTTTCGTGTGGATTATGTCCAAAGCTTGCTCTATGTATTATGTGTTGGGCGTTTTGACGGTTATGCTGTGATTGTTTGTGGTTCTGTCATGAGCACACTGAGGCAAATTCCTAACGACTAAAGTCGGATGGCAATAACGTATATTGAATCTTGAATCTTTCTCTTCCTATTGACTACATCCTTTCCCTAACACTTAAGCCCTCTCCGACGGGGAACTGAAGCCGTTACATCCACCGTTGCTCTCTTCAAAGCCACCGGACTCTTTTGACGAAAAGTAATTTTGATTTGTAGAACACGGAAGTTGCTGGTCTACCGCCACCTTAATCGGTAAACTAACCAATCGTTGGTGTTATTGTGTGACTTTGGAGAGTCCGAACTAACCCGGCTTCAGTTCCCCATCGGAGAGGGCTGTCTGACAGGAAGGTAAAGCAGAGAAAATATGTTCAATTGATATTGATTTCTTTATGTGGGCCTTTTTTTTTGGTGGCTGAAATACATTTAGCTGCTGCCCCCCCCCCCTCCACAGCAGACATTGCTTATCTTCCGTGCCGGTCCTCCTGCCTGCTTCTCCAAACCGGGGGCGTGCCGACCGCCATCTACTGTAGGTAATACACTGACTATGGATAAGCACCTTATACAACCCCACTTCAAAAAACATAAACTATCCCTTTAAAGCTGCACTAGGGAAAACACTTTTGCAGCTTCAGGAGGAATTTCAAATTTGAGAAGTGTCAAGTAGGCGGCAGAGGATGTAAAATACTGCAGGTGAGACCAAAAGGGTTTTGCTCTGTTGAAGTTTGAAGTTTAAATGTGGATTTTCAACTTCCTGACACAAGAAGTTTACCCAGACTCTGAATCTCCAGTGTCTCAATAAGTGCTAGCAGATATTGGCTGTTGTTTAATTTGAACATTTTAAAAAGTTCACCACCACCATTAACCCTAAACCCTTAATCACAAAATAGAGACATAACTAATTAACTGCTACTTTAAAGGCTTTGAAAACCTATTTTCTCAATCAGTTCTTTGATGCTGTGCATTAACACAAAATGTTCTGCCAAAGTTTGAACAGTTTTGGGCTGAAGAGCTCAGCTGGAAAAAAGTGATGTCACCAGCTGAGCTCTTCAACCCAAAACGGTTCTATATTGATTTATCAATATCTGAATCAGTGATGATAGTTATGGGGTTGTTTGTTTCTGTTTCCAGACCGCCGTTAATCCAATCTGATCAAATCACAGTTACACAGTCCAGATGAAGAAGATGAGAGATGTTTTTGAGACCGGCTATCAAAGGAAAGAACAGAGAATCTCGCATTACAACACACACAGAGGGTGTGTGACTTCATTCTCTGCTCAGGGCCCATTACTCCACTATTAGGGGTGAAACAGTACATGTATCCGTATTGAACCGAAACGGTAAAGGCGTCATGGTTTGGAGAATGAATTGACACGGAGAATACACGGTATAAAAATAAATAAAACTTGTGTGCAAATCAATTAATGTAATGCGGAACTACTGTTAGATATGTGGATTCTTAGGCCAGTTACACACTGGACGCGTCGCGCGAGCGTGTCAGCCACATGGCGTGTCAGCCGCGTGGCGTGTCCGTTTATATTTCGGGTCCCATGTTAACAGGTTAGAGCTTACACACTGCCTGCGTGAGACGCGTGCCTGCTAGAAATAGAACAAACGCCTATTTTTCACGCGAGACGCGAGCGTGTTGGATGCGTTTCCAGGCAAAATAGAATAGGAAAATATGTTTATATGTTATTTAGACACGAATGCATATTAATAAATGACATCTTGATGTTTGAAAGTCTCGAAGTTTTGACATCAATGTAGATATAAATGTAATAAAAAATTTCAGAGAAAAGATTTTCAAATATTGCACCTGTCATACAGAACGAAATATCCTGTAACATATTTTGCAGTCAGTACTACCGACGTTGTCTTGCTTTAATCAAATCAGTAGGCTATAAATAAAGGGTAGGATAGGCTACAATAACAACGTAGTGTGTGTTCTGAGTGACGGTCCAACATCAGATAGGCTATATAGGCTCTTTACAGCTACACTAAGTTGTTATAAACAGCCCACTTACCCATTTTTCAGAGTTTGAATCAGTGCCGCGTCAGACACACTTCTGGTGTGTAGGACACAGAAAAATCCACGCAGCCGCCACGCAGCTGAGACGCAACAGAAACGCCACGCTCACGCGACGCAGTGAGTCAGATAGCAGCACCTATGAGCAGCACTAAGGACTAGTATGGCGAGTTAGAGAACCCACCGGCCTTTTTAAGATCGCCAGTTTGGGAAAACTTTGGTTTCTCCATCAGTTGCAGTACAGGCGAGAGAGTGGTGGATAAGACTGTGTGTTGGCGTTGCTCAGCAGTTGTTGGGTGTGTGGCTAACGCATATCCGACGCCATCACCCAGAGAACAAGCCACAAACTGTATCCAAGAAGACTTAAATCAGTGTAAATTACATTATATTAGACACAGACTGCTGTTGTGGAGTAGTGTTACGTTTCCAGTGTCGCGGCTCCGAACCGTAACGTTAGCTGGGACAAACGCCTTGTTTCTTCAGGCTATCTATATTAGCTTTAGCCAGGCAGGGAGCAGCTTTCTGCGGTGAAAAATGGCCGGGAGACGTCGAGATAACGTTGCATTAATCAGGTAATTTACTTTGTCTGAGAACAGAGATGCTGTATATGCTATTGCTATTTACTGTTTACATCTTACTTTACAGCTAGCTCAGGGAGACTGTATAACACTAGGTGGTACAGCCTGAGACATGCACAATAATTAAAAACTGAACCGAACCGTGATGTCTGAACCGAGGTATGAACCAAACCATGACTTCTGTGTACCGTTCCACTATATATTTACATAGCAAATATCTTGCTGCTGTATTAATGTTTTTATAGCCCCAAAATGTAATTTACCTGCAATGCTAAATAGCTGGAGAGCCCCTTTAATGTTACAGAGAAAACCTAAAGATTTAAAGCCGTATTTTCTGGGTCTTTTAACTTTAACCCTTATTCCATTCTCAAACCCATGTCATGTTGTTTTACAGCATTAGTCTGCTCCTTATTCAGTCTAACACTGCACAGTGCACACATCGTGCTGCTCAGCATAAACAGTTTGTGAATCCACAGGAGCATCTGAGGTGAAGTGACTTGCTCGAAGCCACTCTTAACAATAGTTGCTGCTGAAGGAGGGGAGACAGTTACTCATTGACTTCTGCTGCTCAGATTTTCCCATCTGACTAACACACACACACACACACACACACATACACACACACACTCACACACACACACACACTGGGACATCAAGACAATGTTTTTGCACTCCTGCTGGTTTTCACAGGCGGCAACAAACACCTGTGCATTGTGTGCAACAAAGGTTCCTAGCAACAGTCGTCGAGGAGAGACATCGTCAGGATGCACACCTGTTTGATCTGCCGGGACCCTCTGTGATAAGTGGCCTCGGTAACCATAGCGACCAGGATATGGGATGGATGCATGTGGTGCTATTGAATGGCCTTGGATTATAAACACACACATACATAGAGAGACACACAAGGACACAAATGCGCAAACTTAGGAAACACACATCGTGCTTAAAGAAGTTTGTTGCACACACCTACAGACGTGCGCACGCACGCACGCACACACACACACACACACACACACACACACACACACTCATCAAATGAACACGCACACATGCAATGTGAGATACACCATACAAAGAACACAAAATCACACAAAACAGCTGAAGTCGTACACATAACGAACCAGCAGATCATCTCAGAGCATGCCCGCTTTCACACCTGTACGCAGACTCGTAACAGACTTCACACATGGAGGAACGTGCAAAAAAGGTCTAACATTCAGGAAAAAATAAACTGCAATACATACACGCAGGCCGAGTGCAAACATTCCAATCAGAGCAACAACACAATGAAGTGTGTAGAGAGAAACAAACGCGGTGGCAGATGGCTGACATGCTGACAGTTACTCACAGTGTGCAGGTGGACGAGGAAGCGCTTTGCCTTTTACTGAAGAACTCTGCATCGACCTTGGAGTGAAAAAAAAAGTGAATCGTTAACTGCAGTAGTCATTCACACAGAAATAGATGTACAATTTGCACTCAGAAATACATAATTGTCTGTGCTGTTGCATTTTGTATAGACTGAAAGGCTTGATAGAAATGGGAGTATTTAAATGCAGTCAAACATGAACAATGCTGCGTGCTGCTTTGTGAGCTTTTCCTCTACATGCCCGTCTGACACACAGGAATGTGAATACAAACTGTAAGTGCTGATCTGCTCTGTAGTCCTGTATATGTACTCACGTCAGTGTGCCTGGTATGGTGCATTGAAATGTAAATGAAGCAACAATCTGTGTTGTGTGATTCAATACGATATAATACATCTGCACAACCCTCTGCGCAGATTAACCTGTGCTGTTCTGACCAAACGTTGTATTAAAGATGCATATGAACCAATTAATAGACCTTTTACAGTTGTATTGTATTTACAATGCAAGATAATTAGCACATCAATTCTTACTCTGGTAATCAGCAGATCTTTAATTATAATTTCCCCTCATGTTGTTATCATCAAAGTACCTGCTATGATGCTGGACAACTATTTTAAATTAAATGTCATTTTAAGGCAGATGGGGGTGTGCAATCTTGCTGATCTACTTATATATTTTTTTCCAGATTATCAATAGAGTTGAGTGACTAGAAATTACATCATTTTCAAAAATAAATCAATAAAAAGCTTCTTTTTTATAAGTTTAGGAGTCATGCCTTTTAGCAACTGAGGGCCTTTATTCGCACATGTGCATACGCAGCCAGTTGTTTTTTACCCTAGCAACACAGTAATATACAGAATAAATGAATTATTGTCATTATTATTATTATTAGTATTATTATAAAAGCACTCGTGTGTATGATGCACATCTTGTCTCTGACCTTCTAGTTTTCAAGCATGATCCTTTATTTGCATTAATCTGTATTTTCCTTTATGCTGACAGTCCTTTGTCAGTGCTATTGAAATTAATTCTTTTCTTATCATTGTGCGGAGGGGCGAGCCTGACAGCTCAGATGTTAAAGTCTGTCAGAGAACAGACAGACAGACAGCCACGTCCTTTATTCTATGAGCCAATCATGATTCACAACCTACATGTCATGAGGGCCGAGGGTAAAAAAAACATAAACAATGAGTGACAATCAGTCAGCCAACACCAATGTTCATTTGGTTTCTTGTAGAAAGTGGAGAATAACAGCAAAGGTGCCACAGCTGGGGATCACATCATACACTTACTTAAAATAGAATCCAAATGGGTTATCAGTTTACTGCTCGTTAGTCCGTTTTGATTCTCCAGTTTTGTTTTTGCACACTGTGTCCTGTGTTCACTGCTGTTTTTTCTCAAACCCAGTCATAATTAGGATGTCCTGCTATCTGATGTAAATAAAGATTTCTACTGAAAAACAATCGGCAGAAAGAAATTAACAGCGAGTGTTCACGTTAAATTTCAGAAACAACGTGTCCATCATTTAAGTAAATTCTCTCTCTCATTGATCCAATTATGTGCCCTGTAGCCACTTTATTAAAGCTTCTGCATTTGTTTCTCATTACAACGAATCTGTGCACTAGAAGCTTTTTTATTTGAACAGAATCAACAGAAGACAGCCACCATCGACAAACGGAGAGAAAACACACTGCCTTCAGTAACGAAGTCCAACTGAAATGACACAAAAATAATGTCAGTGCGTGTCTGATTGACAGTTAAGCCCCGGTAGTAGACAAAACTGCGCTGTAACGTTAGCTCCAAAGCCACAGGCAAACCGTGTTTTGTTAGCAGTGGTGGTAATAAGGAGAAAATGCTACACCAGCATCTAAATTAACTGAAATTACATTTGCAGGTACGTTTTTAAGTCAAGTCAATTTGTATTTATATAGGGCCAAATCACAACAGAAGCTATCCCATGACACTTGTCATATAGAGGTCAACAGTGTGGTTCCCGGGCGCCTGGGTAGCTCACCCAAGGGCGTAAATCCCAGGGGGGTCGGAGGGGTCACGACCCCCCCCCATCTAAGGGTTGTCCCCCCCTAGAAATATCATTAAAACAATGCTGAGTATTGTAAATAACATAATGATGTACACTTAAATATCTGTGTAAGCAGTAAAACAATACAAACCCCAAAAAGTGCTTTTTAAGTTTAGAAACATTTTGAGTCCCCCTCCCTTGCCTCAGAGTGGTTTGGTCCACTGCATGCTGTAGGATCTTCGCTACACTCACGGTGACAGTCACATCGGTAGTGACAGGAATGTAGTAAGTAGACGGTTCAAAGCTGTCTTATTTACATTAAACATCAGATTAAGTTTTTCTTTTCTCATACAGAAATGATGCTGAGTAATTAATGAATTAGTCATGACAAGAAAGTTCGCTATGTTAGTGTAATATAGTGTAACGTTACCTAGCTTGTTGGATAGAAATGCACCCACTACAACTAACGTTACCACGGCGATAAGCCTTACGTTATGTGTGTGAACTTATATTAGGGTTAATTTTGGAGATCTACAGTTGTTTTTTGCTCAATATGAAATTAAGTGGCTGATCAGTTAAGTATATATCCTCTGTCCCAGACATAACCTAATATTTATGTGGAGGACGCAAGATCTTTTTTATTGAATCACGAGAAACACTGAAAAGAAGGATAATGGTACAGTCTCCATGCTACACTAATGAAAAGAAGGATAATGGTACAGTCTCCATGCTACACTAATGAAAAGAAGGATAATGGTACAGTCTCCATGCTACACTAATGAAAAGAAGGATAATGGTACAGTCTCCATGCTACACTAATGATAGTATTAAGGCTTTCCTCTGTTTACGCATGTCTTCTGCGAGTATAATTGTGGCTGTATTATTTGTGTCCCCTTCAAAAATTGCTCTTCAGAAATTTTATATTTATTGTCACCCCCTACTGTTAGATCAGATTTACGCCCTTGAGCTCACCTGGTAGAGCAGGCGCCCAGAGATGGAAAGTTACAAAATACATTTACTCACGTTACTCTATTGAGTATTTTTGTTGTGTATTTTGTATTTTTCAAGTAGTTTTTAAAATCGGTAATTTAAAATGTACTTGATTACATTTTGAGTAAGTATTGTATTTCGCTATATTACAAATCCCATCCGTTACTGAGTAAAAAATAAAAAAAAACTTTGACTAACGAAAACCGAAAGGAAGAAAAAAAATCGCGCCCGGAACCACTACAGTGACGAATGATCAGCATCTAGGCTGCCTACCAGACTTCAAGTCTTTCTGTAGGAGATTGACAATGAGATGGAGGTGGGTCAGACGAGCGACGACGACGTGGAGTTTTTCTTTTTTCTTTTGTCTAGCATTAGCAACCCGTAGGACAACGTATAGGACACTGGCTAAATTAATTCGCCCTGCGGCCCTTTACTGCGTGTCATTCCCCCCTCTCTCTCCCCTTTCATGTCTTCAGCTGTCCTATATAAAATAAAGGCCTAAAATGGCCAAAAAATAATCTTAAAAAAATAAAAAATATTGTGGTTCCGGACGTGAAAGTCCCATTCCTTTTCTCCATTTGGATTTTGGTTATTAGACGTAATGTCTAAACCAGGCGTCGGCAACCTTAGGCACGCGTGCCACCATGGGCACGCAGGACCTTAACCAATGGCACGCTGGCAATATATGTGCAAGAGAGTTATTGATGTGTTGAAATCATGGTTGAAATGCTGAAGCACTCTCTCATCCGCATGCCAAATTACAACGTTCACAGTTGCACGACCTGTTATTTACGGTAGTTTGACTCATATCTCTGACTGGGAACAATACAAAGAGGATTACCAACGGCAGCTGGGGCAGATGAACTAACGCTAGTCTTGTTACTGTAAGTAGGCTACATTAAAACCTTTGTGAGTTAAAAGTCTTTACTTATCAATGCACTCACCTGTCTAGACCGGCATCAACATGTATGTATGTAACATGTATGCGATATTTCAATCTGCTCTGTCTGCTCAGTTCACTCTTGTCCACCGCGCTGTTTTACACAAACACAGCTCTACTCTGCAAATAGCGAATTTTTACAAAACAAGCTAAAAGAAAAGCTGTCGGTTTGTAGTCTGTTTATCTTAGTTTGCAGGGAATCTTGAAATTGTACTTAATATGCACGTGAATGACGCAATCATTATGTTCGTGTACTTCATTCTTGATAATGATGCTGGTTGTGTTATTATTATTTTTGCCATAGCATCGTTTCAAAATGAGGCATACAGGACCTGCTTATTCCCATGCTTATACTATTCATCATTAAAGCTGGGCTTTTCCACAACTTTTCGCTTCAGGCTTTGACAGTGATATTTTTGTCAGCCCATTTTCCACCAATCAGGACACTGCATACTAAAACCATGTTTCCATAATCATAATAATAATATACAATAATTATAATTACAAGGTCCTGATTATGAGAAATAAATGTTATCAAATGTTGCTATGGAATAAAATTACAGATTCCCTGGATATTACATTTTGATGTGATGTCATAATTAAACTTAATGTTGACATGGCACACTAATAAACAAGAAATTTTGAAAAGGGCACTTCATATAAAAAAGGTTGCCGACCCCTGGTCTAAACCATCCTAGGTAGACTGACCACTAGTGTCGAGATTGTGAAGTTTTATGGCCATGTAGAAGCCACAAATCCGTGAAATCAACCTTGTTTTAAGAAAAACAGGTTTTATTCGCAATGTCATGGAGAAGTACTACACTACCCACAATCCTGCCACTGAAGTCTATGATTGTTTATGTACACAGCCTTGTACAGTGCCTGAATTGGACCAAAAATGTGCCAGTACCCTTATTGGGGAGTTGTATGACATGATCATCAAATGTGTCTTGAGAATAGTGTGTGAGGAGTTGGGTTGAGAACCGGAGGGTTGCTTGTTCAAGTCCCCGTGCGGACTGAAGTATGGTGGGGTCCTTGGCACTGTCATGGTGCTCTTGAGCAAGGCACCGAACCCCCAACTGTCCATTGACAGCTGCACCCCCCTCAGTCTGACCTCTCTCCATTTGTGCACATATAGGTACTGAGCATGTGTGTATGTCAGCCCTGTGTGTAATGTGTGTTCCAAGATTGTAATTTCCCTTGCTGGATTAATAAAGTAAAAAATGATTATATCTTGTAGGGGCAACCCCAAACAGTAAACGATTCAATGATTCGATCCAAGGAGCCTGATTCAACTGCCAATCGCACAGTTTAATTGTTGCAGTGTCTGAAATGTGGTTATAAAACAGAGGATCATTCAAACCTACAGTATATGGGGTTGCTAAATGTCAGATTTTACATATAATTGCTTGGTTTTTCCCAACGAATCCTGATATATAGCCTATTTTTGGTATAACTATCAGCCTATTAATAATACCGTCAGCAACAATTAGAAGTAAGGTCTAAAAATCTGAATTGCCGGTACTCAGTACTGTACGTCCATTTCAGGCACTGTTCTTGTACGTTAGCATTTTTTCAGGTTTTTTGAGCTGAATCAAATGTTTTATGGTGACGATAAAACACGTTACAGGCTTGAACATTCTTTTAGATATTGAATGGGAAAAATCATTTACGGAATCAGATCCGTTCAAATAATGGGCAGGTCTAGACTTTATACTCATTAATTTACACAGACCCAACATTCCCCCATGAACAACAAGGGTAGGGAAAAACTCCCCTTTAACAGGAAGAATTACAAGTAAGAAAAAAGGAGACAATATCAAGAAAGCTAATGTAGCTTGTTGTTCGAAGTCTGTTAGCCAGTAACCAAAGCCACTCCCTATTTCCTATTTACCCTCTGCCATTTTATGTAGGTGTCTGAATTTTGAATGTGAAATGTATTACTATATATTGCCATCAAATTCCCACAGTAGAACGAAAGAGTAAAAAGAGCCTGTGGCATGTATTACGTTCTGCTAACAATCCTATGATGCAATGAGTCGCATTTTATAGATGACAAAATGATCATTGTGCGACTAAACCCGTAAAAGATGATGAAAAATGATCAGGATTTATAAATGTCCTAAATCTGAGTTAACTGCTCACTATAGAGTAAACTATGTGTGTCTTTACTTTAGGGAGTAGTGGATGAGTGATCTATGTTATGGATATATCCATTACACTGATGTTGTGATGCAAATACAAATTTGAAATGAAATGGTTCAATGAGCTGTATAAAAACAAGTTATTAATCTTCGTAGATGGAGAACTAACAGCAAATGCGAAGACAAAACCCCCAAAAATGTAAAATACATATTTCTCTCTTTTGCGTAAGTAGAACACAGGGAATGGGATTAACAGAGCAGAAAAAAAAATGCAATTTAATTTTTGTTGGACATTAAACTTAAACAGTAGATGTCTTAATGGTCTGTTCTACGCCCACAGCAATGGGAATCTCTGGGAAACAACATCCTATTTTGTCAATATTTGCAATTTAATATTTGACTTCCTTGTTAAAACTGATCTCTAACTCCACTGACTCCAAAGCAAAAAAAAAACAACCAATAAACTGACTGTAGGGCAGCTCTACAAACACTGACAAGCCTGTTGCTCCCAGATGCCCTTAATAATCTCTCTTTTCTCTCCCATCCTCAAGTGAACACCCCCCACACACACACACACACATACACACCCACACCACCTCCATCTCCCTCACCTCTCCATCCCTGCCCCCCTCTCCTCTCCTTTGCCTTCCTCCAGCGAATGAAAAAGGCCACATCAAACAATGGATTTAGCCTGCTCCCTAAGTAGATGCAGGGAAGGTAAAAAAAAAGGGAGATAGAGATAAGAAGCTGGGATATGAGAGGGTGAGGAATGGGGGTGGGGCTGGGGGTGAGTGTGGAGAAGAAGGTGGAAGAGTGGAGGAGGGGTACGTGAGGAACAGGTGGAGAAAGACAGGGTGGCGGAAAAATAGTACTGGGTATGTAGAAAACTTGTCATTAATCTTATAATTTTGACACATGTATATATTATATATACAGTTTTCCCTGAATTTTAATTTTTAATGTATTCACATATTTTATTTTATTCTGTTTTAATTTGTGTTGAATGCTATTTTGCATTATTCTCACAAGTCCTCCTTGTTGAAAATCTGATTCTCTGGAATCCGCTGTATTGTTTATTTGAACTCATAACATGCATACTGTTGGGCCAAATTTAGTTTTAGAACGTTTTGATTCATCTTTCTCCTCAATATCTTTATCTCACTATGTTTGTTGGCTTGCACACCCTGATTTATCAATTCATTTTCTGTTTTTAAATTAAGACGAATAATATCATGAGGATAAAAAGAGGTTCAGCGACATCTCATTATCAGTTCTTAAGTAAACAGGAGAAGGAAAAAGAATAGGAACAAGAAAATATACATTAACGTAAACTTAAAAGCACAGACAAATCGAGTGATAATGACACATGTAAACAGATAACTGTTGTGCTTTGTACCATATTTGCCCCATTCCTATTTTGTTTATTCTCAAATTTTATTTTTCGAATCCTATTTTTGAGATTCACTGTGTGCAGTGTGCCACTCCTATCACAGGTAGCCAGCAGTAGTTGCAGTACAGAGGTTTTTTTTTTCTCCAGGCAGTGTTAAAGAAGAACTACACAAAGCCAGACCAGAGGAACAGGGACACCTTGTTTTCACGGCTTTACAAAGCCTTTTTGAAGTAGGATTGAAAGAGATCTGAAGCTATAATAACTTTACCGGGAGAGCAGAGAATCAATCCAGATCCTGCCCCAACTGTGGTGGAACTAATGCAATGTCAGTGACTTTCTGCTGATGGGAAGTGATGAGGCAACAGGAGGAGAGGAGGCAGACAGGAAGTGCAGGAGGGCAGGCAGGCAGGCAGGCATGAGAGAAACAGAGGGTGCAGAAAGAGAAGGAGGAGGAGGAGGAGGAGGAGTGGAGGTGCAGAAGGTGCAGACAGGGTGGAGAGTGGGGGAGCGATAGCAGAGAGTCTCCCACCAGCGCTGTCAGAACCACACGCTCGGCTGCTGTTGCCGCTGATTGTGATTGCTGTTCAAACAAGGCCAACAGCTGCCACAAACATCTCCTGCTCAATAGTACACACATGTACGCCCACCTACACGGACACACACACACACACACACACACACACACAAACACAATTTTATCGCTCAGATGTCACTCTTTATGTCACACTGTTTACTTTCTTTCTTGTTCTTGCTCTGTGATAAGACTGTGGCAGCTGTGATTGCCCTCTGCTCTCTGTAAAGTATGACAGCTCAATCACTTATCAAATCAAGATGTTCTCTCGTCATGATGGAATGAGTCCTCCATCACAGATTTTCTCTTCTTGTCATTCTCTGGTTTCTTGAGGATTTTTATGTTTTTTTCCTTCCACCTCCTAAAGAATAACATAATCATAACCACCTTTCTAAAACCTACTTCAAAACCTATTAAAATCCTTCCCCCCCCCCAGCACAAACAGTATGGCTCCAAAGTAAAGCAACAGACACCTCGGTGTCACTAATGGAGCTGCACCAAGTAGTCGATAGATGCAAAATCAATCTGCAAAATGTTTTAATAATAGTTTGTCATTTTTTTTTTTACATTTGATGTTTTCAAGCTTTAAAAACATGAGAATTTGCTTCCTTTCGTTTTATATAATTGAAAACTGAATATCTTTGGGTTTCGGACAAAACAAAGACATTGGATCAGCACATTAATTAATAATGAAATAAATCGTCAGTAACAATTCACATTTTATTCAAGTAAGCTCTACTTCCACACAAACAGCTTCACTTTACAGCCATGGCCCATTCCGATCTGTATGCTGTGCATCTAAAGTACACACTCAACGAAAAAAACAGTAACAACCACCAGTTTATCTAAAACGCACCGATCACTCTACTGTACCGAGGGAGCCTGCTTTTTATATTTGAAATCAAACACTGTTGTCTGGACCGGAGGCAAAAAGCCTGCAGTTTCTAGACAATCTGCTAAAGCTGATAATGACTCTGGGCAAAAGGGGATTAGTTATGCATTCACAGCGCGTTCACACAATAGTATATCATTCACACTGCTTTTTTTATCCTCCACAGGTAGCAACAATCGCGACATCCCAATCACAAATGCACTAAGGGGTCCCTGTCTCTCCCTCTCTCCTACTTTCCTGCTGTTTTCCATCTATTTCTGTCGGTCTCTGTCATCTTCTCTCTCCTTCACACACACACACACGCACATGTACGCACACACACACACACACACACACACACACACTCCTCCACAGCAGTTGTACATTATGGAGTGGTAACCAGGCACCATCTAATTGCAATAATTGGAAGAATGTACGCAGCGGCCTGTTTGAACACCTGTTAGCACTGAATTTCTCTCATGGCTACAGATTGCATGTGCTGTGTCACACCATTTGGTGCGCGCATGTGTGTGTGTGTGTGTGTGTACGTGTGTATGTGTGGGTGTATGTATGTACCCGTGTGTATGTACCCGTGTGCGAGCCTCAGATTGCGTTACCCTCTCTCTCCCTCCATACAGGCTCATGTAAGGGGGGTGGGGGTATGTAAATAGGAAATCCTGGCTGTGTTCCAGTTTCCATTTTGACACCTCACACCCTGCCAGAAGGTGGCTGCCTGTCACTGACACATCCCAAGGCTATTCACCCAGAATAATTTGGGACTTGGGACAAAAATGAATAATATGCATGATACATTTCTTGGCCTTCACACTTCTCACGGTGCCATCACTGGTCTCTTTTTTTTGGAGCAAGTTTCAACTCATTTTATGGGCTATGACATACCGAAATAACACATCCAGGGTTCAGTTTGTTTAAGAAGATTGGACAGAGTGAGAAAACCCTTTCAGAAGATTTAAAATGATCATGTACAAAATCAACTCTGCGATGGGGAAAGCAGGCCTGTGTATTTGAGAGTGAGCCGGTGTAACTAAAGACTCTGCTTCCTCTCCCTCTCATGTCCATGCCGGGTTGGGCATCTGGCAACATGTGTGGAGCTGTCCGCCGCTCCGGTGCTGAAATCACTATTCTGCTTGGGTTCAACACACGTTCTCTTCTCTTTTCACACTCATGAAAGCTTTAATTTCACCACAGCTTAAAAAAAAGAAAGAAATTAAATATATCAAGCTTGTATAGAGGCTGCAGCTGCAGTGGCCGTCATTTCATAAGATAGGCTATCATACAAATTGTTGCGCATTACTTTTCATACGATATCATACGAACCCTTTCATGAGAATGCGGTGAGCGTCACACTTTGAACACCTTTTTTTTTAATTATTTTAAAGAGAGAGACCAGTGAAGCTTCTCTGCCTGTCTCTGTCTCCCTCTCATGTGTCCAACCGACTGGAGACAAGCCAGCTATGGATTGAGTCGGAGGGTTCCAAGATTGAGCTGTTGTCACTGGAGCCCGGGAAGCCTTTACAGGCTGTGACCCGGCCGGTGGATAATCCATCGGGAGGTAACGACTCGGGGACCACGCTGCTCTTTCTGCAGGGGACCCAAGGAAAAAACACAACAACTTTTCTTTTCGATCTAATTAGCTGCTATTAACGTTAAGTGGGGCACCGTCGTCTTGAGATCGATACTATAGGCGCTTAACACTGGGCTGCCAGGCTGCACTGGGAAATTAGACATGAGGACCGACATTCACTTTTTTGTTGGTGTTTGGAGAGGGCGCTCACCTGGTCGGTACTCTAATGTGTTTAAATTAAGACACTTTGAAGTCTCTGTTAGAGAAGATCAGTGGGTTCACATACCTGATGATATCTTGCAGGGTCAGTCGGCACCGCGCATCCTGCGTCCTCCTCCTCCGCCTCCTCCTCATCATTACAATCTAAAGCATGAGGAAGAAAACAGAGGGTCAGGCAGGAAAGGATGAGCGCCATGTATCATGCGTACATTCTCTTTTATTTTAAATCTCACTGATACAGAGTGCTTGGGGTTTTAATCGGTTTCTTTCTATTTCCCTGCTTTCCGTAAATAATCGGACAGTGCGTTGCTTTCCTGCAACCCCTCTTCTCCTCCTCACCTCCACTCTTTCTAGGTCCTCCCTCCCCCCCCCCCCCCAACCCCCTAAAATCCGAGATGCTGAGAGTCTCCGCGTTCACCTACCTGGCTGCTGTCTGCCCGGCTCCGTTGATGTTGCTGCTGCCGCCGCCGCCGTTGTTGGATGGAGAGATGGGGAAGTGCGGTGCGTCGGAAGCGGAGAACAAGCCTCCGGGTGCGCTGCTGCCTGCTCCTTTAAAAAGCCTCCACTGGTCCAATAGGAGGTCTGTCAGCCTGATGGGACCTGACGTCACCCGTCCGACCCTCCCCCCCTCGATTTTATCTATAGGAGAAATTATATCGGCATTATTTCCTCGACACAGAAGAAAAAAAAACACATTTTAAGTGCTCAGCTGTGTTGCTCCTCAGTGAATGTGTTCTTTTTTCTTTCTTTTTTTTAATTTTCTACTTTTATTTGGCTTTTTCATTTTAGAGACACAAAAAAAGTGGCCTGCTGTGTGATTTTTCCACATGAGGTATAGGCTTAATAATGCGAAAGATTGGAAGCAAGGCAAGCTGGGAAACACATGCTGCTGTGTGTCGCCTCAGGCTTTAGCAGAATGTGCCCAACTCATGAACCCTTCATAGCTTCATGGTGTCCACTGCCGAGGTGGATCCAGGTGAAAAAACGCATCTGGATTTCCACTATTAATATAGCTATCAATATTAGTCACAACGGAAGACACACAGAAAGAGAAGCACGTGAGTTCCAAATGTAAGAAATATGAACTGTGCAACAGGATGCAGCTCAACATCTGAATATGTCCTTTATATGTTGTGTTTGATTAATTTATTTTAAGTATGTATTGCGTTTCCTCAATCATTGTAATGTACAGTTTGTAGGTACTTGTACTTTACCTTAGTATTTTCCATTTTTATGCTTCTGTAGGCTATACATCTACATTTCAGAGGGAAATATGGCACAACTTTGTATATTCTACTCCACTACATTTATTGCACAGCTTTTCACATGTAAAACATATGATCCTCCTATTAAACGATTAAGATTAGATTAAACGTAAAAAAAATACTTAGAATTGAGAGATTTAAAACAGATTTAGCTTCATGTTGAAAACATTAAAATGTTGTGTTCACTTTAATCAATCAGTAATATTAGTAATCCAATTATATACAGTATATATGGTTACTATTACACTCATTTGCAAAATACCTTTACTTTGGATACTTTATGTAGCCTACATTTTGATGCCAATGTACTTTTAGGACTTTTTTTTACACTGTGGTATCGCTGCTTTTACTTTAGTAAAGAATCTTAATACCTCTTCCACCAAACTTCAAATTGACAAGGATCTACAATTTATTTATACCTTCCTTGTCATATGTTGTATGTACTGTCAGTCCTATGCAGTGGTTCAGTGTAGAAAGGTCAGAGCGACTAAATATCTTCTTTTCTTGAAATCACAACATAAACAACGCCCACAGTGCCATAAAAATGGGGAACAAAGCTTTGGCTATCACACTATAGAGAAACATAAAGATGAGCCTGTGAATAAACACGACAGTTGCAAATGATAAAAAATATAAACACTTTACAACAAAGATATCTATTTTAGAATCAAGAAAAATGCCTAACGTTCAGCTTAACAACCAAGATTTTTTTTGTGTGTGTGTGTGTGTGTTTAAAAAGGTTTCATAAGACCAAGGTTGGTTAAATGAATGTAACCCAACCCACAGAGGAGCCTGTAAACCTGTAACTTTGGCTACGGCATCACATCAGGCTGGATTTACAATGCCATAATTACCAGCTAACATAGAATACTGCAATGAATGATCTACCAGGGACACATTTGGGTGTCTGTCCTGAGCACCCACAGCAGCCCAAAAACATACTTTAATAATAAAAAAACCAACAAGTAAGCAAGCACACAGATCATAATTCCGGCTTTATAAGGTCTCATTAACATCCAAGGTTGCATTACAGCGTGAGTGTGAGTGTCACAGCCTTGAGTCTCCACTATGAATTTGTGTGAGACAGGCATGATTATCTAAATTCATATCTGTCATATCTTCTATACTTATTGATTATTGTAATTTCATTTTGGATATGTTTAGTGAGATCTGTGCTGTATATTGAATTTGTTTCTGTAGGGAGCCCTTTGAACCTATCTTCATCCTTTATTGCAAAGATATAGCAGTGAATCAACTACCAAAAGCAATGCTGTACATATATTTTACATTGTGGTTTAACATTTCATATACTTAGAGTAGGGAGGAAATGCCTGAGAAATGCATGAGCAAGGTTATCATAAGCCTGTAGCCTACATACACAGTGATGTTATGGAAAAAGAATGCATGCAAATATATAAGCTTCATACAGTTATTCATAAGTGTATGTATAAAACTGACACCCTTGACTCCTGACTGTCCCCTTGGTGCTCTCCAGCTGTATGCAGCAGCACTACAAGAGGATTTAGAGCCAATAAAGAGATACAAAAAAAATATGATGTTACATTTCATATGAACTCTTCTTGATCAGCAGATGACAGCTATGCATAATCTGTCACTGTGTGTCTCCCTGGCGGAGTGATTGCAGAAATGCTAGAAAAGAGGTGTATTTTCTGACACAAATGAGCAATTTGTAAGGCCATTGTGTGCTGTGTGCTTCATTGTACTTTCTAATTTCCCAGACTCAGAAACCATTGTGGAAAATGCAATTGTGTTGTCGAGTGCTTGTATTTTTTGTTTTGTTTTTCTGCAGGATTTGTGTTAGTTTTTGTGCACCTTTTGAAATGGGTCCACACGCACACACGCACACACACACACACACACACACACACACACACACACACACACACACACACACACACACACATTTTGTTCAGTCATTTTGATACTTGAATGTAACCTGTGTTTTTCTGTGTTTCCTTTCACATACATCTAGGCCAAGTCCGAGCCCTTTCATGCGAGACTGTAGTAAGACGTGAATGGTGGGAGTAACAAGGTCGACTGTACCACTCTTACAGTGAGAGCAGCGCACTGTACTCTAAGCTTAGCTTAGCTTAGCATGAAGACTGGGAAAAAAGGGGAAACAGCTTGCCTGGCTCTGTGCAGAGGTATCAGAATCCACCTACCAGCGTCTCTGAAGCTCACTAATTAGCATGGCAGGTCTCGTTTGTTTACTTACTATTTCTTAGTGGGCAACAGTAAGGTTGCCTGGCAACCAGCAGAGACTCAAGGTCATTGCTCCGAGCCACAACTTGTCATTTTTACACTTCAGTTTTTGTACACATTAAGCAAACAAGACAAAACATGTTACAGTTTTCTTTTTTTCTTTTTTGCGATTGCTAAACGACAGTGGGCACAACTGGAGCCACATGTGCAAAACTCTAACCACGGTCTGCACGGCAGCAGTTCACGGGGACCAAACTCTAGTTCGTTTTTCATTGCTTGAACACAGTTTTCAAAACTCTATACACTTATCCCATGGCTTTAACCGCAACCTGAACAACTCTTTGATTTACAGCACTTTGTTCAAATGCTAACACACTGCTGTCAAAACTCTTAACCACACATTCAAAACAGAACGGATTTCAGTCTGGTGCATTTCAAACACTGCTGATTGCAATTTTAGCTGAAAGCCTAAGCTGCTGTCTTTTAGACTTGTTAGGGAACATATACTGTATAAATATATAGTGAAAGTTTAGAAAGACTTTTTTTGGAAATAAAAAAAACACCAAGTAAGAATGAAACAGTGTACCGTTCAAGAGAAGCAGTAAACAGGTAAAAGAGCAAAGATACCAATATGTCCAGGTAGGATGTCTGAGGTTACATACACAGCTGTAAAAAAACGTGAAAAACACTACATTTACTACAGTTAAACTGCGCACTTACATAATGGAAGCAATAGAAACATCTAATTTAATTGTATTTATATATGATGCAGGTGCATGGCAAGAGATGAAAGGTTTCTAATTTCTGTATTGGTGTTTGATTTTATCATTTTAATTGAAATTGCAATTTTCTACAACTCCGTTGTTAGAACACACAGGCTTGAAATACACACATGCTCAGGAACTACAGTATACATGCACAAATGGAGAGATGTCAGAGTGAGGGGGGCTGCAAATGCCAAGCAGTTGTTTTTTTTGGGGGGGGAGTTGCCTTGCTCAAGAGCACCTTGGCAGTGCCCAGAAGGTGAACTGGCATCTCTTCATCCAGAGCCGGCCCGAGGCATAAGCGAACTAAGCGGCTGCTTGGGGCCCCCTGGCCACTAGGGGGCCC
Organism: Perca schrenkii; assembly: GCA_025617405.1. Taxonomy (NCBI): domain Eukaryota; kingdom Metazoa; phylum Chordata; class Actinopteri; order Perciformes; family Percidae; genus Perca; species Perca schrenkii. Next base: position 8,636,256 of record CM046794.1, read on the forward strand.
CCAAACGAGTGTTTTTCCCTCTTGACATTCGCCGACGGTCCCATCTGGGCTCCCGTAGTTCCGAATGGGCCCAGCCCTCCCCCCGCGCGTTTGCCATAGTGATACACAAACAACATGGCAGCGACCATTGACATATATGGCAGCGACAGGGCAACGACAGTGGCTAACATTAGTTATTTTTTTAACTACTCGTTTCATGACTTAGCTACTTAACCGCAATATCCGCCAAACCTATTTCCGGAGTACTGAACTACCGCCCACCTGACGGAGCACCATGGAGCACCGGACCCGGTGTTGAAGAACTCTGATGCGGCTCAACACATCTACGAGCTGAAAGCCGCTGATACGAACGAGCTGTGACGGAGGTCTGTAGCGGCTTACAACAACTCGCCACTCTGTAGCACGGAGCTCCTCTTCGACGTTTGTTTTTATCGCTACGAAGGAGCTTGCTACAGGTATGCTACACTCATGAGACCATGTCATGTTAATGTACGTTACTCAGCAACAGGTGAAAACAGGAGCAAGGTTGTGCGACTAAAGTTAAAATGAATTGAACTTTTACTGAGGAACAAGAAGTGAATTACCAGTATGTGTGAAAACAGCTTTATCTCACGCATCCGTTTAGTGGTTGTTGAATGTATAACATTATTATATAGGGGAGAGCCGGGACAGTTGAAACACTTTTTAATTAAACGTAATTTACAAAGCGATCGTATCGCACTGAAAGCTCATATTTTGTCACTAGCAACCTACACCTGTCTTCTGTCAAATACAGTTGCATTTTCAGCTTTGAACAAAACCGTTCAGGAATTATTACAGCAGAAGTGGGGCGTGCGTAATGTTTCATGCGTCCCTCCTGCGGTACGCATGAAAGGGGGACGGATGAAACATACAGTTTAAGCCATATAAACTTCCCACAACTTCAATATTTTACTATATATCATGAATGGTACTCCCAAAAGGTGTTATTTTAGATAGATTGTTGCTGGGCTATACGTCTGTTAACCACTAATTGCCATCACCTTGAAGCGTATGAAGCGGTTTTTGAAATATCTTGCACTGTGGGTGATTCTGCCATTTTTATAGCTAGAACAGTACGTTTTCTCATTTAAATCATGTTTCTATTGTGGAAAATGTCGTTTCACAGGTTTGTTCAATATATAGCATAATATCATTTTTTCAGTCTTTCACAGAGGGCGCCACCCCAATACAATGATAGGGAAAACACTCAAACCAATATTTACATAAAATTGGCATGAATAATCATAATGGTATACATGCCCCGTGTGTGTGTTTTATGTGTGTTTGTGTGTTTGTGTCTGTGTGTGTGTGTGTGTGTGTGTGTGAGTGAGATCTTGTCATTTGTCATCTGCAGATTCATTTTAAGTGTGTGTGTGTGTGTGTGTGTGTGTGTGTGTGTGTGTGTGTGTGTGTGTGTGTGTGTGTGGGGGGGGTGATTTAAATCATGAATCAGATTCAAAAATCAGTGATTTTTTTGAGGCCATATCGCCCAGCCCTACTTCCTACTAACACAGAGTATGTCAGTATTGTTTGGCCCTGAAGCCCAAGTAGTTGGGTGAAGTCACTACCTTAATAAATCAAAAAGGAAAAGGTTATGAATCTGAACAAATTTAGGTATTGCCCTTCTCTAGCTGACCATCCCCAAAATGCACCAGAATACAGGAAATAACATCTACCAAATTCTAAATTTTCTGGGGGAGCACCCCCAGACCCCCCCTCGCTGTTTGCATCCACTTTTGCACAAATAGAATAGGGGGGAGGGTCCTTATGCATCTGTGCCCCGGGGGGACAGTAGTTCATAAAACTCACTGTATTAATACATAACCTCACTGTATTCATTTATAATGTAACATTATGGCGTGACATTTGTGTCAATAATCGTCAAGCACAGGTGACTCCGCGTGGTGGGAGGGGGGGCCCCCCAATCAAATTCTGCTTAGGGCCCCCAAAAGGCTCGGGCCGGCACTGTCTTCAGCTACCAGTCCACGCTCCTTACTTTGGTCCGTACACAGACTCGAACCAGCGACTCTCCGGTTCCCAAGCAACTTCATATGGACTGAGCTATTGCCACCCCTAAGCTACTGAGTTTTTACTCTCAGTGTGTTCTGAGTGATGGTGTGTGTTGTCTATATGAGGACTGTTCATAGTGTTTCGCTCCACTGAGCCTGTTTTGAGACAATGTGTGAAGAGTTGTGTTGTTTGGAATGAGTTGTGCAGATGATGTGAACCGTTTAGCTCAGGTGACTGTTGGTAATGCAGACTGTGGCTAGTGTGGTGAGTTTTGCACATGTACATCTGTAAATAGTGAGCTTTTGAGATGCTGCCATGCAGATTTTGTAACTGTTGGACAAAGCCAGGCTAGCTGTTTCCCCCCTGTTTCTAGTCTTTTTGCTAAGCTAACTGCTAGCTGTAGCTTCATAATTAATGTACAGATATGAGAGGGGTATTAATTTTCTCATCTAACTCTCTGCAAGAAAGCTAATACGTTTTTCCCAAAAGTGTCTAACTATTCCTTTAATAAAGTGTGGGGGGGAAGCACAACAAGACTCAGATGTTACTAACGTGTTTTTGTTTTTAAAAAAAAGAATTCCAATTAAAATGGAAATTGAAACCTTTAAAACCAAATGAAATTGCATATAGTATGAACCCCCCTATATACCAGTTAAACCAATCAAAGTCCAGCTCTCACTCATCATTGGATGTATTATAAGCAAACAGCCATAAACACCGGCTGTACAAACAAACACTTCTAAGTTTAAATGTAGTAGAATGCACTCATTAATCGACACACAAAACAACATATGATTACACTTGTTAGATGAAATAATAGACAACCTGTAATGGTCTCCCATGGGAACATTTGGATAATGTTTCAGTTTAGTATGTTTTTCAGATGTTTTGCAGGACCTGCTGTTATATTAAATTAATTTTGACAATGCAGTGCTCAGGCAACATGAACTATAATCAAAATTGTCATTCAGTGGGTAGATACAGACACGCTTCAGAGCGTTCAGTAATAGCTGGCAGAACTTCTGCTGTCCTCGGCCTTGTCTACCTCACCTTTGCGTCTCACATTGCTTACATTTTTATATGACTGTACTCAAATAAAAAATAGCTAGCAGATATACTGTTATCAATTTTATCTTGATTAAAAATGAAGGGTTTGGCCCTGCAGCTGCGTGAGGAAGCCCTCTTTTATATAGCACAAAACAGTACAGCTCATAGTTTTATAAGAAAATTAAATATCCATTCACAATGTGTAACTGATCTGAAAGAAGCCAATCATCACCCTTGTTGTTGTATGGCTGGATGATAATGCAATCATACGAAAACGTCACACTCACATTTTACCATGACATTGCCGTATGTAGCAGCGTTCAATTAAAAACCCATGTTGTTTAAGTAGTACTGCTTTTGAACTATTGAACATAGCCTACATAATGTATTTTTCATCTTTAAAGCAAATGCACTTAGGAACTGAATCTTTCAGTTCAATGTAAAACCATGAATAGCACACTGAATGATTAATCACAGCACATAAGAAACATCTAGGAATGTCTAAAATGCAAAAACTGGGCATGTTGAATACTCACAGTTTAATCATTTTGACAGACTGCTATATATTCATAGAGTTGAATATGACAGAGATTGCACTGACAGTAAAGTTTGACTGAAGCAGGTCCAAACATCATTACAGAGAGAGACCTTCCTAAATCTATCATCTCCACAGTTTATGCAGAGGAGTCCTGTAAGCATGGCAACCACACCAAATATCACTCACACACTCACTCACACACACACACACACACACACACACACACACACACACACACACACACACATACACACACACACACACACACACACACACACACACTACATACACTCGTAAACACTACAGCCTCTGCTCTTATTTCCGTTAAAGCCTGGTGAATGATGGCACATCAATAGCAGAAAAATAACAGAGCAAAAAACTGGGACGGGTGTGTGTTTGAGGGAAAATACTGAATTATAACTGTAATTGTGAAATGGCAATTTTCTGTTTCTGTTTTCCATGATCAAGAGAAAGGAATGGATAATTGAAAATTTTCACATTACATAAGTACGTACACACACACACACAGACACACAGACACACACACACACACACACACACACACACACACACACACCATCAGGTATGTATCATACGCCTAAGGTCCCAGACACACAAACAGACATGCACACATTGTGAAATCCTTCAGGAATTGTAAACGGAAAATCCAAACTCAATAATTAAAATATCTTTAAGAATAGGATTTGTATTAACCCTTTGCAAGTCATATCTTCAGATAACGACTTAATTCATTTTAACGGAAATATAATGGAGCTTATACAAAACCTAGAGTTAAAAACAGCTAAAAATGTCCCTTTCAGCCGGAAAACATTGAAAAGAATAGTCAGAAATAATCCCTGTAAAAAACTATTCCAACCGTTATTAGGAATAGTTTTTGCATTGGAGAAAAGTGCAGATCTTGATGTAATAGAACATGTCATATGTATTATAAAGAATTGTTCATAATGTAATAATTGTGATAACAATAGCAGATTTGCCATCAGACAGTGATTTTTGAAAATGACTTGAAAAGCGGGTAACCTGAAACCCCCTCTCATTGTTTTTTACAAGATGTACACGCCTGCATACACAGACAAATGTGTACACACATTTACACACATGTAGAAATCCACAAAGACAGTTGTAGAAGTCCTGATGTTTTTAATCAGCAGTGGGGCCCCACCCTGGCAGATAAGCATCTGGTTACGTGTCTGTAAAAAAAAAAGCAGTGGGGAAGGCAGAGTAACCTCGGCAGATGGCCCTATCAGTGTTGGGTAAACCAGCGGCCAGCGCGGCCGTGTTTGGCTTAACGGCCTATAAGTAATTCATTGTGTTCACTGAGAAGAAGCATCTGTCGACCCCTCAGCCCTGGAGACGCACGCACACACACACACACACACACACACGCACACACACATGCACACACGCACGCATGCACACATACACACACACACATGCAGTTATGCATAGATAAACATACTTACATGAGTATTCGGTCACATGCACAAATGCAGATATACACACAATTACACACACATACACACACACACACACACACAAACACACCTTTCAAGCTCATTTGAAGTGGGCAGTGCAGGTGGCTGGAGGAAAAGGAGAGGCCTTTGTTCCATGTGACCTGCTCTGATCAGATAACCACCACTGATCTTAGTTAATACTCACTAAGAACTCATTTACCTGCTAACACAAAGGCAGGTCACAAAACAGACGAGAGAGATAGAGGGAAAGAGAGATGATGTGGAGAAAGGAGCAGGAGGAGGAGGAGGAGGAGGAGGAGGAGGGAAAAGACATGCAGCTGCAGCTCAGGAGGTCCAAAACTCACAACTAAAAAAAAAAGGTGCAAATACTAGATTTGCATTTTTTACAATAATGGTTTTGTCAGTTTATGTTGTCTGTCACTTATGGTCTTTATTGAATAAACTCTTGCACAATCACACCTCCCTTTACATATTATGCCTCCTCAGTCTGTAAACAATTTTACGCCTCAACAGCGAGCGCTATTATCATAATGACATGCACAGGCTATTTCTTTCAACACAAACATCAACTTGTATTGCATTTATTTATTCATAAGCATGGCTGATAACACCTGAAACTTGGCAAGTCATCTTAAAAGGACTGTTCTGGTGAGGAAATTTTACAAGTTGCTTTTAATTGGAGTTGGAGGCCGACGATTACCACCTGTGGTTGTGTGTCGGAAATAGGAATAAAATGTAATAAAGCTAGAGACTTTTAAATTATTCCATTAATATAAACAGCTTCATGACACGATACAAAACAGCCTCTTGATATTTGATTATAAATCTGGCGACATTCTATATTTTTCTTATTGTCACCAAATCCCATGAAAAGACCAAATCCAGGTCTCATGGCAGTTCGTGTTTAATGTGACGTTATTTTAATCTATTGATACGGGTTCACGGAGACATTTTTGTCGGTTTTTACGTGGCGGACAACACGAAAATGTTAAGTAGCCTAATGTATTTCAATGGGAAGCATGTTTTGTAGCCACGGCACGAAAATGGTAGGGAGTGATATAAAAAGCCGAAAGGGAGGTTGGTCGGGGTGGTGGATGGGTCAAACAACACAGGACTTTCACCCGGGCGAGCGGGGACCGCGTCCCGCGTGTGGCGCTTTGTTTCCCGGGGATGGCGTTTTGTCCCGTGTGTTAGGCCTACTGTGGTGCGTCTCCCAGCGTTTAAGGCGCCCTTTCCCCGTAAGTTTTTTCCTAAACCCAACCTCCGCCATCCCGTTATTGTGGCGTTTTTTCCCACGTCTTACTGTGGTGCGTCTCCCGGCGTTTAAGGCGCCCTTTCCCCGTAAGTTTTTTCCTAAACCCAACCTCCGCCATCCCGTTATTGTGGTGCGTGCCCAGCGGGCCGCCTTGCGGGCCGCCTCCTGGCTTATGGAGCGTCCTTTTCGGCCTCCTCCCGGCCGCCTCATCCAGCGGGTCTCCAGCGGGCCGCCTCGCGGGCGCCTCCCGGCTTATGGAGCGACCTTTTCGGCCGCCTCCCGGCGTCCTTTCCCCGAGAAAATAACGTGACATTTACACGTAAAAAAACAGAAAAACGTCTCCGTGAACACGTATCAATAGATTAAGAATAACGTGGACATTTACACGAACTGCCGTGAGACCGAGTTGAAATCCAACAATATATTTATTTCATCATGATTTCATCATTAGTAAATATATCTTATACATTCCTCCGGTTGAACCACTGATAATGTTACTTGTAACACCTGTGCTTTTCCTACTATGACAATTTAAAATGTCTGCTGTGAAAAAAGCCTTACATGGTCACACCACATTAAAATGAATTCTAAGCTAGCTATCTTTATAGACTTACATACAGTATTTGTCGCGGTGTGTTAACAACTAAAAACCAGGTACAAACCAGCAGCGTTAGTTCCTTTAAAACCAAACATTATTAGTGTTAATATTGGATTTTATTTAGATTAAACTGCCAGCGTTTGCACCCAGCAGCAGTTTTTGTAGTTCTTCTTGCCAAGTGGGAGATATTGTAGCTCTCGGATAGGAGAATGGCACAAACAGTTTTTCCCACTTGGCATGAGGCCTACAGGCAGCTTGGACTTCAAGGTTAATGTGCTGAATTGTCTATTAAAATGTATTAACTATATGCAAATATGTCCCCTAGTAAACACTGCTGCTAGGATGTGCACTTTTCAGACACAACGAAAGTTTTGGCCACCTGCTGTTTGCCAGTCATGGATCTGAGTATTAAAACACTTCTGTTGTGTTCTGCTGGGAAGCATTAAAGCAGCAGGCTAGGCTACAGAAGCTACTGCCATATAATGCAGGAGGCAAGGAAGACAGACGCAGGGTGATATATACAGATACCGTAACATTTGCAACCACATTTGCTTTTCAAAGTTAACAATACAACATGACAGAGTTACTTTCACAAATATCATCCAAATACTGCCAGCGAATGATGGACATGTTCTTAAAGCATGGTTGTTTCCTTCAGCCAGCACTCTGCCAAAGGAATAATAACAGAAAAGTGGCCATCACTCGGCTTTTCAGCTAACACTCTCAAATGGCAGAAATTACAGGCCGGCTTCAGCTCTAGCTGCTGAGACTCGGCTGTAATGTGTACAGCTGCTCAGTCCCCCACCAAGGCCATTCTCCTCTGACTGAATTGGAAACATGATAGGGTAGTGAGGCAAGTTCAGGTGACCTCTTTCTTATTTCTAAGCTCTTCCCTTAAGCATGGTCTCTTTTTCTTTGGGGAAAATGGCAAAATAATTGTGTCTCTGACTTCTCATCTTGTGCTGACAACTGGAGTGAGGAGAAAGTTTGACCCAGTGGAAAGAATTGTCCATGTCCTGTTCATAATCAATACTCTCCTAATGTCTGATGCTTGTTCTCTGTTCTGCACCCAGTAACTGTTGCACACACACACACACAAACACACACACACACGCACGCACGCATGCAAGCACGCACACACACACACACACACACACACACACTACATACACTCGTAAACACTACAGCCTCTGCTCTTATTTTCGTTAAAGCCTGGTGAATGATGGCACATTAATAGCAGAAAAAAATAGAGCAAAAAACGGGGAAAATACTGAATTATAACTGTAAATGTGAAATGGCAATTTTCTGTTGTTTTCATGATCAAGATAAAGGAATGGATAATTGAAATTTTTCACATCACATAAGTATGTGCGCGCGCACACACACACGCTGACAAACAAATGTGGCTGTTGCATTTTCCCTATCCTTCCTTTCCCCTTGGTAACTCACATCTAAAATTATGCCTCACTTGAAGAAAATTGAAAATGTGGAACATTTAGCAGGAGGGTTCCCTTGTAACCGATTACACACAAGAACCAATAAAACGGCTTCCTGAGGCTGAGGAGTTATTTTCATCTAAATTAAATAACAGGAGGTTGGAGAGGAAATGTTAATGATTAATTGGGAGTCATGCGTTGTTGTTTTTTTTTAAATGTGAAACTTAATTACAGTAAGCTTTACCGAAAAATGACACATGCACTTTTCACTTTTTTTTTCTTTTTCAACCAATAGACTGTCGAACGCATCTTCTCGTGACTTTTAGAGTAAGGCTTGGTGTCTTGACCAAATGATTCCTGTTGAAATGACAAGGATGGAGACAAAAAGCACAGTGTGTGTGTGTGTGTGTGTGTGTGTGTGTGTGTGTGTGTGTGTGTGTGTGTGTGTGTGTGTGTGTGTGTGTGTGTGTGTGTGTGGTATCCTGTGTATATATTTAACCCATAAACCTTGTGCATGTTTAAATGAGATGTGATTTGTGTGGGTGGGCTCACTGAAAGAAAAGAAAAAAGAAAACCTTAAAATATTCAAAACAGCGGGTGTCTCCTATTCTTGCTCTTGTCACAGTGGGCCCATGCCTCCCCACTTCACACACTGTCTGAGGGTAAATATAATCTAAGTGGCAGCAAAGGTCTGGGCAGGAAACACATATTTAAAATGCTGCTGGCTCAGATTTATATTTGGATGTCAGTTATTGTGTCTTTCATTACATCCACATATTATATATCAGCGTGCACTGTAACGCATTTAATTGTGTCTTATTCATAGTTGTATAGGGACAGTGGGTATATTCAATTAAGTGTTTCTCACATATCGCAAAGACTGTTTTACTTCTTGTGTGCTGACTCATGTGTTCTCCTTGTTCTGTGTATATTTTGCTGATTTTATGTCTATTGTACTGCATGTGTTTTCAACATTAATATGGTTTATTTTATTTTACGGTAATACTGGACTATTAATGGACTGTACATCCAATTCTTTTTCCCTCACACTGCACTCATGTAAAGTGTGATGTGACAATGAATAAGATTACTTTCTATCATGTTTGATTTGGTTTAACTTGATCTCTCCTATTTTATTTTGGCAAGGCCTGAGTCCAAATCAAAATCCTTATTTAAGGACTTGTATTTGTCAAGCTCAGTACTTGTACTTTGCTTTAGTATTTCCATTAAATGCTACCTATAGGCGTCTTCTCCTCCGCAGCACAGATGAAAATATTGTGCTTTTAGCTCTACATTAATTTGATAGCTTCAGTGACTTTATTTATTTAGGGTCCCCATTAGCAGCTCACCAGGGTGAGTGCTAATCTGAACATATAAAAATACATACAAAACGCCTTCGAGATTGTGTAATGAGACATAAAGTCAAACAAAACGGACAGGATAATGAAAAAATGACAAAGAAAAGAATAACAAAAATCTAAATAACCATTCTGACTTAACTTGATCAATAATAACTTAAACATACAAAACATATGATGATCTTATAAAATACGATGTCTTCTTATGGATTAAACCTGTAAAATCCAGTAATAATAATAATCCGATAATCCAATATAATATATAATAGTAGAACACTGACAGGGGTCATTGTTCTGCATCATGAGTATAGCCTACTTTTTATACTTTCAGTAGATTTTGCTAATATAACTTTTACAGTGATATTTTGAATGCAGGACTTCATTTGAGTGTTTCTATATTCTAGTAGTGCTAACTTTTCCTTAAGTAATTAATGTAATTCTGGCTTTTTTTCTTGGCACAAAAACATGCAGCCTTGAGAAATACTAACATCAAGGGGTCCGGTTTTGGGCCCTTTTCTACCCTGCAGGCCCGTTCATTAAACCATCCATGCAGCAGGCAGACAAAAGTGTAGCCTACAGCTGCATCCTTCTCTCAACTGAACCCTGTTCACCTCTCTCACAGTCTCACATTTTGCGGAGCTGAGAAGACCGCGGCAAGCTGGCCTGCCATAATGCATTTGTGATCACTGTAATTTCTTCGAAAGAAGCAGAAATCATTCACTGTCACAAAAGACACGGAAAGTTCAGCTACATAAGGACTGGAAAGTTACGGTGTTAAAATGTCCAATTGTGCTCTGAAATTAGGCTGGATCGAAAAGTTAAAAGCTTTTGTTAAATGCCAAACACAACTGTCTGAGTAAAAAAAAAAAAAAAGATGGAGGAAATGGTAAAACTATGTTGTTCTATGTGCTGCCCATGCTTCGAATAACCTTTTCTAAATGCCTTTTATATAGAAGTTCGATCAAGCCAATGAATCTGCGCTATACTTTTCATCCGGATGTCCTTTAATGCAAATGCTCTTTTAGATATTTCTGTTCGCTATAATGACGATAATAACGGCAATTGTAGACTTTGTACTCTGTTCAGCTCCCTTATTTACTTTTCCATAACAGGGTGTTAGAGAGCCCTACTCTTTTTCTTCTCTGTCTTTTTTCCCCTGCATGTATTAAACATTGTACATAAGTCCTGTTGTCACAGAAAGTTGAGAAAGTTGCATTTCTTTACTACCCTTTATTTCCCATGACTGCAGAAAGCGGGACAAATTGAAGTTTTCATGTAACTCCATTTTGTGGTGGGGTGATAGTGCCGAAAGCATGCAATTAGGAGACAACTGTCAGTGCTGTTTCACCTGGAGAAAGAGATGTGAACAAGAGCAGGAACTGTCCACTTTAGGCTGTAAAAGGCAAAGAAGGATGAACAGAAAAAAAAAGATCTTTAAAAAGCACTGTGTTATCTGGAAGAAAAAAGTGTATAAAACCAATCAGATGTAGACTCTCCATCCCTTCTTCACTTCATGGTCTGATGCTAAAAGCTAAGGCGAGGGTCCTGTGTAGTGAGCTGTTTATTGGCTATTTCTTAGAAAATGGCATAAGAACAAACCAGAAGATAGTACAGTTTATATTTTGGGTTATTGTTGTAGCACACAAACCTGTATGTGCACACACACACACATATATATGCACACAACACAAGTTTTGAGGCACAGGCTTGACACACAAACACAGGCACCGCTCAAACATGTGCACTCATGCGCACAAACGTTACACAAAAGGCACACACACACACACACACACACACACACACACACACACACACACACACACATCCACATCCACATCTTGAAGCACAGGTTTAATCAGGTATGGTTGAAAAGGAAAATGCCATTAGATTCTAAAGTGGATAATTTCACATCCTTCCCTCCATTCTTTTCTTCATTTGTCTTTTCAAACTGGCCTTTTTTGCCCGCCACTACATGTGCTTTTATGGAAAATTACAACATTCAAATGAGACCCTTTGGTCAGGGATAATTGCACAAAGAACCATTAGCAGTCTTCCAAGACCAATGTACTGTGAACATTTTGCTTTTTCTTTTTTTATAATGCTATTTTCAAGCCGTAAGAACATTCTTCATAAGAAAGAGGATAATCATAATTTAATTATCTGTCATTATGGGGAGCAAAACGCAGGTGCCTTTGGGTTCACTTATGCTACATGCTGTTGTAAACAAATCAATTAAATGAAATAAGACAGTTATATACATTGTAGGTACAGTGGCCAAAGGTCTGTTGTTTTTCGTCTTTGCCAATTTAGTTAAAGCAATTAGTCATGCTCAAAGTTCGCTGTAATACTCGTGCTCCACACCTACAAACCCACCTACTGATCAGTAAATTGCCACTCCAGTGAAATCAGCAGGTGTATGTTTGACTTGTGTGTTGCCATAATAAAAATGCTATTCACTTCAAGTAACCAATGCACTTTAAATTGTATTCAGTAAAATGTACTTATAAATAAATATACTCCTAGCATATTAGTTTCAATTACATTTGGGTTACGACTTTCATTTTTGGTAATAACTGTATTGTAACTAAACGTTTACTTCTATCATCTTCAACCAAAGTCAATATAATGTTTGAGCAAATCTTCTATTGTCATCTCTCTCTCATCTAACAATAGTGATGTGTTATACTAGACTGTTGACATTATGTAATATAACAGTCCTTTACTCTGATGCCATGACATGTCGGCTCAATCATAACTAACATTGCACATCAAATTATATGTGATTTTGGTTGCCTTTTCAGCTGCGACTATAATCCATTGATTATTTGATAAATGTTGCAATGTCATTTTTCACCTGAGGAGGATGTGGTGGCGCTGTTTAAAGAAAACCTTCCAGCACTGCTATCCTCTTCTTCTGCGTTTCTTTCACGGCTCACTCACAACAAACATCGGCACAGATCACATCCATGGCACAGATGCTTCAGGCAGTCGGATAATTGGATAAACGTAACAGGTTCCAGTTACTTTTGCACTATGGGAAATAAATGAAGCTGGATACGTCCCACTGACGTAAGGTAGAAGTTAGCGGCCCGGTAGCTAACTGTAACTTGTCTAGCTCGTCAGCCAAACTTAACTGCTGTTGCTAACACAACTAGCTGAACTTGGAGGACCCAGAAAGCTTCCCAGTTGGCTTTTTAAAAACAAGTGAGTAACTGTGTACTGTGTCATATATCTATATATTGTCGAGTTGGTTGAGCTAGTGACACACGTCATAGACCAGGGTCTCCCTTTGCAACGTGCTCCGATTCAAACCAGACCCAGACACCAGGGACAGAACTGAACACAGTCCTCCTGTCCATGTTGTAGTGTGCGACGATTTGCATGTGTATTTAGTTTCTGTGTTCCTTTATAACCACACATAGCTCAATAAAAGGGTAGTCCTCACGCTTTAACGTTACACATGAAGATCAGTAGGGCTGGGACGATATGCTTTTTTCCCGATTCGATTCGTTCACGATATAGCTAGCTACGTGGGTGCCGATTCAATTTGTATTGCGATTTCCATTCATTGCGATTCTGTAATTATTGCTATTCGATAGGATTGAGTATTGCCATTTTCTTTTCCTTTTTTAGCAATAACAAAAGTAGAAAATCACACTTACAGCTATATATCAATATATATCATGAGACATTTCTAAAAAGTAATTGTTTTCTAAGAAGAATGCACATCACATGTCTGTCAGTTATTTAGTTATTCAGTCTTTCATTTGTAAAGAAGTACATAACATGAATTTTCTGCGTTTTCTGCTTTTTGCGGGAAACTGATATGCCATCAGTGGTACCATATTAAACAGAAAATATTTAGGTGAATTATTGGTTAAAAAAAATAAATAAATAAATAAAAATATATATATATATATATATATATATATATATATATATATATATATATATATATATATATATAAATAAATTCTGGGGGAAATTATTAATTTTAAAAATTGTCTCAAAACAAATCACGATGCATACGATTTATTTTTTTCACTCCTAAAGATCAATTTACTGCAACTGGAAGTAGCAAATACTTCATAGTTTTACTCGATCAGTTAGGCAACTTATAATGGTGAATCTGTTATCAAAAAGTTTTTTAATTTATTACTATAGATAGATAGATAGATAGATAGATAGATAGATAGATAGATAGATAGATAGATAGACTTCATTAATCCCAAAATAGTAAATTACTGTTACAGCAGCAAGTTACAAGGACATACACACTAACTCACTCACATACAGAAAATACAAGAAATATACTAGAAATAATAAATAAGATAATAAAATCAGATAACAAAAGATCAAAATACCAGAACACCTACTGAAAAAAATACTTAGAGAAAGTAATTGATTCATTAGTGTCAATTTAGTAATTGACACTAAAAACCTGTTCAACTTGAAAACCGAGCACTTATCTGCTTGTTCTCCCCTCTCACTTACTTTAGAAAACATAGGTAACAGGACTGCACTTGTGATGTAGTCGTTTCGTCGTACTGGCCGCCTGTCTAACTCCCTTCTGAGGAAGGGTCTGAGATCATTCTCTAATCACAGCGATGGATGAGGACACCCCAACCCTGAAGCCCAGACGCATCCAGAATCAAAACGTGGTTTATCGTCTTGAGAGGCGCAGAATCTGTTCGGGCCGACCCGGAGCTCACTGGTACAGAGTGCGCTGCTTCCACCAGAACCTTTTCCCCAACTTCACTGTTGTCAACGTGGAGAAGCCCCCCTGCTTCCTTAGGAAGTTCTCACCGGATGGACGCTGTTTCATCGCCTTCTCTTCTGACCAGACTTCCCTGGAGGTAAGAACAGTTAAACTAGGGTCTTTTCCCCCTCATTATTCCCCTCTAAACATTGGAGTTAGATTCCTTAAATACCACACATTGTGTGATTTTTAAATCTTCCAACTGTCAAAAGCAACCTGGCCTGATCCATCTAACTACCTAATTTAAGGAATGCACCGATGCCAGTATCGGGTATCGCACAGCTGGTCCCCGTTGCGTTCTTACCTGCACTGCTGTTATATATCTGTTTTATATCTGTTTAATGTTTTTTTGTACTTTCCCATTTGCACAAACAGATTCTGTACTACACTCAGTATTTATATTTGATATGTTTTTTGTAGACTCTTTTGCGTATTTACTGTGTAACCCTTTGTTGTCTCCCACGTTTTATGCTTTGTCTTGGCCTCTTAAAAAGTCTAAAATTTCAAAATCAAAATTTTAGGCCTTTAAAAGTCTTAAATTTGCTGAAGTATTGTGTTCTAGGTCTTAAATAATTTTAAACAGGTCTTAATTTTCCTATGTTCATGCAACGTTACGTCTAATGCTCTTTTTTTTTTTTTTTTATTCCGTGGTGTTGTAGTTCTTTCTTGCGCTAGTCCAAATATAATTTTGCTGTATTACGACTACAAATGAGACCAACATGTAACTCGTATTGAAGCCAATCAGCTTTCGTGTTATTGGTGCAAGTCTCTTTCGGATTGTACCACAGACATGAAACGGATTTTATTCTTCAGCTATGGGGAAGTGCAAGTTTAGCAATACTTGGCTAGAAAAACTGAATGTAGGGCTTAGTTGATGTTGTGATAAAGGTCTTAAAGTTCATTCATAATGGTCTTAAAAAGTCTTAAATTTGACTTTGTGAAACCTGCAGAAACTATGTGGTTAAATAAAGGTTAAAAAGAAAAATGTATCCGATGCTGCGCTTCTTTGCAAATAGCCAATTTTTACAAACATGCTCAAACGAAAGCTCTCGGCTTGTGGTCTTAACTGTTTATAAACAAACCATCCTCTCCGCTGGATCGGTAAATCCACCTGGCTACTTAATATGCACGTGCATGATGTCATCGGACTTTATCAGAGCAGGCCAAAATCATCTGTGTGTCTGAAAACACCCTCGGACTCTAGGGGGATTATTAAGTGCTTGTATTGGTACTCCGTATCGGCGAGTACCCAAATGTTAGTACGTGTACTTGGTCTGAAAAAAAGGTGGTATTGGATGGTGTATCCCTACCTAATTTACCAGATGCGATGCCAATGCAAGGAGAAAGAAAATCCAATCCCAATGTTCCTCCTACAGATATATGAATATCAAGGCTGCCAGGCGGCTCAGGACCTGCTCAGAGGCCAAGAGGGAGAGACTCTTCTAACGGCCAATGACCAGCGTTCCCTCAACATCCGAGGCCGCCTGTTTGAGCGCTTCTTCTCCTTGCTCCACGTCACTAATGTGGCCTCAAATGGAGAACACCTCAACCGGGAGTGCAGCCTCTTCACAGATGACTGCCGCTATGTCATTGTTGGGTCGGCAGTGTACGTCCCAGAGGAGCCGCCGCCTTACTTCTTTGAGGTATTGTCACAAATGTACAAGGAAACTCAGACATAATCAAACTACTTATTTGACTCAAATGTACTTTCTAGGGCTGGGTAATATATCAATACTATATCGACATATATACAAGTGTTGTCTATTTCTGGTTTTAAAGGCCGCATTACAGTAAAGTGATGTCATTTTGGGAACTTACCAGACTTACTAGCTATTTTTATTATATGCCTTTAACCACTTAATTGTAGCCACATGATTGGTGATTATTTATCACAACTCTCATCGTGTTTTTACTTTGTGAAAGCACCAATAGTCAACCTTACAATATCGCCGCAATAGCGACATCGATGTATTAGGTCCAAAATATCGTGATATTTGATTTTCTTTATATCGCCCCGGCTCTATGTACTTACCGTAGTTTGGCTGTGACTGCCCCTTTCATCCACATTTTATCTCCTGACAGGTGTATCGGAACAATGAATCTGTGACTCCCAACCCTCGGTCTCCTCTAGAAGACTACTCCCTGCACATCATCGACCTCCACACTGGCAGGCTGTGCGACACCAGGTCCTTTAAGTGTGACAAGATCATCCTGTCCCACAACCAGGGCCTGTACCTCTACAGGAACATCCTGGCTGTGCTGTCGGTCCAGCAGCAGACGATACACGTGTTTCAGGTGAGCAGAAGAAAACTTGCACTTCCGGTGAAACGCCACTGAGTGATGTTTTATGTATTTTCTCATTATCTATAAAAGGCACAAGACTTTCTGAGACATTCATAATTTGGTTGTGGACAGATTTTTAACTTTAAATTTAAAACAATTTTCAAAAGCAGATTTTAAACTCAGATGTAAGAGGTTATTTACTCAATTTTCTATTCAATTACAGTACAGGCCAAAAGTTTGGACACACCTTCTCATTCAATGCGTTTCCTTTTTAGTTTCATGACTATTTACATTGTAGATTCTCACTGAAAACTATGAATGAACACATGGAATTATGTACTTAACAAAAAAGTGTGAAATAACTGAAAACGTGTTATATTTCAGATTCTTCAAAGTAGCCACCCTTTGCTTTTTTATTAATAAGGGAAAATTTTCCACTAATTAACCCTGACAAGGCACACCTGTGAAGTGAAAACCATTTCAGGTGACTACCTCATGAAGCTCATTGAGAGAACACCAAGGGTTTGCAGAGTTATCAAAAAAAGCAAAGGGTGGCTACTTTGAAGAATCTAAAATATAAGACATGTTTTCAGATATTTCACACTTTTTTGTTAAGTACATAATTCCATATGTGTTAATTCATAGTTGTGATGCTTTCAGTGAGAATCTACAATGTAAATAGTCATGAAAATAAAGAAACACATTGAATGAGAAGGTGTGTCCAAAATTTTGGCCTGTACTGTACATCAATTTTGGGGACGTATTGCTGCTGAAAGAACAGATTAAGGCCGCGTTCAGACGGCCAGCGCCGGCCGTCCGATGGTCCGGCGAAGAAGCAGGTCTTTTTTTATTCATTTTGAATTGTGGTAGTGCATTTAGCCGGTGGCGGGGTTTGCCGGAGGGGGGACATGCAAAAAAAAACCCGCAGCGGGCCTCCTGCGCAACCTTTGGAGAAATGCAACGTCACAGAGGTCAGACTTGTTCGGTGTGTTTTGAGCTATCGTTTGAGACGGTTTTGGAGAATCCCATACAGTAAACGGGAAACATCACTGCCTCTATCGCTGCCACAAGAAAGTTTTAAAACACTATGAGGGTAAAAAATAAAACGTGCATGCACCAAACTGCCCGGGAGTTTGTGTAATAGCTGAATGTTTCCAGCGACTACAGTGCACTCGCTATGTCTCGCTCCTCTCCTTTCTTTCTCTCTCCTGGGAAATAAAGCTGCCTTCAATTGCGGTCGGAAACATCAAGATCTATAAACGATCGGAAGGGAAAAAAAAAAAAGTCTACTTGTGCTAGCTACATTGGGAGGGGGGGTTAAAGAACACAGAAGGACGTCACACAAATGAGCCGTTTCATTGACACTCCCCCCGCCGCACAACCCTGCGGCAATTCGCCAAGTGCTTTTTGTTTGACTGAATGCACCGTAAAAACCCCCAAGTATCCTCTTTGTTTTTAACTTCCGTCATCTCTCTTTCTTCTCCCTCTTTCCCAGGTCACTCCAGAGGGAACATTCCTAGATGTAAGGACTATTGGGCGGTTCTGTTACGAGGACGACCTCCTGACACTTTCCGCAGTCTACACCGAGGCTCAGGCCGAGAGTCAGCCGGGCTTCCCTCGCCTTTACACCGACAAAACCATCAACTCCCTCAAGCACAGGCTGCTGGTCTACCTCTGGAGGAGGGCTGAACAGGACGGCAGCGCCACTGCCAAGAGGAGGTATGCAACGTTGCCCTCATGCTCTCGGTGGATTCTTTTGAAAAAGAGTTCACTTCATCCCATCTTTTTTAACTTCGGTCCGAGTCACATGGTGTTCACTTACTTGTTGATCATATTCAGTATTGCCCATTTCACTTCAGCACTACTATCAACGGTAGGCTAACGTTACCTGCTGTGTAACGTGTTATTAGTGTTAACTAGCGTGACATGCAGTGATGTTTCTGTTGCCTGTAACGCCTGTTTCGGAGCATCAGAGACCAGTGCAGACATTTAAGTGGCACCGAAATCTGCGCTGCTATTTCTTACGGTAGATACCGGATTGATTGATTGAGTGAGTGATTGATTTTATTTGCCCATTTCATTATAAAATATGATACAGCTAGCACCATACATTAAAAACAGAACAAAGTCAGGATAACACAATAAAGTCCTGGGGCTTATTTTCATTGCGGTCCCTTGGAGGGAGCGGGGGGGTGAGCAAGTGGCAGCAGATCAAGCATCAATCATCACAAACCATACAGTAATAAATCCTCTTATTCCGATTGGCATCTGAGCCATTTTTTCAGTGCCTGCGTAAAACCTCCTACATTTTTGACCATCTTTTAGATTTCCTGGCAACCTGTTCCACAGGCTTGTTGCTACAAACAAAAAGGACTCCTTACCTAAATTACTCTTAACTCTAGGAGGTACAAAATCAGTAGAGCTTCCCCGGGTGGAGTGGCTGTGAACATCTTTTACTCTGTTAAAATAATTGATTAAATATTTGGGGACAACCCCATACACAGTCCTATGTACCATGCACAGTAGAATCTGAGAGACTCAATCTTCAACTTTTAACCACCCAATAGTCTCAAAATGAGAAGTATGAAGATAAGATCTCATGGGGAGGTTCAGAATAAGCCTCAAAGCCTTATTTTGAGCAGTCTGAAGCCTATGTTTCAGATGCTGTAAGATACCATTATAGCATGAGCAGCATGCATAGTCAAAATAAGCCTGAATTAGAGCACTTGCCAGAGTTAACATCGCTTTCTTGTCCAGAAACCTTGAGATTCTTGCCAAGAAAAGTACTCTTTGATTTACTTTGGCAAGTACCTTTTGCGCTTGGCCCACTGCAGTCAAGTGGCAGTCCAGCACACAACCAAGGTAAGTAACCGAGTCCTTTACATTAATCTCTTTCTCTCCAACTAAGACCTTAAAACCAGGGGATCTTTTCAGTTTTATCTTTGACCCAAACAGTATGGCTTCTGTTTTCCCTAGGTGAAGCGATAGCCTATTGTCTGACATTCAATAGTTCTACACTGAGAATTCTTTCAACTATGTTCTTATCTTTATGAGAAACCAGTAACGCAGAATCATCTGCATATAGAAAAAGTTCACATGAACATACAGACTTAAGGTCATTTATGTATAGAAGGAAAAAAAAAGTGGACCCAAGACACTCCCTTGTGGGACCCCACAGTCTCTGCATTGTGGTTGAGCCATTGTTCCCCCATTATCCACCACCTGCTTCCTATCCTTCAGATAAGACCTCACCCATCTGACTGCTAAGTCATTAAAACCAATGGCTTTTAATTTGTTTACCAAAATGCCATGGTCAACGGTATCAAAGGCCTTCTGTAGGTTTAACATGACCATACCACAAAAATGACCTTTATCTACCTCCCTCATGATGTAGTCAGTTAGATACAGTAAACAGGTGTCAGTGGAATGTGACTTACAAAAGCCAGACTGGAACTCGTAGAGTAGATTGTGTGATACTAGATACTTATCAATCTGTTCAAAAATGATCTTTCAATTATCTTTGATAGACTACACAGAATAGAAACAGGTCTATAGTTTCCATGATCTAACTTACTCCCTTTCTTGTAAAGTGGAATCACTCTGGCAAGCTTAAAATCATTGGGGAAATGTCCTTGCTCTATAGACATGTTAATGATATGAGTGATACATGGGGTGATAACCTCAGCAGCATCTAACATCTACTTACAAACTTTACAATCCATCGTTTTATGAGTGCATAACCTATTTGTATTACTGTAGACGTTTGGTATCATTTCGGGCATTATTAGTGGGGTAACTTACGAGATACAAACGTGGGTCCATTAGCCCCTGCGCTAAGCTATTCAGCTGATGACGCTACTCTACGCTAACTCTCCCAATGTTCGACCCAGGGGAAAAAAGCTTCTGGGGGGGTGTTTGGCTCGAGGTCATGGTGCAAAGGACCCTAGGGTGAAATTACTCCGAACCATCACTTTAAGAATCTAGATGGAATATTGTCAAAGCCAGTGGCTTTCGAGCTATTTAAATTTTTAAGCTTTTCAAGTACAACTACCTCGGACACCTTTTCAAAAGAGAAGCCATCTGCTTTAACCTCTTGCTGAGAATAAAAGTCAAGGATGTGACTTTCATTGTACTGCCCTGACTGCTCAGGTAGTTTTTCCACCAGTTAATGGCACCGGATTTTAACATGCGCCTTTTAATATGAACTGAAAATTGCGTTGCCTGTATCTTTTCACGACGAACGCACGTGTGTGGAAAGCGTCGCGCAACAGCTGAAATGTGTTGAATTTGCAGTTTTGTAGCTTTAGATTTTTATATATATATATATATATATATATATATATATATATATATATATATATATATATATATATATATATATATATATATATATATATATAAAAATAAATATTAATTAAAGAAACCCAAATATTGAACAGAGGCCACGGGTAATGGTTTCATTATTCTATTGCCATGCCATTGCGCAGTCAACGTTTATTTGTTTTAAAGTTCCTTGTTTTGTAATGGAAGCGGTAAGCAAGCTGTAGTTGCCACGGTGTCTGTGTTTGACCAGTCTGCTAACTCCGCCCCCATAGTTCCTGAACCACCAGAAAATGCTACCTTCGTACCAGGGACTAAAGCTTAGATCGTGCCCAAAATATCAAGCCCGACCCTACCTGAGCCTGTGCACGTTGTGTCCGAGCCTGGCCTGGCCCGACACATTAACTGTAATTATGAGCCTGAGCCCAGATTTAAACCCGACAATTTTATATTACGTGGGTCGTTATAACTGATGTTCTCAACTACAATTCCGATTTGTTTGAACTACAGAAATCTGTTTAGAATGATCTTAATGAATAATGCAACAAGGACGAAGCATGTAAACTGCATTGTTTATTCAGAATGGAATGGATCCGAATGAAGAAACGTTAAAAAAAAAAAAAAACTCGACCCTAGCTCCCTCAGCCGAATAGTGTGGGTAACAGATCAAGGCAGCAACATAATCAAAGCCTTGGAACCATATAGAAGACTTTCGCCGCAGGCTGCATGCCGACGCACTGGCCAACAACGCGCCGGCTATAGGAGAGACCATATCTGCTGCTAAAGGACTCGTGAGATATCTGAAACAATCTGGCCTGGTTGTGCAATTAACAAAGACAGTGCTACAGATGGGGGAGACACGATTTAGCACAGTTTACCTCACACTCAAGTCAGTGCAGGACATATACCCAGAGCTACAGGGGAAGCGGGAGAGGCATAGCTTTCTCCCCACCCAATTAAGCTAATAAAGTAATAATTAAAAGAAACACAAATGCTTGATCAAGGGCCCGGCCCGGCCCAAGGATAGTGGCGGGAAATATCGGCTAAGTTCGGCAGAGAATATAAACTCTACCAGAGACTGCTCTAACACCTGGAACTACAGTATCTTACACGGTCTATATTTAGTCTCTGGTTCCTCTTGTCAAAATGCAGGCTTAGGTTTTAAAAAGGCTCTTAGTCCCTTGAAAAAAGGTTTCGTGCAGTGGAAATGTTCTAGATGGGCCAGCTGTATACTAAAAACCAAGCAAAACGTATAAAAGTACGTAGTGTGTTTATGACTGAAGTAAAGTAGCTTGTTGTAAGTGACAACAGGTGGTTGTTAAAATTGAATTTAAGTATATATGGCATTATGTGTGAACTGTAGGATCTAAAATTCAGCAATAAAGGGGTTTTAGTGTGATTTAGTTGCAACTGATGACTAATTTCATAGAATATCTGTCTTTATTCAGTTAGTTCCTTATCTGTAAAATACATAATGATAATCTAGCGAGTGTGTCTGACCAACAGTCCAAAATCCAAAAGATGTTCAGTCCAGGGTTTTTCCTGGTTCAGAAATGGGCCTTTGGGGGGGAACACATGTTAAGCGGGGGGGTCTGACGGTCCTCCCGAGGAAATTTTGAGCGCCAAACACTTTGTTTCCTGCATTCTGATACATTTGTATGCACCAATTTATGGTGGAAACGTCTTCATTTATGTAAAGGAAAACACAAAACTCAGGAGCTCAGGTGGTTATTCAAAACAAAATAAAAATAAAAGGAATATAAGGCAGTAAGGGGGCGTTTACATCATGGACCTGGGCCCAATGTCCAGTTTATTTCATTAGTTTGAACGCTGCATACCGTATCCGGGCAGAGTTGGTGGATCCGTGCCCAAATCCACTGTACCAAAACAAATGTAAACCATGATTCAACGCGACTAGGAGAAGTTTTAAACTGGTTAAAAATCTGTCTCAATTCAATACTGATGCCACTATATCAGCACTGTGCTGGTGAATTTCCTTTGGCCCTCTCTGAAACCTCTTTGGGGGGGGTAGGGCGGGTGCCAAAAATTCCTTCATGCAGGTAAAAACCCTGTGTTCAGTTTACAATGACATAAAAGTATTTACAATGTGGCACACTGCTGTAAAGGTGGATGAATTGTCAACCGCAACAAAAACTAGCTCTTCTTCAGTCTATCAAGTACCATTTCCCATTTTGTCCTGATGTTAGATACTCATATCTGTTTAGTTTTAACCCAGCTCTTGGTTTTTCTTGTCAGATTCTTCCAGTTTTTTGATCAGCTGAGGAGGTTGAGGATGTGGAAGATGCAGCTGTTGGATGAGCATCACCTCTTCATTAAATACACCAGCGAAGATGTGGTCACACTCAGAGTCACAGATCCCTCACAGGTAGAGACACACACACACACACACACACACACACACACACTTGAATTCATCTTTGTGTTCTCTTTGTTACTCTCCCCTGCTTCTCTCGTGTCTTTTGTTATTTGTGCTGCATAACAGGGATTCCTCTTTCAGGGTCTCCAAGGACACGTTTCTCTTGCAGATATTCTTCAGTGCCGGGATTCATTCAAGTCGACAAACAAGATGTACTAACAAATAGATCTCATTCACGTATGCTTTAGTAGGCGTTATTTACATGAGATCTCAGCTCTCTGACTTCCTTTCCAATCAGCTATTTTTGTCCCACCACACTCAGAATTAAGGATATATAAATCATCTCATATGGCCTTGTTTCACTATAATGAATATTTCACCCATCTAGCGCTGCACGATATGAGGAAAATATGCCATATGTTATAGTGTTGTTTAGTATCACAATAACGATTTTACTTGCAATAGACAAACGGATATTAAAGTGTACTCAGTTCTGCATTGCTGTTGCTTCAGTACAAATTGCTTGTTGAATTTAAAACAAACGAAAGGAAATCATTTTCGACATTCTTCCCTTTAACAAATTGAACATTGAATGAACCCACATATAGAGGCTCAGTCCTTTCCACAGCGGCCGCGGGTTCGGTTCCAACCTGCAGCCCTTTGCTGCATGTTAGACCCACTCTCTCTACCCCCCCTTTCCTACATTCAGCTGTCCTATCTTAATATAGGCCGAAAACTGCCCAGAGAATAGTCTCCGAGTGTATTTTGCGAAATGTCCAAGGCTTTGGCAAAGTGTTTATTGCGCAAATTGAAGAAAACGACATATTGTGCAGCCCTACGCCCATCCTGGCTGTCCTTGGTATTTCCCTCCTTGAAGACCAGGGTGGATTGTATCATCTTTTCACCAGATCTTCACCCTGCCCCTCTCTCCCACAGCCCTCCTTCTTCGTCGTGTACAACATGGTGTCCACAGAGGTGCTGGCCGTCTTTGAGAACACCTCCGACCAGCTGCTGGAGCTGTTTGAGAATTTCTGCGACCTGTTCAGAAACGCTACGCTGCACAGCCAGGCGGTCCAGTTCCCGTGCTCGGCTTCGTCCAACAACTACGCCCGGCAGGTCCAGAGAAGGTACGGAGGAGAGAAATGTCATGTGCATGGCTGGATATCGGATCAATAAACTCAAATGCCAAATATTTCTTTTGCCAAAATTGAATGTATTTCAGCTTTAACATAATTAGTGCTGGCACGCTGCAGGGTCCCGGGGGTCATTTCAGCCAAATGTCAGGGAGGATTTGAAGGAGGTGGTTAGGAAGGGAAGCGCATCAGCTGCGAACGCCTGGAGGTGGGGGAAGGAGTTTTAGGACTTAATCTTGATATAGAAGAGAGACATTAAGCCGGTCAGCATGGCTGGAGGAGCTGTGATTGAATTTGGCGGTTCGACTTGCCAGTGTTGGTGAAGAGGGAGGACCAGACGGGGGCGGGGGGTTTGAGGAAGGAGGAGAAGATAAAGGATAGTTTGAGCGAGGCAAAGGGCTTAGAATTGGATTTTAGAGTGTTGAAAATTGATGTCAGGAAGAAGGAGAGGAGATATTGAAAGCTGGCGAACACATTCAGCAAACCAGCTTTGTACCACTTAGAACTGGCTAGCATAAGCACAGTTCATCGGGTTTTAGACCGTCACAAACCAAGTATAGAGAGACCTGCAGGTCTGCAAGAATGGAGCACTAAACAAGGCGGGAGGAAAGACTCAAAATATGGATGGCGGATAGAAGGGGACACCACAGAGTCACTGCTGAGTGTTGAAAGTGTGTAGTAAGACTTGGGACCATAATTTAGCCAGGTACTGTATGTTTGGAAAAACGATGGCTTAGAATAAACACAAAGGTTCTCTCCAAAGCATAACAACCATAGTGGAAACTAAGGCCGTTGACTCCTCCTAAAGTGTTTTTAGGATCACAGAAGCACTTTTGTGGCCAACTGTGGAGTTTGAGCGTTTTCACACCTATAGTTCGTTTGCTCTGGTCCAAATTGGGTAACGAGTTTGTAAACTTCCCCTCGGTTCGGTTTCGTTTCACTCGGAGAAAAATCCAAGCTGACCAAGCTTCAGACCACGCAAGAACATTCACTCCGCCTGTTGGTCAGATGTGTCTGGGGGGGGAGCAAGAAAGTAAATACAGGAAGGAGTTGGTTGAGTCATGAATACGCATTGTGGAAGTAGCCTACGTGCTAACGCTGCTGCAGTGATGGCTCAACCAGCTCCTTCTTGTCTGTTATTGGCTGGAACACTGTTTGTTATGGTTCGTGGTGCAGGTTGGCGCGGTTTGTTTTTGTTGCCGTGTGTGGAGCCTGGGCTGTCTACAGAGACGGTGTTTTTTTTTTTTACAGTGTGTTCAGGGGACAGGCAGCTAGCGGATAGTGAGGAGATGTTTACTGTATGTGACAAAAAATGTTGTAGCCTATAAAACGCGTCGCATCACCTTTAACAGGAATTTACTGGTGAAATAAATTATTGTTATTACATTTTTAATAAATCATTTAATTTTGACCCTGTGGCCTTAGCAATAAACAAGCCGTTCTTTAATGTCGCCGACTGTCGTTTTGTGCTCTTTTTAAATATGTATAATGTGTCTTTTTCAGTTTTTCAGCCCTTCTGAGTTTGCATGTATGAATTATTATTGTGCTGATATAGGAATTACTGGAATTGTTGGGTCTTTGTAAGTGTGGTCTAGACCTAATCTATCTGTGAAGTGTCTTGAGATAACTCCTGTTATGATTTGATACTACAAATACAATTGAATTAAATATGATATCCCTGTTTGTCTGTGCCACAGATTCAAGGACACCATAGTGAATGCCAAATACGGCGGGCACACGGAGGCGGTGCGACGGCTGCTGGGTCAGCTGCCTATCAGCGCCCAGTCCTACAGCAGCAGTCCGTACCTCGACCTCTCCCTCTTCAGTTATGATGACAAGTGGGTGTCAGTAATGGAGAGGCCCAAGACATGCGGAGATCACCCCATCAGGTACACACTCTAATCAGGGGGAGTGAGCATCTTATTAACTGATGTAAAAGAATCACATCATCATTAAGAGTCTAGTAATAATGTGACTTACATTACCTCCTTAAAAAGATCCATGGGCTGAAATGATTAGTTGATTGATAAAATAGACAACTGCTGAAAAGCAATCGGCCACAATTTTGATAGATGGACACTTGATGGACACTTCCATTCAGTCCCAGAGGACAGGGAACGTCACCTGTGTGATTTGGATGAGGTTGAGAATGAAATGCATTTTATGTTCTCCTGTCCTTTTTATCAGCTTTTTCCTGAAAATGTCTGCCAGGCATCCCAGTCTGTTCAATATGACCGATTTAACATAGCTAGCATCAGTGTATGATGCTTAACTAAAAATATGAATTCATTCATTTAAAAGCATTGCAGTTTTGTGGCAACATGGGCTACTCACGTCTTTGGAAGGAGACTATAGCAACATGGATCACTATCATATAAGGGGCTGAGGCCTCAGAAACCAAAGAACTGGACTAGGGATCGACCGATTATCGGGAGCCGATATTTGGCAAGTCGCAGATTATCTGTATCAGTGTTTTATTTTACCGATAAAATTAAAGGTCCCATGGCATGAAAATTTCACTTTGAGGTTTTTTAACATTAATATGCGTTCCCCCAGCCTGCCTATGGTCCCCCAGTGGCTAGAAATGGCGATAGGTGGAAACTGAGCCCTGGGTATCCTGCTCTGCCTTTGAGAAAATGAAAGCTCAGATGGACCGATCTGGAATCTTGCTCCTTATGAGGTCATAAAGAGCAAGATTACCTCCCCTTTCTCTGCTTTGCCCGCCCAGAGAATTTGGCCCACCCATGAGAGAGAGACATCATGGCTTTCAAACGAGCAAAGTGGCAGTTGGTCAAGGCCACACCCCCACCCTCCACCTTGACCCCTAGTGGCTGTAATTCTGCACCAAGGCTGAATTTCGGGAAAAGAAACCTTAACCCTAACCCTTCAGATACAGTATTAGGGGACAATTAAGGCCTATATAAAAGCATCTAAGGAGCACCATGTCATGGGACCTTTTAATTATTTAAAAAGTGCACTACTCTGGATCTGCTACAGCTCTGTAAACACTTGCAAGCAAAATGTTAAAACTTCAGGAAGCTATTTTTGTTTTTATTTATTACTTTATTTAAGTTTCCGATGTATTAAATAATTGCTTAATGCATTTAATCTAACTTTTGTGTTGCCGTTTGTAACATTCCAAAATGTAAATTTTGACTAAAAGATTTTCATTTTTACTTTTAAATGCATAGCGGTTGCTATATCCGTTATCGGTTTCATTACCTACAAATAATCGGTATCGACATCGGCCCTGGAAAACCAGTATCGGTCGACCTCTAGACTGGACTAAATGAAGAATTTAATGGTACTGTTTTCTCTCGGTCTCCCTCACCCACCAGGTTTTATGCCCGGGACTCCGGCCTGCTGAAGTTTAAGATCCAGGCCGGCCTGCTGGGACGGCCGGTAAATCACGCCGTGCGGCGCCTGGTTGCCTTCACCTTCCACCCCTTTGAACCCTTTGCCATCTCTGTCCAGCGCACCAACGCAGAGTACGTGGTCAACTTCCACATGAGGCATGTCTGTGCGTGAGGAGCTCATGTATGTGTGCAACACACCAAGCCAACACTTGGAACATAAATTGTAGGACCATTGGGCTTCTGTAAGCAGCTACTGGTGACAATACAAACAAACCTGTCCTCCATCAGGAGGCACAAAAACGGTTTGTTCTGTTAGTCGCCCTCTCCTCCTCCAGAGAAATCAGCAGTCCTCTCCCTGCATTCTCCTCCTGATGGAAACCACTGGTCCTCGCCTCTCTCCCCCTCCATCACACAGTGGTCACTCCATTTCCCCCACCTCCTCCGCCATAAGGCAGCAATTCTGCCTTTTCCTTTTTTTGTCTGCACCGCATCTCCTCCTCTTTTCCCCCTTCCTCAGCAGAACAAAGAGGGACCTGTAGGGAGGAGAGGCTGGACTAAGTGTAAATGGAGATGTTGAGAGAGTGGTTGATGTGCGACCGAGGTGGGAGCCGTAGGTAGCTGGACCTCTTGGAAGGAACCAAAGGTGTTTTTCTTTTCCCTACTGTGCACTGAAAGCTACACATTCATATCAGAATTGCTTATTTAGTTGGTCCATGACCAGCTCTCCAACGAACCTTTTTTTTTTTCTTTTTCTCTCACATGAATGGGGAAAAAGCTAATTTTATATTATATTGTTTTTACACGTTTTTACATATTACTGTTTGTATATATTTTATGCCAATAAAATTGTCTAAATTTTACTGTGTTTTTTTTTTTTCTCTGAGTTTTACAGAAAGTAGAGGGGTTGCAGAGGGATGGAAAGCTTTTTTTTATTAATTTTTTTTTATGTTTTTGTGTATGCAGTTAGTTGTCTACAGTAGCTGTGGTTTGATATTATTTTAAGCTCTTATCTATATACCAGAGTACTTTGTTACCAGAGACAGGGAAAAGCTTTGTGTGGCAAGGACATGAGGTCAAATTGGTATCGTTTCTGGTTCCCACCTCTAAATATTGGCTTGTATCTGGCATGGGTGTTGTTTCTTATGCACATGCGAGTGGGAAAGCATTGGAGTGCAGAAACAATTGACAGCGTTTCTTCTGGATGAAATCACGTTTTGTCATGCAGCTGATTCAGAGCTTTTATCCCATCATACCTTGCATGTAAACTATAATTGATTTCTTAACTAGCTGTACAGATAAAACATTTCATTGCATATGTTAATGAAGCCTTATGATGAACCTGAAATGAGTTTGCACAAAGCTTTAACACATATGGAGAGCAGACAAGACACAATGTAAGTGTCATCCTATTTAATTTGAATACTGATCCCTGCAGTCTGTTCTCCTGCAGTAACTAGGATCATAACGTTGCAATTTTATATCCGTCCATCTGTGTTGCAGACGAAAACACAAGACATCTGTTTAGCTCCAAAGTGTTATTAAAAACACACCGATATAACAAATATGCAAATGACCTAACACCCCCACTCCCGAAATAAATGCAAAGTCGGCAATATATGAACCGGCACACAGGTATAATAAACCGACATAAAGGCAAAAAGCACACACCCAAGCAGCTGCAAGAGGTCATGGTGGTATAGAAAGCAGTTGCTGAGGGATTAAGTGTTCTCCTAGCCTCTTGTTACACACTATAGTGGAGGTGTGTGTGTGTGCGTGCGTGACAGAAAGAGACTACCGGGGGGTTAGGGTAGAGGGAAGAAGGAGTTTACGGACAGAAAGACAATGGAAAGATGAAATTGGTGAGAAACGCAGGGTGAAAAAACAAGACAACGGGAGGTAAAGATGTTAGCATCGATGTGGTGTGAGTGCGGTGGCTGTATTATGCAGCTGCTTAGTTTTGCGTAAGCACATTAAACACTATCTTGTAGATCAAGGCTTGAGGAGGCCATGTTAAGTCATTGTCATTATAGTGTGTTTGTGTGACAACATGCTGTGATAATCAACTAATTACAGGAAGCCCACACAGCTGGCACAGACACACAGGCATACGTATAGGAGGACACATTGTCTGTTGTCCTTTTCGTTAACAGATAGATAATAGAAAATGTGCAGGATTGTGTACATTTGAGTGCTGGCGAGGAGGTGAGTTAGTGCATCCTCGCGTGTTCATGGTTCTGTATTTGTTTCAAGCCACATGTGTTTTTACCCTATCAAATGCTCCTAGGGTTGATATCTTTTCAGTTTTCTGCAGTAAATGTAAGCCTGAACTTCCTCTTTTATCTAAAATAGGAAATGATCAGCTATTCATTTTCCCCACAGATGTTCAAAAGTCAGTAAGGAAGCAGGGCACTGTGGGGGGTGTAAGTTTCTGCTGGAGTCTTCGATGCAAACACAGATAATATATTACTACATGAACCCCAAGCCTCATAGTACTTTGTACAAAAACAAATATATTGTATCTGTCTTATTCTTAAGAATCAGGTAAACTCAGAGCCTTTTTCCTGACCTTGGTTGCTATGGAAACATAACCACTCTGGTTGGTAACCAAGTCTTTTCTAATTGCTGTTGTCTTGGCAACAGCGCAACCAATGTAATCCAGAAAAGGCCACAATCCTAAATGTTTCCTGTTGCAGTACTGGCCATCTCGGAGCAGTCTCTAAAGACACATTTAATCATTTAGACAACAGTCGCCACCAAAGATCTTACAACTGTGGTTCACAGTGTGAGGTTTTTGGCTTTGGCAGGGTTGACACTGAAATACACACAGATATAAATTAACAGCACTTATGGATCTGCAATGTAAAGCACTTATTTTATTTAACAATTACGCTACGTTTATTTTATTTTTTTGTATATTCAACGTTCTGAACACAAACATGATTCCATCGCTTTTAAAACAAACATTTGATTTTCTATTCAGGGGCTTTTCTCTTGTTAGCTCATGGTCACAGCATAATAATAAGCTGTGTCGACTTTCCAATGTTAAAAGAACACTTTAAAACACAAACACAAGAAAGGGGTCTGACTGTACGGTTCACACATTAATAAGATATATGTTGCATCACAAAATATCACAAAATAAGCATTAGTAAACAGGTATATTCTCCTTAATGGTGTGTGCAGTAATTCCCAACCAGACGCACTTGTACACCAGGAGCCGGTTGCACCAACAGGGCTTACGCCTGGTCTTAATGTAAGTAGGTCTTAACTCAGCATTCTAAGTCCGACCTAAAAGTTACGACAGTTGCACCGTCCAGGCTTAAGTCCTCTTCTCGCTAAGACCGGGCGTAAATCTTACACCTAGTCAGTAGCAGGCGTAAATTCAAAATCTAGGCCGTTAATAGCCGTTATCCGATAGATAATGTTTCTATAGTAACCACTTTGTAACCACATAACTAAAGACAGTATAGACATGGCGCGCCTTATACACAGATTTTACAATGAGCGGGCTTTTAGACGGGAGAGAGTTATTAGGGACAGAAGCAATCCATTGGACATATACAATGATGATGAGCTGATAGAGAGGTTTCGATTCTGTCGGAGGGATATATATGAACTTGTTGAAGAGCTGTCACCCGACTTACAGTATGTATCGAACCACAACGCAGCATTGACACCAGCGTTACAGCTGTTAATAGTGCTACGTTTTTATGCAAATGGCGCGTTTCAAAACACTGTTGGAGATATGATTAATGTCCACAAATCCACCGCATGTCGGGCCATCCGCAGAGTGTCACTGGCACTGAGCCGTCGCCTTCCGCGATCTGCTCACCTCCCCACTGAGGCAGAGTCTGCGGTGATGAAACACCGATTCTGCCGGGCCTCTGGCATTCCTGGTATTGTGGGCTGCATCGATGGGACTCACGTCCGGATCCAGGCACCATCTGATCATGAGTATCTGTATGTCAACCGCAAGGGATACCATTCAATCAATTTGCAGATTGCTTGTGACGCCAATTATAAAATCTTTAATTTGGTGGCGAGATGGCCTGGATCTACCCATGACGCACGCATCCTCCGGGAGAGTGCATTATACCTGGATTTCGAGGCTGGAAGAGTAAACGGGCTGCTTCTCGGGGACAGTGGATACCCACTGAAACACTGGCTGATGACGCCTATAATTGCTCCGAGGACTGAGCAAGAACGACGGTATAACACCATCCACACCACCACTAGGTCACTCGTTGAGCGGTGCATCGGAGTACTCAAGCGCAGGTAAATTCCTTTCCGCAGTGTCTGTTCCCCTATCCATGGTGCTGATGTAGTGCTGTCACTAGATCACTGAAAACTATATACATTGGCGGCTAGCAGTTGCTTCATATTTGTTAAAATATTATATTAGATTATGAAAAGTGAACAGTGAATTAAAGTGAATTTCGTTTTGGATAAATTGTATCTTAATTTTAATAAATTTTTCATAAACCAATTGCCTGTATTTACATATATAAATAAGAAGCAAATATAGCAATATAATTCAAAACGAAAAGACTACGAATATGGCGATCGTCAAAATAATCCCAAAAAAATGTAATATTAAATATTTAGTGACCAAGTTTTGCTCATTTATTAATAGTAAAAAAGTGACACATTTAGGTTTTACAGTAATCATTGACTATTTTTTTCTAGGTTTCATTGTCTTCATGGAGAGATGCGGATGCACCCTGAGCGAGTCTGCACCGTAATAGCAGCGTGCACTGTCCTCCACAACATCTGTGTCACCAAGAGGATCCCTCTTCCTAGGCAACACCATCAGCCGGTGCCGGAGGAAGGTGTCGACCCTGTGGACCATGCAGGGCATGAAGATGTCGGTGGACGACTAGTCCGTACACGCATTATTAATGCTTTATAAATGTTACAAATAATTCTGCCAATTATCTGCAGGTTGTAAACCATAATAAGCCACAAAGAAAGTCCAGTTGGTCTATAATAAACTTTTTTTTTATTGTCATTGATTCATTGTACACAATTTGCCATTAGGCTTATTTACAGAATTACAAAAGACCGCCCATCCTCTTCAGAAATAGGCGAAGATGACCTGTTTATCTGTTGTTGGAGCAACTGTATTTCTAACAATATTTTTTGTTTTTCAAGTTCCAACTTTTCCTGCTCGGTCTGTAATTTTTTTTTGTTTCAGTCTCCACTCTAACAATTTCCTTCGCAAGAAGTGTCTGCTGAAGATTATCCAGCCTCCTCATCCGTTTCACCGGCGGTGCACCGCTGCTGTGTTCGTGAGAACTTTGTGTAGTGACTGGGTCCTCCATCAAGTCTAAAAAATACAGATAATATGTTATAGGCCTATTGTTATAAGACAATTACTAAAACTGTTATTCTAGCTAGGCTACTCTAATATATATACACACCTTCAAAAATCACACTCTCGCTTGAGTGATCGACATCCATCTCTGGAGAGACAGCAGTTTCTTCCATGTCGGTACCGCCACTTTCCGCACCGACCAAACCAATAAAGGCCGGGGAATCCTCTCCAAAGATATCCACAATGATGGTACTGTACACGGAAGTTTTTGGGGGAGGACCCCCGCCGGTCGGGTGGTGTTTTTTTGCAGACAAATCTTTTTTTGCTTTGCTCAGGAGGTCTTTCCACTTCTTTCTTACATCGCTTTCTGTCCGAAGGCAGCCGGAGTCAGAGCAATCGTTAATCGCCTCTGTTATCTGTCTCCATGTTGTTTGTTTTTTCTTGTTTGTTATTGTATTTGATTGCTTGGCAGTCAGTGTGAGTCTGTGCTGACTGTACAGCTCTATTAACTTTCGTATCTCAATGTCGGTGAAATTTTCTTTTCTTTTTCTTTGCTCCTCCATTGATACGGCTAACGTTACAAGTTAACAAAACAGCGGAAGATAGTTTACAGCGTAACCTAGCAACGTTACAGCGTAACCTAGCAACGCACGCTGCTGGTCAACAACAAATGAACGCGCAACGCTAAGACCTGAGGCCTGTACTACGAAGCAGGATTTGGCGTTAACGAGCTAACTTATGGCTCAACCCAGGATTTTCTGTACTACGAAGGTGGATCAGTTGTTATCGGGTTCAATCGCCGTGGTAACTCATGCTGAACACCTAACCTGGTCGGGAGCAGGTTAAGTTGGAGATCAGAGATCAACCGGTGTAAAAGCACCGCCTACTGACCAATCAATACTCGATTGATAACGGCGTCACCGTTCTTAGAGAAAATCAGGTGGAGCTCGGTGCAGAGAGAGAGAGAGGGGGAGAGAGGGGTGCGCTCATAAAAGATAAAACATTTACATTTATTTTTTTAGAGACCAACAACCCCGTTAACATGGGTATTTTTATGAAATATAGCCTATATATTTTAATGGGAGGGAATTACATATCGGCTTCTTGAGCCGTGTGTCGCCAATGCGCACATCGGTTTGAATTATGTTTTTATATTTTTTATTTGCTCTAACGATCGCTTACCACTGCCAAGGTTGCAACTGAAATAATAGGCTAAAGCAACGACAGTTTATGGAAAGCACAAGTGTTATTATGGTCAGATCTTGGTCCTGACTGATGGGGAAGTGATATTAATAAGCTTTGTGATTTAAACATCTACAGCGTCGGCTATTTATTTTTTTTGCCAGCTTTCCTCCTGTTTTAGGAAGCAGCGACTGTATTGCGTTTTCCCTGTAAAACCGTGTCTGTGTTCTTCATATTTATGGAGAAATAACATGCGGCTCTGGTAGATGTTTGCGATTGGTCGTGGTGCGCAAACACCGCCTCTTTTATGTGAACGCGCGCGCCGCTGGATTGGGAAACCCTGAGTTGACTGAACTAGTTGATAACCAGCGTCGTAGTACAGGTTATGCGGGACCGCAGTTGTTAGGTTAGGTGAAGCCGGATTACTGAAAGAAATCCAGGACAAGTTGATCGTGCTTCGTAGTACAGGCCTCAGGCGTAGTTAAGCCTAGGCTTAAGTTTGGTTGGTGCAACAGACGTTAGGTCAACTCTAAAGACTGGTCTTAACTAAGACCTACTTAGCACAGGGGTACTACTACAATTGCCAGGACACAGAAGGATTGTAGAGTAAACAGGAAATAAGAATTAAGATTTGGTTAAAGATATTATTCATATATTGAGTCAACTGTGACATCTGGACACATCTGTTTTGTGATTGAGAGACAGATTGAAACTAAACTAACTAAAACAAGCGATGAAATTTGTCTAAACAGTTAGCTAAAAGTAATAGATAGTTCAAATAGTTAGCTAAAAGTAATGGATAGTTCAAATAGTTAGCTAAAAGTAATGGATAGTTCAAATAGTTAGCTAAAAGTAATAGATAGTTCAACGAGTTAGCTAAAAGTAATGGATACGAGTTCAAACAGTTAGCTGAAAGTAATGGATAGTTCAAATAGTTAGCTAAAAGTAATATATAGTTCAAATACACTCACTTAAAGGATTATTAGGAACACCTGTAAGATTTCTCGTTAATGCAATTATCTAATCAACCAATCACACGGCAGCTGCTTCAATGCATTTAAGGGAGTGGTCCAGGTCTAGACAATCTCCTGAACTCCAAACTGAATGTCAGAATGGGAAAGAAAGGTGATCTAAGCAAATTTGAGCGTGGCATGGTTGTTGGTGCCAGACGGGCTGGTCTGAGTGTTTCACAATCTGCTCAGTTACTGGGATTTTCACATACAACCATTTCTAGGGTTTTCAAAGAATGGTCTGAAAAAGGAAAAACAGGGGCGAAAATGCCTTGTTGATGCTAGAGGTCAGATAAGAATTGGCCGACTGATTCCAGCTGATAGAAGATCAACTTTGACTCAAATCGTTACAACCGAGGTATGCAGCAAAGCATTTGTGAAGCCACAACACAAACAACCTTGAGGCGGATGGGCTACACCAGCAGAAAACCCCACCGGGTACCACTCATCACCACTAAAAATAGGAAAATGAGGGACTGTAAAAATGTTGCCTGGTCTGAGGAATCTCGATTTCTGTTGAGACATTCAGATGGTAGAGTCAGAATTTGGCGTAAACAGAATTAGAACATGGATCAGTCATGCCTTGTTACCACTGTGCAGGCTTGTGGTGGTGTAATGGTATGGGGGATGTTTTCTTGGCACACTTTAGGCCCCTTAGTACCAATTGGGCATCGTTTAAATGCCACAGCCTACCTGAGCATTGTTTCTGACCATATCCATCCCTTTATGACCACCAGGTACCCATCCTCTGATGGCTACTTCCAGCAGGATAACGCACCATGTCACAAAGCTCGAATAACTTCAAATTGGTTTCTTGAACATGACAATGAGTTCACTGTACTAAAATGGCCCCCACAGTCACCAGATCTCACCCCAATAGAACATCTTTGGGATGTGGTGGAATGGGAGCTTCGTGCCCTGCATGTGCATCCCACAAATCTCCATCAACTGCAAGATGCTATCCTATCAATATGGGCTAACATTTCTAAAGAATGCTTCAAGCACCTTGTTGAATCAATGCCACGAAGAATTAAGGCAGTTCTGAAGGCGAAAGGGGGTCAAACACGGTATTAGTAGGGTGTTCCTAATAATCCTTCAGGTGAGTGTAGTTAGCTAAAAGTAATGGATAAGTCAAATAGTTAGCTAAAAGTAATGAATAGTTCAAATAGTTAGCTAAAAGTAGAGTGGTAAGAATGTTCAACATATCAGTTAGCCATAAATTTGGCAATTTCCATTTTCACTTTTTAATGTGTGGTAACTTTATTATTGTAATATAAATATATGTAAATGTGGCTACACAATTTCAGTAAACAAGTTGTAGGCTTACCAAATCATTACTGTTCTATCTGTTATTTGGGGATAATGGGATGAAAGTGTTTTGCAGTTTTTCTTACACCAAAGGGAGGATCCGAAAATATTAAAGTGCCCATATTATGAAAAAAAAAACACTTTTTCTGGAATTTGGGGTGTTACTCTGTGTCTTTGGTGCTTCCACACGCATACAAACTTCGGGAAAAAAACAGCCATGCTGTTTTGAGTAAGATACAGGGTTTCTGAATGATTCCTGCCTTCAGTCTCTGGGTGAGCTGTTCAAAATCTGCAGGGCTTTCTACGTCAGTAGCCGAGACGAGGGGGCTAACCGCTAGCATGCTACCTCGTTCTCAATGGCAAAACACAGCTACAACACACACAAGTTCACCATAATCTACAAAAGAACTACTTACATGTCCCTGTTCTGCAGGTATTCCACGCAAAGTTGGAAGTGTGCCCTCGTTTAGAAGAAGTCTCCCGGCCAATCCTGCCTTGTATCTGACCTGACTAGCTGATGTGATCCTTACCTAGCTACTGCACATGTGCGACTGCCAACAAAGATGGTACAGAAGTGAGATGTCTCACTCTGTAGCTAAAACAGAGACCTGAACACAAAGGGTGAAAAGAGGAGCTGCAGCAATGTGCAGTACAACAAAAAGATGGTGTTTTGAAAATTAAACAATGTAAACCTATTCTGGTACAACCTCAAAATACAATTATGAACCTGAAAATGAGCATAATATGGGCGCTTTAATAATGCTGGGGAGGGTCTTGTTTTAAAAGAAAAAGTAACTATATGACCCCCTCCATACTCCTGTTCATTTTTATGCAGTCCCTAACCAACATGTAGGAAATTACATGATTGTGTGATGATGCATAACTTGGGTATAAAGTAAGTTTAATGTTGCTTCAGTGTGTGCCTGACTGACTGCTAGGGGCCCACAATCCGTAGAAGCCCCAAGCACCAAAACAGAAACAGTGATCCAGAATTTGCAAACACAAACTCCTCTCCCAAATACTCATCAATCCTGCCCTGAAATAGAGCAACATTATTTCCAAGAAGTTCCCTTTCTGCTCTCTGTTGTTTCAAAATCACTCCATCACCAACAGTCAACTCTACTCTGATGGATTTACAGTATGAGCTTCAGTGAGGGGGGCATGTGGTTCAAGTTTTGCTACTCAAACTGGTAAAAAATACAAGCGAGATGGTGAAGGAAGAATAATCATTGGATACAAGGTAGTGGCTGCAAAAAGGTCAGAAAAGATTTACTGGGGGGATTTCATTATCCCTTGACATATAAAAAGCAGCCATGTCCACTGATGACTGAAGGGCCACAGTTTTCTTACTCTGAAGATGGCTGCCATATTTTTCTCTCTCTGTGTTTGCTTTCATTGCTTTTGCTCCACTTTTTTTCTAAAGTTGGATAGTGTAACTTCTCTTTGCTTTGATGGGAAATCTTCATCTGTAGGCTATCTACACATTTCACTGAGTCATATCGTTATTAGGGGTCAAAGCCAGAGGGGGCTGGGATCCCGCATGCATCAGTTTTCCAGCGGTGTGGAAACCCTATTGTAATCGTAAGGATTTTTTTTCGCCCCGCGGTAAAAGTGGAACTGCAGCCCACGCCGTACAAGTTATGTAAGTGTGGAACGTTCCCTGGAAAGGAAAAATTACACATATCCACCAGCAGGTGACGCTATAAGAATGGGTTTCACCCTATAACTCCCACACCTTACATTCAAAAACCTTATATCCACGTGTTCCCTGAATTCAGCTAAATCCCGTGATGTAGGCCACATCCATTTCCGCCCAGACTTTTCTACCCGCAAAAGTGTTATTTATCGGAAACCTACATTTTTGAACTCCTCCTAGGTCATGAGTCCGATCTGCAAAAAACTTGGCATATAGCATGTCAAGATGGCCCTGACAAAAATGTATCAAAATAATTTTGCTAGGTTCCAAAATGCGTAAATTACGAATGAACAATTTATTTAGCTGGTGACCAAACACGTACTTTAGCATTTCTCGGTCAATGAAATGCTATCAACGCGAAACTTAAGATTCTTGTTTGCCATACAACTCTGAGGTATCGGACCAAATTTGGCGAAGATTGCGCTATAAATACGAAAAGTTTATATGTCATGAAGGGTTCATCGGATTTCTACGAAATTTGGAGGGGACCATCTAGGGCCACTCTTGAGGCCACAACTACAATGGTGAAGTGATTGGTCAAAGTGGGTGTGTCCCAAATAATTTGTACTCCTCTTATATGCATTGATGCATACACAGTGGGAACTATTTCCAAGAATGGGAATACACACATAAGACACGCACAAGACCCAACCACCACCTTTGCCCTTCATATCCATCACCTGTGTTTGATATCGACCACACTTGATACTACATATAACACTATGACAGTGTCAACATTTCATTTCACACGGATTAGTACTCCAGCCATCTGAACAGCTGATTAAGACCAGTTCTGCACTCGTGGAGCCTCCTGGTGAGAACAATCAATTCACAACACCACCACCCAATGAGTGGAGGGAGCAGGTGGGAGCCCACTGAGGAGGGAAGGAGCGGGTCTAAATATTGACAGCAAATATTTGATTGAAGGGTAGGGGTGTTCCCCGACTCATAGGTGTGTACTCAGACACAGAATGCACACACACTCCGAAACCCCAACCCACAATTTCAGGTGTTATCAGTGTCTACAGCTGTCTTTGACATAGAAAGAGAGGCGAGGATGCTTCATATATGCACCTACACACACAGTCCTCGGGGCCTGCACCATGCTGAGACAAATACACAGCGTGAATGTGGTAGATGATACTGTGTGTGTGTGTGTGTGTGTGTGTGTGTGTGTGTGTGTGTTTATTCGCTGCATATTATTTCTAACTGACTTCATATCTTTTGTAGACACACCCAGTTGGATGACAGCACATGGACAGACACAAAGACTAATCTCTATGCAACACACACACACACACACACACACACACACACACACACACACACACACACACACACACACCTGACTGAGCACCAGTTGGGGGGTTTCAGGTGGAAATCCGTAGGGAAGGCTTCGCAGCATGCTCAACCTAAAAATATAATGCCCTGGGATGTGAATAAACAATCACACTGTAACATTTGCCATTGCTTCAGAAATAAGTACAAAAGAAGCTTAAAGAGACAAGCATCAGTTTTGCACAGAAATATATAATAGTATAATTGTTGAATAAGAGAGTGAAACAAGGACCTCTCACATGTGTGCGTTCATGCCTGTCAAGGACATGGTTACGCTCCCAATTTGCATTTAGAAAACTAACATGTCAGCATGTCAGTGTCTCTCTTGCAGCAGAAGCTTTCCTTATTACAGGTAAAGAGAAACTGAGGTGAGTCTTAAAACTGATTTTGTTAGTTTAATTCTGAAATTTCTGCATGCTGTAAAGAGTGTAGTTAGGTAGCCTGCTCTGGTCCCTGAGACCAGCGCTGTTCAGGTGATTCATCAGGTGATCAGAGTTCTCCACCTGCTGGATAAAATATAGAACTGCATCATCTCTCTCTCTCTCTCTCTCTCTCTCTCTCTCTCTCTCTCTCTCTCTCTCTCTCTCTCTCTCTCACACACACACACACACACACACTTTCTCTCTCTCTGTCAAATTCACTTTAAGTTAAAATCACTTAATTAATGTTAGATAAACAAATCTAAGCATCAAATTGTAGGAATTAAATTTTTCAAAAGGGAAACATTTTGCACCACCATTTAAAGAAAGTGAGAAAAAAATGTGATTAAAAATATGATTTTCTGCGCTTGAAACAATGTAACTATGGATATAAAGGCCTCATCTGAAGTGTACAATGTAGCCTAATAAACAACAGTAGTCGGGTAGTTAACATGTATTTACCCAAGTCCTGGACCTACTGTAATTACAGTTTAAAAGGTACTTTTATTTGAGTATTCATCTTATGCTACTTCTACTCTACCACATGTAGGCCTACTTAGCTTTACAGATTTTACATTCAAAACATATTTTGAGCATATCTTATTTGATGGAATGCTGTAGGTTAAACTATCAACAGTATACAAAGTAGTCAAACTCCCCAGCAATCACTCAACACCCCCAGGGGCAGCTACAACAATCTGCTTATATTAATATGTCAATAATTCTGTTTAACATTTTAAAAGAATACTTTTACACTGGATGCAGTCTCTTATTGCTTATATTTTAATTACATATTGAAAAACCTTTTCTTGTAACTGAGTATTTCTCACTGTGCTACTCAACTAAATGATTTATGTCAATTAGCCATGCATTTGAGAATTCAGGTTAAGGAAAGTTTATGAATTTGACCTGGTGATCTTCCTGTAACAGTTACAGTTAATGTACCGTCTCTATCAGGTAGACGCAACTGAAATGATTTTCAAACTATATGACAACAGGGAGGTGGAACAGCTATAAAGCTGCACTAAAATACTGTAATGACAAAAAGGACGTGTCAACCTTAAAAACAAACCCAGGTTGCTAAAGGTTTCCCAAACTGTCCTAAATAGCAGTGCAAACTGCCGTTTTAGACAGCAGTGTAAAGGACTCTTTATACGGAAGTGTATGCTGCCACAGCAGAAAAAGAAAAATGTATCAGTATCACGATATTATGTGAAATGTTTATTGTAATAACTATTTTTTTTCACGTTAACATACAAACTTATCAAGTTACAATATAGTATTTATCACGTTATAACATGAAAAGTTTCCTGTTATAACGTGATCATTTATTGTTATAACGTGATACTTTTCATGTTATAACGTGATACCTTTCATGTTATAACGTGATAATTTATCTTGTTAGAACATGAAACTCCTGTTTAAATGAAGACACAGTGTGCGGACGAATAAATTGCAAAATATGGCTCATGTACACAATTTGATTAAGTCCTCCTACTTCATGCTTAGGGCTGAGAGATGGCGAGATTCTGCTGCTAATGAGGACGATGGATTATATTGTGATAAGTGCGTACACTAAGAAGGATTTTGAAATGGATGGTGCTGTATAGTAGGAAAAATAAAAGTCTCAGCCCATGATGAAGTAGAACTTAAAGGGTAACTTCCGTTTTTTTCAACCTGGACCCTATATTACTATGTTGTGTAGTGACTAATGGGAACAACAATCTTTGAAATTGGTCCAGTATCAAGCAAGATTGTTGCAGTGGT
Source organism: Perca schrenkii (assembly GCA_025617405.1). Lineage (NCBI taxonomy): Eukaryota > Metazoa > Chordata > Actinopteri > Perciformes > Percidae > Perca > Perca schrenkii. The sequence goes on from CM046794.1 coordinate 8,678,277, forward strand.
CAGCGGCAAAACAAGCTACAATGTAAGTTAATAGAGCAATTGTCCAGCTTGTATTTACCTTCACAAAAGTGCTTGTTTTACAGATTAATATTGTCTGACAACATTATGGAAAGGATTTCCATGGAGGTTGACCTTTCTGTTAAAGAGTAAGATCCTTTTTTTAAACATAAAAACATCTGCGAAATTGCGTTCCCACATGTTCCATGTAAATAAACAGTAATTTTAGCATCGTAAAATACACTTTTTACACAGAAACAAAATAAAACCATGAAAAGCCGTTTTGGGTCATCTTTCCACTTTTCCAACCATCACAACTCTAGTTTTGGTTGAAATAACCGCATAGTTTACCGATTGCTTTTTTTTAGGCCTTTATTGACAGGACAGCTGAAGACATGAAAGGGAGGAGATAGGGGGGAATGACATGCAGCAAAGGGCCACGGGTCGGAGTTGAACCTGGGCCCGCTGCGTCGAGGACTAAACCTCCATATATGGGAACCCGCTCTACCAACTGAGCTATCTGGGTATCTGAAAGGATTGCTTTTTTAAATGGAGTCTGGGGGGTTTAGTGCAAGTGACTTCAGAGCTGTTTCTGGTTAAACAGAAAGGTCTCAAATAGGTTTTTAAAGGTCTATCTCTGAAGGGATCCTTTCCATTATGTTGTCAGACATTTAGAATATTAATCCTAGCCTGTCAGTGGCAAAACAAGCACTTTTGTGATGCTAAATAGGCTACAAGGTGGACAATTGCCCTATTAACTTACATTGAAGCTTGTTTCGCCGCTGCTTACTGCCGCGTGCTTAACACTGGACCAATGTTAAAGATTGTTGATCCCATCAGTCTCTTAGACACAAAAATATAGGAAAATAGAGTCCAGGTTGAAAAAAAATGCCATGTTACCCTTTAAATCTTGTTTACGAGCCATAATTCGCAATGTATTTGTCCGCACACCGTGTCTTCATTTAAACAGGAGTTTCATGTTCAATATATATCAAGATATAGTATCACGTTATAACGCGAAAAGTATCACGTTATAACAATAAATTATCATGTTCTAACGTGATAAAAAGTATATTGTATAACTTGATAAGTTTGTATGTTATAATAACGTGAAAATATCTTGTTAAAACGTAAAAAAGATCTCGTTATAACGTGAAAAACATCTTGATATTACTTTTAAAATAAAAATTTTCTTTTTCTGGAGTGGCAGCAGTACACTTTGTGTTGAGTGTTTTCAGTCAATTTCGACTTGTTCATCAAAGGCTGCTGTTGTTTGGTACGTTTTACACTTGGAATGAGTTTTTTATATCCATATTTTTGGGGTT